>JAHQIY010000017.1:0-1200000 GCA_019054805.1 Brachionus manjavacas | reverse complement strand
CTAAATTTTATTTTATTTATTATCACCCGTTAATTTTACGTAAAATTACGTACTTTACGAAAATTTTTGAGACAAGGTTTAAAAGATCATAACTCTGTTAGAGCCTGAAATGAAATAGTCTTTATATTTTGTTTTCTATGTTCCTTTTTTGTTAAGTTCTTTTATTCAGTTTTTATTTTGTTTTTAAATTCACTCACAAGTGCTTAATAAAACAGATTCCGAATTAAAAGAGTTTATCCTGCACATCTTCTTTTTTTTTCTTAGCTAATTAATCCCAAATTGAGTCCCTGAATACCTCTGGTTAGGGAACAGGCTTACTTAATGCGGATTATTACAATTCCTTTATTCTAGAAGATATTTAAATAAGTAAAAATGCTTTAGATAAAAACTGAATAGGCTAATAAAGTTTATTTTGCGGAATTTTCAATATGTCCATGTCGCCGGACATTACCATTATAAAGAACTCTAAATTTGGTCCTAGAATGCTTAATTTTATCTGCGATGGTTTTGACCAGTTGTCTCAATACACTACTTCTTTTAAAATTGACCAAAAATCCTCAATTAGGTTGCCAACGCGTTTGACATAATTGATTATCGTCAAAAAACGCAGTCATCGTTTTCGCATAATGTGAGCTCACCAAGTATGGAATATAAATTCTTCATCAGAATGATACTTGTTGATAAAATGATTTACCGTAAACATTTAGCCCTCGATTTTTTTTTTATTATTTACGGAAGTTTAAAAAAAAAATAAAAAAAAAACGCTAAAATTTGTAAAATATCAGAATAAAAATAGATTATAAAAATAAAAATTTTTAACTCAGATTGTTATTTTTATTAATTTAAAACCGACTTGGACTTAAAAATAGTAAAAGTCCAATTCATGACTTTGACATGGAAAATACTGGTTCGAATTTTTATTCCTGACTTTTGAATTAGTCTACTATCAATCTACAATTAAAAAAAAAAATTCCTTATCAACCTACTTAATTAATAATTGATATAATTTTCATCCTAAAAATTAATTTTCCATTTTGTGTAAAATTTTTTATTTTTCATTTTTTTAAACAAAATTAAATTGAAGAAAAAAATTTTATTGTAGGATAATCTCTTAATAGTTCTTTTATGTTGCCTCGAAATAAAGCAGTTACTACACTGAAGCTAATACTTGCCCTCTGTTGGAAACTGACTCTAAGCCACCTCTTTCTATAGCATTATATTTATTTATTATAAAAACAATGAATAAAAAGTATTGAAATATTTTTATTATTTTTTTTACAAATAATTTAATTAAATTTATTGAATTGTTCAAAGTTTTCGATTAAAAACTAAAATCAAGTCATTTAAATAAGATTAAAGAATTTTTAATTTTTAACTTGGCTTTTATCAAGCCAAACACCTTTAGTATAATTTTCCCATCTTTTTCTAATTTTCATAAGCTTTTGGGCAAAGATTTTCTGCAACTTTTGGTCAAAAATTGGTTCCAAATTTTCCAAAATATCAATTAGATAATTCAATTGACTGACATGAACACAATGGTAGTCCCATCTGGCCACATTTGGATTTATCACAGCATCTACTAAATGGCCCAAATCATACAAAGTCCGTGTGCCTGTATCAAACAAATTGATTAGTTTTGTCAATGAATAAACAGCATTTTGAAACAAATCTTTTGCTTTGTTAAAATAGAATACATCGTTGGTATTTTTGCACCCATCTAGAAAATCAAAGATGCCAAATATTGAAAATACAAAACCATTTAGAACAAATAGACTATTTGGTTTAGTCGGGTACTCTTCAAACCAAATTAAATTTGTATCCATAAAGTTTGTTCTGACTCCATTCAATTTTGTGTCTAGCTCGAATAAATCAAGCGCTTTTGCAGCCGACTTGTAGAATTTTTCATCTTTTGTTTGAGAATAAAGTCGACAGAGCAAGGATATTGAATGACCCTGGGCCATTGCAGAGTGCCACCCGGACTCTAACATTATCTTTTTGTTATCTGAAGCAAATTTTCTTGTTACATTAATCATCCATCCGCCATTATCATTACTTTGAGTGGATACCAAAAAATCCCCTACTTGTTTGGCAATCTCATAGCTTGGACTTTTTTCAAAAAACACTGCCTTTCTTATTTCTCCTTCTCCCACTAGACCAATTTGGTAGACTTTGAAGTATAAGCTTTTAAAAAAGCGATTGTATTCTGATCCATTGGTAAGCTTAATTTTTTTTGATTGCTTAAAGCAACCATCACATTTTATCCCGAATGCTTTACAGCTATCAATGCAAAAATTGCGGATTATTTTTTGGGAACCATTTAAACCATTTATTTTATATACTATTACATATGATTTGTCCTTGTTTAAATGAAAGGTAAAATTTTCACTTTTTTTTGTGCCATCAGCATTAAATGAATAAATTAGACTAATTATTTGACTAGCCACCGGGATTTGATTGTCTCTTATCATCAAATCTACAGTCATATTAAAGCTTGAGTTGGTTTCAAGCTCGGCCGAAAGATAGCCAAAATCAAAATTGTAGCTTGTTTTGTAAATACTTCTTTCTAAAATTGGAATTTTGACAAAATTTATTTTTTTATTCATTCAAAATATTTTAATAAAAAAAAAACCTCTAAATTTAAATTTGAATCCATTGTTAATTGATTCTGCAAATGCACCATCATTTTTAATAAATAAAAAATTGTCTCTTCGATTAATGGTAAAATTTTTGAATTGATTAACTTTTTTTTTTCTAAACCATTTACTGTAATGACTTAGACCATACTGGGCTATTTGAATGGGATAAAAATGACCGGACTTTTTCCATTGATTTGAAATTGGAACATCTAAAATTATAAAATTAATTTTTATTTTTTAAATTAATCTTAAATCACTTTCTATCAGAGATATATATTTGACTCTATCACGAGATTCGACATTTTGGTCGCCAAACCACATAAATTCACCTCTAGAATTGTAGTTAGGCGAAGGAGCAAATATTCTGTGGTTAGATGGTGTTAACTGAAAATTTCCTCTTCTATCAATTAGACCATTTACCTTTTTAAAGAAATTTTATAATTAATTAGTCTGAATTAATGAATTAATAATTACATCAAATTTTTTTTTGATTAAATCAAATGGAAGATAAACTGTAGAATTTATCTTTAAACATTTTTCTGCTGAGTCAAAGCCGAAATAGCAATTTATTTGCCTATATAAAGATTTTGGCTGTAAATAAAAATTTCTGTCGGAGAAAATTTCTCGATATTTTATCGTATCATTATCCGATACTAATCTAAGACTGGCAAGTAAGAATACTGCCATTGTCAAAGTTAACAAGATAAATGTCAATTTGATAAATTTAAGAATTTTCATCATAATAAAAAACAATCAATTTTGATTTTTTGAAAATTAATTTTTTATTAATTAAATTGTATAATTTTCAAAAAATTACATTTTAATTTTGAAGCAATAAAGTTAAATTAATTCTAAATACAAATCTTCTGAATGATTTTATCAAAACTGTTAGTAAAATTCAAGTTTTTTATTTAATTTAAACTTTAAGAAATTGCTTAAATTAATAAGGTTTTTGTTTTTGTCTTTCAAATTTTAGTTTGTTGTTTAAAAAATTTCAAACAATATTCAAGTATAACAGATCGCATGGTGTAGTGGTTATCACATCTGTCTAACACACAGGAGGTCCCAAGTTCGATCCTTGGTGCGATCATTTTTTTTGTTGATATTTTTGAGACAATAATAATAAATATAAGCTACAGCAAGACTAGCTTACGGAGGTGGCCTACTAGAAGGTCACCTATGGTAGCTCCTTGCACATAACATGTTAATATTTGCTTCTTGAGAGATATTTATAAAGTTAGAGAATTAAAGTCATCCGAAAAATTTTATTTTTATGTTTTGCTAAATTTTTTGAAAATTATATACAAATTTAAATCGTACTTATATAGTTTTTGATAAATAAATAATACTGGTTAAAATAGCTTTAAATCTATCCTTTAAGTGATTTAGAATTTTATTCGAAAAAGGTTAAGGGTATTTTTTAAGTGATGTTTAAATTAGCTATGATAAAAATAAATTATTTTTTAGATAGTCTTTTAATGATTAAATAATAGTACGAATTTTTTTTATCTTATTTTTAATAAGAAAAATGGCGTGATATGAAAAATGCATTTCACTTAAAATTACAACATCTTTTAATTATTAAAAAGAAAACTACACAAAGACTCGCTAATTTTTTTCTCTAAAGAAATCTTTGAATTTTTGAATCTAAAAAATGGGAAACAAAATTTTTTTTAAATTAAATAATAATACATTTTTTTTAATTGGTAATTAAATTAAATTGAATTGAATAGCACTTTGGTATAATATCACTATCATTTTTACATATTTAGCGAAGAAATTAAGAATATTATTTAAATATTGCATTGTTTAATTTTTCAATATTATAAAACAATTTTTTATAAATTTTGATTTAATTAAACTTTTATTGATAAAAATTCTTGATAATTTAAAAATACACAGAAGATCGCATGGTGTAGTGGTTATCACATCTGTCTAACACACAGGAGGTCCCAAGTTCGATCCTTGGTGCGATCACTTTTTAGCAAGCAAAAAAATCCTAAATTTTAGCAACACGTTTTTTAAATTTTGCATAATTTAATTTAAAAAACATCTAAAAAGCAATCTTTCATCAACGAAAAAATATTTAATTTAAAACAAATGCTAAACTATGCTTTATAATGAATTTCACTCTGATATTTACAATGATTTAAATTTACCTTTCAATTTTTTGCTTTATCTTGCTTTTTGTTGATATTTTATGGCAAAATTTGGCACAGATTAGTTTAAACAAAAAATGTCTACAAATCGCTTGGAAAGATTTAAAACTGAATTTAATTTTATAATTCTAGACTACCGCTACGCTCTTCTCATTTGTCCAGCTCTTTTTTTATACATTTTCTCAAATGATATAAACATCATAGCTCTTTACGGTCTCATCTACCGCAAAATATGCCTCAACGAATTCAATGAAACAATCTGCAACTCATTAAAAGACTATCCGACTTTTTCCAACATTGTCCAAGAGAAAAGCAGCCACAAAAACATTGAATTGAATGTCGCTTTCTTAGTGCCCGCCATTTTCGCCATAATTCAGCTAGCCAGCATAGGCGACCGCAGGCGTAACTACCAGATCCCTCTAGTTATTGCCCTGATAGGATCACTGGGCCAGGCATTCATTAACATTTTTGCTGTCAGTCAAGACTACGCGACATGTTTTATCCTGCTGGTTTGCTCCCAGATAGTCAATGGTCTTTGTGGTGGCGGATCATTGGCATTCATCTCCTCATGCTTTAGTCACATTGCCGTCCATGAAGACAGAGTCAACACTGTGAACACCAATGGACAAAAATACAGATCAATAAGATACTCGATATTAGAGTCGAGTCTTTTATTGGGACAATTTTTGGGCTCGTTCTCATCCGGCTATCTAATCGGCAATAAGCGCGAGATCTACAAGTTTCAGCAGACTTACATAGTTTCGTTCTGTGTATACTTATTTGTATTTTTGTATACAATCATAATGTTTAAGTATATCAAAAAGAAGACAAGTGGATCAAGCGAGCCCGAGGAAGAGAAAAATGCCGAATGCAAGGAAACCGATGCGCTCAACTCGGAGGAAATCAGAGTTGATTTTAGTCAAAATAAGGTTGATTTGTGGAAGAAGATCAAAAATCAATTTAAATTTTTGGGCGAAGCTTGGCTCCTGCTAAGCAAGCCAAGAGATAAAAACCGAAGATTTTTGATAATATCAATATTAGTATTGTTCTATTTTGCTTGTTCAGTTTCTCTAGGAATAATATCCCTTCAATATTTGTATCTTATTAAAAAACCGATTTCTCTGACTCAAATCGAGTATGGCATTTATAAAGCTTCGAGCACACTTTGCCGAGCTATATCCCTACTTGTCATTTTACCAATATTGAAAAGATATTTTCAAATACCTGACTATTATCTACTTGTAATAGGGCTCACTTCCGAGTTTTTGAATTTGATTGTTTTCACTGTTGCTGCTGAAATAACATGGTTTGTCTGGCTTGGTAAATTGATAATTTTTTTTTTTTAATTAGAACATATATTTTTTCTAAAGGTCCAATATCTTACATGTGTTCCAATTATTTTGCTGTCTGTGTGAGATCATATGCTTCTAAGTTGGTTGATAAAAGTGAAACAGGTAACAAGATTTTTTTTTAAGGTTTTTAAAAGTTGGTCTTTTTATTTTATCGAAAATAATTAAATGAAAATATTTTTTTTACACTTTATTATATTTATAATTATTTAAATTTTTTTTTCTGAAAAACAAGTTGAGATTGCGAAAAGCCATAAATAATTCAAAAATTTGTCTTTTTTTGTTTCAAATAAAACACTCTGTAGTGGGAATAGTTAGTATCTTAATAAAATATTTTTTTGTTTGCGAAACAATTTTCATGTTTTTAAGTTTAACTTAAGGACTTGAAAAAAAAATTAATTACATATTTATACAAAAAAAGCTAAAAATTACAGTTTAACATTTTTTTGGTCTAAATTTAAATTTATTTTCAATTCTGTTTACAATTTTTTAATTTTTTAATTATTGAAAAAGAGTATGTCCGATAAGAGTCCGTTTTTTCGCTTGCTTGAATTTTAACCTTGAGTAAGAAGACAAATTATAGCTCATTTTAAAGATTCTGAGACAAAGATCAGAATAAGTGCCTAGCTCTTTAATTTTAAAATTGGCTTTTGAATTTTTTTTTTAAATGGTAAAAAACTTTAATTTTGGTAACTTTAGGATCATTTTTATGGTCAAAGGTCAATTTTAAAATTAAAGAGCTCGACATTTTTTCAAATTTAGTCTTTTAATTTTTGGCCAATTTTTAAAATTTTTTTTTAAAATCTTCCTAATAATAAACATTAGCAATGTTACTTAATTTTACTTAAAATTTCATTTTTTACCATAAAATTAAGTAAAAAATGTAAAAAAAAATGTTAATTTTTTTATTAATTCCATTTAAATTTTTCCAAAAAAAATAAAATGATAACTAAATTTCCTGAATTCAATTGAATATTTTTTCAAAGGAAAAGTTTTTGGTCTTGTCGGAGTTACTGAATTCCTAGTTTTGCTTACTAGTTCATCAGCCTTTTCGCTAATATACAAACAAACAGTATCAACATTTCCATCTTTGGTTTTTATTATCGGCTCTGGAATATGTATTCTTATTTGCTATCCATTTTTAATGTAATTAAACTAATTTATTTATTTTTTTAAAATCTTAAAATTAATAAAATTTTTATTTATAGAATTATAATCCGTCAACTAAAAAAACATCAAATATAGAGAATTATTTGCTACTATGGAGTAGCTTTTAAAAAATATTATCATATTTACAATAAATTTTAAATCAATTTTTTTTTAATTTTTTGACAAATTTGTTCAAGTGCTAATTGAACAGTATTTTTTTATTTAAAAAAAAATCATGATTTTAAAAATTAATATTCCAGATGTTTAAACTAGTAAATATTCGGAAAAAAATTAGTTTAATTTTTTTTCGCAAGCTTTATCATAAAAGCTGGGTAAGTGTCAAAGTATCTTAATTCTTTATCTAAATATTTGATCAGCCCAAAGACTATACATACGAATCAGCGAAAGCCCTTGAAAGTTATTGGAGACCACAGCTTGAAAAATGCCAAGAATCCTATTCGAATAGTAGGAAGGTACTAAAAAATTAATAAGCAACTAGCAGCAAATTAAAAAATAAACTATTAAAGATAAAAGAAAATTTACCAAAAAAATATGTTCTATCCATGTTTCCGTACCCGTCTGGCAGACTGCATCTTGGTCATGTGAGAGTTTACACATTGAATGATGTTTTAGCTAGATATAATCGTCTGAGAGGATTTTATGTCATCAATCCGATCGGATTTGATTCCTTTGGTCTACCTGCAGAAAATGCTGGTTTAAAAAAAAATAATTCAATCAAATAATAAATAATTGTATTTTAGCTATAGAAAGAAATATTGAACCTGATAAATGGACTGAGAGGTTCGAAAAAAAATTTAATTAATTAGGGGTAAATAATTTTTTTTCAGCAATGTAGAGTACATGAAGAATCAACTCAAAGAATTGTCATTTAGTTTTGATTGGAATCGGGTTGGAAATTAAATTAGAAGTTTAATTTTTTAAATCTATTTTTTGTTAAATTAGGAATTATCTACATGCAATCCATCGTATTATAAATGGACTCAATATCTTTTCTTACAAATGTATCAAAAAGGGATTGTCTTTAAAAAAGAAGTAACTTGAATTGTTTTAAAATAATCACCTAAAATCAGACTTGTGCAAAAGTAAAAAAGGCAATTTTTAGGTTTTTTGCAGGGTTAAGACTTGTATATTTGAAGTTGGGAGTAATTTTATTTTAAGACAAAAAGGCTTAAAACTATAATTTTTCAAATAGATAAAATTTTATTTAAAAAAATAGACTTTATGGCTTTTGAACGAATCTGCCTAAAACGCGTGATCAATGGTCACATAATGCAATAGACCCATTTGATAACATCTTTAATTTTACCTAAGGCTCTTGTCAATTGGGATCCAGTTGATAAGACTGTTCTAGCTAATGAACAAATAGATGAAAATGGCAAATCGTGGCGATCTGGTGCGCAGGTTGAAAAAAAAATACTTAAGCAATGGTTCATTAAATCATCTGCTTACGCCAAAGTATGCTTTAAAAAAATTCAATTTAGGATATATTTCATTTTAAACCTAGTCTCTGATGGATTCAATGGACACCTTGAGCACTGATGATTGGGAAATAGTGAAAAATATTCAGAAAATGTGGATAGGAAATTGTAATGGGTGCTTTATTGACTTTGATTTAGAGGTATAAAAAAATGAAACTTTTTAGCAATTATTTTTTAGCCTGATTTAGTATGAAGATAATTCAATAAAAAAATCTACTTTGTCAGTTTTCACAGAAACTCCACAGGGATTATACGGAATTTCGCATATAAATATCAATAAAAATCATTTAATTCTAAAGGTTGTTCCAAAAAAATATAAATTATTAAATTTTCAAAAAATTATATTTTATAGAATTTAAATTTGGTTATTGAAGAAAACGACCTACTTCCCTGTAAAGCTGTGAATCCATTTACAGGAGAAAAAATACCAATTTATCTTAAAAATGAGTCCGAGTTCGGAACTTTGAACTCTCAAGGTGTACCTTATGTTGATGCAAAATTGGGCATACCAAGTTTTGATCAAAACGAAAGAGAGTTCGCCACAAAAACAGGTCTTAAATTTAAAAATATTTTACAAAATGAAAAATTAATTAATTCGGACAAAGTAAAAGCTAAATTAATTATTAAATAAAAATATCAAAATTTTTTATTAGTTTAATGGACAAAACCTATCTGATGCATTCAAGTCAGCTTGTCAAGGCTCTTTAATATCTAGGCCATAAATTTAGAATAAAATACCCCAAATTTAAAATTTTTTACCCCAATTTTTTAATAAAATACCCCTTTTAATTAAGTAAACCATAAAAAATTAAGATTTACACCTAATTAAATAAGATGTTACTTTTTCTTTTATTTTGACACTAAATCAATTAAAACTACACCTAATTAATTAAAACGAACTCTAGTTTATTAAAATGAAACCTAAATTTTTTTGACACTTTTTTAATAAATATTTAAAAAATATTCCTATATAAGAAATTCAGCTTGCTAAAATGTGTATTGATTATTATTAAATGTCTAGTTCTGCGAGTATTTTAGAAAATAATTTCAACGACACCTTAAATGACGCTGAAGAATTGCCGAAAATAAAAAGAAGCGTATCTAAAGCGTACGATTTCCTTGAAGATTGTGAATCTTTAATGGAATTTAAAAAATTGGTCAAAAATTTACATTTTGACAATGTAGCATGGAACTTTCATTCAAAAAATAACCTAGCCGATTGCGATAAACATACATTCAACTGCAAATTCAACAAAAAAGGCTGCAAAAAATCAATTTATTTCAAAGTCAAAAATGGTGAAATTGGTGGTTCAGTCTATATATCAGACAATGAACATTCAAATCATTCGAACGAAGAAAATTCAGCTAATGTTCCTCCTAAAGTGAAAGAAAAAATTATTTATTTTCGTTCGCTTGGACAAGCAAAAAAAGAAATCAAGAGAAATTTAATCAAAGAAAATATTCAGCCACCAACTGACAATCAAATTCAACATATTATAAATTCAGTTAGTAAGGACTTAAATAAAAATTGTTCATTGACAGATTTCAAAAAATGGTGCGAAGATAATTCAAGAGATTCCAGACGATGAAGACGCGGTTTTCGTTGGGAAATTTGAATATGCTGCCATGCCATCACAAATTTTTCGAGTGTTTTTAACATCAAAACGTTTAATTAAAATCGCAGAAAATGCTCAACATTTTTTGAGTGATGCTACGTACAAGTTAACATATGAAAATTTTCCAATTATTACAGGTGGTACAACTGATCGTAATAAAAGTTTTCATCCGTTCGGATTAGCTATATGTCGTACTGAAAATGAAGATGATTTCGGTTTTTTTTTCAACTCAGTCAAAGAAACACATGAAAAAGTATTTAACAAAACAGTTAATTTTTTCAATTTTAATAGCAGATAATGCTGGTGCTATCACAAACGGATTTGCAAAAGTATTCGATTTAAAAACAAGAGTAAATTGTTGGGCTCACGTCAATCGTAATATTGATATTCGTGTAAAATCAATTAGCAAATTACAAGCAGAACGAATTGTCTACGATATAAGCGAAATTCAAAAAATTTTTGAGCCAGAATTATTTCAAGAGCTCTTAAATTATTTCAAGAAAAATGGTCAAGAGTCAATAGTCCAGCCATCAAAACATTTTTAGAGTATTTCGATAATCAATGGTGCAAAGATGGAAATAATGGTTGGTATGAAGGCTTTGCACCTGGTTTACCAAGTACAAGCAATTCATTAGAGTCAACTCATGCTCAAATCAAGAAAATTTTAAATTCAAAACGTTTTGGTTTGATTCCATTTCTAAACGAATGTCGAGATAATATTTTGAAAGAATGGTCAACTGAACGTGCACCTACATTATCATTGATTGATCCAGAAACAAATCAGCCTCAAATCGTTGACAACTTAAATCAAAAAATATTTTATGAATTTCCAAATGTTAAAAAGGATGACTTAGTAAAAGCTTATAAATGGAACAGTTATAACAAAACAATTATTCATTTGAAAGATGATAATTATTATTATTTAACTGCTGATGACAAGATAGATATCAACAAAGAACAATGTAAACAATACAATCAGTCATTAATTGAAAAAAATGGTTTTCATTCGATCATATGATTACTTCCATTTTTAGTATTCGTAAAATTAAATTCAATGAAAATAGTTGGACTTTTGAGTAGTTGCAATTGTTGGTATTGGTTAAAAAATTACAAATGTTATCATCTTACAACTATTGCAGCAAGAAAAAAAATGCAATTTCGACTCAGTTGGTATGGATATACCTATACAAGCCAATAGAAAGAAAGGAAGGCCAAAAGACACAGCTGGACCACTTGAACATCAACCGAAAGAAACACAAGCAACAAATTCGGCACCTAAAGGGATTGATACAGATGATGAAGATTCGAGTTCGACAAAAGAAAATCCATCAAAAATACCTCGAATTGATTCAATCAAACAAGTCGAAGAAAAGTTTTGTGATAAATGTGGCGCTAAAATGACTAAAAGAAGATATTGGGCTTGCTCAAATAAATGTGGAAAAAAGTAAATTTTTGGGGTAAGTATGCTCTGAATTCGACTAAATTTTTGGGGTTAAAAATAATAAAATAGTTCATTTTTATTAATTTTGGTATTTTTATAATTAATTTGGTGTCGATTATAAAATAAAATTGTCATTTTATTTTTTTAATTTCTTTTTTATTTTTTGGTGTTATCTTAATAAAATAGGGGTAAAAAATTAAAAATTTGGGGTATTTTATTCAAAATTTGGGGTAATAAAACTAAAAAAGTCGCTTGTCAAGAGTTATTAAAAGTTAATCGAGGCGGACACATTACAAGTGATCGATTGAGTGACTGGTGTATTTCTCGACAACGCTACTGGGGATGCCCCATACCTCTTGTGTACTGTGACAAATGTGAGGTAATGAAATTAATGAATAAATATTTTTTTTTTTGGTATTTTTAAAAAAAACACCATCAGAATCTTTTATTTAAGTTAAAATTTAGATTAAGTATTATATATGTTTAGGTAGTTCCAGTACCAGACAACCAGTTGCCAGTCGAATTGCCAAAGATGGAAAATAGTCAGAAAAATCTAAAAAAAAGTAGTTGGCATCATACAAAATGTCCTAGTTGCGGAGGTCCAGCAGTTAGAGAGACAGATACAATGGACACATTTATGGATTCTTCTTGGTATTACTTACGGTACTTGGACTGTGAGAATCAAAACGAACCTTTTAGAACTGAAGTGGCCATGAAAGAAATGCCTGTTGATATTTACATCGGAGGGGTCGAGCATGCAATGACTCATTTATTTGTATCACGATTAATTTGTCATTTTTTGTATGACTTGAATAAATTGCCGACCAAAGAACCATTTCAAAGATTCATTGCCATGGGTATGGTCAAAGGTGAAACTTTTAAGACAAAAAATGGTCGTTATGTCCAAGCTCAAAATGTTGTAGAAAAAAATGATAAATTTTATTGTAGTCAAACAAACGAAGAACTTAAAGTTGATTTTGAAAAAATGAGCAAATCTAAGCTAAATGGTATTGACCCTCAAGACATGATTCAAAAATATGGAGTTGATTTTACAAGGTTGTTTTTGCTTAGCTTTGTTCATCCAAAATCAGACAGAAATTTTATATGTATGCCAAATTTTTGTTAAAAAAAAATTTATTTTCCATTCTAGTGTCCAGCGATATGGTTAATGGAACAATGGGAATATTTCAAAAATTGTGGGAGCTAGTTGGAAAAGCTTGTGAAGAATTAGAAACGAACAATTTAATTAAGAGGAATAATACTGATCAAAAAATATCAGGTCTGAAAAATGAGTTATATCATGTTCGAAATTCTCAGTTATCGATGGTAAAGATTTAAAAAAAAAAAAGTTCTGATTTAAATTTAAATTTAGATCAATCATAATCTGAATGAAAATTTTAATTTACCATCATATTTAGTGGCATTTTCAAAAATTATTAAATTTCTAAAAGTTGGTTTTATTAGTATTATGAATAAAAAAAAATTATTAAATAATATTTGAATTTAAGAAATATTCAGTTGAACAATATGATGAGGATTTTTATAAACTTTTAGTTGAAACATTAATAATTGCCTCTCCAGTTATACCTCATTTTACAAGCGAATGTTGGAGCAGAATCAAAAAGAACAAATTTCTAGAGGACAATTTTGATTTAGTAAATTAAACAATTTAAACTAGTATTAAATAATTTTCAATTTTTAGAATAAAATGATTGTTGAGCAAAAATGGCCTGAGATTGATTCAAATTGGATGTTAGATTTAAATCTAAATGTGAGCATTCTCAAATAAAATTATTTTTGTTTAACTTTTTTTTTAAAGGTAAATGGAAAAAATTCTTTGTTTATCAAGATAAAGGCAAATGAATTAGAAAATCTAAATGAAATAAGAGCAATTGACTATTTTCAACAAACAAATTCTTTTGAACAAAAAATAAAAAAGAGTTTAGACCACTATGACACATCATTGAAAGTAAAACCATTCTTAAAAGCAACATTGTATCTAAAAGAAAAAAAAAAGAAAAATCAAAATTAATAAAAAATTCATTTTTAAAATTAATAAAACGAATTAAAACTTTTAAAACAAAATTTAACTAAGTAATTTAAGATTTAGAAGATAAAAAAATAAATAAGTATTGATTTAGAACTAAAAAAAAATTTAATTTGAAATGAAACTTGTTACTACTATAGAAACTTATAATTATAAGGGCTGCAAATAAAATAAATAAAATTTGAACAATTAGGTTAAATATTAAAACTTATAAAATTAGTATATGTAAAAGTCAATGGACATTTCCTTGTTGAAAATATTTATTAAGCTTTAAAAAATTAATCTATTTTGATCACTCATTGATAGACTTAATTTATAGCTATCATTTTACAATAATAAAAATATTGAAACAATTAGGTTTAATATTATATTTAAGTTTATTTACCGAAGATACAACTTCGGGGTAAAAAAACGAAAATTCGGTTTAAATGCAGTCTTTTAACATGTGTTTCCAATTTTTTTCAAAAATATTTTAAAGGACGGACTAAAACTGAATTTCTTTTGTAATGTCTCATTAAATGTGCAAAAAAAAATTTTATTTTTATTAGAAAGATTTCTGGATTAAAACTGAAAATTCTGTTAAAAATTTAAACGATTCTTAGAAATTAAAAAATTTAAAAAAATTAATTTCAACCTCATAGCTTCCTCTCTTTCGATTATCTTCTTATTCCTACTCCCAGGTTTCCTTCCCTCTTTTTAGGGAAGGAAACCTTTTTAGGAATTTCGATTTGTGTTTGAATTCAACAACATGAACTTTGTTTTCATCTGAATTTTTTTGATTTACAATTGGGGTTTTAATTTGGTGTAAATTTAAGACATTAGTCGTTTCTCTTAAGCTCTGGACGTTGCGTTGGAGGCTGTTTCAAGATTCTCAAAAATTTGTTGTTCTTCTCCGTCTTCTATGTTTTGCACATTTAATGAGACATTACAAAAAAAAATTCAGATTTTGATTCAGACAAAAATTTTGATTTTGAAAATTCAGTTTTAGTCCGTCCTTTAAAATTCGAGTTTACGGTAGCAACATATTTGAAATTAGCTTAAAAATTTTTTATAAGTAAATGATTCATTTTAGAAATTTTTTGTCAATTTAAATTTCTAGCTTTAATCAAACAAAAGTATATTAGTTAATTATGTTTATTAACACTAAATTTAATAAATTTAAAATAACAATAATTTACAATTTTACAAAAATCATTTTAAACCATTTAAAAAGTAGTTGATAATGCACTTTGATGAGCTTCATTAACTATTTTGTATAAATCTCTAAATCTATTCTTAATCATTGTGAATCTGGGCCTTGCCTTGTGATAGTCCTTCCAACACGATAACATGATTGCATAGATTTCATTTGGACAGTCTGGTGGCTTATAAAGCCGGTACCTAAATAAAAAAATAATAGTACCTAAAAATATGTCGAATGGCATACCATTGATTTATTCGGCTCACTACTTCATCGTCGGTCATACCCGGATAAGGCGTTATTCCATAAGTGTACAACTCCCATAACAAAATTCCAAAAGACCAAATATCTGACGCTGTGGTAAAGAGTAATTTGTTCAAACTTTCAGGTGCCATCCATCGAACTTAAAAACTATCGATCAAATATAGAAAATTTTGATTTTAGAATAAAAACTGAGAGCAATTTAGATTTTGATCTATTTTGAAATTTATTCTTCTTTGCAGTATATATAATAATTTTTAAAATTTATATCCCCTTTTAGGCATTCAATTGAATTAAATACTGATAACATATTCTTTCACTAATTAATTGTGGCATGCATTTTTGAAAAACACTTAATACTTAAGATTTAGAAACAGAAGGCAAAATATCTTCGTTTGTTCTCAAACGAGTAAAGATCGATCAATTTGCGTTCATTTTTTTTCTAAAAAGGTTTTGATTTTTTTCTTATTAAGCTTGACTAATAGGTTTAAAATTCGATGATAAAGCTACAAAAAAAAACCAAGTAGGATTCTATGAAATTCTATGTTGATTCTAAGTTCAAAAATTTAGAAAATTAATTTAAATTTAATCATCTATTTTATTATTTTAATACCTTAATTCACTTAAAAATTAGCTTTTATTTAAATTTTCAATAAATTTTTAGTCCATCTTTAGACTTTTTTTTTGATTTTTGGATAAAAAAGGAAAATAAAAGATGAAAAAGTAAAAAAATAAATTTTTTAAAAATTTAATTCAGAAAATCAGCATTGAGTGTTAAATATCATTTCTTATATTTTATGTCATGTAATAATAAATTTGATTTTTCCCTGTTTTTGGACAAGGTGGTCACCAATTTCGTGACCAATCCGCTGATTACCGGTTTTTTGAAATTCTTGTAATAAGTAATACCAACAATTCGTGGTTTTCAAAATTCAACTAATTAAAAAACTAAATTAGTTATCAATAATTAAATACGGTATATTATAGAACACTTTAGATAATAGTTGGGTATTTCAGACTTTTAAATTTTAAGTTAATTATAATCAAAATTGTAACAAGAACTTCCGGAGCATCTTAGAAAATTCATTTAGGATAAAGTTTTTTGTGGCAAAAAAACCTTAAAGAATGTCAAATTGTGTTGGATTTAATGAGAGTGAGATAGGTTTAAAATTGCACCACTCAATGTTACTTAAAAAAAAATAGATTTTATATTATTATTATTATTATTAATTCTAAGCTAAGGCCGATCGCCGACCACTTGCTCAGTGACCCGTAAAATAAGGGGCACTGTGTTTAGTATAAAAAAATATAAAAATTACAAAATTGAGTATAAAAGGTACCAAAAAAAAGTAAAAAAGTGCCATAGTTTCTATTTACAATTTTAGGTATTCAATGACAAAATAAAATTAGTTGTTTGACTTTTGATTGATAAGAAACTGTCGGATATGAAAACTAAGCTACATCAAATCTACAAATCTGGAAAATTAAGCCCGATATGTTATCTTTACTCCCTGTCTTATATATATATCTGAGCTTTTGGACTTTGACATCGTTTTTTTGATTTGAACGGTACTCAGTAATGTTATTCAGCTTATATTATTATAGAATTTATGCTTGTTGCAAAACATGGAAAACCGATATTGACTCTTATCCAGCTTTTTTTAGCTTAATAGGTTTTAATTTTTTTGACATGACATTTATTTTAAATCTGTAGAAACATTTAAGAACGGATTTTAAATGATTAAAGAGGAAAATGAATCTTCTAAAAGAAAGAGCTTCCAAAATAGTTTTTTACAATTCTCATTATTCTAATCAGGACAGGTTCGACTTGTTAAAATTTTCTTTTTAATTTCAATTATTATTTATCATAAAATTCCTTTTTTATTTAAAGTAATTTAATTTTTGGGAACCATTTTAACGAGGTGTACACAATTAGAATATAAAAAAAATAAAAATCATTTCTGCACTTTTAGTACTTAATCAGAATTTTATTTTATTTGTTCCTGTTCCTTTCTGTACTATTTGTAATTTTTGATAATTAAAGTAAAAATTTTAATTAATCAATAGTTAAAATATTAATTTGAATAATTTCAACAAATATTTCTCTTAAACTATGGCTACGTCCCGGACCCGTTTTTTTCTTATTATAATGATTAAAACTACCATAAAGTATAAAAAGGGATATGGCCATACAAGCCGATCCGAAAAAAAGACCGGGTACGTGTTTCGGTTTTTACCAGTACACGTACTCGTACTTGAAATACAAGTAAATCTCGGGTTTTTCAAACCAGATAAAGTTTAAATTTTGATAAATACACGTTTTCATATGTGTTTTCAGAGAAAAAAACTATAATGTAATATAATTTTTTAACAGGGTTAATATTAAAGACTTAATTACCGCATTCCCTCGTTCGATTAGGCTGCACTACAAGATAAGACATGAAAATTAATTTTTTTTAGCATTGGTGAGATGTCAAAAAGCTGGTAGTTTAGCTTATGGTGCAACATAATTGAACAAGAGAATATAAAGACCCAGCCTAATTTTCGCCTCATTTTAATTAATTAAAGTCTTTTTATTAATTTTATGTTTTCTCTCTTTTTGATTTTTTTATTTTTAATTGATTTTTAATTTATTAATTTTTCCCTTTTCTTTATGTTTTTTATTTTTTTTTATGTTTTTTCTTTTTTTTATGTTTTTTTCTACCTCACCCATTTTTATGCGTCTAAATTGATATCTTTAGTTTATTTTGATCTTAATTCAATTATATCAATATTTACTATTTATTGATCTCTTATCACAAGCTTGACCAAAAATGCTGAAAAATCTTTCTATTAAAGCACTTGATGCTGGTATTGGAAAAACTTTGGAAGCTTGTAACTATATTGGCTCCAAAATGCTTGGGTTGAATGTTTTTAAATTCTCATTGTAACACGTATTTATTTTTATTTATTTATTTAAAAAATAATTTGGGACAAAATCCCTTGGCTGTTTGGAAGAAATATTAATTCTCCCTTTCAGCCACGTTAGCGTTAATTTTGAGATTTGTAGATGTTATTTTTGGTTTTTTAAGAAATTGAAATTGTAACACGTATGAAAACGTGTATTTATCAAAATTTAAACTTTATCTGGTTTGAAAAACCCGAGATTTACTTGTATTTCAAGTACGAGTACGTGTACTGGTAAAAACCGAAACACGTACCCGAACAGGTCTTTTTTTCGGATCGGCTTGTATGGATAGGGCCAAATAAAATAATATTCTGATAAGGTACAAAAATTACAAAAAGGAAAATGGTTTTTTAAAAGCTTAATTTCATTGTAAATCCATGCTTTTTTTACTTTGTATAAATTTAAATCTATTTGGCCATGTTCCTTTTTGGAAATTCTGTACTTCATCAGAATTTCTAATATTTTTGCCTTGTTAATTAAACTAATTAGTTGAAATTATATATTTTTTTTATTTTTTTAACTTAATTTTAACAAACAGTTCTCTAATCTACCTAGTTCTCTCAATCCTTAAACCATAAAGTTCAAAAAGTAACATGGGATTAAGATAAATTTAAATTTAGACAAAGCAAAAAGCATTGATAGACAGTGAGATTTATTCACTATTTTACAGAGAGTTTAGCTAATAATTAAAAAAATTACTTGGCATCTTGGTCAAAAATTCTGCTTTACAACAACCAAAGTCAGCTATCTTACAAGTGTAGTCTTTATCTAGCAAAATGTTTCTAGCCGCCAAGTCTTTATGCACTATATCCAAACTAGAAATGTACTCCATACCACTGGCTATTTCAAAAGCAATTCTGATTTTGTACAAACTGTTCATTAGGACCTCTCGCCTGCTACTTTTTCTGCACAAATCCAGCAAATGTTTGAGATCGCCTTTTTCGGCAAACTCGAACACCAAATACATAGTTTCCAAGTGATAATAAACACCCAAAAAGTCGATGACATAATTATGCTTGCCCAGCTGAGTGAGCACCGCGATCTCGGACAGCATGTTCTGTAAGTTTTGCTCGTTTTTCTCTTTGGATATCTTCAAACGTTTGGCGGCTATTTTAACCGGAGCGCCCATGTCATACCGGTAGCCTTGAAACGTTTCACTAAATTCACCCTCACCTATTTTCAAATCAGTCAAAATACAATACTTGAACTCTTTGATCAGTGGTTTTTTGTTTGCTTTGGAATTGCTTTTTTTAATTTGTTTCAAGGGCGACTTTTTGTTGTACAATGGCGAATCTTTTAGAGTCTCTTTGAATTTGACTGTATTAGCCAAGCCTTCCAAAATACTCAGGTCGCCACTTTTCTGGTAGAGCTTTTTTTCCTCTGAGTCCAGTGTCGATTCCGACGATTGATGGTCTGTTAAATCAACTAAATTGTGAGCTTCGCGTAAACTCAAAGTCCTGATATCACTGCCGAGCTCAGACACCAAACTGGACTCGATTGCTTCGAAGCTCTCGTAGCCATGACTTATCTGTTTGTCCTTCTTGATTGACTGTTTGATGTTGTGTTTTTTTTTGACAAATGTTTTGGGCGGCGTGGGCCTCTTGGAATTTTTTTTGTACAAACTGTCCAACAAAATGAGCTCAGTGTACAAATTTTGCTTGGGGCGCTGTATGGTAGTGTAGATCTCGGGCGACAGAATGGTCTTTTGGCGCGATAGCCTGAACGACTCGCAGTTGGTGCTCTTCATGTTTTTGATGGTGTTCTCGCGGGCTAGAGCTAGTTTGGGGTCAATGTCAAGGTCAAGGTAAGTGTGTGGCGTGATAGCTTCGAGCCTGGAAGCAAATAGATTGTCGTAGGCGATTTTGATGCTGAAATTGGTGTTCTCTCGCTCTATGATGTCCATTAGCCGATTGATTTCCTCGGACGGTTGCAGCACCACTTTGTTGACTTTTTTCTCCTTTTTCAGCTCGGGATTCTTGGCCACCATCTTTGCCTCGTGGCCCCTAATCGGAGCCAGCTGATTTGGCCACTTGGAAATGGAGTTTGATAGCGAGCTGTTCGAGCACTCGTCGTTTTCTGACCTAATGGTCTTAAATTTGTTCCGCTTCAATCGAAAATTGTTAGATGATGAATTGAACTTTTCGTTGCTGAGTCCGGTCGAGTCCGTAAAATTAAGCAAAGAATCACTAAGGTTTATTTTGGGCGGATTGACAGTCTTTAGGGGGTTGCGGCGCGCAAATCGGCTCTTGCTCTCGTCTTTTCGGTCCTTGAAGAAAGGCTCATTGGCCTTGAAAATGTTGGTGGTGTTCATCTGTTTGTCATTTTGGACCTTGCTGTGCTTGGTGACGCTGTTTTCTATCATAATAGAGCCAGCTTGCTTAAGCTTTCTTAAGAAAAGTAGCTATTTTTTATTTTATTTGATTAAAAACCAAGTGGAACACTTGAACGGGTTTGTGTATTTTCTCGGTGATAAAGTAATTTGCAAAAATGTTTTTCGAGTGAGCTAATTTAGCTGAGGATAATACATTCATTTGCCTAATTTAGCTCACCTTATTTTATTTTTTTGATTTAGTAAGCTTTCGGATTTCGTCAGAAAAAAAAACAAAAAAAAAGTTTTTAATTTCCTAAAATTAGAATTTAAATTTTTACTCAAGTGTTTTATTTAACTTTCAACACATTTAAGTTTTTGATTTGGCACAGACTAAATTTTCTAATGTTATAATCCTGGATTTTTAGTAAATCGAATCTTTCTAGAATAGTTCTCGAAAATTTTAATGCAAATAAAAATTTATAAATAAATTTTAATTAGAAAAACATAAAAAAAAATAACTTGACTGCAAATGAGTTTGGAAAGCTTTTTAAAGTTCGATTTTGAATAAAGCAGTTTAATACTTGTATTGATAAAGGCTAAATGATAAATTGTTAATTTGGATTTTGGTAAGGTGGTCCAAAAGATGAACTTATCTAGTTCTATTAAATTATATTTGGTGACAAGATGTAGATAAAATGAGTTAGTTAAGGGTGAAAAAAGAATTCTTCACAGTACCCTCTTTTAAGTGTATTCTTTGCATTAATTAAATCTTAATTTTAGATATTTTACTTAAGTAAATTTTGAAAATAAGCTTTTTTTCGAACCAAAAACTCTTAATTTTATTAAAAATTTACCAACAAGTGGTAAAAGAGGGATTTGCCGTACGAAGCTGCCCTTAAGTCCAACTTCTAAATTATTTATAAAATAGAAAAATAAAATTCAGTGCCGACCAAGTTACTATGGGACGTTCATCATAAACAGCGCCACTCATCCGAGCACTTAAGGCTGCGAACTCGGCAACTATTTAGACTAGCTTGGAACCACAAACCAAGCGTATCTATAGATGGATACAAGCATACCCAAAAATAAGATACTTAACTTTTTTCACTAAGTACTAAGGGTCTGCCAGACACGTCATCAGCTCCTGCTTGTAAGCCTCCTTGCCCCCGCCGCTAGGCATCTGCATCTTCACCGCCCCTCTTCATTTTCTCACCGGACTTGGGACCGGCCAAAGGTAGAGTTAGCACTTTTGATTTTTATTATCGGAACACATATTTACTTTAAATTTTAACTATTTTTGAAAATTAAAATAAAGTAACATTTCCTTTTAATTTTAATTTTTCGGCCAAAAAGACTTTTCTCTTTTAAATTCCAGCAATTTTGCATTGAATTGTAAACCTGAGTCTAGATTTGAAAAACTCAGAGTTTTTACTAAATAAAGTCTCCCTCTCATTTTTTCATCCGGACTTGGGACCGGCATCGGTATAGTTACAACTCAACAATCTGCCGACAAAGTTACTATGGGACGTTCATCAAAAACAGCGGCACTCATCCGAGCACTTAAAGGCTGCGAACTCGGCAACTATTTAGACTAGCTTGGAACCACAAACCAAACGTACCTATAAATGGATACAAGCATATCCAAAAAAAGATATCGGTCTGGACTGGCAACGCACTTATTTAGAAACTTAACACTCGTGATCATCAAAATATTTATTAATTAATCTTCATTTAAATTTCTTTTGCAATTAAGTCACCATTTGTTAAACGACTTTACAAACTGATTTATTAAATATAGAAAAAATGAAAAATCATTTAAGCAAAAAAAATTTAAAAAATTTAAAATTCATTATTTTAATAAAATAAAAACTTTTTAACTATTTATTTTTTTTAATGAAATTTCACAATTTTTTTTTTATACAGGGTTTTCAAAAAAATTCAAATTTTAAATTTTGATTGAAAGAAAACTTGATCTTATTCTAAAAAATGAGGTTCCAATGGCAAAACATTCGTGAATCTTTACAAATCCTTTTTTTAGAATCTAATATCTATTTTAGAGCTGATTTTGGGATATGCTGGCGCTGACTTATTATGTTTAATTGGTTGTCAAATTGATGGGTGAATACGGAGCAGATTTCAAATCAAGAATTATCAAATACCCAACTCTTTTGTGTAATTGCTTTTTCCTTATTTTATTTTAACTTTTCATTTAGTTCTTTCTTTCCCAAATTATAATCGTCGCCATCGTTAGTTAATTCTAAAAATTTTGGAATTTTTTCTGAGCAATAATCTAATATGCGTATTTTATTTTTTGATTCCAATTTTAATTAAATTTTTCTTTGGATTCTTAAATAGTTAAATTAAATTAAATTAATAATTAAAATCAGCCGTGATAGTTAAAAATTCACTCAATTGACGTCTTATGATCTAAAAATTTAGATCGAACAAAAAAATAAAATTTAACAAAAATATTGTCTTTTTAAATTAATTTATTTTGAAAATTTTTTGTTAAAAAAAAGAAATCAACACCTTCCTTCTAGAAAAGGCTGTAAAATATTATCACCAATCCATTTAGGAACAATGTTTGGCAGCAAACAATAATTTATTCCAAAAAAAGTCGAGCTTTGCTGATGAGTATTAGCCGGATAGGTCAAATATTCCTTTATCACAATAGTCCACAGATCCAAAGGCTCTATGTCATCACTCGGTAGTCTGTCTTTTTTTTTCAAGTCCTCTTTAAAAACATTCATGACATAGTCAAGCGAAACTGTCTCATTTTGAGAATGAAATTTTTTCTTTTCTTCTTCATTGGCAAAGCAGTGCATGTTCCAAACAACCATTAGCTTAACATCAGTTTTATAGTAGCTTCTAAGTTGATTCTCTTGAAAATCATACAAAATCCACATGTTGGTTTCTTTATTGAAGCGAATTTTGTAGTGATGGTTATGCGAAAACAAAGGCGGTATATCATAATATCTATACCTGTCCACTCCATGGATAACCTGGGCACCGTCTAGCACTATGGCCGAATTGGGCACTTGTTTTAAAATAACAAATTTATTCACATTTTCTCTATTCATTTCTTCTTTTTTTGTCAATGGATTCTTTTTTAATTGTTCCTTGTATGGATAAAAATAAAAGTCACCACCCTCACCATTCATGTCAACATATTCCTCGGTTGATTTAGCTGACACGTACTCTTCCAAGTCCAACCAACTAAAACCCTGAACCTGCGGAATGAACAAATGATCGAATAGCTTCGATTTTTTCATTATGACCAAGAGCCATTGCGGCAAAGTGCTTCGATCAGCGCCCCAAAAATAAGGCACATTCAAATGCATTGGCAGCTCTTGGCCAGGCAGCATGAGCAACAAATCCAACTGGAACATTTCATTGATTATTGAGCTTTTTTGGTGACCAGACGGATCTTTTTTGAACAAATAACAATCAGCACAAACTTCTTTCACTTTGTCCAAAAATCCAACTGAGTTGAATTCGACCAAAGTTTTTAAATTTATTAATGAGTTGTAATTTTTTTGCACTAATCTGCGTCTAAATGGAATTATTCTGGCCACCATGTGCTCAAAGTATTCTATGTGTCCATTGAATCCTCCTGTTTTGACAAAATGCATGCCGACATCGAGCCGATTGGAAAAGTGACAAATAGTTCGGTTTAAATTTAAAGTCATAAATGGATGTCTACAGTCCACATGGCCTACAGCAACTGCTTCACCGGCACTTTCTACACTCTTGTCATCAACTATTGTGGTCAAAGGCTCGCCATTCAGAGCCAGTTCCCGGAAAAGGTCAATGCTTTTGTTCTCAAAGAAATTCTCAAAATAGTGCCACTTGTATGCATTGGTTCCCGGTATCACATCATTATACTTAACAGGCTCCAAACGCTGTAAATTGTTGATGTTGTAGAAAAAAACTCCGATTATTATAGAAGGCAATAGGACGGCAAATGAGACAATTACCATACATTTGAATGTGGACCGGCGGTTCGAATTTTTTATGTGGGTTTCCTTTTGAATCGGAGTCGGGTCTGAGTTACGTTTTTTGGTGCTTTGTGACATTTTAATTAATAAAGCATTTCTAAAATTAATTGAAATTTTTTGTTTAAATATAATTTTTAACTTGGATCAAAATTTTTTTCTAATGCATATGATCGAAAGATTTTTCATACCTTTGGTTAAGATTATTTTGACGCCAAGCTCTTTTAGCTTTGATAAACATAGATAACAATCAAGAGCGCTTCACATGCAAAATGGTCGTGACCATGCCTAATTTTTTCAAACTTTTAATTTTAGGTTGTTTTGAACTAGGCAAAAGTTAGGACAAATAATTTTAAATTATTAATAATTTAAAATTTGATAAAATTAATTTTTTGTTTGGTAAAATTTAAAGTAAATATTAAAAAAAATCTTAAGAAATTTATTTTTGATTGTTTTCAATCCAATAGCGAAAATATATCGATTTTTGTTTATCTTTTTGGTGAAATTATTTATAAAACTAAACATTCATTGATTTTCAAATTTAAATTTAAAATGACACATATTTTGTTTTATAATGTGAATAATGTATTCAATTTTTATTAAAGAATCTAATTGTGAAAATTTTATATCAATTATTTTTTCATAGTTATCTTTCAAATTTTCGAACAACAATCTGAAAAAAATTAAAATTTAATGTTTTGTTCAATCATTAGCTAAAGTATTCAAATTATTTTTGTAAAAAAATAAATATTAATCTCAAACACTAATAAGGCCCATAATTTTACACAATTTAATACCAGAATGGTTTTAAAATTCAAATAACTTGATTAGATAACATTTCAAAATTATATCAAAATTTTGATAAAGTAGTTTTTTCCAATATACATTCAGACCCATCAAAAGGACCAAGTTTGGCAATATTTACGCTAATTAGTTTTCCTGATCCAAGTAAAACTGAACAGTTTACTTGGCCATTTTCAAGTTTTTAAATAAATATTCAGGTAAAAACTTAATAATTTTTTAATATCTTAAATTAAAAATCTGATCAACGAAGAAAAAATTTAAAATATTGTATTTTGATGCATTTTTTATCTACCCTCCCGGGCTTTCATGTGGAAAACAAAAAATTGCACCACTTTGTCAAGTGATCATGCCTATTAGAAATAAATTAAATTTAGTGATTTTTCTTTAAACAAACAGATAGTTTTTGAATTTTTTTTAACTTTTTTTTTTAACTTGATATTTTAATCAGTCTTCTGGCCACAAAGACTAATAATTAAAAAAATTTTACAATTTTAATGAAATTAAATAAAAAGTGATTTAATTTTTTTTTAATCACGAGATTGAATTTAAAATCAGTCGATTCTTATTCCAATAATTACATTTAAAATCAAGATTAGTTTTTATCTCACTGTTGACAGTCTAGATTGGTTAAATAAAAAATTAATCGATTATTTTACTAATTTATTTCAATAACATCGAAAAAAAATACGTAACGAATAAATTTAAGAAAAAAATTTATAGGTAGATAACGAATTTAAGCAATGACCATAACTAAATAGAACAAAAAAATGAAACCAACACTGAAAACAAAAAACGAGAGCCATATAAATATATTTAAATTTTAAAATAATTATTTACAAAAATAATTTAACAATAATTTTCTTTTAGACACTCGTCGTTTTCGGCTTCGTTCCAAAGTTCAAGAAAAATGTTCAAAAATTTCGATGCTAAATCACAACTTAATGTTTTTTTGAAATATATTTATTAGAAAAACCGGGTTTGTATTTTTTACTTAAATATTAATTACCTTTTAAAAAAAAAATGAAAAATCCTAAATTAGTACAGTTTTGTATTTACATCGACAAGTCCCATTTAAAAAGTAAAAAAAAACTAAAATTTAGTATGAGCCCATAAGACTGACTTTACATTAGATTGCATTTCTTTAAGCTTTTTCGTATTGACTTATCTTTTTTGTTGTCGGTTTTTTTGGCCGACTTTTTGACGCTTTGCTTCTCTTTATTCTGGGGCTGGTTGCGGATTATTCGCACAACTTCGTGAAAAGCTCGGTCCACATTGATCGGAGGGTTCTTGGCACTGGTCTCGATGTACGGTATTTTGAGAAAATTGGCCAACTCCTGTCCTTGCTCCTGTGACACTTGTCTCAAATGAACCAAGTCCACCTTGTTGGCAACCAGTATCATGGGGTACGAGTCTTTGTCTTTGACGCGCAGTATCAGCGTGTGAAAGTGACGAATGTTCATGAAACTGGCCCTGTCAGTCACCGAGTACACTAGCAAAAAAGCGTCACCTTTGCGCATATACTGCTCGCGCATTGCCGAAAACTCTTCTTGACCAGCAGTGTCCAGCACGTCCAATATGCACCATTGATCATCGATTTCCGTATGCTGAATATACGAGTCTTCGATGGTCGGGTCATAGTCTTCGACAAACATTTTCTGGAAGAACTGAATGGTCAGCGCAGACTTGCCAACTTGAAACAAAAATTTAGAACCAAAAGAAACAAGAAAAAAGCTGCTAGTTCCACAACTTACCACCACCATCGCCCACCACCACTATCTTATAGGTCTGTAGGTTGTCGTTATTGGGAGGATGAGCCATTGATTAAATTTAAAATTAAATTTCTAAATTAAAAGGTAAAATTTTATTCAATTTTTTTTGTTGCCAAAAAAGAATGCTTTTTTAAAGCGAGAGAATGCTGGATTTTTTCAACATCTAGAAATTTGCTCAGAGCACTAGAGTTGTTTTTTTGCACAATAATAACTAATTTAATTATTTACATGTAACTATGTAATAAGCGAGAAAAATTTCTTTTTTATGTTTTGTTTAAAATTTTGAATACCTAAGCACATTTTGGATTCAATTAATTGATTTATCTGAATAAAATTGATGCAACAATCGGCGCCAATGCCAAGATTTTCTTTTTTTATCATAATTTATTTTCCAACTTGAAATTCTATCTATTGAAATCAGATCTATTATTTTTTATTGATTTTCTTCGGCATTGCTAAACATATCTAGGTGTCGAGATCAAGTCTGGAAGCAGAACACACATGTTCCAAAGGTGAATTTCTTAGAGAAATGCACTTGAAACAAAAAATGCCTGTGGCAAATAACCTAGCTTTGGTACGGATTTTGGCTCTAGCAAATTAGAAATGAAATTAAATTTTTTCTTTAATAATCAAAAAAATTATTCTGATGACGTAGAATTTTAAATATTTACTTAACGAATTTATTCAGCTAGATTGACGCAATTAGAGTTCTAAATGCCAATCTCGGCTAGAATAAGAATTTTTTTATTGACGCCAGGTAGTCTCGAACATGTGAGCGCATCTAGGTCTCATCAAGCTCCAGAAAAAACCTGGATAACTGTGATTATTTCTGAAATTTAATCTAATTTTTAACTTGAATTAGTAATTATGAGCTCAAGCTAATTTTTTTATTTATAAAAATTTTTTTTTTTTTTTAATTAGAATTTTGAAATAAGGAGAACTTAAAAAATGAATTGAAAATTTTCTGAATGACAAAATTCAAAGCGACAAAAAAAGTTCCGCAAATTGAAGGCGGCAGTCGGGACTCTAATTAGGATATAATCGCTAATTACTCCACTCAAGTGTCTGATTAAAAAACTAAAATCTCATATTTTTAATTAAAATATAATCTTGTTAGAAAAAATATTTTTTATTTCTGCTAAAAAATTTTTCTCTAGTCTATCCAAGTCCAAATGTGGAAAGAGTTTATTAATTTAGAGAAAAATGTATTCAAATATTTATCAAATAAAAAAACATGATCCAAAATTTTAATTAGACTCTATACAAAAATAATTATTTTATTCTAGTTGGCAAAATGTCCTCGTACACCTACCTGATGATTTTTTTTTTAATTTGGAAAAAAAGACGCCTGTCATTAAAGTCTACGAATACTTTGTCAACAAAAATTGTCAGCTTAAAATTTAAATCAAGCCCGAGAAAATAAAATGAGCATTCATTTAAATTTATAGATTCCAAAAATCCAATTAAGCTTTTATTTAAAAATATCTAAATAAACACAATTAAACACAAGACTTTTTTTGCCTAACAGCATTTTTAAAAATAGAATATTGTTTATAAAAATTTCAAAAACTAAAAAAAAAACTTCAAATTCTCGTCTCATTTAAAAAGCTTCAAAAGCATTTAATTTTTTGCTTCAGTTGAAATTTATATATTAAGAAAACTTAATTTCAATCATAATAAAGGATGCATAATTTTGCTTTACCAAGTCTCACAATACACAATAAACATATTCTTAAAATTTTCTTAAATATCACGTACAAACTTGTTTTTGTTGTCTTCGTTGTCAAAAAAAAGAAAAAAAAAACTTGATGTAACTCTCAGACTTTTTCTTATAGATAGGCTAAATGGAACAAAAATACGTCGCTTTTGTATCACTTTTTCTCGACTTGTTTGCATTTACTCTCATACTACCTTTGTTTCCCAAGATTTTTGATTTTTATGCATCAAAAAAAGACGTAAACAAACTCTCTGACAAAAACAAAAAATTTCTTATCTAACACTTGAGTTTTTTTAAGGATTTGACTTATAATTTTTTGGAAAATAGTGTTGATGAGTACAGAAAATTGATTGCCGCTTCGACCGACCGCAGCCTCAACTCGGTGCTCTTCGGTGGTCTAATCGGCTCTATGTTCTCTTTTCTTCAGTTTGTTTCATCGACCTTGATCGGTGCTGCATCCGATCTTTACGGCAGAAAGCCCATACTTCTCCTAGCCATGGTAATCTTTGATAAACTTATTTAAATAAAACTTAATAAAATAAAAACTAGACCGGAACCCTGATTTCTTATATTTTGTGGTCGATTTCGGGTTTCTTTGTCATTTTTTTGCTAAGCAGAATAGTTGGCGGAATCTCCAAGGCCAATGTGTCCATCATTATCGCCATTATGACTGATCTGACCAAAAAAGAAAATCGCTCCCAAGCCATGGTTAGTGTAACTTTAGATCTAAATTTAGATAACATTCGTTATTTAAATAAACTGGTTGAATGATTTTGAGTTTTTTTTGTTCAAGGCCTTGGTTGGAATCGCTTTTTCCCTTGGATTCATAATTGGTCCCACTTTTGGCGCAATATTCTCCTCAAAATTGTCCGCCACCGCCTCAATCTACACCTATCCGTCCTATTTGGCAATTGGTCTCACCATCATTAACATTATATTTGTCACCTTGTTCTACAAAGAATCTCTACCAGTTGAAAAAAGAGTAAAATTAAAAAAAAATAAATTTTTGATTGTTGATTTTGAACAAACTTTTTTTTAGTCAAAATCGATAAAAAACATATTTTATCAATCTGTACAATTTATAAATCCGATATCTTTATTTAACTTCGCACCAATTAAGTCATTGAATGAACAAGATTTGAATGATCTGAAAAAAATTGGATTCTCAAATTTTCTCTATCTTTTCATATACTCAGGGCTAGAGTTTACCCTCACCTTTCTGGTTCATCACCGCTTTAATTACAACAGGTATTAATACTCGCTTAAATAACTAGCTTTTAAAATTTTGAATTTCCAGTGTTCAACAGGGTAAAATGTTTTTGTTTATTGGCATTCTGATGACACTAATTCAGGGAAGTTACGTGAGACGCATCAAGCCAGGAAGACATTTATCGGCGTCAATCAAAGCCATTATGATTTTGATACCCTCATTCATTCTTGTTGCTCTAGCTTCTAATCAAATGGTACTCTATATTGGTCTGACATTTTATACTTATGCCTCAGCAGTTGTTATTCCTTGCTTTACTACAATTAGTTCTATTTACGGAAATGACGACGAAAAAGGAACAATCACAGGAATATTCAGATCATTAGGCGCTCTGGCTAGAGCCCTTGGACCAACTTTTACTTCCATGAGTAATTTTTCTAATTTTTAAATAAAAATAAAATTATTTTTTAAGTTTATTGGACTTATGGTGCTTCGTTTGCCTACATTGTAGGGTCAATTGCCTTCATCATTCCTTTATCTATCTTAATCCGCACAAATTTAAGATTAAGCCAAGCGGCTAAAAAATCTGAGTGAATGCTTTAAATTCTAATTTATTTTAGTAAAATAATATTTAAATTTTGCTTTGTTAGTTGAAAGTTAAATTAAGTTTTACCACTTAATAAAATGATAAGAAAATTTTTTTTTCTATTAGTAAATTTTTTTAAATTAATATCAGACAATCTAATTTTTGAAATGGTAATTAAAAAATCAAAGCTATTCCGCCTAGCGAACTTTAACTACCCACTAAGATAATTAATTTTGTAATTAATTAATATCGTGTTCTACTTAAATAAGAAGAAACGGTGAAAATTCTAAAAAATACTTTGACTAGCTTATTTTATTGAAAAGAATTTTCTTTAAAGTTTAGTTGAAAAAATAAAACTACCTTAAATGATTTCAAATGCAAATGCTGCGGTTCACAAGTTGGAATTAGAGTTAAACTAGAGCAATTTTTTGAAGCACAAGCATAAATCCGATTATCTATTTGAAGAATTTTTAATCTGTATTTTTATTATCAATAGATTATATTGTTTTTTAGGTTGTCTGTTGATTTTTATTTTTGAAATATATCGAACAAATTTTAATTCATTTTAAATCCAGATACAAACAAATTTTATCTCTTTGTTTAATAAAAAATATTCATAATTTAAAATCTTACTTACTAATTAAAAATATTACTTAGCATTCTTTGAACAAAAAATTTTTAAATTCAAAATTTTTGAAATTAGCTTCTGTCAACTTAGATATTTACAAAATTCATAAATACATGTCTATATTTTTCTTAACTTGTTGATGTTTTAATTAGTGTCATGATTATATTTTTAATCGATAAACACTTCTGGTAAAGACAAATTCAAAAAATTAATTGACCTTTAAAAAAAAAACATTTTGAACCTAAAATAAATGTTTTTTATAAATTTCTGCTCTTTGAGCACAGCAAATCAGTATTTATTTTATTTTTAATTTTTTAAAATATTCTACCTTAATTTTTTTTTTACCTTAAACTTATTTATTCTTTTATTATTTTTCTTTTATTTTTTAACTTTATTTCAATTTTTTTTTTCATTTTAAAGGAGCATTAGATCGGAACAGAAAAACAAATAGATAAATGAATAATTTATCACCAATTTCGATTATCTAGCATATTGAATGCATTTATAGTTTTTCAATTAACTTTGATTAGTTGTAATTTTGCCACAGGTACATCATCATTAAATGACCTATCTTTTTTTCCTAGATTTGTTCCTACTTTTATTAAAGAAAAAAGAATGCAAAATAAAAAATGGCAAAAAATTTTCTTTTTCGAATACAATTTATTGGGAATCACAATTTTAAAATCGAAAATTAATATTCTATTTTGTAAAAAAATTAATTTAGAGAATGAACTCAATGAAAAGGAAAATTCACAAAACCTTTTGATTCATTTTGCTTTACTGCGAATTTTTTTTAAATTCCTTACGATTTTTGATCTCCCGATCAATCTCAAATACTTTCGAATTTTGCAAAAAATCAATTAGCCATGCTTTTGGTAAATTTACTTGATACATTTCTTAAGTAACGTCCATTATTTTTTTATCTTTTTTGACAAAAAAGTTGATTTATGATTGAAATTAACTTTGGAAAACGGGTCCCAATCAGTACTAGTCTGAATTTTTAACCAGTTTTTAAAACTGATTTTTCAAAAAGATTTGATTTTGTTTGATACATGTCATTCCATGACATTCACAAATTTTTGGCCATTTTTCGAAATATTTTATTAAAAAATAATTCAGACCTTTTAAAAAATCTTTTTCTTCATTTAGCTGTTCTAAAATTTTGAAAAAAAAAATTTCAAACCAGTTCCAAGTCTAAAAAGTTCAAATTCAAACCGGTTCTGTTCAGTTAGACTTAGAGTGTTGGAAAAACCTTGTCAACTAACTAACCAAATCAACTAAGATTTGTACTATTTTTACTCTATCAGTTAAATTTATTAATTAAATATAATGAGATAGAAATTATTAAATTTTAGTTCTTTCTCAAATGAAATAATTTTTTTTCTTTAAAACAATTTAATTCTAGAATGACAATATTTTATGGTTTTAGTATATATTTGATTTTCTATGACTCAAATGTTTAAATAAATTCTAAAAGCTTTTGGAAGTCTATAATGGAAAGAATGAATAGAATTGTACCTAAAAGTTTACTCTGTGTCACCACACTCTCTGCTTTTAGCTTTTTGTAAACAAGAGTTTAGTAAAATTTCTACCTCTTCAAAAGCTTGGCTATTTTCAAAAGTGCTATTTTCACAAATACCATCATCTTGCTTTGATGAGATTTTTGAATTTTTATTTTAACTTTTTGCAATTATTAAAAAAAAAAAATTTAATTTATTTTTGCCAACAAAAAAATTACTTTATTTTATTAGAAAATTTTATTTCCTGAATCGAATGATAAAATGCAAAAAATATGTTACAATAAACAAAATTTTAGATCAAGCATAATTTTAATAGGAATAAAAGTCATCTGTACATGAACAACAAAACAAGAAAAAAAGGCTAAAATTGTTTTCTCTGAGAATTTGTCCTTGACCTGAGAGTTCTGGTAGAAGTCAATGTTTCGTTATTTGCGGAATTTTTTTCATCCCAATTATCCACTTCATCATCTTCTCTTTTACCGGTGCTTTTTTTGCTTCTACTCATCTTTTTACCAGACATCACATCTTGGTTGGTCTTTGAATTTGTTCGTACACAAATATCGTCCAAGTTAATATCACTGGAATCACTTCGATTTAAATTGGTCTTGGCACAAGACATACCAAATATGTCGCCTATTTCATCATGAACATCCTTGACTTCACCATCATCTTGCTTGGATTCAGCATCACATGGTTTTTGTTGGCTCTCTTCTTTGCTTTGTTGTTCTTTTTCGTAAATGGCTCGTATGGTTGGTGTAACTCGATTGTAGACCTTTTTTTTCTTTGGAAACATTTCCACAGAAGCATCATCAACTTTTGCATCAGCTTTGGGCTTAATGTTGGTATTTTTTGTCTGATTTGGCTTGGCCCTAAGGTTTGGATCGACCACTTGACCAGCTAAATTTAAAGCGTTTGTCAAATGGACTTTCTGAAACGGCTCAATCACAATTGGCTGGATGCTTTTGACCGGCTCTTTTGGAAGCGGCTGAATCTGCGGAAGCACAGGACTCTCGATATTTGAGGGTAAAATCACCAGCGGTGTTTGTTGAGATTGAGAGAATATTTGATTGCTGTGCAAGTTACTCCGGCCTGTCACCAGATCCAACAGTATTGACTGGTTTTGTCTTAGCTGAGATTGCTGGCCTAAATTTTGGGATTTTAATTTGAGATTTTGCTTTGGGTCCGATTTGACCGAGTCGGCCTTCTGTGCCGACTCCTCGGTTTTATTTTCTGTCAATTGGCAAAAATTGTTAGCTGCATCACTTATAAAAGCGTCCAAAGAGCGCTCAATCGTTGAAAATGTAAGCTCTGGAAGTTTTTCCACATTTTTTCCGATCAGCAAGCGTCTCTTTTTGACACCATTTGAATTCTGCTCAACTTCACTTGGCGAATAATTCTCAACCGAAGAAGAAATCGACTCTTGGTCCAACTCTGTCGACTGGTTGTCCATTCTGTCATCGTATTGACTTAGTTTTCGTTTTGAGCTCAAAGTTGGAGGGTCAGCGTAAAAATTGCATTCAACAAATGCTGAATTTTTTTCTATTTGATCTGTCTGAGTTCCAATTGAGGCTGTTGGTCGTTTTTTGTCATGCTCAGCTGAAATTAAATAAAAATCAGGAAATTAAAAATAAAGTTAATTTTTTTTACATAATTTAGGATCAATAACTAAATAATCTGATAGGGTTCTTCCATGAATGGTTTTTGGTACTATGATACCACGTTTGAGATACAATTTGCACTCTTCCAAGTATTTGCATTCATCGAGAAAAGTTTCGTATGTCTTGGACAAATTTTCCTCCTCCAAATAATCTAAATCAAGGCAGATTAGCTAAATTTTGTCCGGGAAAAAAGTTTTGTTTCTTACTAAGAATGAGCCGTGCTATTTCAGACGGAAGTAAAGCGATCATTTGAATATTTTTTTAGACTGATTCTTATTTTAATTTAGGAAAAAATATTTAAATTTATGATGAACTATCAAATTAAAATTCATAGCCAGCAAAAGTGTAATTATTATTTTTAGTTGAAATTTGAAATACTAATTTTGTTTTTTTTTAATTTTTCATTTTTAGTCTAATTATTAATTTATAATTTTAAAACTAATTTTAAAATAATTTATTAATATATTATCAATTTTAAAATAAATTTTGATAATAACAACCTTTTGAGCATCCGATTTGTATTTTATTTATTCAAAATCAAAACACAAAGTTATGATAACTATAACTGAGATAGGAGTGAATGAAAGACTTTATGCTATTTGGAAACAATATTTATTATGGTTAATTTGAATCAATTATTATCCAAATTGGTAAAAGTATACATAAAATAAGATTTTGATATCTGAAAAGCTAAACGCAGTGAATTTATTAAGCTATTTCTCATAATTTGCTTAAATAATTTTAAAATATTTCAACGTCAATAAATTAAATAAAGGTTTTTTGTTAAATTATTTAAAAACAAATTTTTTAAAAAAATTATCAAGATATCATAAACTATCATAAGATTTCAGATTTTAAAGAAAACCCATTTGAGTTGATTAAATTATTTATTAATTTTTCAATGCAACTGTAACTAAAATGCATTATTTATACTAAATTAACTGAGTAAAAAAATAAATATTTATCTATTCAAAATGTATCCTTTATTTAAAGCCTGGGTACACAATTTATTTTCTGATCAAAATATTCCTTTTAAATATTTTTCCATTTTTTTAAAGTCAGTTTTGTATAAAAAATAAAAATCAGTTAATTATAAATCTAAAAAAGATCTTAAATAAAAACATTCTAAAATTTTTCAACTTTCAATAATTTTTGTTTACACAATTTCAAACGAAAAATATTTTTTTTTTTATTTAAATACTTTTTAGTTTTAAAATTAAAATTGAGTTATAATTTGACATTATTTTATAATTAAGAATTCAGAAAAATTTTTATCTTATACTAGAATAGTCTGATTAACACTCAACCGAAAAAAAATGTCAGCCTCAATTGGACGTATTCATAAGTGAACGCAAATTCTGCTAAAAAAAATAAAAAAAATAAAATTTTATCAATTAATCTATTGTTTTATTATCTGTTTAAAAAAAATCAAATCTTAATTAAGGTTTAGATTCAGAAGTATTTAGTTAATATAAACACAATTTAATATATAAAATTACATCAAAAATTTGATATTTATTAGTTTTATTTTTGTATAATAAATGAAATTTAAACGGAAGAAACGATTTAAAAAATTTAGAATCGAACACCTTCATATAAAATCCGAGTTTTCACCCTGTTTTTTTTCTAATACATTGAAATTGTATGATCTGAACGAGGTTTTTTAATTTTTTCCAAATTTTTAATCAAAATATCATGTACACCTGTCTTTTAAAAAAATTTAATTAATCAAGCAAAGAAAATTTATAAAGCTTACATAGTGATTCCTAAGTTCCAAAGCGATCAAACGTGCGGTCATGAACATTTTTTCGTCCAACTCCAAAATGCTCTGCTTATAATCATGCTTAAAAGATTAAAAAAATTTTGATTCTTTTTTTAAATATTTTTTAGAGCTTACCACATGAGGATACTTGGCAAATTTGGCTACCAATTTTCCTCTTACTGCATAATACTTGTAAATATGGTCTAAATATGTGGCCACTTCAGACTCAATGGACCTGATTTCGGCCAAAGATTCTTCCTTAAATAGATCATAAAAAATTTTTAATTTTCAATTATTATTATTTACTTGAATTTGTAGAGACAATTCGGCCTTAAAATCCTCAATTTGAGGTATCAAAATTTGAATCCATAATTTTAACTAGAAATAAAAATTATTAAATTTTTTTTTTAAATTTAAATTTAAATAAACCATTGCCGATGAGTCCAAGAAATGAATTACATAAGGTTTAATGTGTTTTAGTAAATCAATTATAGTTTGGTTTGACTTGATTGCTCCACCTGGGAAAAGGATTACTTTGGTGCCAGAATTTTCCGTATCGCTTTTACTTAATTGATCATATTTTCTCTTTTTCGGCTGCATCTTAATTTAAAATAATAGAAAATAAATTAATTCAAAATTAATTTTTGTTTTACAGATTCGTCTACATTTTCTTTTTGATTTATATCAGATTTTTCAAGTCCAGTTGAGGCTAAAATGAAATCTTCCGGCTTGGGAAAATCAGTAGAGTCAAATACTTTAGTCAAATTTGCTGTGTCAAGAGAAGAGCCCTGACAAGATGTTAAGAAAAATTTGAAGAAATTTAAATTAAATTTTAATTTTAATTTACATTGACCAGCTCATCTAGTTCTAGAGCTTTTTTTGGAAAAATATCTTTTGCCAAGTGTTCAGCATTGGTCTTAATACGCTCCACATAGGCTTCCATATTTTTATCGGCATAAGTCGATTTGGCACTCATTTTGGTTCAGTTCAAATTTTATCTGCAACGAAAAATTATTCTAAAAAAGCCATGCTTTTAAAAATTAAAATTTTTTTAACTCAAAATTTTTAAACAAATTTAAATTTGCAGTTTTGGCAAATTCAAATAAAAAATTTTAAATTATTTCATCACCGCGTGAGTACAAAAATATTTTAAATAATTCTCTTTTATGAACGCTGTGCTTTTCAAATTGGATTCTTTTTGGCTACGCTAAAATTTCAAAATTGTCTTTCACATTTTCCCATATTTTGATAAATAATTTGGTCTTGAATAAAAATAGAATAATGTTAACAAAATTTATTAATTTTATTTGAAAAAGCAACAATATTTTTGGCGATTTTGATTAAATCATTTAGAAAAAATTTTTACAAGATAATTAACGGATGAAATATAAAATAATCTAAAAAAGTTTTAATTATCAATCGAATTTTAATTTTAACAAAAAAACAAAACATTTTCGGATTTAAATTCAATTTACAAACAATCAATCACCATTAATATCATTTAAAATCTGATCAATTTCCAATGCTGACACAAATCTAGCAGCTTTGCTTTTAATTGTAATTTTTAAACTAGACACAAAAGTTTTGTAATTATCAAGAATTTTAATCTCATAATTTTTAGCCGAATTTAAATTGAATAACTCTTTTTCGAACTCATCAATTGAATTCACCAATGTTTCCATACTTTCTTTATGCTTGATAATCTTGATACAAAAAAAGGAAATAATTTTTTCTTAAAGAATATTTTTGTTTATTTACATTTATAATTTGATATTTTTGATCGAAATCTTCTTGATATTCATCAATAACCACTTCCTAAAATAGACAACTTAAAAAATAACATTTAATTTATAATTTGAGCCTTACGTTTATTCTATTGAGCTGTTCAGTAAGATTCGACTGCAAAAACAGGGAAATTCTGTCAATTAGATCTTTGGTGACTAGTACCCCATCAAAATTTAGACTGTGAAACAAATCCTAAAAAAATATAATTTAGAAAAATAAATAAACTATATATATTGATAGATACAGATTTTAAATAGAAAGTCATAAATTGGTAAAAATGGATCATCAATTCAAAATTAACTTTGGCTGTTGCTGCATCAAAAACTGACTTGAGCAAATAGCTGATGGTCAAGACAATAGAGTCTATTTGAGTGTTTAATGAGAGAAGCAATGCACTGGGATCTAATGAACTGAATTTGGACATGCACCATTTAAAGTGGTTGAACAAATTAATAATTTCTTCATTGATAAAATGTTGGTATTTTATGAAACTATATGAACAATTAAAGAAATTAAATTGTGCTGTTTTTTCATCAATAGGCTCTTTATTAGATTCGGACTCGTCAGTAAAGTCCAAATATCGAATGCTAGAGTAATCCATTGCCAAATTTTTTAACAAAACTACCGGTGTATTTGAGCTAGCTGAAATTTTAGCCAAAAAATTAACCAAACCAAAGCCAAAATCAATGTCTGCTGAAACACGGTTGTCAGCCAAATTGTACAAAAATTGCGACAAATTATCGTAGCATTTTTGTTTCAAATCGACTTCTGAAACAATGTCTGATATGAGATTTAACAATGCCACTGAACACTTGTTTGATAATAATTGGGTCGTAATAGTAGGATTCAACAGGCACTTTAAGGTTCTCTAAAAAAAAGGAATATAGAATCTTAAAATATCAAATTAAATGGGAAGATTAATAAGAAGCTCTTGAATTTTTCAAGCATTTTTTTTGATAAAATCTCTTAAAAATATCAGATTTTCTTAATGAATTCGATTTAATGTCTGTAAAGATTTTCTCTTGAGATATTAATCAGAACGAGGCCCAGGAAAGTACCAATTGGCAAAAGTTTAATCTCAATTCATTTGCTTTTCAGCATACATATCTAGATAGGATGCTATCATTCATATCACAATTCACTTGATAATTTAAAGACTTGATATGTTATATTTAAATTGAATTAGAACATTTTCTTTCTTGAAAAATTTAAATTAAAGATAAAAAAAATCTCAAAAAAATTTAACATAATTATACTCCTCTTTTAATTAAAATCAATAAATTTTATAATCAAATTTAATTTTATTGATGCTTTGATATTTTATTTTAAATAAATGTAAAAGTTTGTTTTGCCAAGCGAGAATTTTAATAAAAACTCATGACTGGCTCATGGTCAGCCAACATTTTTAACTAAACATAATAAAAATTAAAAAAAATATTTCTTTTTTTTCCTTCAAAGCTAGAAATTTTTAGTTTACTAAGCCAAAAATCGCTTTAAAAATTATTTTTTTGTTATTTTAAAAATTTAAATTTTTCACGAAAGGAAATTTGTTTTCATTTTGTACTAAACTACATTAACACCAATTTAAAAACAAAATTGGTAAAAAATGATCTAAGCAATTTAAGCTATAATTTAAGGAATAGTAGGTTAGGAATTGAATCAATGTTCTTTTAAAAATTATGGCTAAAGTCAATATATTTTAATTTTGTCAAAAAATAATGATAGAAATTTTATCAAAATTTGAATTTTCTTCAATTTTCTTCGATAAATATTTTGATCTTTTCAATTGATTGAATTTAATTATTAATTTTGAAATAATAGATGTTTTTTTTAAATGTTGTTTAAAAATGGGCTATTTATGCAACAAGAGAAGCTTTAGATTTTAAAAAATTAAAAATTCTTTCTAACTTTATATGAATCATATTTGTAATAATTTCAGTAATTCTTAAAAATTGCTCCCGATCCATCGATAACTAAAAATTATATTATTTAAAAAAGTTCAATTTACCAAACAATTTTCAATAAAATTCCAATAGAACTCTGAAATTTTAGACCGATTTTCACACTCAAAAAATGAACTGTTCGTGTAACATTTTCCTTAAAATAAGATTATTAAATGAAAACGAAAAAAAAATAAAAAATCCTACTTTCTTTCTTAATTAATTCTATTCTAAGCGATCTAAATCTGTTTGAACATATTTTCCAAATTAACTGTAAACATTCTACAAAGCGCAGATATTTGTTCAAAAAACCAGTTCCATACATCTGTCCAATATTTTTATACACACTTTTTGTCCTGGTCAAATTTCCATTAACTCTTTGACACAACGGCACCCACAGCAGGCTCAAAAAATCAAACAACTCCTCTTCACTCAAATCGCTTGGATCATACAAATCTTCTTCACTTTTTAAAACTTTCAATTTTGTTTCCATAACTTTGATCAAAAACTCGACAAAAGTATCGTTGGTCAACAAATCGGTCAAAATTCCCAAACTAATTGTGTCTTTATTTTTAAAAACACTTTCGTCATGACACCCAAGATACATTTGAACCATCTTTTTGCAGCAAGCAAATGAAATACGATGGACATGCTCAAATTGTAAATTGGCAAAAGTAAGCTTCAAAACATTTGACTTGACAGGTTTGCTTAGAGTTGAACTTGCACCCGGTCTATTCGACACATCCTGCAAAATTTCTCGCCTATTCCTACTGCTTGTTTTTGCAGCACTCTCATTTTCCTTGTCAATAGACTCCGATGAACTCGACCCTGAAGCCTTTTTGGCTCGTTTCTGACCCCCTGTGACACTTGGCTCAATCTTTCGCTTTTTTTCACTTCCTACACTTTCCTCGGCTGGAATTTTTTTCACATTAGACAGCAAATTTTCAATTTCAGTACTTATCAAATTCGATGTGGACTCATACCTCTTCAGTATTGTGGTCAAGTCACTGTAATTCTCGGTATTAATCGAATTCTCGAGCATGACATCAATAAAGCCAAATATTAACTGGTGAATAGTCTTCATGTACTTGGCTGGTGAACTCTGAAGCTTTACTTTGTCCAGCAATTGATATTTGTAAATATCAAACAAATCACTTGGCTCACTCTCCAGGTAGAACTTTTTGAGCAGTTTTATTTGATTTTGTATTTCGCCCAAAATCCGGTGGCCCATTATACCCGAACTTATTAGTTTAAGAGCTTTAGAAGAATACAAATCAGCACAGTGCAGCAAAACATCAATTGGTTCGGTCAGCTTAAAATTGGTCAGGTTAAAGCACTTTTTTAGGTTAAAATAGGCCCGGTCCGAAGTTTTTATCATGTACTTTTCAAGTAAATTGAAAAAAAAATAGCCAAGTGAGGTTAACAGTTGATTGTGATGCAAATTTATATGGTTAGATTTATCTTCAAAAAGTTTGAGAATTCCGGCCAAAATTTGGTAAATTTTGGACTTAATTTTGGGACTCTTTTCAAATGTGATGAGATGCTTTTGGAGGTTTTCAATGATCCTCAAGGAAATTGTTAAGTTAGCTTCGATACAGCTTTGATGTGAGACATCGCCTGATGAATTGAATTGGTTTCGATTGAGCTCGGCCAGAAGAGTTGCAAGGCCGAGGAGACTTTTTTCTCTGAGCGAACTATTGCTGTTTCTTGAGTCTGAGCTCAAAAATGTGACCAAATTGTTCATGGCTGTTTTTCCACAGTCTTTTTTGGCTTGTAAATAAAAAAACTTTCTGAACACTTTGAGTATTCTAATGGCTTGATTTGGCTCGATATTATGAAGCAAAGCCGAGCTCTTTGTCGAACCGCACAGAATGCTCATCAATTTTTTGAATATGTCTGATCTTTCTTGGTCATTTATTTTGAGAAAATTTGAATTGCTTGAGTTTAGTAAAATTTCTAGCTGAGATGTGTAAACGTCAAAGTTGGACTTGGCTTTGGTCAAGAGATTTTCGATCATTTTTTCCTTTAGAACTTTAGTATTCTTCAAAAATAAAGATAAAATATTTTTTCGATTTTTAAAAAAAATAAAAAGTTTAATTTTATTTTAGTATTAAGATTCTAGTTTTTTAATTCTTAAATTTTTAGTTTCAGATGGTTTTGGGATTAATGCAAAAATATTGAACATTTTTTAATTTAAAAACCTTTTTGTTTAATCAATTAATTTTAGAAGCACTTTTTCTTAGAATGCTTGTATTTTAATTTCAAATAATTTTGAATTTATTAGCAAAATAAAATTTAAAAAAAATTCTCTTTAAATTAAGCCTTCATTGAATTAGTTTTTATTTTAAATATTATTAGAATTAACAAATGAAAGCCTACAAAGTTTTATGTAATTAGTAGAGAAATTTTTCAGATTTAAAGGAATAGTTTTATAAAGAATCTCCCTATTTATTTCAGTACAATTCAAGCAATTTTTTAATTAATCCAAATTAAATATAAAACAAACAAAGAGTTATTATCTAATGAATAAACAATTTTAATTTAAGCCTTGATCCTTATTAATCGTATTTAAAAATCGTTGAATATAACTAATTAGTAATTAAATGTTCTTGTTATGAGCAGAATTCCATCTCCTTAAAATTCGTCCTCATTCTTTCAAAAATACTTTCAAAATTATTTTTCTCAATAGTGAATGCTTTTATCGGAAAAATAATTAATAAAATCGAACGGATTTCCATTTTTCGAATTGAATTAATTGAAAATCTTATGAAATCATAAAGGTTACGTGTATTTTCCTTTTATATTTCCTTATTTATCCGTATATTGTTTAATTTAAAATTGTAGGATTTTAAATTGATTCATTTCCTCAAAGGAAATCCCTAAAACAGCATCTCAACATCAAACACAAGATTAATGATCAGATTAGTTAATTAAATTTGTTCTAATTTTCAACAAAAAAAAACAAAATTTAATTTTTTCAAACTAATTTTGCTTGATACTAACAATATAAAAAAAACATGATTAAAATTGACTCACCATGAAAACTTCCTTAAATATTTTAGACACAAATAGGCAAAAGCTTTCATTTACACTTTTTGGTTCTTCAAAGTTCTTGTTAATAGGTGTACCATAGTGATCCAATATTTTATAGCAAAACGTCAAGAGCTTGATGTTAAGCACTTCCTGAGGAACAAATGTTGTCAATACATTTATGTTAAACAAGAACAGCAAATTTTTCATGTCCACAGACTTAATAAGACATTTTCGGACCATTTTGGATTTTTTTGATTCAAGTTCAATCTCAAAAATATTTGACAAAAATTTCAACAACTCAAAGGTCATCTTTAAATTAATTTTAAGATTTTATTCAAAAAAAAAATTGATTTACTTTTTCGGCTTTGTCATTGCTCATTAAAGAAGTGATTGAAAAATAAAATTTTATCAAAAAATTATTATCCATGCACTCAATTGGAAATTTTTCAATTAGCTCTTTGAAAGCCTTCAAGACCTCATCGCTGATAAGACCAGTTTTGTCCAGTTCCAACCGTTTGCTGAGCTCTTGAATCAAAAATTTCTCAGCAGCGGTAAACAGTGATTTATCTTTCCTGTAAAAAATGGATTAAAAATTACAATTTTTTTACCATCAGAAAATAATTACATGTATTTTTGATTCGAGTAGTTTACACTAATAAAAATTTTGAAAAATTTAAAATAGATTCTGCTTTCATTGGAAAATTTAAACATCCGAACCAAATTAAAAGAGTGCTTTATTAGTGCCGTGAAATGGACTGGTCTGAAATGGAAAACTTTGAACTCTCCAGCAGTTGATGAGCATGCTTTTTGGTCAATTTTGAACGATTCAGAGTGAATCATTAACAAGTTTGATAGGAAAAAAGCACAAATGTTTTTATGTTTTGATAAAAAATCTGTTTTTAATTGATCGAGTAGACCCAAAAACATATCTGAATCGAATCTTGTTTAAAAATAAAGGAATTAAAATGAATTTCATTTTTAAAAAAAAATTAATTACTCATTTTTATTGACAATTTTTTTGAATACTGCTAATAAATTATTCTCTTTGCCTAAAGGACTACTTCGTGCAATGGTATTTACACTTCAATTGAAATTTAATAAAATGAAAAATTATTTAAACAAGTTACATTTCGGTCAGATGAGAGGAAGTCAGCGGTTCTGAATCAATTTTTGTCAAAATTTTTTTGAAAAAACCCTCTTGAACTATCGCAGCTTGGAGTTTAGTTCGAGGTGGGCGCTCGATTTTGGACTTTTTGGAGCTGATTTCATTAGGCAAATTTTCTTTGTCTTTCCGCTTAGACATTTTATAAAATCAAGCAATAAATTTTTAAATCAGATCTTGTTCAGCTTATGAAATGTAATATAATATAATGGTTTTAAATAGTCTAAAAATGGCTTAAGGTGAGACTTTTATAAAAGCGCGCATTTTAGAATTTTAAAATAAAGCTTAATTTTGAGTCTTATAAAAAGCTTTGGGTCAATTTTTTTTTAGTTTTAGCGGGCCTTGAAATATAATCCACCTTTGAAGGAAAATAATATTTTTTAGCTGTTTTAGGAAACTAGGTGAGTTCAATTTAATAAAATCAATAAAATTTTTTGTTTAAAAAATAATTTTTAGTTTTTAAAAAATTTTATTAAAATAAAAAGAAGAATTAGTGATAGGCGTTTTAGAACAGTTTGAATCAGGCTTTAATTTAATTTCCTCAAGAAAGGATGTGGACAAATCATGCAATTACCGCAGAGTCAATTCATAATTGGCATATAAAAAGCTCAATTACACTCTTTTCTAAGTCAATGTCCTTTAGGACTCAAATATTTTTTTGTTTTTTATGTTGAGCAATTAAATAAAATGGCAAAAAATTTCTTTAAAATTTTCAACAATCCAATTTTCTAATAGATCAATTTGGCAATGGATTAAATAGATTGAAATGATTTTTTTTACAAAAAAAAATCTAAACTGTTAAAAATTTATTTCCATGTTCGAAAAGAAGTATTTACGAGGAAATAGATTTCCAGAATTAAATGAATCTTTTGTTAGCCTGATGCCGTAGATTCCAATAAATTTGTTCTAATAAACATGAAAAATTGATAGATCCGCTTATTGGTATTTAGGAATCAACTATTTAAGATCCTGCTTTCACTGTGTAGAATATCATTCTGGAAAAAAGAGTCATCCAAATTTGAAAATTTTCAATTAGCTTTGGGTGTCGACCAAGGCGTTTAATAAATTTTCCATTTTAAGAGATTAATTCCTGTCTTTTAAATTGACACCCGGAGGTGATCATTTCAAAATGTTTGCTCTATAAAAAGATATGACAATTTTGAAGATAAAATTCACTTATCTTTAATTAAAATAATTCAATAAATTTTCAAAAGCCTTTAAGAGCTCTTAAATTTTTTTTTAAAAAAAGACTGGATTAGGTGTATAAAAGCAGCACTTTTCGTCAGCATTTTCTCATCAGTCCAATTACGTGCTTTTCTTATTTTTAAATTAAAAAACTAATCAAGGATTAATTCTTTTTTTTAATTAAGCTTTTCTTTTTAACCAAATAATCCAAAGCTAATTTTATTTGAATTTTTTTTTATAAGAACAGTTAAGAACCTTAGTGGAAATTTTATTCCTATTGTGTATTAGCATTGAGTGGAAAATCCGCAAAACCAAATTAATTAGCTTTAATAAGGCTTAAGGAAAAGGCGTTCGAATAAAAATATATATTAATAGAAAAATCCAAAATAAATATTCCTCAATTTTTAAGAAATATTGAATTGAAATAAAAATGTGTCAACTCATCAAAATAGCGTTTGGCCTGAGCTTGTCAGTTCTTGTCCTAATTAGTGTAGCGCCGGGCTCGTTTGGATACAAACTTGATCACAGCCACAAGCAGTCAATGCAGGAGAACAAACTAGAAGAGCCAATTCAAAGACCCCTTAGTGAAAAGAAAATTAACGAAATAAATTATTGTATCATGGGATGTGTCAAATGTGCCAATGGTGACATTTACTTCAAAGATGAAAGTGTAATAAAAACTCATCAAAAATTTATTTTTTTTTAAAGATTTTTTTTTAGGTAAGTGATACGCCGATCACAGTCACCTGTGCTAATACGTGTTTGGTTTCACCTGATCTAAGAGATCTTATCTATGATTTTTCCAGAAGAAAGCTCACTAAGCCGTATGCAAAGTGTCTAATTGATCACGCTCTCAGCCATGACTATTACTAATTTATATTTGAATAAAGAAAACTTTAAAATATTTTTGGTATATTGGTAAAAAAATTAAAAAATTTAACATCAATTTAGATATTTTTTCTATTTAATAAAATTATAAAATATTGTAGTTCGAATTTTTCTAAATTATTATTTATTTTAGATTTTTTTTTAAATTGAAATTTCTAATTTTTTGATTAAATAACAATTGATAGAGTGATAGCAAATTTTTCATCTTAAGGCCAATTTTTTATTTAATTTTATTGATGAAATTAAATTGTTTTTGCGTCTCCAAATCTTTTAATAAAATTCTAAAATAGTTTGATTAATATAAATTCTACCAAGAAAGGACTAATTTATTTTGTAAAAGTTTTACTTTGCTTGAGAGAAAATTTTGAAACAATTATCATCCCTTACACTTTATTTAAAAAAAAAACTTCTAAGTTTATTCTATTAGATAAATTTTTTTTTTAAATTTCACATGTCTCCAAGTATATTTTTTATTTTGTGTTTTATAGATTTTTCTTTCAATTCGAATTGTTTTTAATGGCGTTCAAAAAACCAATAGTTGCAGAAACCTGATTTTAGATTAAGCAAAGATGCTGCTAATTGGAACACTCTTAATAACTTTTTTACCATTTCTTTAAAAAAATTAATTCAAATTTAACAAAGAAAATTAACTTTTCTAAAAACCAAGCATTTTCATGATTTTTAATTTCAAAAATAATTTCAAAAATGTTTAGAACAATTTTCAAAGTGATAATTTTTGATGTGGTGCTTTTGTAGTAGTAGTAGTGTTAGAAGACTGCTCATCTGACCCTGTGATCATATGAGAAAAGGAACCTCAAGTCTCTCTTTGATTCCTTCATTTTAACCTTTTATTATTTACTCATCCGTATGTATGTTATTCTCAAGGTGAGTATGTACCCTTTTGAGCGTATAATTTGAAGATTATTAAGTTGAGAAACGTATACTGCGTATAATGATCAAACTTTGCTTTTATTATTGAAACAGTTCCATTCCTCTGACTCACACAGGACACACTCATGAATTATTAGCTCAGATATATTGATTCCAGATTTAGCATCACTATTATTTTCTTAAAAAATGATCGACATAAGTCAAATAATGTTTTTGAATAATTAAAGTTTTGGTTTTTTTATTAAATCAGGTAAGATTTTCTCTTAATGCTTACTTGAATACAAAATCCACCAAAATGATAACCAAGAATGGAGTTTAATCTCCGCTCTCAGAATTTCATAAGTTTCTTTAAAATCATTTCTTATAACTTTGCCAAATAAATTTCATTTTTTGAGTAGTCCAAATTATATATTTTTTTAAAAATTTTGGAGTGAAATTTTGTGATCTTTTAAAATTCTGAAGAGTAATTGTCAGATAATTGAACCGAAGTTGTAGGCTAAACATTTTCTCCCTTGATCATTCTCCTTAAATACAAATTTAATATACTCTAGAAAGCCTATTCTTAATACGATCTAAATTGTTAATTTTTTGATTGAAACAATTAAAAATATTAAAAAAAATTATTTAGACTTTTTTCCTCAAAAAAATCTGCTTTAAATTATTTTTTTAGACATTTATTTGTTTTATAAGTTCACTATCTTTGTTTTATTAAAATATTCAAATCGATTTCGAGCAAAATTTGCACTTTTTCTTTGAAGATTGTGGTATCCCAATAATTAAGAAACTTTTTACAAAAATTTTTTCGAGGTGAAAAAATTTAACAAATCTATTTTTTTGGTTATTTGTGTTCGTTTTAATCAAAAAATTGTCAAAATATTGTTGTGTAATAAGTGATTTTAATTTAATTAAGTAAGTGTTTAAATTTTTGGGTTGTTCTGAAAAAACGGAATAAAATTACCGAACCGAATCGGACTAAAATATGTAATTTCCTAAAATTGGAAGAAAAAAAAAATTTAATTTTACTTTTTAAAATAAAAATATTTTTAGGTATTTGATCTATTTTTTACTTTTGACCGAGATCAACACCTTTAGGACATTACTCATTTCAGCTTTATCATTTCTAAACAAGTATAATGATTATATCTTTTACATCCTTCTTGCTAATATAAAGGAAAAAGTTGAAAAAGAATCTTCATGGTAGGAAAAAAAACTTTCCATGAACATGATTAAATTTATTTTAAAAATTGTTAACTTTATAAGTGACATATTTAATGTATTTATAGATTAAAAATCGGTTCAAAGTTCTATGAATGTTTGCTTTTAAACTTTGTGAAAATAACCAGAAATATTATAATTAAAAATATTTTCCTTCATGAAATTATTTTAATTTTTGAACCTTTTGGTCATCATTACTTAGGCTGGTGTTAAAAAACAATTATTCAAGGTAGTGTTTTTCTGTTAAATATCGAACTTGAATAGGTTTTTTTATTCATTCCGCGCCTGTTCCGTATTTTTTTAAAAAAATCTATTCCCTATTTTAGTAATTTCCATTTTAAGAATTATTTTAGGGTCCAAAGTCTGAAAATTAGCCAAATTTGAATTTTTAGGGTATTTTTAAGACAAAAAATAGATTAATCCTTGAATGAATCTATTTCCTACCAAGCATTATATAAATTCAAGAATTTCTTAGGCTTAACTTTTCATTCATGCTAGATTATTTCAATTTTATCGAAACAAATATTTAAAAACCATTGATCCTTTTAGAAAAAGTAAAATTAGAGGTGTCTTATGGATTTTTTACCCGAATAGCACCATAGAATCAATTTTATTTTATTTCTTGTTTTAAATTAATAAAATTAAATTGATAATTTTTATTTAAAAATCTAATGAACCTCTAAAAGGAACAATCTTTATTCTCAGTTTTTATTAACTATTAGTTCACCTCATTTTTTTGTTCAGGAAATGGTGTACACATTAATATCCTACACAGAATACACATTTTGTAGGATTTTTTGTTGCTTAAAACTCGCTCGATTTTAGTCTCGAGGAATTAAGTATTTATCTTCTGTTAAACATTTTATTAAATTAGATTTTTTCTTTTTCTCTCTAATACATAAATTCTCGATTCTGCTCTCGACTGAATCATCTGGAATTGGAAATATAATATCATTTTGGCATCATCAATAGACAGTTATTAATATTTTTTTGCATTGAAATTTTTAATTTTACTAAATTTTGTCTCAATTGCATACTTATTTTTTAATTTTACCTAAGCTTTTTTTCTAAAAATATCAAAAAATTTCAAAATAGGTGAAAAAATTAAATTTAAAGCAAGATTAGGTGAACTAATAGTTCACGAAACGTGAGAACAAGAATTATTCCCATAAAGGTTGAATTATTGTTCACCTTACCGACTAGACCAAAAAATTATTTATTTAAATAAGTTTTCTATAATTTTCAAATAAAATAAATTTTCAAATTAATTCTCTTTGATTTTCAAATAACACTTTGTTACTCATAATATCAAAGGCTCGTATATCTTACTTTAAATGTTTATATTCATTATAAGTGTTATGTCACTAATAATAATGGTAATCCAAGTCACTCAAATTAAAATTATAGTCGGGACTGGATTTTTTAATGTCATAGCCATGACTTGACTTTGACTTAAAAAATTTGTATAAAAATGCAAAATTATTAGTTAATTTGATTTGAAAAATAATTAATCCGCACATTTATTATATTTTGAGAACTGGATAGTTGAATCCTGGTAGCCATTAAGCACTTTTCTACAATGGGAATTGTTGGGGCTCCCATGATTTCTCATCTAGCTCAAATAATTCAAAACACTCATATCAATGGTGCTTTTATTTATTTCAAACCAAAAACCTATTTCCAACAAGTGTCTTGGTCAATTTGATCGATTTGTTTCTGATCTCTTTTCCATCACACTAAAGCCTCAAGGTCATTATCCAGATTGGTACTCAAGCTGAGTCAAGTGTTGCTTAAAAAGCAGCATATAAGTACTAGTTTAATACCCGGAATAAGGATCCATCTGGAATTGGGTTGTTTTTATTTTTAAATGTTTCCTTGAACCAGCGGAAGCTAATCTTGGGTCAATATGATTATAATAGGCTTTTCTTTAATTCTCTTTGATTAAAAGATTGACTAGAGCTAAAGAACATGCTATTTCTATAGCTTAAACTTTTCTTAACCTAATAACTCGTAAAAAAAAAAAGTTAACTAGGATTTTACATCACTATTCAGTCTGTCAATAATTGAGATTAATTTATTTTCAAAATTTTTAAAGTAAAATTCTTTAAAAGATTATGTTTTATTTTCGGTAATTTTTGGTAATCATTTATTCTTTAAAAATGAACCTTTTAAAAAATCAGCACAAATGTTATGATAGTTTAGTTTGTTTTATTGAAATTTAGTACAAAAAAAGGAACCAAAAAATATTTAACTTTTTTTTAAATTTATTTTAGAATTCTTTTTAGCCAGCATGAGCTTTTATGAAATATGTCACATGCAATTGAAAGTAGAACAAGATAATATGAAATTAAATTTTTGAGTGTATTAAATGTTTAGAGAATAAAAGAAATATAATTTGCATGAGAAAGAAGGTGAAATCTTAAAAATTGTTCTCGACAGAAAACAAAAGCCACTTTGAAAATTTTAATAAAAGATAATTTGATAACAGGTAATTGATCATCGAAGAACTGAATTCTATATTTACCACGCAAATTTTAAAGAACCACTCATAAGCTTACTCAATGAATCGACCAAGATTGTTTTAGAATTTTGGTAAATCATATTAGAAATTAAATAGATTTGTTATTAAACAAAAAAACAAATTTTTTATAAAACTTATTCTGTTTTATTTTGTGCTTCATGAAATTAACTTTCATCAAAAAATTTCAAAAATTAATCAATTATATTTTTAATATATTTTGTTATGAAGTTTTTGATTCAGACAATCAATTTCTCAAGTAAATAATTATTTTAAAAAATAGTATAGCTAATTACGATTTTGTATTATTATTTTCTTCTGATTTTAGTTCTAGAATATATTTTCTTGGTTTTCATTAATTTTCTGATGAAATATATTTACTATTTTCTTTTAGCAATTTTTTTCACAAAAATAAAATAATATTGCTTTAAAAGAAGATCTCCTCAAAAAAGATCATTAGTTGTTAAATTTTAAAAATAATTTAGATCCATTAGATTTTGTTTTTTTTTACCAACAAAATCCCAGAGGATTTTTTTTGAAGTCTTTTTACGTTTAAACAATTGATAAAAACATGTTTTCTCATTGTTCTTGAAGAGTAATTAATAATTATAATAAAATGACTAGAATTTTTTTATAAATTTTGGCATCTGAAAAAATTCTTATATTTTACGAAAAAATAAAGAATAACTAAAATGAATTGTAAGTAATTAACGAATTCCTTTACAAATTTTAATTTGTAAAAGAAGATGTGGAGGAAATTAGCTACAGTCGGAAATTTTTGCTTAAAAATGATCATTTTTATCAAAATTATGAGAGCTTTCAGTGTTGTCATGTTGCTGTTTTACGTCATTTTATGTCAGTAATGGTCGAATATGAGGAATCCTTTATAAAATCATGCTAAGAACCAATTTCCGTCACTGTTGGACACAACTTTTTAATTCTGAATTTTATTACATCTATCATAATTTGATTTAAATATATATATATATATAAAATAAAATGATTGATTTTGGATTTTATTTAAATTTTATAATTTTCTGAAAAATTTTTATTTTATATCTAGTCTAATGATGTATTCTAGTAATTTTTGACAAAATTTTAACTAGATTTCATGTGTCAGGTAGGGTACTAGACTTCATTTAGGATTAGGTAGAATTTAGTGTCACTTAATAATCTCAAAGCCGATTATATTTTTCAATTTAAATAGCTAATTATATTTCTGAGCGTTATGAAAACAAATTTAAATACTCAGAGGTTTAAATGGGAAAACCATAAAATTTTTTAATAGATACAGTTTTTTGATTGATGAAATTCTCGTTGTATCAAAAAACATGATTTAAATATTTTTTAAGGGATTTGTCATTTCTAATAAATGTTAAAATTAATTTTTGTTTTTTTGGAGTCATACAAATAGCTCTGGGGTTCATACCGAAAAGGAAATTAAGTGAATCATCTTTTGTGTTTCTTTTAAATAAATATCTTCTTTTTATATTTTATGCTATGTTTAATTTTTTTTTCAAAAATAAAATAGACCATATTTTTCAATTTTCAAGTGATTCCAAAATTTCTTATCTAAAATAATAAGCCATTTATTACTTGTCTTGTAATTGTTACAGAAAATTATACATCCAAGTGTTTATTTGTGTGATTTAAATTATTAAATTATTAAAACCGAAAATAGATCTCATATAATTATTTAAAAAAGAGATTTTGTTATTGATTTTAAGCAGATTTTCTTACTTGATTGAATATTTAAGTATAGCCAAACTAGAATATAAATAGATGATTTTATGTTTCAAAAAAAAATTAATTTTGGTTGAAAAGGCAAAAAATCTTAAATAAATAACACACAATTTAACTAAGTTTTATTATTATTCAATTTGTTTAATTGTGCCGAAATTTAAAAAACAATTATTTAACTTAATTGAGCCTAAATTGGCTTTTACATTCGACACTTATTTAAACAAATCTAAACAATTTCAGATTTAAAAAAATTGAAAATTTTTACAAGATGTTTTCGGAAAAAATTAGCTTTTCGCGCATTGTTGTCTTTTCGATAATAATCGGTGTAATAATGACCGATGTTCATTCAGCTCCGTCTGACAAATTTCACCAAAAAAATTCTAAATCAAATTTCAAGCTCTTGCTTAATCACAAGAGACACTTTGATCCCGTATTTGACGAGGTCAATCGATGCATCCTTGCCTGTGGAAGATGTGCAGAAGATCTTTTGATTCCCGAAGAAACCGTATTTTATTTTGATTTTTTTTCTAATTTTTTTGAATTAATTTGAAAAAATTTAGGACCCGGAACACACACCCAGTATTAGATGTGCAAACGAGTGCTTGATGCCAAAGCCAGAAAAAAGAGACTTCAATGAATTGATCGTATTAAGCTTGCTCTCGAACCATTTATTTAGCAAAGATTTTGTCAAATGCTACATTACTGAATCAGTCCCAATGGACTATAGCTACATGGATTAAATAATATGTAAAATGTTTTATATCAGAAATTTTATTTAATAATACTCTATCTAGTCAATATATTTAATTTTTTTATTATATTTAGAATCTCAATAAAATTTTTTGCTTTTTTTGTATTGTTTTTTTTGACTGACATTTGCGAAGAAAAAATTGAATTAATAAATATTAAAAATCTTTGTTTAAGCTCTTTTTCAGCCAAAAAATTGCACTGAAAATTTGTTGATGACAAAACTTAATATTAGAATAAAATAAAATTTGGTAACCAAAATATGTATTGTGAATATGTATTGTGCTATGTTTGTAGATTTTACTATAGGAGAAAAATATCCATTTTTCTAAATTCGTGCTACCCATGGATAGTAGCTTTTGTTTGAGGGTTTAAAATTTTAGCTTGGTAAAAATAACAGCAATTAAAAAAAAAACAAATACTTTTATATTTTTACAAACTTTTTTTTACAAACTTTTCCCAAAAAAAATCTTTTTTTTTACCATAAGATAATAAAATTATAGAATGAAATTTAATTTAAAAAAAAAAAAATATTTATGACCGAGTTTTTATGGGAATAACTCAAAAAATAATGTGCTGTTTTCATAAAAATGTCTTCGAGCTCCATTCAGTTGGCTAAATTATTATTTTGTTATTTTTTTTTTTAAATCTAAAAAATCCATTCGAAGACTCGGCGAAATCATTCCAAGGTCTTTAAAAAAAGAAGATAAGTTAAAAAAATTGTCATTTGAGAAATTGGTTAATTTAAAAATAAAATTAATACTTTTAACATCAAGGAAAGCTTTAATCAACATTACCTTAGATCATTTTTTTCAAAATTTTCAAGACATTTTAAGAAAATCAATCAAAAAAGGTTTTAAAAGGCTACGTTCAATTTAATTTTTAAATCACTTTCAGCTAAAAGAAAATTACTTTATCTTCATAGTACAATTTAAAATCATTTAATTCAACTTATTGAAATACAATTTAGTTTTTGATTGTTTTGAAAATTCATTTGAAACCAAATTCAAATAGGGTTAATTAAAATATATAACATCATCATCAGTCATCTAGCGTATAATTCACAATTATTAATCATTTATTTTTTGATCTGAATTATTAAATCATTTGACATAGATTTTTTCAAATTTTTTAACTCATATTTTTCATAGTAATAAATTCTTCCATATTTTATCTAGTAAAAAAAATAAATTATTTTTATTTACAATTTATTAATTAAAAATGCTTTCAGGCATTGATTTATCATTTTAAAAAAATTGAAATTTTTCCTTTTTTAAAAAACGGAAATAAATAGTTTCTAATTAACAGCATTTTTTTTTTGGCTTAGGTTCGTTTAGATGATTACTATTTAGTTTAATTGACTCCGGAGCTTTTTTGTTTGTTGTTGAAGCTTCGGCAGACGGTTTTCCTTTGTCATCATTTTCTGCACTATTTTTCAAGGTGTTAACATCTAAAAAATTTTATTAGAAAAAAAAAATTAAAAAATATCTAAATTAACCTGTTAGAACATTTTGGAAAGCTGTGTCAACATTAACAGCCTCGAGTGCTGATGCTTCTATGAAGGAAATTTTTTTCGACTCTAAATTGTGAAATTATTAATGAAAATTTTTTGACATTTCATTTTAATAACCTGCAAAACTTGTTGCTTCCTCTTGAGAGACAGCTCTTAAATGCTTCAAGTCACATTTGTTCCCAACCAAAATAACTACCATGTCTCTTTCTCCGTTTTGGCGCAATTCTTTGTACCATTTATCCACATTTTCGAATGACTCTCGCTTTGTAATGTCATAGACCAACAAAGCTGCTACTGCGCCACGGTAAAATCTTTAAAAATCAAAGACCATTTTGGCTATGAAAAGAAAAGACATAAAAATTACGCAGAAGTTATTGACCTGAAGCGTTCTTGACCAGCAGTGTCCCACACTTGGGCTTTAATTTTTTTATTTTGAATTTGAACAGTTCTAGTTATTAGTTTTAACAATAAAATTTTAGATTTTTTGCTCAAATTACCGAGTAGAAAACTCAACTCCTATTGTTGAAGTTGATTTAAAGTTGAACTCGTTTTTGGTAAATCTTGTTAATAAATTGCTCTTCCCAACGCCTGAGTCCCCAATTAGAACAATTTTGAACAAAAGATCAAAATCATCATTTTGCGTCATTCTATCTTTAATAAAATTAAGGCTTTTTAACGCTTAGCTGGAAGCTTGAAATTAAAACTTAAAAATTCAAAGAAAATATGAAGCTATATTTTAGAAAAAAATGATCGTGCTATTTTGTATCTAATTTTAAGAGATAATAAAGCCTATTTTTTATCTTTTTGTTGTAAGAAAATCAAAATACATTTAATTATTTTTTATTAGAAAAGTAACGTGATTTTTAAAAAATTAAAAAAAGCAAAACTTATCACAGCTTCACCATTTGCAGATATTCTAGTTAAAAGATAAACTTGATTATTTTTGTATGAGGTTTTTCTCTGGAAATGTATTCTAAAAGTATTTTTTTACATTTTTTAAAAATTTGTAACTTAGTAACTTAATTGATCGTGTAAAACTTAAAAAAACTAAAAAAAACCTTATAACTTATGTCACAAATATTATCTTATCTTTTTTGAAAATCGCTTTTTAGTCAAAGTCAAAATTTTCAGTCAAAGTCTAAATTAATCATCAGGCTAGCGTTATAATGATACAAATTTGTTTACAATAAAATGAAAGCTTACTGTCATAAATTTTCTAGATATTTATACGAGGAATGATGATTAGTTGTACTGCATTGGAGCATTTAAGTTTGTTTTCATAATTTAGGGACCAGATTAAAGATATTCAAAAGTTTAAATTATTATTCAGAGCATCTTTATTAATTTATCTACAATATTTGAAAAAATTGAATTTAAAGCGAAGTTTTTATACTAGGAGTTTAATCATTAAATTTGAAAATCAGCTTGATTAATTATTTAAAGATATTTGTATTATTTATTTTTTTAAACAAAATTCAAAAATTCCAAACCTTTAGTAAAAATAAAAGAATTTCTTTAATTTTTTTACTTTTTATTCCTTTCAAATTATTTTTTCCGCAAAAAAATACATGTTGAATCAATCTCGACTCTGAAAAGTTGAAATTAATAAACAAGTAAAATTATAGACAATTAAACTGTTGTTGCAGTTAAATGTTTGTTCAAATCTATAAAAATTGTAGAATCAAACTTGACAATTTTATAATACAAATTAATTTCTTAAAACACAAAACAAGCTTCAACTTCAACTTAAACCCAAGTTGATCATTTTTATAAAGTCAAATTTTTTAATTTTTTTTCAATTTATTTAGTAGAAAAAAAATTATTAATCAAGTCTTTAACACAAGCAAAATTTAAGCTAGGAAATTTTTATTTTTGGCCAAAAAATTTCTACCTTATTATTGTGTATGCAAATGAGAATTATTTTAAAAATAAATAATTTTCTGGATTTTTTAACATTAAAAATTAAAATTATTTCAAAAAAATGGACAATTTTTAACATTTGTTGTGACTTACTTAAAAGAATTTTATCGAAATTTCAAGTTTTTATAAAATTAAAAAATCTCGTTGTTTTTTCTTTATTTTTTAAAAAACCAAGTTCCTTGACTAATTTGACAGCAAAAATTTGCCGATGAATTTAAAGGGATTATGTGAGTCAGGAATAATTAAATTTAAAAATTTTGAATAATTTCAATCAAGCCTTTAAGTTATGAAATCTGATTAGTATGTTCCAACGTGGAACAACTAATCATCATACCACGTATAAATATCCAGAAAATTTATGACAGATAGTGCACATATTTCTTTTAAATGAAAGACATGAATTTGCTTTTGCATTCATTTTTACATTCATTTTTACATTTAACATTATGCTTGTTATCAAATAGTGCATGTGTTTAGCTGGTCTCTTCACCAAATCCATTTAGTCATTGCCATTTAGCTTGAGCACACTCATACACGGCTAAATATGCACAATCTAGCTGTGACTTAGCGGGTTGAGTTCTAAATTATGCTCGGGATCTATGAATGCAAATTTATTTTTTTGTGTTAAAATTATAATTTAAAAAATAAAAAAGAAATTTCGTTCTTATGTTGTTGATATTAGAGAACAATAATCACACTAAGACTAGAAAAATTTGAATCACCAAAAAAGGTTTTTATATTTTTTTTCTAAAAACAAAACATAATTTGTAAACTCGGACTAGTTCCGAATGGGCCTAGGCCTAAGGCGACCGAATCGATTAATTTTTATGATAATTCAATACATATATTTTATGCATTCGTGCTAGCTACCTTAACTCGAAAAAAACTTCTTCATTTTTTTAACTATCTTTTTTTTTCTTTGATTTGTTTTATTAATAAAAGCCAACATTTATTTAGATATTTTATTGAATAAAATTTGGTTAAAAATGAACCGTGATGACGAATACGACTATCTTTTCAAAGGTATTATATCAAGAATTGTTTTCTAAAAAAATAGCTAAGATTTTAAAAAGTGGTTTTAATTGGAGACTCTGGTGTCGGTAAGAGCAACTTGCTGTCCAGATTTACCAGAAACGAGTTCAATCTAGAGAGCAAATCGACCATAGGAGTCGAATTCGCCACCAGGAGCATTCAAGTAGACAACAAGACCATTAAAGCGCAGATTTGGGATACAGCAGGACAGGAGCGCTACAGAGCCATCACCAGCGCCTATTACCGAGGAGCTGTGGGCGCCCTTCTCGTTTACGACATTGCCAAGCATGTCACCTATGAAAATACTGAGAAATGGCTCCGAGAGTTGAGAGACCATGCTGATAGCAACATTGTAATAATGCTTGTCGGAAACAAGAGCGATTTGAGACACCTTAGAGCCGTTCCAACTGATGAAGCCAAGGCTTTTGCAGGTAAAAATAAAAAAATAAAAAATTTTTTTTTTCAATTTTTATTAATTAATATTTTGATTAAAAAGAAAAAAATAATTTGTCTTTTATTGAAACATCGGCATTGGACTCGACCAATGTGGAGACCGCGTTTCAAAATATCCTAACTGGTAAATTTAGAATGATGCTTTTTACTTTTTCTTTGTTGTTCAAAATTGGTTTTGCTTGGCACATTTCATATTTGTTTTGGTCTATTTATTTGTTGTCGCTATTAGCCTGGGAGATACTTTTTTTTGTTGAATCCAACTTTTAAGTCTTAATTTTTTAGACATTTATAAAATTGTGTCGAGCCGTAACCCGATAGTTACGCCGACTGAAACCAACCGAGCCATCATAATCGAGCCGATAGCGGACGAAAAGAATGGAAACAGTGGCTGTTGTAAATAAGCGGATATTGTTAGGAATTTTTTTTACATTCATGAATAAAACAACAACAAAGAATCGAAAATAGATTAATTTTTTGAATAAAAATATATTTTTAATTGTAGATATTTACAAAATAGTGTCTCAACACAATGAAGTGGCGCCAGATGCGGTCAAAAAGCAGGAAAGTAAAAAAATTGATTTGGAAAATAAAGATGATCAGAACACAAATATGAAAAAAACTCAGTGTTGCAATTTTTAGACGCACTAGCTTTCTTTTCTTCTCGTTATTACTTAATTTATGATAAGAACTACTTTGATCACTTAAAATAAAACATTTTTCTATTCTTTCGACTTTCAACAAAAAATCAACTTCTTTTTTTATTTTTATATTTTTATTTTTTTTTGCATAAAATAAATAAATCATTTAGTCCATGAGACACCATCAAGTCGTCTAGTTGAAACTCAATTGCAGGCAAAAGACATTTTATTGACTTTGGTTCATCTTGTTACTCAATTGTTCTAGCTTTCATTTGTCTATTGAACAAATAAAATCAATTATTTTATTCAAAATTTGTTTAGTTTTTCTAACCTTAATTTAAAGATTAGCAAAATAAACGATTTTTTTTAAATCCACAAAAATAAAAATATACTTTTTTTAATAAGATTGATTTGGCTAACAACAGAAAATTTCACATTTGAGAAAACCCGAATTTTTTTTATTATTATATTATATATATATTTTAAGTAAAAAAAAAATTGAGCTCGATTTTTAAGACATGACAAAAAAAGAAACTTTCTTAAATATCGGAAACTGGTCGACATTTTTGATTTAAACCCTGCTAGACATCTTATTTAATCAGAAAGCATTTTTTTGGAAAATCACTGGTCATCATGTCATTAAATTGAAAATTATTTGGCAACAATTTTCATTCAAATATTGTTGAAATTTAAAATTTGATGATTTTTGCTACAGTGATTACAAATTTGTTTTAAATAATCAAGCAAAAATATTTTTTAACACTATTATTAATATACTTAGAATGATATTTTGGAAAATTTTTTTCATATATCTTATATTTTTAAATATTTTCAAATTAAAACATTTTGGATCGATAAGTGGTAAACCAGTTATACAAAATGAATAAATATAATAAAAGATTAAAAGACATGATTTACTTAGCTAAAGCTGAAATTGAACATTTTTTTGCATATTATTTAAACATTTAAATAAAAAAAAATAAAATAAAATTTAAATATCAAAAAATTTAATTATAATAATAATAAAAATTTTTAAAATATTTTTAAATTTCTTATTTGAATTTATGAAACAGTTAATTTCAAATTCAAAAAATTCAAATTTAGAAAACAAAATTAAAATACAGCACTGATTTGCTACGAAAATCTGACGATATTTTACGATATTTTATTTTTAATTTTTAAATAATTGTTGCTGCTTTGATTCAGACAAAGTGAAATTTTTAATTCAAAAAAATTGTAAATTGTAAATCAGCTCATTAATCATGATAAACGTTTTTTAAATCAAAACTAGAGGAACATATCAAGGTAAGTTTGATTACTCAACAATAAAGTTACATATTTTTAACATTCAAAATTCTGGTAGAATTTCAAATAAAATCCAATTTCTATGGATACCCGACTTTTTATTGTAATTTTTTTATTAAAAACACATAAATTTAATCTTTGAATTTAAAAATAAAAATTTTAAAAATAAATAAATTAAAGAAATTAAAGAAATGCACCCTGATGAATATGATTATTTATTTAAAAGTTGTTTTTTAAAACAAAAATAATTTGAATCCAATTTTTAAATGTTGAAATAGTTGTTTTTGCAGGGGACTCTGGTGTTGGCAAGAGCAATCTTTTGTCTCGAATTAGCTTGAATGAATTCAACAAAGAAAGCAAGACAACTATTGGAGTCGAATTCGCTACCAAGTGATCATAGTTTTTAGTTTTTTTATCTTGGTTTTTTTTTTAAAGAACATTAATTAATAAAGAAAAATTCAAATTGAAGGCAGAACTATCAAAGCTCAGATATGGGATACCGCTGGTCAGGAACGATTCAGATGCATTCCCACGGCCTATTATAAAACATCAGCTGGTGCATTTCTGGTCTATGATATTACAAATAGGCGAAGTTTTGAAAATTTAAAATTATGGCTAAATGAACTTAGTCAATATGCTGATGACGAACTTGCCATTTTGCTTGTGGGAAATAAGAGCGATTTGAGACATCTGAGAGCCGTTACAACTGATGAAGCCAAAGTTTTTGCAGGTAAAGAATTTAAAAATTTAAAATTTTTTTATATTTTTATTATTAATTTTTAAGAAAAAAATAATTTTCCTTTTATTGAAACTTCGGCACTGGACTCGACAAATGTTGAGATTGCTTTTCAAAAAATAATGACAAGTAAACAATAAACTTGTTTTTGTTATTTGTCAATTTTTATATTCTTAATCTAGATACATTCAAAAAACAATTTAATCTTATCAAAAAGAACAGTAACGATAAAAACAATTGTCCTGTTACTTTAGAAGGAGAAGAAGAGCAATTCGCACTTAAAAAGTTTACTTGTTGCTATTAAGAAAAATATGAAAAATTAATTTTAACATGATAAGAGAATTTAAAGCTAAATATTTCATATAAAATTAGTTCATTTATATTTTTATTTTATTTAATTTATTTTTTTAATAATAATGGTTTTTTTTTCAATTCCTTTTTGTTCAATTGTTGTGAACAGACTAATACATTCTTAAAATTTAGTTTATTCAATTTATTTTTAATAATAATTATTAAGTATTCTTTTTTCTAGAAAATTAGAAGATAAATGGGGTCATATTAAGGAAAGTGTCCATAGTTGGATGATGAGCTCTGAATCTCTAAATATCATGGAGACCATTGTAATGGTGCTTTCTTTGAATCTAAAAGTACATGATCTCTCAGAGTCATGCCATTAACGTCTCCAAAACGTGCTACACGACATTCACAACCGCTGGTCAACGCAAAAACTACCACAAAAACTACAAACTTAAGCTCACAGTACTTAAATCAGAGATTCCCTTAGACGCAAATCCAACCTTTCTTGGTATCAAGCTTGACCCCAAATTATCGTTTAAACCACATCTACAAGATCTTGAAAACAAACTAACGTCTAAAACTAACTTATTCCGTCGTATCAAAAATTTCAAATGGTCAAACTCACTATCAATCAATCTTGTGCTGTACAAATAATCTAATATTTCGTGATACTAAACAGTGGGACCGAAAAAAAAAAAATAAGTTCTTCTCTCCAAAAAACTCAAAACAAATTCTTGCGTATTATTATTTATTATTTATTGAATTGAATTAACCTCCTTTAAGGAGAAGTAAAAGAAAATAAAGATAAAATTTTTTTTTTGTGTTTTTGTGTTTTTTTAAAAAATGAAAAATTGTTATCTAAAAATAAAATTACAAAAATAAAAAAGGAACATTAGTTCGAAAATAGAAAAAGGGATGAAAGTTAGAAAGCAAGATAATTCGGACCAAAATTCATGAATTTCTTTTATTTTGAATTAGCTCATTTAGGAGAGTTCTGTAATGTTTTAATTTTAAATTGCAAAGACATAACAAAATTGAATCAGATATACCATCATTAGAAATCAGATTAATCTTAAGATTTTCTTTAAGTTGGTTTATATTTACTGAAATTTTTGAGGTTTCAATTTTAAAGTACTTGGAAAAAAGTACTAAGTCGGAGGAAAAAGATTTATTAGAGGGGGGGTCACTTAGCATATATTTTAAAAATTGTGATGATAGATAATTATATTTAATTGTATCAATAAAAGTTAGTTTTGAAAATAGATAAAGTTCATCAAAGTTGAATAATTTTAGTACTTTTAAGACTCGTGACATGTGACAGTAGGCTTTTAAACCAAACATTTGTCTAATTAAGTTGTTTTGTAATTTATTTATTGAATCCTTTGTGGTCGAATTAAGAGTAAGAGCCTCAAGACCATATGTGAATTTAGATAAGCAAAATGTTTTGTATATAAAAGATTTGAATTTAGGTGAAGAGGTAGGACTATTTTTAGGCAGAAGATATGAAATTCCAAAAAAGCTGCTCTGAACTTTTTAAAATTTATAATTGCCTGTGTGTTAAGGTCAAGATTAGAATCTATAATGAATCCTAAGTATTTTAACTGATTTGCTTCTTCAAGTTCGGATCCATTAAGGTGAAATACCGACTTAAATAATTGAGTGCCAAAGTTAACAACTTTTGTTTTATTAGGGTTAAATTTTATTCTCCATTTATATATTATTAGGTATTTTCCTCTCAAAACACCGATTCGTTCCATGCACAAAATACTTAAGCTAGAAATCATTGAAGAAAGAGCCAACAAATTATTTGTTAAGTTTTTGTCTCACAAATCAAAGCAAGTGCTGATCGCAAAAGAGATCGAACAATTCATGTTGTCAGAACCCCCTAATTTGATAAGATTTTCAACTCCATTCGATAAACTTAGCTTTAATTGAATCACTTTTTATCTGATTTTACTTTTTAATGCGGGCTCAAACGAAGGTCTTGAACCATTCGGACGTTCCCTGGGGTCACCCCCTAAATTATTTTTTTATTAAATAAAATTCAATTAAATTTTGAAAATGAGTGAGCAAAATCAAAAAAAATAAAAGACCTGATCTTCTGGCTTTCATTTAATGCCCTGAATATAAAATGAATGATCTATCTTGCACTCCGGACTCACGGAAATTCACAAAAAATAATTAATACCATAGCCGAAATTTTTTGCCCGATCTTTAACACATTATTTAACAGCAGTCTGGAATTTAAAATAATTCCAGAAGATTGGAAAGAAAGCCGTTGCCGAAAGATACAGTTTTACATAAAAAAGGGTGAAAAGTCAGATTTAAACAACTGTCGAGCAATATCTATTCTTTCCGCTGCTAAAATCTTTGAAAAGATTTTAACAAGATAAATAAATTGGTACTTTGAGACTTATATAAAATTTTCAGTTCTTGCTTCTTATTTGATCTCATGTGAAATTAAAAAAAAATTAAAGACAAATTTGCAAGAAATTTTAAATTTTAAATCAGATCATAAAATTTGAATTAATTTTGTAAAATAGAAAAATGCATAAATATTACTTTATTAACTCAATTTAAGTCAATTATTTAAGTTACAATTAAAAATTTAATCTTTGAAACATTTTGGTTTTTTTGGTTTCATAAATAAAAACTAAAATCGATATTAAATTTTAATTTTTTATTAAAAAAAGTATCGGTCTCAATTTATGTGACCAGAGAATATGAGACCAGGAAAAATTAGTTTTTTTATATAAGAAACTTATCTCTCTTTTCCGATTCAACAGCTTCAGAAAATCTTTTGATCTGATTGATCCACATCTGCTAGTCTCGAGCTTTTCCATTGTTGGTTTAACTATAATTCACTCAGCTTTAAAACAAACTTTTTGGTGCTAGATCCCAGATATCAAGAATAAAAAAGACATGCTGAAATTAGAAAAAATTGAAACAAAGAGAGACCCTTCGAAATCTTGCATTAGGAAAAAAAATACTGTCGACCATAAATGAAAACTCCGACAACAAGCAGCAGACGCCATCTAGTGTTAAATATAATAAAAAGGCTAAGTTCTAGAAAAAACATTTAGTTTGGCTTGCTGTGTCTGCGAAAGTGGCAATACAATTAATCAGATCGTTTACCTTGTAAATTAGATGATTCGATTGAAAATTCAATAATCATGTCGATTAGATGGATAAACCTGCACATTTGCCCGATTTATTATATACACTAGAATGAATAATTTTGTTGAAAACAATAGTCTTCTTATTCATGAACAATCAGGATTTAGAAAACATAGACGTACTGCAGATAATCTTTATTTTCTTATTCAAAAAGTTGTAGAGTCTTTTAATAGAAAGAAAAAAGTATGTTGCCTTTATTTTGACATTTCTAAAGCTTTTTACAGAGTTTGGCACGATGGGCTAATTTGCAAGCTAATTAAAATAAATCTACCTTTTCCTTATCTTATTCATTGCATAAGATCGTTACTCCATTAAAGAGTAAATGTAAATGGTCATCTAATTGATCAATATCCTATTAAAGCTGGAGTTCCACAAGAATCAGTAATTAGTCCACTTCTTTTTAGCATCGTTAAAGTAACAAACAAACAGCCGATATTCACTTCTTTCTGGAGATGATTTGGTAACTTTTTTTATTTTCAAAAAGTTAGGAAATCTTGAAAACATGATGTATAAGTACCTAAAAAAATCGAAAGAAGGCTTTTAGAATGGAAAATAAAAGTTTCTATTGAAAAGTAATGTTATATGATCTTTGAGAAAAAAATTAAAATCAAAATCAATTTTGACCTTAATATTAATGGTTACAATTTAAATAATGAGGAAAAAGTTAAGTTCTTAGCATATTGGCAACACATTGGACTCAAAATTTACATTTTGTCAATGGTGGATGAATTAAAAGAATGCTGTAATTCAAGGCTTAACTTAATAAAAAGTCCCTTAAATTAAAAATGGGGTCTAAAGCCGAAAACATTAGGTAATCTTTAGAAATCTTCGATAGGATCAATCTTAGATTATTCTTTTCTTTTTTCAGATTCATTCTCAGAAATTTACGTCAAAAATATACAAGTTATTCAAAATTCAGCAGTTCGGTCTATTTTGGAGCTGAAATATGATAACCCCTTCAATATTATGCACCAAGAGTATTAAACTTAAACTCCTAACAGTCTCAAATCAAAAATATCAAAAATTACCGTTCTACCTCTAATATCAAAAATTTTTGAAAAGATTATAGCATCACAATTATCTCAATACTTGAACACAAATAAAATTCTATTTCTATGCCAGTATGGATTCTCACTCCTGAGAAACAGCCTTCCATGAACTTATTTCAGAAATTAACGCATCACGTAACAAAAGGATATATTACACTTCTCTTGTTTATTGACTTTTGCAAGGCTTTCGACTTGGTAGACCCAAATCTCTTATTTTGCAAATTAAAGAGAATTGGGTTTAGTAAAAACGCTCTTAATCTTATCAAAAATTATTTCTTTGGAGAGAAAACAAGCAGTATCAAACTGTAAAATATTTACCGATGATACCACTATCAATTTCTGTAGTTCAAATTTTAAGGATTTAATAGACAACTTCAAATATTTCTTAGAAATAGTGTACAAATGGTGCCCGTTTAATCGTCTCGATATCAACTGGGATTAACAAAATGATTATCCATAACAAAAAAACATAGTAATACCAGCATCATTTTCTTTTAAATCATTCGAAATCGAGGTTGTACCTGAATTCAAGCTTTAAGGTGTTATAATAGATAAAATTTAAACTTTACTTGCCACGTTAGCAATCAAAAAGCTACTATTAATAAAAAGCTAAACTCAATTAAGCAATTATTCTTTCTTTCAAAACCATTAAAAATACAATTTTTTAAAACGTTCATCTTGCCCCAATTTGATTACAGTTTATCAACTGCCATCTAATTGTTCAAACCAGCTTTTCAATCTCTATCCAATTCATTTTATATTTCTCTTTTCAAATTGATTCACTTCAAAGCCTAAGTTAATTATCCGAATGATTTCAATACAATTAAAAATAATCTTGAAATTCAAGGTCTTTACAGATTTCAACATAGGCTGATCATTAAGCTTTGCTGTTTTTCTTACAAGATTTTAAACAACCCAGAATCGCCTTTTTCACTTTAAACCAGACTTGTTTTTAAGTCACAGTTTTAAGTCTAAGTCACAAAAATTTAAGTCAAAGTTATGACTTGACTTAAATTTTTTTTTTTTTTAAGTCAAAGTCATGACTTAAAATTTTTTTTTTTTTTAAGTCAAAGTCATGACTTAAAATTTTTTTTTTTTTTTTTTAAGTCAAAGTCATGACTTAACTTAAATTTTTTTATTTTTTAAGTCAAAGTCATGACTTAAATTTTTTTTTTTTTTTTTTAAGTCAAAGTCATGACTTAACTTAAATTTTTTTTTTTTTAAGTCAAAGTCATGACTTAAAATTTTTTTTTTTTTTTTTAAGTCAAGTCATGAGTTAGATTAGAAATACTTTTAATTATTTATTTCATTAAAATTGAGTATTATTGGTAGTGGATGATTGTTGGCCGTTGGTTTTTTTTTTTTTAATAAAATTATGGTTTTTTTTTAATTAATAAACATATTTAATTTTCTTAACTTTTTAATTTTTTATGATATTTTGGCATCTTTTTTTTCAGCGCCGCAGTCCCAAATTCTGGCCGCCAAGCTGAACGGCTAAATGACCGCCCGCCACAATGTTGACCGTAACTTTGACTTGCCGCTTTTTTTTTAACGATTTTTTAAACTTAAAAATTTTTAAGTCATTGACTTGACTTAAAAAAAAAAAAAAAATTTTTTAAGTCATTGACTTGACTTAAAAAAAAAAAAATAATTTTAAGTCATTGAATTTACTTAAAAAAAAAAAAAAATTTTTTTAAGTCATTGACTTGACTTAAAAAAAAAAAAAAAATTTTTTTAAGTCATTGACTTGACTTGACTTAAGACTTGTGACTTAAAAACAACTCTGCTTTAAACTCAACTTATTATGAAGGAATCTCTTAGAAAACCATTTAATTTAAGAAACAGCATAAATTTTATACTTCAGGAAGTCTAGGGTTTAATTCTTTTGGTGAGTTAACAATTTCTTTCTTTTTTCTAAATTTATCAACTCTTATACACTGAAAGATCTAGATTTAAATTTATCTCTATTTAGACAAAGAAAAATTAATAATGTAAATCTACAATTTATGGAGTTTATTAAAATGTTTCCTAAATTTGACATAGATTACATCTATTATTTTCTTAATTATGTAAAATACAAAAAAAAAAAAAATAACTTAGAATAAAACCAAATCACCTTTTTTTCTCCTTTTCTTTCTTCTTACTTTATTTTATTCTATAAATTAAAACATTTCGATTGATATTAAAATTTATTTATTTTTTTTAATCTTTATTTTTTATTTTTAAATAAATGAGTGTGTCCAGCATGTTCGCATGAAAGACTAATGTCTGCTCTGGACACATTGAAAAAAAAAAATGAAAAAAAGAGACTCCTTGAAAACGAATTTTCATCTATTCTACTCAAAAACAATGAAGAAAAAATAAATAGACCCAATAAATTTATTAAAAGAAAAAAAGGATATTATTAGGATCGCGTCGGTTACTAGACAAAGAAGTAATAGATGAGAAACTTAGAGATATCAAACTAAAAGATAGGAAAAAAAGTCAAAATAGTATTTGTGAATCGATAAAATAGTGTTTGGAAGATTTTAAAGAGAGAACCACTCAATTAAAATCACTGGTTAGAATTCACTTTTAATGGTAGAATGCCGTCTAGTAATGACAATAAATATATTACCCTGGATCCAGTCAGTTTGGATCGGTATCCTCTCAGAGCGGACTAGAGAATTGTCTATTACACTATTTTTTTTATAATGTGGAGAGCTAATCAGTCTAAATAAAACAGGGGCTTTTGTATAAAAAATAAACTATCAACTTTTGCTATTTTAGCTTTTTCGGATTAAATATAAAAAGGAAGGCGAAAAAAAACAAAACTAATAAAAAAAATATAAAGGAAGTAGTGAAGTTCATTTCAATTCAGAAAAAATTGAATAACTTTTTAACTTAAGGAAATAGTTTTATTCAGTAAAACGCTTAATTTTTAGCAATTTGATTAATCCAGTAAAATAAGTCTGCAAAAACCTCTACAATTTTCTGCATTTTGCACGCCATTAAAAATCTATTCTAATCAATTGTGCAATTACTGTGCAAAGTTTTGCAGACATATATTTTCGGACTAAAATTAAGCATATCTCCATTAGTCAAAAAGTTATTCATGTTTTTGAAATGATTGAATTGAAATGAACTTCAAAACCCCTATTAAAAGTAAACAAAATAAATTATTGATTTAATTTTGTAATCGGCAATGGAACCCAATAACTGAAAAAGACTGATTGTGTTGGACTTAAATTTTGACTTTGTTTTAGACCGCCAAAATAACTAGCTTAAACGGAAAAAATTTATGTGACGTTGATCATCACTGATGAATGATCCTTTGGTCATTCCATTAAGTTATCTTGGCGGCCTAGTTTGACGTAAAAATGTTAACTTATAATCAATAAGCTTGAATGCAAAAAAATCTCACAATCATGTTAAGCAATAAAAATGACTGGAAAAAATGCTTAATATAATTTTCCTAGAATAATTACTCTACATAAATGAAAAAACAGGAAAATAAATTTGATTAATTTGTAAAAATGGAGAAAAATTTGACTCCGGGATCTCGGAACTTCGAGTCATTAAGTTTAAGACAATTTAGTACTTAAATAATTTTCTAGTCATCATATTTATCGTGAAAAAAAAATTGAAAAGTTTTTGGACTTTTTTGAAAAATAAAAGCCTTCAAAAAAAATAGAAGTCCGGAATTTGATTTGACTTGAGACTTGTGACTTTTAAACAACTCTTATTTTACAAAAAAATTTTACAAATTATTTTGTCACTTTGAAATTAATTTTAAAAAGCTAACTAATTTATTAATAGCTAATATATTATGTTTTTTTCTTTTTTATCAATAAATGAACCCGATCATGCCTCTCGAGGTTCTGACCATTTGCCTCTTTGATCATGTCGAAATATAAAGTGTTTTTATTTGTCTTAATCAAAATTTGATTCTTTTGAAATAATATTACCAATTAATGAATTTTCGATGATCTTCGTATTTTCTATTTTTTTAAATATTCATCAAAAAAATAAAGCTAAATCAATCGCTTTGCTTCGCTTCCTAAATTAAATTACATTTTTTTAAGAATTTTATCAGATTTTATTGTTTAAGAAATAATAACAAAGAACTGTTTAAAAAACGTCTGAGCACACTAATTTAAATCCGAACTTCAAATAAATTAATTTTAATACTGGTTTTTAAAATTTCAAATTTCTAAAATTCAGCCAAAAATCATTCTATAAAATTTTGGGAAACTTCGTTTAAAAATATATGAGAACAAAAAAAACAAGAACAATTTTATGTCAGAAATGATCAAAAAAAAAATATATATAACTTTGAATATCAAGCATTTCTTTACTCCCCTGTCACAAAAAACGATGATTAATCGATGAAAATTCATAAATGAATCATTAATGAGTAAGAAACCATTTCATTTAAATTCATCGAAAATAATCGATCAAATTTTTTTTAATACATCAAAATTTATTTAATTATTAAATAGCATTCTTTAATTTTTTAAATAATTTTAAAGATAATAATAATCAAAAATTTAATAAAAAAAGTTTATTTTCAAGCTTTTTTTTCAACTGATTTAAATTATTAGGATCACTATTCAAAACTTATTTAGACTCTTGATTTAAGGCGATTATCAAATTAAACTTTTGTTAATTCAAAGAATTTTGATGATAAAATCAATTAATTATAATTCTTAACCAATTTTCAATAATTTTTTTTTTTTTTTTAATTTTAATATTTTATATTTGTGAAAAAAAAAAATTGTGAATGTGATCAAACTTTTTTTTAGTTCTTTCAACTATAAAATTAATTTAGATCTTTGTTTTTAAAATCACATGCTTTAAATTAGGTTAAAAAAATATTTGAGAAAATGAATCTTTTTCAAATTATAATTAATTTATTTTTACTTTTTTTCCGATTTCAAAACCAATAAACTAAATCCAACAAAATAAGTAAAATAAATTGAACAAAATATTTCAATAATGGTCCGAAATCAAGAATTATCTAAATAATAAAAAAGCGCCAACTTAATTGTAATACCTAGAATTTATTAGTGCAACTTTAAGCTAAAAAAAATTATCATTTAAAATAGGTAATAAAATAATAAAACCGAAATTACCAAAAAAATTTTTTGTTTACAAATAGCAATAGAAAATTAACCTTAAAGGTAAATATTTTATTTCTATAAACAGATTTAAAAAAAAAAATTTAAAACAATTTAAACTGATTTTATTTCAATAGTTACAGAACAATAATGAATTTTATTTATTTAAAAAATATAGTTTGGGTTTAAACCCCGGCAGTTTGGAATGGATCTTAGTCCTTCCTTTCAGCCGCATGAAAAAAAAACATTGTTTTTAGTAATTTCAAAAAAAAAGTGAATTGGTTAAGTAATAATTAAAGTAAAAAATAATAAAAAAGAATAAAAATAAGAATAATGAATGATGAAAGTAAAACAAATTAAGAATTTTTAATTATCTTTATTAAGAGAATGATTTTTTTTCAAAATAAAAAATTCAATTATTTCAATTTTTGATCTTTGAAAAAAAATCCAAGCATAGGACACACAATTAAGTCTTAAATTAAATTTTTTTAAAAAATATATTAAATTATCTTTAAAAAATATTGAGAAAAAGTTTAGAAACGAGTTGAATAAGGCTTCTGATAGCGTGTTAAGCCGCCTTTATTTTTCAAGCAGTCATTAATTCTTATTGGCATTGAGTCTACGAAGTTCTCAAAAAAAAATTTGGTACATTATTTAGAATACTTGGTACATGCTCATGCTCATTCAATGGCTCATGTTTTGCAATCTTTTTATCCAATTTTTATCATTGCAATTCAGTTCTAGTCTGTTCGCAGGCCAAGATAAGACTTCAATATTTTGTTCTTGGAACTATTCTTATACTATTTTGGCACGATGACAAGGGACACTGTCTTGCTGAAATATGAAGGCCTCACCTTCTCCTAATGTATCCATTGATGGAAGTAAGTTATTTCCCAAAATATCAATATATCTGTGAGAATTAAGCCTCCCTAAATTCTAGACCAGAGTAGCTAATACAGCACCAAATTCCAATAGAACCACTTCTTTGCATTGTTCGTTAAATAATGCAACTTTGATTATACTTCTCTGACGGCATCCTTCTTATCTGTATTCGAATTTCTTTTTTCTACTTCAGTGTTGATTTCGTCATTGAACATTATCTGTCTCCTTTTAGCCTTTTTCCATGATTTTACATTAAGGCAGAAAGTTTTTCTAGCTTTTTTTTTGAGATCAGTAGAAATTAGATATCTTAGATCTTGCGGATCTTGGACGATCGTCGTATGAATTTGTTTGATTATATCAATCAGTGGTAGTCTTTATGCATGATTTGGACCTATTTAGTTAATTTGCTATTTCGGAATATGATTTTCTATTTTGCCGAAGAATAACAGCCAAGCGTTGTCTCTATTTACTAACAGGACAACGTTTTCAACATTTAAGCTTTCAATTTTCAATAACATAAATTTAATTTACACAGATTTTGTTTCTAAATTTGAATTATTTAACTTAAATAGCTTGTTGTTAAATTTTTTCAAATGACTATTAAATCAATATCTCTTTTTAATTTTTATAAATATTTTTATTTTTTTTACTTTTATTATTTATATATATATATTTGTTTAATAATTAATAAAATAAATGAAGTGTTAATAGGTCTCATGAGGCATGGGCACTAGCCTGTTGATTAACCTTGAAATTGAAAAAAAAAAAAAAAACAGGACAACGTTTGGAAGTTAGAACTGGCTTTATGGTTTCAAAAGCGATTTAATTTATTTCGGAATTTTATCAAGAGGCTTATTTTATAGCTATTTTTATAAGTTTTTAAAAATTTTCTTTATTTCATTTAAGTGAATTAAAAAATTAAATCAAAAACAACAAGATCTTTTATCGTCATGTAAATTTTCGATTCTAATTCCATTTTTTACACTTATTTGAGCAGGAATAGTCGAACCAAAATCATTTTTAGAATATTTGAAATAAACTTCTTCAAAAAAGAAGATAAATATTAAATTTTTTCATAAAACAGTGATTAAATTAACCTTTTATAGCATTCATAAAAGCTTCTTCCACGTTTGAAGAGTTCAAAGCAGATGTCTCAATAAAAGACATGTTATTCATTTCTTTTAAAAATAAAAATAACAAATTTATCATTATTTTAACTATCTAATATTACCGGCAAACTCTAGAGCTGCTAGACTATTGACCTTTCTAGCCGTTTCCAAATCTGATTTATTTCCCACAAGAATCATCACTATGTTCGAATCAGCATACTTTTTAACATCCCCAAGCCATTTATCTAAATTTTTGAATGTGCTCGGATTAGTAATGTCATAGACCAAAAGAGCTGCTACAGAGCCGCGATAAAATCTTAAAATTAGTTTTAAAAAAAAAAAACAAAACTTGATTTAAATAATTTTGTTCATACGCAGTTGAAATTGACTTGAATCTGTCCTGTCCAGCAGTATCCCAAATTTGAACCTTTATGCATTTTGAATCCAGCTCAACAGTTTTGGTGGTAAAATCTATCCCGATTGTGGGATGGGTTTCAAATTGGAATTCATTTTTTATAAATCTGAGCAAAAGATTTGTCTTACCGACTCCAGAATCCCCAATGACAATCACTATAAGAAAAATTTTAAAATCTTAGAAAAGATCAAATAAAAAAAAAACCTCTAAAAAGATAGTCAAAAGAATCGGCTCTGTAGCTCATTTTAATATTTGTATAAAATTAAAATATTAAACAAGTTAAATTTGGATATGAAAATTTTAACCAGTGTTAATATCTAGTTTGCCATGTTCGTTTAGTTAAATTTTTGTACATAATTTTAGTTACTCTTGATTGAGTTTTTGCTTGAATTTTTAATTAATTGTTGCTGCTTTGATTCAGACAAAGTGAAATTTTTAATTCAAAAAAATTTTAAGTCAGCTCAAAAATCATGATAAAAGTTTTTTAAATCAAAACTAGAGGAACATATCAAGGTAAGTTTGATTACTCAACAATAAAGTTACATATTTTAACATTCAAAATTCTGGTAGAATTTCAAAATAAAATCCAATTTCTATGGATACCCGACTTTTTATTGTAATTTTTTTAAAAACACATAAATTTAATCTTTGAATTTAAAAATAAAAATTTAAAAAATAAATAAATTAAAGAAATTAAAGAAATGCACCCTGATGAATATGATTATTTATTTAAAAGTTGTTTTTTAAAACAAAAATAATTTGAATCCAATTTTTTAAATGTTGAAATAGTTGTTTTTGCAGGGGACTCTGGTGTTGGCAAGAGCAATCTTTTGTCTCGAATTAGCTTGAATGAATTCAACAAAGAAAGCAAGACAACTATTGGAGTCGAATTCGCTACCAAGTGATCATAGTTTTTAGTTTTTTTATCTTGGTTTTTTTTAAAGAACATTAATTAATAAAGAAAAATTCAAATTGAAGGCAGAACTATCAAAGCTCAGATATGGGATACCGCTGGTCAGGAACGATTCAGATGCATTCCCACGGCCTATTATAAAACATCAGCTGGTGCATTTCTGGTCTATGATATTACAAATAGGCGAAGTTTTGAAAATTTAAAATTATGGCTAAATGAACTTAGTCAATATGCTGATGACGAACTTGCCATTTTGCTTGTGGGAAATAAGAGCGATTTGAGACATCTGAGAGCCGTTACAACTGATGAAGCCAAAGTTTTTGCAGGTAAAAAATAAAAAAAATAAAAAATATTTTATATTTTTATTATTAATTTTTAAGAAAAAAATAATTTTCCTTTTATTGAAACTTCGGCACTGGACTCGACAAATGTTGAGATTGCTTTTCAAAAAATAATGACAAGTAAACAATAAACTTGTTTTTGTTATTTGTCAATTTTTATATTCTTAATCTAGATACATTCAAAAAACAATTTAATCTTATCAAAAAGAACAGTAACGATAAAAACAATTGTCCTGTTACTTTAGAAGGAGAAGAAGAGCAATTCGCACTTAAAAAGTTTACTTGTTGCTATTAAGAAAAATATGAAAAATTAATTTTAACATGATAAGAGAATTTCAAGCTAAATATTTCATATAAAATTAGTTCAATTATATTTTAATTTAATTTAATTTATTTTTTTAATAATAATGTTTTTTTTTCAATTCCTTTTTGTGCAATTGTTGTGAACAGACTAATACATTCTTAAAATTTAGTTTATTCAATTTATTTTTAATAATAATTATTAAGTATTCTTTTTTCTTACCGGGTTCTTTTTTTAACGATCAATTTTTATTACCCGACTCTCCTCAAAAAAGACCATTTACACTTCATTAAGACTAGTGACCCCACTGTGTATTTGGAACAGAAAAATGACTGAAGCTTTTTTCTCTCAAACCAATTATTTGGTACTAAGGAAAGACAGATTTAGAGATGGATGCATAATAATGGTACTAATAGCAATATCTATTCTTTCCGCTGCTAAAATCTTTGAAAAGATTTTAACAAGATAAATAAATTCGTACTTTGAGACTTATAAAATTTTCAGATCTTGCTTCTTATTTGATCTCATGTGAAATTAAAAAAAAATTAAAGACAAATTTGCAAGAAATTTTAAATTTTAAATCAGATCATAAAATTTGAATTAATTTTGTAAAATAGAAAAATGCATAAATATTACTTTATTAACTCAATTTAAGTCAATTATTTAATTTACATTAAAAATTTAATCTTTGAAACATTTTGGTTTTTTTGGTTTCATAAATAAAAACTAAAATCGATATTAAATTTTAATTTTTTATTAAAAAAAGTATCGGTCACAATTTATGTGACCAGAGAATATGAGACCAGGAAAAATTAGTTTCTTTATATAAGAAACTTATCTCTCTTTTCCGATTGAAGCTTTTTTCTTTCATACCAATTATTTGGTACTAAGGAAAGACAGATTTAGAGATGGATGCATAATAATGGTACTAATAGAGAAAAACTTTAAAGTTGTAAACATACAAATCTTTATAAATTATGAGGGTTTATTAGTTGGAATTTCATCAAGTAGGACTTAATCAAATGTATATTTTTCATTAACACATAAAACATTTTTCTTTAAAAAAATCTATTTCATTTGAGTGCTTTGAACATATTATTTTGTCAAAGAACACTCCTTATAGATTCTAAATAAATAGGCACCTTAAAATGGACTCTGTTCTAGATGATCTTCGGTTCTCTGCGTTTTTAGACATTTTAGACTAAAAAATACCACAAAAGAGCCAGCTCAAATGGGTGTCAAGTTTTAATCATTTAAAATTTGTTCAATTATATTTTTATTTTATTTAATTATTTTTTTATAATAATGTTTTTTTATTACTTTTTGTTCAATTGTTCTGAACACACTAGAATCTTCTCAGAAGTAGAACCATTAACATATATTTCAAGAACTCCAAGAAAGATTGTCAAGCTAAAAGCTTTTATAAACTTTTTTAATTAGTTTATCTTATAGTAATAATTTGAAATATCTCTTTCTACTCGATTTTTTAGAAATTTTTTTTTCTTTCTGGGTTTAAAGGCAGTTGAAGGACTTTTGAGTTCAATTATGTTATTCTTCCGTTTTTCGCTTACTCGAGGAAAATTGCTTAAAATCTGGAAGATGGCCGATATTAAGCATTTTTTCAAAAACGAAAGCAAACTTAATGCAAATAATTATCATCCTGTATTGTTAACATGTAACCTTTGTAAGATTCTTGATAGCTTGTTCAAAGATCACGTGATGTCCCATCTCACAACTTATTATTTATTTCTCAGCATCGTTTCATACCACATCATGTTCAACGAATCTTTTAAAGTCACTAGATTTTGTCACTTCAGGACTTAAGGATGGATTACCAATAGACATAATTTATACAGGCTTCTAAAAATTTTGATAGAGTTTCACATAGACCCTTAATTTTAAACTAGAAGCATTTTGTTTTAATAAAAACAAAGAGTAGTCTTAGGCTCATCTACATAGCGGATTACAACTATTGGAGTTCCACAAGGATCAGTTTTAAGACCATTTCCATTTTTGATATTTATAAACGATCTATCAGTTGGTTTGAGTAATAAAAGTAAAAAATATGCTGATGATACTTAAGTTTTATTTGTAATAAAAAATGCAAATGATAATCAAACTCCAAAAGGATATGAATTTCATTTCAAGATGGTCCCTTACTTGGTCTCTTGATTTGAATATCGAAAAATGTCCTATAGGCGCTCATCTCCTTTTCAAGTACTTTTTTGAGCAACGGCTCCGATCTGACTCTGCATCGAGTTGATCATCAACACCAAATTTTAAGCAAAATTATTCACACTTCATTTATTCATTTTATCTTTAAAAAAAAATTGTAAAAAACTATGATTAAGAATTCGGGTTTAGTTACATAAATATTGACTTTTATCAGCATTGTTGATTCTAGAACAGAAAACGAAAAAAAATTGTTTGTAAAAAAATTTTTATTATTTTTTCTGCTTTCTCTCTCTATCATCTCAAAACGACTCACTGAAAATTCATTTATCCATTCATTATAAAAAAATAAAATAAGATTATGCTTAAATATGATATTTCTAATAAATTTAATATTTTTTATTTAAAATTGGTCGAAATTTAAATCTGGTGTTACATCACTGTATTTATCTTGATACAATACTCAATCCATTCAAATCAAATCAAAATTATCACGGATTATGCCAATTATTTTATCAAACTTGACCCGGAATGATCCCTGATTAAAAGCTCAAATTTGCCCCGGCAAATGCAACCTTGAAAGCATATTCAGCACAAGATTAAACTGAACAACTCTTTTTCTTGATTTACACCTTCGAAATGTAGCATCTTGAATATTTGCTCAATCTTGGAACCCACAAAACAAATCAGCATTCAAAATGTTTTAAAATACCAACTTTTAATTCATAGTAGTAACTCAGGTGATAAATCATGAAAATTTACCACGGACTTGTCAAATCTAACACTTCTGTTCACTCGACCAAAATTTATCAACTAGAAGCGTTCGAAGACAATTCACAGAATCAGTAAACAGTAGCCCAAAATTCGTGCCATCTAAATTTTGTCTTTAACATTAAAATATTTTAGTTTTACAATTTTGACATTTATTTTTATTTTTTCTAAAGCCATACTAATATTATATTTATAAAAAAAGCATTTTATTTATTTATTTCAATAAAAAAATGAATACTAAACATTATTTGATCGGGTTATAGTAAAATATTTTTAGAAAGAAGTAAATAATTTGAATTTATTTAATTGCCGATTTAAGAAAAAATAGAAAATAGCTCTTAAAAGTTCAGTTGATTCTTATTCTTAACTTTTGTATTTAATTAGCCCTAAAATTGAAAACCTTAAAAACTCTAATCTAGCAAATTAATTTGTTTTTAGAAAAATTAAACAGATAATTCCTAATTTTACCTAGTTCAAATAATTTTTATTTCAAAAATTAAATTTTATTCTTTAGATTGCATTTCTAAGTCACTAGGTTACTAGATTAACCATTGCACACTTGATCACTAGTCGATTAAAATTTTTCACTCTAATAAATTATTCATTAAAATTTCTCAAAAAAAATCATTTAAAATTTAAACCTATTTGATCGACGCACTTATTTGGAAATAAATTTTCAAATTTTCAATAGGATTATTTAAATATAATTAGCCTTATAATAAAGGCTTTGAAAATAAAGTATTTCCAAATTGTCTAATAATCCAGGCCCTTAAAAATCAAACTCAAAAAACATAAACAAGCTCTAAATAAAAAAAGGAAACAAAAGCTTTAGGTTTGTATAAGAAAATTGTTTGTTATTTTTAGCCTAATAAAGCTGAAAAGTTCAAAAAAAATCCTTTCAATTTTTTACTAAAAAAATGCTCTCTTGAATATTTTTAATTTTATTATACAAAAACAATTCAATTGAAATAAATTTGCTAAAAGCTGGGTTAAATTAATCTCGGGTAAAAAAATCCAATTATTAAACCCATCTACCTCTGAATAAACTCGTAATTCAAAAAAATTTGAAAAATTTTTCCTAAGCCAAATCACTTGGTTCATTAATTAGTTAAAAATAAAAGACATGCAAAATCAGTTTAAGAATTGGTATTTTAACAAATAAAATAATAAAAAAAATAATTTTCTAATTAATAAAATCTTCTTGATTTGATCAATCAAGCACGAGCATGACCCTCGTATCTCTATTTTTAATTGTTTTGGCTTTTAGTTAAGCAAATATATCGTGGTTATCTCTTTACAAATTTGTGAATTAAGTGCTTCAAAAAGTCCTATTTTAATATAATCCAGATTTGAGCCAAACTCAAATATTTCCTTGAAAATTTCAAAAATTTTGACAATTCTGAAGTGAGTGAGCTAAAAGTAAAAGTAATTTCGGCTAAAATATTTTATTTAAATTTAGGCAAAAATAATTTAAAAATTTATTTTTTATCAAAAAATTAATTCAAATTTTTGACATGTTTATTTCATGTCACTTTTAAGCCAGGCTTAAACTAGATTCAAATGCCATTTGGTCGCCATTTAAGACAAACTGTCCAATTTTAAAATAAAGGTTTAATTTTTCAGCAAAAAAAACTCTTAAAATATCATGATGATTTAAAGGTCATTTTAGAAATTAAAACTTGGATAAGAGTTGTGTTTAGATGGTGTTAGAGCTAAAAAATCCAATTAAAATTTGAATAAATAGCTTGTATTCGTAGGCTCAAATTATGTTTTTTTATTTTTTTGTATTGTTGTTTTTAGTAGTGGCCATTATTAAAAGTAAATTCTGATGGTTTAGAGTTTCTTGGGTAACTATGGTGAAAACATGGGCTCAATAAAAGTCAAAAAAATTTTCGGCTCTCAAGTCTAGGGCCAAAGATTTGGACTTAAATTTGGTGCTAAATAGGCCCCTTTGTTGAAATTAATTTTTTCACGAGAGCTAGTTTCGGGACACATTGAATTTGGATAAATATTTCAATTAGGCTTTTGTCAAAAATATGTTTTCTTAAAACTTCTTGAAGAGTGGAGAGCCTCTTGGAAATCAAGCGCACTTGCCAGTCATCACCACTTTAATTAAGTTTTTTGCAAACAAGTCTATTTGCCAATGCTGAAATTGATTCGGAAAAAAAAATTATCGGAATTAACATTCATAATTGATTCGGTCTTCAAATAACAGAGAAAAAACTTAATGAAAAAAAAATTTGGTTTTGTTATTTTAGTAGAAAACCGACAAGGATTTAGGTGAAATTTTCTAAAATGCAAATTCTACCATTCGTTTATTGATATTCGGCGAATATTTAAGGTAAATTTTTTAAATAGAAAAAAAAAGGAATCTGATAATTTAAAATTGAAATTTTTTTAAAGTTTACTTTTAATTTAAATAAAATTCTAGTCTAATAATAGAGTTATCACTTGGAGCTTGAATTTAGAAAAAAATTTATGTATAAATTTATTGTTGACAACACTTTTTAGCTTCTTAATTTCTTAAATTTTTTTTTTGTTAAATTAAATTAAAACTTAAAATTAAATTTTTCAAGATAATAAAAAAATGATTGGGAAGCCAAACATTGTGGCTAATGAAAAAATGGCACACGACCAGTCACTGACCAAGAGTAAATTTTTTTCATCCGCACAACACTTGTTTGCTTCCAACACGGCCACTTCGACCACCCCACTATTCAAGACCGCAGTGGCTTCGATACGGGCTCGTTTTCCGCAAAAGCTCAACTCAAAATTGACCCCGGTGTCCCCTAGCGAACAAAATTCGCAGTCCAGCGCCACCAGTCAATTAATTGTGGGTCAAAATTTCAAAGTAGGACGCAAGATTGGCAGTGGCAATTTCGGTGAGCTTAGACTTGGCAAAAATTTACTCACCAACGAAAACGTGGCCATAAAATTCGAAAAATCCAACACCAGAACTCCGTTGTTGAATAATGAGAACAAATTCTACAAGCGGCTGTGTCCCAATGAGGGCCTGCCGAATGTGTATTTTTATGGTCAGAGTGGCAAGTACAACACTTTAGTCATGGAACTTTTGGGTGCCAGTCTCGAGGACTTGTTCAATTTGTGCAAGAGACAATTTAGTCTCAGAACAGTATGCATGATTGCAATTCAATTGATACACAGAATCGAGTATGTGCACTCGAAAAGCATTATTTACCGCGACATAAAGCCGGAAAACTTTTTAATCGGAAGACAGTCACTCAACAAACATCAGACAATACACATCATAGATTTTGGCCTTGCCAAGGAGTACATAAATGCGGAGACCGGTAAGCACATAGCTTATTCGGAGCACAAGAGTCTGACTGGTACGGCCAGGTACATGAGCATAAACACCCATTTGGGCCGCGAACAGAGCAGGAGAGACGACCTGGAGGCCATCGGACACATGATTATGTATTTTTTGCGCGGCAGTTTGCCTTGGCAAGGCCTCAAGGCCGACACCCTCAAAGAACGATACAAAAAAATTGGCGAAACCAAGCAGCAAACGACTGTGGATCAATTGTGCGATGGTTTTCCCAAAGAATTTGCCGACTACATGCGATACGTGAGGGCTTTGGAGTTCACCGAAAGTCCAGACTACAAAAAGCTGATTAAATTGTTCGAAAATTTGATGAAATCGAACGGATGGACACCAAATGACTGGCAGTTTGATTGGATCGAGAGACTTGGTAAATACAGTAAATCAAGTGCGTCAGCCAAAACTGGTCAAAATGCTCAAAATGTTAATAATAATAGTAATTGTCCGCTCAGAGCTTGTCCAAAGGTGACCAATGCTTCCACTTATGACCTTATTGATCCAAATATGATCAAGAAAAACGCTCGCAGCAGCAGTTTTGTCCGCACTACCATCAGGGAGTTGAACAACAATGGAAATTCGTACAGCTCTGCACACATTACTAATCCTTACCTTAGTAATTCAAGTTTTTTGAACAGTAATAGCTTTAGATTAAATCGTATAGTTCTAAGCAAAAATTTGAGAAGAAATTAATTTTTAAGTCTTCGAAAAGGCAAATTTTATTTAAAAAAAAAGTGTTTTTTATTTTCTATGAAACTATTTATTTTTTTTAGTTTGTTTTTTTTTATCAAAAGCTTTATGGTGAGACAAAATGTATTCTTATTCTTGTATATAATAAGAAAATCAAATATTTTTTTACTGAATTTTTTTATTTTATTTTTTTTTATTTCTGGTTATTTCTAAAAGTTGAATAAAACAAAAAAAAAATTTAAATTGTCAATTATTGTAATTTTGAAATTGGATTTTATTTTCTTAAAAAAATATTTTCAATTTGAATTTAGCTTTACTAGATTTTATTTAATTAACGAGGGTAATTTAGTAAAAAAATTTTGTTTTTAAATCAAAAGTATGAATCCCTCGGTTGATTTTTAGAAGACTAAATGAATGAACCAAAAAAAAATAAGTTAATACATCTCAAACTAATTTCTTTTAAAAAGAATTAAATTTTTAAAAAAATTTGATTTAGATTTAGAAATATTTTAATATGTTTATTAATTTCTATTTTTTATGATTTGAATCATAATTTGATATATCTCTTTTTAACCAAATACTAAGTTTTTTTTACCTTAAGCTTTATACAACGGTATTACAAAATTTACGTAATCTTAAAAATCCAAACCGATCAAATTTAAGGTTACGTAAGCTTACTCAACAATCTCGTACAATCTAATAATTTTAGTTATTTTGGTTTTTTGTATTAGTGTAGAACAATTGATTTTAACTTAATTCTTTATTTATTTAAAAATAAGATTTTTCAAAAAAAATATAATTGTTTATTTTATTAAAATGATTGCTTAAAGGAAAAACAGACAACTACATAGCTAACGCATTAAAAAAAAATGTTTGATTAATTAAATAATCATTTTTCAGAAAAAGAATTAAAATCGGTATGAATAAAATCTTTTTCTGTATTTACAAATGGTATAAAAAAACAAAATAGTATTTTAAGGTTAATAGGTTTTCGAAAATAAAATTAGGCTCAGTTATTTCATTAAATCTCAAAAAAACATATTTTGAGTAAAATAACAATAATTTAAATTAAAAACTTCAAATAAACTTTAAAAATTGAAATAATGATGAATGACTGACAAATTTTTTGACTTCTTCCGATTTTCCTGAAACCAAAGCAAAAGTTTAAAAAAGGCCAGGAAGTTTGTTCATGAACAAAACATTGTGTCTAAAATGGATTTATCATAACTTTTTTTTAATTTAACTTTTGCTAAAAAAATTCTTTTATGTGTTTTGAAATCATCTATTTACAAATCGACCACAGACTCAAAAAAAGAATCAAAAAATTAAAATTAACTCAAAAAACAAAACTCTTGAAGAAACACTGAAGAAAATTAAAATTTATCTAAATTTTGAAATTAATTTTTCCAAATTGATTTATTCTTAATTGTTTATAAAAAAAAAATTATTTAAAAAAAATTATTAAAAAATTATTTGTTTTAATTAAAAAAAAATGATTTTTGAAAAAGACTAAAAGGACTTATCATTAAAAATTAATTTCAACATTAGTTTAAAAATTAATTTTTTTTTAAACTTTACATTTAGTCAGTAAAAAAAATTTATGATATTAAATTTAATTTTTTATTTTTAAAAAAAATAATTATGATTTAAATTGCTGATCCTTCAGAAATGCTGATGAATTTATCATAAGTCTTTAAGAAAATGGAAAAATTAACAATTTTTTTTAATTAAAAGAGCTAATAATTGATAGGATTTTTTTTATAAAATCAAATAGAAAAAAGTTTGTTTTTTTAAATATTTTATTAATTAAGTTTATAAAAAAATCATGCTGGATTTTATAGTATCATTGACTTCACGATTTCGTTGAGTAACAATAGACGCTTCGCCCTTGTTACGAATTCTTCTTTTTTCTGTCTTAATTTTTTGTAGCAAACTCTTTCTCACTCTGCTTCGTACCATTTTAGGATCTATTATAGTGCTCGTAGTTGTAGTACATGAATAATTGTCCGATTCATCAGAATCCTCATCTTCTTTTGTCTCGTTATCTCTATAAGGTCTGTACATTTTATTTTCCAAACTAAAATTTTCATCAAATTTATCATTAAGTTCTGAAATTTCTTCCTCGTTTAAATCGTCTTTACATTTTTGTTTTTCAACCTGTTTGTCTTCTTTTTTGTTATCCTCATCTTCAAATTTTTCTAGTTCTTTTTTATACTCCAAGTTTTCATTATCTTTGTCATCTTGAAGATTTTCTTCCAAGGCTTTCGCTCCAGATCCATCTTCCTCTTCCTGTTCTTGATTATTCATTTCATCTAACACTTTATCGAATTCCTGAATTTCCTTGCTAAAACCACTGGCATTCACTTCTATGTCCAGCGAGTAGACTTTCTTGACATCACTAAATTTTGGAAGCAATTCACTCTCGAAATTGAATCGTCGCTTAAAAAAGTCACGGATACACTGGACATCTCTGTCGAAATAGAATTCGGCATTTGCATGCGACGTGCTCACCATTTGCGGAAAGTCTATCAATGTTACTGCATCTTTATCATTAAGCATCAAATTAAACTCATTGAAATCGCTGTGTATGAGACCATAGTTGGCCAAATGAACAATTAGATTCATAATGTCATCATAGACTTGTTGGATGTCCTCAATTTCGTGAATTTGGCACAATGGATATCCTTGGACCAGTTGCATCACCACTGTGTGTCTATTGAAATCATGCGGTTTGGGAACTGGAAATCCATTGTCATATAATGCCTTAATAAAATTTTTTTTAGTTTATTTTTTTTAATTAATTCTGAAAAATAATATTATTTTAATGAACAAAAATTAGAATTTCCATTAAAATATTGAAGAGAAGCTGAAATTTTTAAGCATTGAGACTAATTAAATCTTTAAAGTTCATTATAATGATGTTTTTTCAGGAAAAGAGAATATAAATTTTTTTTTTAAAAAATTTGCATTTTATTGTGAAAAATTTCGAGAAAATATTTTCTTTTAATTTCGATTTTGATTTTTACAATTTCAAATAACCAAAAGTATCCCAATATTTTAATAATTCTAATTAGTCTGAAAAATTTAATAATTAGATAGCTGGACTACGCATTCAAGAAAAAAATTAGAAAATTTAATTAAATGGCTTGGATAAGTTAAAAAAAATAATCATTTAAAAAATGTTTTAAATTTCTAATTAGATTGATTTCTAATTAAAAATTTGCTTTTGAATTTTAAACTTTAAGTAATCGCCTTAAAAACTAAATAAAAAATCTAATAAATTATTTAAATTAAAAATATCGTTTTTCAAAATGAAAAAATAGGTTATCATTTATAGAAAATTACTTTCATAAAAGCAAACTCTTTCATAGCGGATAAGCGCGACAAATAGAGCCAACTGCCTGTTTTTCTATTTTTCAAATAATCTCTTTTGCTTTTAATTTGACGAAATGAAGTTCGACCAAGACGATGAAATTTTAAAACCACTTGTTCATCATTGTCATTAGCAGCAATATAAATGTCAGATTCTTTGCCGACACCAATCTGATTACCTACTGATTTAACAATATGCCTAGAAGTTAAGGCTTTAAGGGCCAAAAAGTCGTAGCCAAGACAAGTCAAACGATATCCCTGAACTAGAAACAAATTTTGAAAGTCAAATACAGTTTTTTTCCAGAGTACCTTTAGAATGCTCAAAGCAGACAAGTTTGTGTCTGATAAGTTCTTTGATTATTTTGTGGCATCCTCCGTTTCTTAGGGATGCAATCGAGGCAACTAACTGCAATGGGACCACTTCGTGATTTTTCATACCCATTTCAATCTATTTATAAAATATTAATTTAATAAAATTAAAAAAAAAATTATTTAATTTTACATACAGCTGTAAGAACACGAAAATCCTCCGGTGTTAAATATTTTATCATAGTTACGTCAAAACGACCCATTTTAATCTATTTATTACAATAAGTTTAATTTAGAAAGAATTAATTAAAAAAAATAAATGCGGCAAATAACTACCGTTTGTTTGAAATTAAAATAATATGCCAAATTTAAGATTTATTATTTATTAAAATTAATTAAAAAAAAAACAACTAATTGAACTTAGTTTTGAAATTATATTTCACTACCATGATCTAGTTAAAAGAAAAATCAAAAAAATTTACAATTTACATTTTCATTTAATATCTCATTGACGACTTTAATTACCTTCCATTTCATTTCCGTTCTCTTCCTCTTCTTCATCATTGTAAATATTCTCTGCCATTTGCCAAACTTGCATTATGTTGTCCTCACTCACTGAACAAATGACCCATGGCTCATTTGGATTCCACGAAAAATCGGATATTTTGGCAGTGTGTCCACCATGAATGAACAACAATTCAGGAGGTCCGTCTTCAACATCTTCGGGTGATTGCTCTTCGCCAATTTTACTCAAATCCCAAATATTAAGTCTTCGATCAGTGCCACTGGATGCAAGAATGGTCTCGTTATGAGGCGACCATTGAACTTGGAAAATTTCATCTTTATGTGATTCGAATGAGTGAAGTTTCATTTTGGTGTTTCTCAGGTCCCATAGAGCCACTGTTTTGTCTGCTGAACCAGTGGCCAAAATGTATTCCGAGTATGGATTAAATGAAAGACAATTGACTTCGGCCGAGTGAGCATCTATAATTTGAGTTGGTTTGGTAGCATTGGCTGAACGGGTGTCCCAAAGCAGTAATTTTTTGTCATCACCAACTGATCCAAATATGGAATCATGAAGCAAATGCCAGGCTACATCTTCGACTACAGCCGAATGTCCAGTGAAAATAGTCAATGCATCAAGACACCGATTAGTGGCATTACCATTTACATTCCATAAACATATAGTGTGGTCGTCACTGGCGCTCAATAAATGCCCGTTTACATTCTGATTCCATGACAGGCCATATCCCTCTTTTGAATGTCCTTTTAATCGAAGATCTGGATTACACTCACCACTTGCATCAGGCTTGGATGGATGTTTTGTGTAATCAAAAATTAAAACATCACTTGATGGAGTTTTGGTTGCTATGATGCATTGGTTTTGAGGCATATATCTAGCTCTGTTCACTTCTCCTTCATGATTTATCCTTATTTCAATGTCTATTTTACCAGATACTGAACCAAATCCACCAAATTCAGCCTTCTCTGTGTCATAGTAAGAAGAGTCGAATTGAGCCTCGTCATTTGGAAGTTGAACACTAGCAATTACCAAGTGGTTTTGTTCATCTGATGTGTGTGTGCCAAGAATAAGGCGATGAATGGTGTAGTCTTTGCCTTCTGGTTTTGTCACCTCAGGCAACCATTGAGCAGTTAAACTGGGCCATTCTAAAGCATGAGTCATGACCAAATCGTATAAAAATGGCGTGTTTTTCTTCCATATTTTGTATTCTTCATTAATAAGGCGTTCTTCGGTCGCGTCATCGTATGCTTGGAATAAAGATTGTTAAAAAAAATCCCATTTTTCATCAAGACAAAATTTTACCTTCTCTTTCAGTCATTTTTTTAAAGATATTCTAATTTAAAATCTAAAATAAAAAAGGATAAACTTTAAATGGTATTTATACCTAGTAATCTAATGACAATTTTTTTTTATAAAAGTTTCGATTGAAAATAAAATTTTGAAAAATTTAGAAAGCACACTTATTTTCTACTCAGTTTTCATTTGTATAGTCAATATAGATATGCATTAATTTCAATCATTTCAAAATTAAATGTAAAAAAAATTATTTTTTATATATTTTATTAATTAATTTAGTAGCTTCCTAACCGTTTTTGGAGCTTAATTTTTTTTAATAAATTAATAAAAATTCTATCTATTCATTAAGCTCATTACTCTAAGAGCTGATTCTATTATTTTATAGAAAATAGCTTTTTAGTTACCCTTTAATTTTGAAAAGACCAGTAAAGTGTTCCAAACATTTGGAATTAGTTCTATAAAAAATTAGCTAATTTTATTTCAATTTTTAAATAATTTTAAAAGTACCATTATTCGGAATTTTTATTTATTTAGAAAGACTTTTGCAAATCGAACCGTATTCTTTGAGAAAAATTAAAGCTTAAAATTGAAAATATATTAAATGTTACATCAAGTTATTGCGACCCTAAAATGACTTTTTGTTTTCCATTGGAAAGAAATTCGATTATCGAAGCAGTTATAAAACCTGTAAAACCATTAACCTTGAGTTAATGTTAAACATTTAGAATCTATACAAGATTCTATCAAAAGCTTTCATAAAATTGGTTAGTTTTTTACTTGTTGAAGATACATTATTACTTGCATCATGTCTACTAACTTTTTTGGCTGGAAAAGATTCAGATTTGTTCAAAAGTCTCAAAATAATGTCCAAGTACGGACTTAAATTTTTTTTTTCTTTCTTAAGTCTACTTTTTTTTTTAATTTGCTAGAACAGGCTTTATATCAAAAAATTAATACTCTTGGGTTGTCTGCATATAGATTTGCCTTATTTAAGAATTTTCTTGCAAGCATAAAAGTCTTCACAATTCTTCTTCAGTATTCAAAATTTTAAAGTTCGTACTTGGACTTGACTTGAGACATGTGACTTTTAAACAACTCTAATAGTTGTCTATGAGGTTAGTAGCTTTAAATTCCTTTTTGAAAAGAGATATGAAATTTGCAGAATTCCAAATAATAAAATAATAATAATAATAATAATAATAGGCTACGACAGATTTTATCCTGTAGAGCAAGACACTAGAGTCTCACTATGGTAGCTAAAACGAGTATAAATAACTAAATATGTTTATTTCTTGTTTGACTTGAAAAAATGATTAAAAAGATTATCAGTATTTTCCATGTTTTAGCAAAGACGAATATATGTTCGCAGAGAACAATATATATTTTCGGACATATATGCCCATGTAATTTTACTCTTTTATGTTTTTTGAAGTAATTGCGTAATTAAAATTTGTTATTTTAAAAATTATTAAAAATGAATTTGAGATGCGGTAAAATTAAAGACGAGCAACTACCCGTAAAAAAAAATCGTCAAGTAAATAAGCAAATAAGAAATTCAAGTTCTATGCCCGATTTTAACAACGTTGCACATGAGAATATTCAACATCAATTTGACTTGGATCAAGAATTAGTTTAAAATAATCAACAGGAATACGATGACGATATTGACTTCGATTTTAATGAATTTGAGAGAAATTTTTTGATCCATGATCGTACTTTAAATGGGTCCGAGGATGAAGATACTAGTACCGCAAAGAATAAGTCTAATAAATCGAATAAAGACGGGTCAAACACTGACCTAATAAATCGAATAAAGACGGGTCAAACACTGACGAAGACGTCGATGAAAACGATGAAATTGAAATACCCGAAGACATCATCGGTTCTCCACTTGATTTAATAAATAGTACAAAAAGGAATAGACAAGGCGAATTTTTTAAAAAGCTCTGCTATGCTGGTCATTATTTTGTAGTGGAAAGAGATTATGTTAAAACAAAAAACAACAAAAAAGTCGAATGGAAAAGCGAACGTATTAGAACTACGCAAACAAATACAAAGTGTAATGGCCGAGTTACGTCTAAAGGTTATAATGAGTCACAATTATAACCGGCCATAATCATTTACCAGAGCCCAAAAAAAAAGAAAAGTTGGAACATTTAAATAAAATCAAGAATTTAGCTCTCACAACTAAAGACCAACCACACTCATTAATTCGATCAGCATCGCTCGATCTTGACAACGCGATTTCGAGTCTTATACCAGAAAAAAGGCGCTTTTATCCACCAAAAAGCGAGTCCGAGAAAATAAGGCAGGTTATGGTTTGAACCCTAAAAGTTTGGAGGAGATCGATGTACCAGAAGAACTTAGCTACACTATTGTCAAACCTCCCAATGAACCTCAGGTTGTTTTTTTGAGGATAGTCAGGACGAAAAAAGAATACTAATTTTCACGACTCAGAGCAATTAAGAAATTTTCTTAAAACATCGGGACTGGTATTTTGACGGAACGATCGACGTGAGTCCGGTGATATACTAACAAATGGTCACAATTCATTGTTTATTTAATAATAAGGTAATACCTTTAATTTATTCACTCTTACCCAATCTATTCACTCTTACGATTTATTCACTCTTACGATTTATTCACTCTTACGATTTATTCACTCTTACTCTTACCCATTTAACTAATAGAAAATTATATTCAATGCTCATGCTGTATGTATAAAATAAACTAAAGTAAATAAATACAGATTTTGAATTGGCCAATATTGCTGCTATTAGACAGTGCTTTCCTGAAACAAAAATATACCGCTGTTTTTTTCATTTTACTCAGAGCAAGTGGAAACTTGTTCAAGCCGAAAAAAAAAAGACGAATAGGTCTTATGGAAAGACCATTATCATTTATTTAGAGCCTAACAGAGTTTGGCTTTTGTGCCATTAGAGCATGTAAATCTTGTTAAAGAATATATTAAAAAAAACTTTGCATCATACCAGGCTACTCTTAAATATTACTAATTATTAATTCAAAATTTCGGGGAAGAGCAAAAGTTACAAGAATTTGAATTCAGTAAACTTCATACAGCTAAATTTTAAAGTAAAGCTGCAGATATGGAAATTCGAATTTATGATATGTGCACAACATTTGACAAAGATGATATTAAAGATTTCTTAAGTGGTATGGCTCAAAATTTATGTGAATAAGGCTCTAAATGAATAATAATAGTCTTCCTTACTTAATTTTTGATGTATATTAGTTGTATTTTTTAATCTATATTTTTGTAATTTTATTGAATAAAATTGATCAAAAATCAAAATATTTTGCTAATTTTTTAATGTTCAAATATCTTATTTGAACTTTTTTCGCGAACATATTTCTGCGAAGATAGTTCGACTCTTGCGAACATAATTGTTGCGAACATACGTATTACTGACAAATTCACGGTAATCAATAATAAGTGTCCGACCTTTTACATATTCAATAGGGAATATTTCGAAATTTGATTAATTCTTTGTCTCATCTTCATTGGTTGATAAAATCATTGATTTTAGGGTTCTAAATAATCAAGATATGACCAGTGATCATTTCCCAATTGAGACATGCATTTATTTTGACTACTCAGTTATCGCTAAAACACAAGCAAAGAAGCTAAACTATAAAAAAGCAACCCGGTTCTTATTCCGTGAGATCCTAAAAGGTAAAAACTTAGGATTTAATTCAGAATTAATTGACGAACTAAATGAAGAGATAACCCAAAAATCAATTTCTACAGCTCATAAAAGCATTCCAAACCAAACAAATAGAATTTTCAACACAAGTCACCCACCGAACATTGTAAGCATAATTAAGGAACCAAGGAAAAAAAGAAGAATATTTCAAAAAACTCGTGGTCAAAATACTAAAAAAATATTCAACCAAATGACTTCAGAGTTAAGAATCAGTTAAATAAATTTTTGGAATCAAAACTGGTCTGATTTTTAAAAAAAAATTGGGAAAAATCCACTTTCAAGTAGACCATTCTGGAAAAAAATCTAAAAAAAATTTCGATCTAAGAAAGGATCTGGATTAATACCTACTTTAATCTCTAACAATAATGAACTTAGAACTGATGAAGAAAAGGCTACCTTTTTTGGTGAATTTTTTCAAAAAACTTTTTAAGTTAATCCACAAAAATATAGAGAAATATTTGATTATAATCTTGAGTTTGTTAATAAGGAAAATCATCGTAATTTTGACGAGCCTGTTAGCACTAAAGAGATAACATCAGCGATAAAAATGCTAAAAAAGGAAGCAGCTTCGGGACCAGACCAAATTCATAACCTTATGCTAAAAAATTTACAGAAAAATATTCTAAAAGACATAGTGTATCTTTTTGTTTAAGATTTAGAGAAGGAAAAATACCGAATGCATGGAAACCTGCTAACATTACTATATTACCTAAAAAGTCAATTTTAACACAAGACCCAGTTAACTGCCGACCAATCAGTATGACAAGCTGTCTAAGAAAACTTTAAGAACGTATCGTTTTCTCAATATTATATAGTTATTTTAAAAAAAAACTCATTGCTAATTTAGGAGCAATCAGGTTTTAGAAAAAATCGACGAACCGCTGATAATCTCTTCTTCCTTATTCAAAAAATTGTAGAATCATTTAATAGAAAAAAGAAAGTTTGTTCCCTATTTTTTGATATCTCTAAAGCATAATGGTCCTATTTATACACTGAATTAATTCGTTTTTAGACTCAAGATCATTTAAAGTAAATTTAAATGGTCACATAAGTGATGAATACCATATTACTACAAGTGTTACTCAAGGCTCGGTAATTAGTTCATTACTTTTTGGTATTTTTATCAATGATTTTCCTAACAGAAATAAAACAAATAATGAATACTCTCTTCTTTTTGCTGATGACTTGGTTAAATTTTTAAGAAGAAAGGAAATCTAGAAAATAAGATAAACAAATACGTAGACAAACTAGGTAAATGGCTCTTCAAGTGGAAGATGAAAATATCTGTTGAAAATTTTAAGTTATCTTCATTGTCTTCACTAAATATAATAAGGAAAATATTGACTTAAAATTAAAAACATATGAAAATAAAATTGAGATTCAAAAGGAAATAAAGTTTTTAGGTATAAAATTTGATTCAAAATTAACCTTTACCCCAATCGTTGATGAAATAAAACAGCGTTGTAGATCACTGTAGAACTTAATAAAAATATTGCCAACAAAAAGTGAGGTCTTAATTAATGCACACTAAGTCTAAAATCATAAATCTTTATTTTATTTTTTTTTTTTTTTATTAAATATATAATTGAGAGGAAAGCCCCAGGGTTCGTCCGAATGGCGCAAGTCTTCGTTTAAACCCTCTAGTTTGAAAAGTTTTTAGGTTTTTACAAAATTAGATTAAGTTAAAAGTTGAATTATACATAAAAGTAAAATTAATTGAAACAGATTGTTTTATAGCAATATACAAAGGTTAAGATATGATAAAGATATTTACATTAGGATTTAAGACAGATTAATTGTCTTTATTGGATTTGAATTCGTAGAATAAGGCAATCGGTGTTTTGAATCTCTTGGGATCTGAGTGGGAAACAGTTTGCACGTATGCGTGAATTTCTTTGGCTATAAATTCTTGTTTTGATTTACTTTCTATGAATTTGACAAATAAGTGATTTGCCCTTTCTTCGATTGTGTCAAGATTGAGTACTTTGTGTATCGTGCGTACTGAAGTCTTTAGCGGAAAAAATTTAATTATTTTTAAGATCCTGTTTTGGATTTTCTGCAGATTTTTCTTAATTCTTTCAGTACCCACATTGATTATGACAAAACAGTAATCCATAAGAGATCTAATTAAAGACTTATATAATTGTATGTTTAAAGATAGGGACTTGGCCCATTTAAAATTTCTTATTCGTCTGAGCAGGTTCGTTTTAGGAAGGAGCTTCCTTTCTAGTTTGTCCAAATGTGCTTTGAAACAGATTTTTGGGTACAGTTTAATACCAAGAAATGTTGGGTTTGGTTCCAAAGGGACCTGCTGGTTACCAATTCGAAGCTTTAAATTGTATTTTCTCTCATAGTTTTTCCTATGGCCTGCTGTAGTGAATGTTGTATGACAAGTTTTCGAGAGATTGATTTTAAATCCCCAGGTTAAACAAAAATCAGCTACTTTATCTATGGCGATTTGGAGATTTTTTTTAAGTTCTTTAATTGATTTACATGAAATCCAGATGCACAGGTCATCAGCGAAAAGAGCTAATTTTATATTCTCTGGTAAGGTTTTCGCTACATCACTAAAATAAATAATGAATAGAGTTGGTGAGAGACAGCTTCCTTGTGGAACTCCACAGTTTATTGGTTTTTCTATTGAAACACATTTCTTATAATCCACTTGAAATGTCCTGTTACTTAGGAAGTTAATTACCCAATTCAATAAGCACCGGTTAAGACCAAGGTTGTCTAGTTTTTCAATGATCCCAAAGTATGAGGCCTTATCAAATGCTTTTTCTAAATCAAAAAATACGGCTCCTGTTAGTTTATTGTTATTAAATCCCTCACAAACTGATTGGGTTATATTCAGAATATGCTCTTGTGTGGAGCGCTTTTTTCTAAAAACTGCCTGGCATTTAGGAAGCACCTGATTCTTTTCGGCCCATTTTTGTATCTTTTGGTTTAATATTTTTTCTAATAATTTGCATAAGCAGCATAAAAGTGAGATTGGTCTATATGAGCCTGGATCTTCTGGTGGATTTCCTTCCTTTAAAATTACTATTACTCTGGCTTGTTTCCATTCTTTTGGTATATGACCTAATTTGACCGAGTAGTTGAATACCGAGTGAATTTGTTTAAGTGTCCTGAAGGGTAAATTTTTAAGTATTTTAACTTAAAGAACGTATCGTTTTAAGTATGATAAAAAATATTTCAAATAAAAGATCAAGTGGATTCGATGGCATATCAAACAAAATACTTAAAAATTTACCCTTCAGGACACATATCATCTTATGTTTAAGTGTCCTGAAGGGTAAATTTTTAAGTATTTTGTTTGATATGCCATCGAATCCACTTGATCTTTTATTTGAAATATTTTTTATCGCGTCTGCTAATTCACTTGTTGATATGTATTCATCTATGCCAAATTTTTGGTCATTATTTGAATTGATTTGTTGTACATTTGAGAATTGATTTTGATCTGGAAATGTGTTAGCCAAATTCTCTGCGAAGGCTTCTGCAATTTCGTTATTTTTTGTGATTTTGACATCGTTTACTTTCAATTCCGTGCTTTCCTTGCTTTGTTTGTCTTTATTTTCTAGTTTGTTTACTAGTCTCCAGTGCTTTGTGTCTGATTGATTGAAATTAGCAAGTGCTGCAAATTCGCCTTTAGCCTTGTTCATTTTCATTTTTTTGAGGATTTTCGATACTTTTTAACTCACTGCATTCAAGATTTTTTTGTGTTCCGGGAGTTGACTTTTATGGAAAATTTTCCTTAGCTTTCTTTTAGTTCTGACAAGTTTAAGTACTGATTCTGGAATTATTATGAAAGCGCTTTTATTGTTCTTGAGCTCGTATGCTATTGTTGCTTCAACCATAGCGTTTTTAATGTTTTCTGTTAGGCTTTTTATTGCTTTCTCTAAGCTTTCTGGGGTTCTTGCAACGATAATAACTTCTGGCTTTTTATCTAATTGATATCTAAATTTATCCCAGTTTATTCTTTTCGCATTTTGGGTGCATTTTTTTATATCGAGACTAATAAATGAGCTTAGCGTTGCATAATGGTCACTTATTTCAGTGTCTAATACTCTGAAGTCATCAAAAAGTCCAAGCATTGCCTCAGAACAAATCGTTAGATTTAGTATATTACTACCACGACTATAGGTTGGACTAACGTTATTTAAAACATATAGGTTATTTTGCTCAATTATTTGAGCTAATTTAAGCCCATTTGCATTATTGCTATTACAGTACCAGTTTTGATTCACACAATTTTTGTCCCCAATTAAGTTACGATATTTTGCTCTTACTTTTCCAAAGAACTTATCATTTATGACCGAATTAGGCCTATTATATAATGAGAAGATAGCTAAAGTTTCATTGTTGTTCAGTACGATTTCAGTTCCAACAATTTCGTCATTCTCATTTATTTCAGAAATATCTGTTAGTTCTATTTTTTTACTTCTAAAAGAATCTTTAACACCAATTGCTACACCGCCTCCTTTCATTGCCTTGGTTTTATTCGAATTTAGTAGATTTCTGTCTTTCCTAAAAATTTTATAATTTTTGATGTCGAACTTATCTTTTTCTTTTAGAAAAGTTTCGTTTTGGCAAAAAATTTCAACTTCTAATTTGTTCAATATATTTTCTATTTGAGCTTGTTTGAGTGAATTTTTAACAGATTGACAGTTGATATGAAAAATTTTAAATTTTTTATTATTCATTGAAATCCATAAATCTGTTTATCATGTTTGGATCTAATTGGTCAAGATTTTTAAATAAATGGTTGCTAATTGCATTACTGAAATCTTTTCCTAGATTTTGTCCTATTATTTCTAGTATTGGTGTTGGATCCTCGTTCGCTGCCACCGATACTTTACTTAGATTCCTAAAAAGATCTATCATTAGTCTCACTAGGTTAATCAGGTTGGTTTGAGTGAGGTTATTGTTTTGGGCTTTATTATTGTTATATTCAGAATGTACCCTTTTAAATTGGTTCGTGTTATTACTCATGTTTTTTTCTAGTTTCTTTTTTTTTGCTTCAATTGCTTCTATTATTTTTGGGCATTTTTTTGCACAAGCTGAGTGATTTCCCCCACAATTGGCGCATTTAAAGTTCTTTGGATCACTTACCTTGCATTTTTTGTGGTTGTGACCAATTTTGGCACATCTTAGGCATTTTTCTTATCCTTGGCAATTTTTACTTTCGTGTCCAAATTCTAAGCACTTGAAACACTGGTCTGGTGTTACTCCGAATCTCCATGGAGACACTCTCACGCTGGACGAACCAAGTCTTATTTTCTTGTCATTTATCATTTGGTTAAATTTCTCTTGGTTTGAGGTGACTATTTTAACTAGTTCGAGTTTTTGTCCTGTTGACTTTTTAACCATGCGCAGAGTGTTGTCATATTCCTGTTTTAGTCTTTGTTTTACCCGTTCTGATTCAATGTCGAATTTGACATCAACATCATGTAGGGCAAGGTAGAATCATTAATCAATAAATCAATAAATCTTTAATTGGATCTATAATTGATCGACTTTTTGAATCGAGCAAAAGATATGCAGCGGAAGGACTGCGTCATTCTGTTCTATTGGTTGTCAAGCTGGTTGATGAATATAAAGGGGGTTTTGAATCAAGGTTTGTTGAAAACCCATCTCCATCGTGTAATTGCTATCTTACTATTTCTTCTTTCTTTCCTGAACTGTTCAATACTTAAATCTTTTCACATGTCACCTCTTACAATTTATCAGTCTTTAATTATCTTTTTATATTTTAACTGATTTTAATTTTTCTTTGCATTTTTATTTTATTTGATTTGATTTTATTTTTTAAATCTGAAGGAGCTTTAGCTCGGCACAAAACAAATAAATAAATAAATAAATAAAGACTCCGAGGAAATTTTTCTCGATTAAACTCAGGATCTTAAAAAAGAGATAACAAGAGATAAAACAAAATCAATACAAAAATTTTACAAAAATATTCATAGTAAATTGGTAGAACAAGATTTTCAAAAGCGATTGATTGCGGCCAACTTTGTGCCATTATAAAAGAATTGCTAACACGTCCCATAAAAAGAGGGGGAAATTAGTTCTAACTATCCAAAAAGTCTTTGCTGAGCTTGTAATTGAATTTGAGTAAGCACTTGCTACTGACAAAAATCAAATTTTGAGATATGACAACAATAAAGTCCAGATAAAAGAATTATTTTTTTCTAGATGACTAATTCTTAGAAATAATGAACAATAGTGAGGAGTGTTTCATGGATGGCACTTTCAAAGCATCGCCTATACAACTCACTCAGCTATTTACAATTCACGTAGTAATTAAAGGTTCAATCGATTGTTGGTTCCACTTTCGAATAATCTTAATCATTTTTTTGTATATAACAAACTGAATTTTTTACTTAATTGTAAAATTGATTTTTAATTTTCTATTAATTTTTATTTTTCTATTGATTTTTCAGTTTAATTATGGTATATTTTTCAAAAAATGTTGGTAAATTTACGGCAAAAAAGTTTTAATTAATGAGGAATATAGAAGCAAAAAATTGGATTCTATTGACTTTAACATAAAGTTTATTTTCACATATTTTATGGCTAAATAAAGAGAAATTGATACATACAAAAAGTAGATGGAAAAAATAAAAAAAGAGAAAAAGAGATTAACACGTAAAGATTATTTATTTATTTAAATAAGAAAGCCGCAACTAGGGCGATTTTGGGAGTTGGAGCGTCAATCGCGGACCTCCAGTACTCTTATTAAAATTACTAGTATATTTACAATTGTTCAAAAGTAATTATAAAATTTGCCAAGTAAAATACCAATAAAAATATAAAAAATATATAAAAAAATAGTTTGAAAGTCTATTGTGCACATTTGTTTATCTATTTTTTCAGCTACTGATTAGTACTCGATGTGTAGCAACTGATTCAACCTTATTCTCCTTTTGTCTCCTTCTATCTCCAATGCCTCCATTATATCTTTGACTTCATCATCTTTCCTGCACTCTACAATTCTTCTAACTGTTTGCCTGACTATTTCATTTCCACATTTTATCATTTCATAAATTGTTTGTCTATTCGTAATCACTGATATTTCGTATAGCAGGCTTTTGTTATCTTTGCTTAAATCGGGATCATGTGCCATTAGCTCATGTATTATTGATTTTGTAAGTTCAAATTCTACCAGTCTTATTAAGAATTTGACTTTTGTATTTACTATAAGCTCATCTACTTTATTTATATTTACTGCTCTTAAAAACTGAGTACTTCTAGTTCTTTTTCTTAATCTAAACATTCCTTTTATTAACTTTGATTCCAACGTTTGTATCTTCTTAATCTGAGTCTTATTTAGTATAACATTGTCTAGTCCATAATAAAGTGTCGGTCTAATATACGTCTTATAGAAACAAAGTTTTATATCACTAGTGACATCATCCGAGGTTATTCATTAATTATCATTGGTTGATTTACATTTCGACAAGTAAATTTGGAAAAGGTAATTTTCGACAACTTAATTTCGACAAATAAAAATTAAGAAAATTAATTTTCGACGAGGTCAATAAAACCTGACAAATTAATTTTCGAATAATATATATTCGACAAAACTTGACAACTTTTTTTTTGCATGTGTTTTTTTATTTTATTCTATTATGGATGATTTAGTGAGCTCAATTAAAAACTTAAGCTTGTCGCTCAATTTAATTAAATCATCGCGTCTAAAAAAAGATGGATCGCCAAGCTATATCCTAATTGATGCCGATTCTTTTGAATACAAAATGAGTTATAAAGCTAACTCTGGTAGGATATCTTGGCGGTGCAACGATTCTCAGTTCCCAAACTGCCCAGCAACAGTTTATACAGACGGTCTTGTTAAACCAATAGTTCAAGGGAAGGCACATGAACATATGAACTCAGTAAAAACCCAAGTTAAAGTTATCAAAGCTAATATCAAAGAAATGGCTGCCTCTCAGCCAGACACAAGACCAAGAAAAATCATAATGGAATGTCAAAAAAATGTAGTTGAAGAAGTTATGGCAAATTTACCATCTTATGCTTCTACTAGACAACTGTGTAGAAGAAATAGAGTCGATTTGTACAAAGATTACATAATTCCAGACAATTTGTCATTTTTTTTACACTCTGATTTTACTACTATAAACGACCAAGAACCGTTTCTATTTTTTGATAATTATGACCCAGACTGTGACAACCAAAATCGTATTTTGATTTTTACTACTTCAAAAAATCTTCAATTGTTAAACACTCATCGTCATTGGCTATGTGATGGGACTTTCGACGCTGCTCCAAGCATTTTCAAGCAACTTTTTTCAATTCACATTATTAAAAACATGAAAAATTTGCCTTTGGTATTCGCACTTTTGTCAGATAAATTACAAACAACATACACAAAAGTATTTGAAGTCTTGAAAGCTAAATTATCTGAATTGCCAATAAGTGTGACATGTGATTATGAAGTAGCAGTTATCAATTCAATAGAAGAGGTATTTCCGGATTCAGAGATATTTGGTTGTTTTTTTCATTTCAAAAAATCACTTTGGAGACACATACAATTAGAAGGTCTAGTTGTTGAATATTGCGATTTGTCCAAAGTGGACAACCAAGTGCGTTTATATTGTAAATTAGTTGCATGCCTCGCTTTTTTGCCACCTGATGATGTAATTGGGGCATTTGTAATGCTTAAAAAGCAGACACCGGCTGAATTAAATAAATTTTATAAATATTTTGAGGACAATTACATTGGAGCAAGAGGTAAAGGAAAGAGTTTGGTCCGTAAAGAGCCGAGATTTCCAATTAATCTATGGAATTGTTATTCAAGGACTAAGTCTGGTTTACCAAGAACTACGAACAATCTCGAAGGTTGGCATAATGCACTCCAATCTTCAATCAGAACACATCCTCATTTATTGAGCTTAATTGATAGTTTAAAGCTGGAGCAATCGAACACAGAAAATTTGTTCATTCAACTAAGTTGTGGTCGGGTAAATAAAAGGATGCCTTGTTACATTATTTTGGAAGAACGCATAAATCAAATTTTAAATGATTATAATGATCAAGATATTTATCAATACTTAGCTAATTTATCTAAATTAATTCAATACTAATTTTTTCAATATTTTCAATTTTTTCATTTTCAGTAATAAATTCTAAATTCTAAATAAATATTTTTGTCTAATCAACAACTTTTTTGTCTAATTACTATTTGCCTAATTAAAAGACGTTTGTCGAAATAATTAACGTCAAAATACTATTTTACGAAAATAGTTGTCTAATTAAAAATCTTGTCTAATTTACCTTGTCGAAATTTACCTTTACGAAATTTACTTGTCGAAAAGTAGCAGATTCATTATCATTACACGTAAAGATTAATTAATTATCATTACAATTAGCACAATATCATTTATTTAGCTTAGGATCATTAGCTTTTTTAACACATTTTAAATGAAAAGAATAATTACAAGAGCCACAAACAATAGACTTTGACTAATTTTTTATTTTTTATCTTATTCTAACTTTATTTTATTTTGATTTTTTTTTTGATTTTTTTATTTATTTATTTATTTGTATATCTGTACCGAGCTAAGGCTCCTTCAGAAAAAAAAAAATAAAAAAAATTAATCAAAATAAAATAAAGTTAGAATAAGATAAAATAAAATTAATTATTTACTAATTTTTTTGTATAGTTAAGAAAAAAAATTGTTTATTTTCAGGTAAATGTGTGTGTAATAAAAATAAAAATAATAAAAACACAAATAATTTAAACAATTTGTTTCACCACGAAAAGGTCAAGTACCTCTAGGTTACCAATCAGGCAGTGTAGTCCGAATAAAGACCTTTATAGTAAAATAAAATAAATATAATCTTATTTTTAAAATCTTAATATTTATTGTTTATCTGTTTCAAGCTAAAGCTTTTTTACATTAAAAGATTAATTCCGATGAATCTTGCAAGCTTATTATTTAGATTGTGTGATTCCATACCGGCTTTATTATCTACTACTAGTCAATCGATGGAACAGAATGACTCAGTTTTGTTCTAACAGAAATTTTAGATCTGAGTAAATAATATCCTTTTACTTGTAATAATAAATAATTTTTTAATTAAGTTTTTGACACATTTGATTTTATATATGAGATAAGATTTTTTTTAATTATATTTTTTAATTATATTTAGCCTATATTTATTACTAAAAATTTAATTTAATTACCAGATTTATTTTTCATTACTAAAGTTGTTGATACACACTTTTTTATTCTCTGAGATTTTTTAATACCTCAGTTTTAATTTTAAAAAAATCGAAAATTTGGAGCACTATCGGTCTAAAAGAGAAATTTTTTAAATCGGAACAAAACAAATTACCTTAAGGTCCTCAAAAATATAAATCTTCTTTAGGAAAATCAGAGTTTATTTTAAATTAAATTTGACTAATTTACTTAGTATCTTATTGAAGAAAAGATAATTAAAAAATCCTAAATTTTTTCTTTTCACTCTTGTCTTTTTTCATTCAATAAATTAAAAATCAAATAATTTGGATAGAAAAATTTCATTCAATTTAGCTTGAATAATGGGGCCATGTGAACTATGTGAACATCTGATCACCAAATAATTAATTTGAAAAGAGTTTAATTAATAAAATATTTTTGGGAAACTTCTTTTTTGTAGTTTTTGGTTATTTTAATCATTTTATTAAAAATTAAGGTCCGGGGCGTAGCCCTGGTTTAGGGATTCGGGTATGCTGAAGGTAAGAAAAATTTTACTTAAAATTTAAATTTAATATTTAAAATATTGATTAATTAAGAGTTTTTTTTAATTTTTAAACAGGAAAAAAAAGGACAGGACCATACAAAACAAAATTTTAATAAAGTAAAAAAGGGAAAATGGTTTTTTAAAAGTTAAATCTCATTGACTATCCTTGAAATTTTTGAAAATAAATAAATTCAAACGTTCAAATACAAATTTGATTATGCAATAGGATAAATTAAAAAAATTTATCTTTTATTTCAATGTAAGATTAAGATTTTATTAAAAAGATATTTTAAAATTTTTAAAGTATCACAAATTTCTAATTATATAGATTACAAAATGAGTCATTAATCTCTGCATCAGTGGTGCCATTAATATTTTTATTTTTCAAATAAATTTAAAAACAATATGATTTTAATTAGAAATTGTATTTCATTAGAATTGAAAAAATTGTTCTTGTAATTAAAGAAAAATCAAAAAAATTTACAATTTACAGTACATTTAATATCTCATTGACGACTTTAATTACCTTCCATTTCATTTCCGTTCTCTTCCTCTTCTTCATCATTGTAAATATTCTCTGCCATTTGCCAAACTTGCATTATGTTGTCCTCACTCACTGAACAAATGACCCATGGCTCATTTGGATTCCACGAAAAAATCGGATATTTTGGCAGTGTGTCCACCATGAATGAACAACAATTCAGGAGGTCCGTCTTCAACATCTTCGGGTGATTGCTCTTCGCCAATTTTACTCAAATCCCAAATATTAAGTCTTCGATCAGTGCCACTGGATGCAAGAATGGTCTCGTTATGAGGCGACCATTGAACTTGGAAAATTTCATCTTTATGTGATTCGAATGAGTGAAGTTTCATTTTGGTGTTTCTCAGGTCCCATAGAGCCACTGTTTTGTCTGCTGAACCAGTGGCCAAAATGTATTCCGAGTATGGATTAAATGAAAGACAATTGACTTCGGCCGAGTGAGCATCTATAATTTGAGTTGGTTTGGTAGCATTGGCTGAACGGGTGTCCCAAAGCAGTAATTTTTTGTCATCACCAACTGATCCAAATATGGAATCATGAAGCAAATGCCAGGCTACATCTTCGACTACAGCCGAATGTCCAGTGAAAATAGTCAATGCATCAAGACACCGATTAGTGGCATTACCATTTACATTCCATAAACATATAGTGTGGTCGTCACTGGCGCTCAATAAATGCCCATTTACATTCTGATTCCATGACAGGCCATATCCCTCTTTTGAATGTCCTTTCAATCGAAGATCCGGATTGCATTCTCCATTTGGATCAGGCTTGGATGGATGTTTTGTGTAATCAAAAATTAAAACATCACTTGATGGAGTTTTGGTTGCTATGATGCATTGGTTTTGAGGCATATATCTAGCTCTGTTCACTTCTCCTTCATGATTTATCCTTATTTCAATGTCTATTTTACCAGATACTGAACCAAATCCACCAAATTCAGCCTTCTCTGTGTCATAGTAAGAAGAGTCGAATTGAGCCTCGTCATTTGGAAGCTGAACACTAGCAATTACCAAGTGGTTTTGCTCATCTGATGTGTGTGTGCCAAGAATGAGGCGATGAATGGTGTAGTCTTTGCCTTCTGGTTTTGTCACCTCAGGCAACCATTGAGCAGTTAAACTGGGCCATTCTAAAGCATGAGTCATGACCAAATCGTATAAAAATGGCGTGTTTTTCTTCCATATTTTGTATTCTTCATTAATAAGGCGTTCTTCGGTCGCGTCATCGTATGCTTGGAAAAAAGATTGTTAAAAAAATCCCATTTTTTATTGAGACAAAATTTTACCTTCTCTTTCAGTCATTTTTTTTTAAATTAGATATTCTTATTTTTCTGTATCTAAATTAAGGAACTTTTTTTAAATAATAATCCAAAACATTTTTTTTTACACAATTTCAAAAAAAATTCTAAAATCAATTTCTTAAGCTCATCAAACTGATCCGTTTGAAACAAATCGTTGATGAAATGCATACAGAAATCGCGCTTAATTTATAACACAATATTTTTAAAATTTTAATTAATTTTGCATTTTTTTCGACACAAATGTCTTGTTTTAATTTTTCAATTGGATTTTGTTTGATAAAAAATAAAAAACCTCTTTTGACTTTGTTTATTTAAAAAAAAAAAAAAAAAAATTATTTTAAAATCTTTAATTAAGCTTTTGTGCTGAATGTATTTTTCAAGGAAACTAGATCTTGGATTATTTTAAGATTTGATCAAATAATTCACATCAGTGTCCTCAATTTATTTTTAACTAAATTTGGATATAAAATGAAGCTAAACATGACTATTAAATCATATTGAAGCCATGTTTGGAAAAGGAAAAGATCTAAAAATTTTGTTCACCATTGTTGCATTATTTACCATTTTCACCTTAACCAGTAATTATATATTCATCTTTGATTAATCATCATTTATTTAATTTTTTATGATAGAAACTGAATCGGAAATTACCGATTCCTCCATTGCCGATGAAACTTCTAATTTAAAGCTTACAGTCGACCAAAGAAGCTTGTTAAACGACATTATATCTGCGCTGTCTTTGCTTAGCCGACGAAAGCGGCTGGTCGAACAACTGAATTAAATCATTATTTTTGTTTTATTTTTATTTTTTCTTCATTTTATTTTAGAAAAAAAATTCTTATATTAAAATAAATTAAAATTTTAAAAATCATATTTGGTAATTAACTTTATAATTTTTTTCCAAACAATGATTAATAATACTTTTATAAATTCTTTTGCGATATCATAAATTTTCATAATAAAATATTTTTAAGCTCTAAAAAGGCCAAAATTTAGTTTCAATTCAGCTTAGAAAAGGTAACATCAAAATGAAAAAAATTTCAGGCACAGTTAGTTGCAGCGATCCAAGCCGTACCATCGAGCCAGATTCAGTGATTACAGTGTCGGTAAATGATTGCTCGTTAGCATGTGGTCCGAGCATTAATTGTGGAATTATGGAAATAAATAATGTAACTGGCTTTCCCTTCAGCTTTGAATTCGAATTCAATGATGGTGTAATTGATGAAAGATACATTGGTGAGTATAATCTTTCAGTGCAGATAAAAAAAAATGGAAAATTGGCTTTCATCACTGATACAATGTTTCATCTAAAGGACCACTCGACTCAATTAATCAAAGATTCAATAGACGTATTTGTTATACCAATTTAAAAAAATTTCAGAGTTTTTTGAAAAATTGATTTAATAAACTTAAAAAGAGAAGCATTTGCGAAAATTTTTTATTTTTTTTTAATCTTTCCTCAAGCATTTTAAAGCTTGTTGCTTTGGGTAAATTTCGAAGAATTTTAGAGGCCAGATTTACCCCCACCCAGCTCAAATTATATTTAGACAAGCTGAAAAAAATTTGCTTATGATGCACATTTCTACCATTTAACTTATGTTCAGCAATGTGCCTGGAGCATAATGTTAGAATAATTTAGTAAAATTTAATTTAATAGTTACCGAAGCGTATACTAAAAATAATTGCAATAGATTTGTAAAAATTTAAGAGAATTTTTTTATTTTCAAAAAGAGTTAATTAAATAAAAAATGTTAAATAACAGTTTAAAATCGGTTTCTAAACAATTCTTTTTACTTCAATATTTAAATTTTCAAGCGATTGACTCTGATCGATCTTAGTCTTGCCATTTGTAAAGAGCAAATTTTCACCATTTTCAACATTCACAATAAGATCGTGGTCTTGATCACTTAAATTCGACAATTCTACATTAAATTGAATAGGAAATTGAGTCAAATTTTGAAATGTTTGTCTTCCAATGGTCTCTGCACCTTTGCAAACATAAACAAAAACCACAGATCCTGATGGAATCTCGCCACTATCTGAACAAGTTACTTGACCCTTAATAGTCTTCATTTTGTAGATTACAAAATCTAAAATTGAGTTCAAATTTTTTTTTAAAACTCTTTTTTGTTGAAAATTTTTGCGTTATTTATAACGAGAAAAAAAAAGGTGAAACACATTCAAATTAAATTTATGTCATGAACATAAATTATTTTTCCGAATTTTGGAAGACGCTATTTATTTTTTTTATATAAAGCATTTAAATGAACTTTAATATGAAAAAATGGGAGTTAGAAGAGTTTAATTTTGTTTTTTTTTGATAAAAATAGACTGAGCAAAAAATTTTTTCATCATGTAAAATATTCAAGTTTATTCTGCAACTTGATTTGGAAAAAAAGAAAATTGCCATGGCAATGGCTTCTTAAATGTAAAGGCTACCCTCACATTGAAAATAAATGACCATTTTTTAAAATTTAAATTTAAAAATGTCAGTCGATTCGAGAGACACTAGTTTCGACTATTCGCAAACAAATCATTCCCTTTTGGGCAGTCCAAAAAAGTCGCCCATCAAAGGCCTCAAAAAAGATGGCCTCACAGCTGAAGAGCTCAAAATTAAGCTTTTGCAGACTGTCAAAAACAAAGGAATTTTTGATTCTATGAAAGTAAAAACAATTTAAAAAAATTAAAAATAATTTAAATAGAATTTAATTATCTAGTCTCAATTGAGAAATAAATTGGTGCTTGAACTGAACCCAAATATAGATCAAATTAAATCCCGTGCCACCCAAGAGTCACAAATACACAAGTCACGGTCAAATTTGGCCCTAAGTACCATCAATTGTTTGCTTATTAATCACCTGAGAGCTCAAGAGTATGACTATACTTTGTCCGTATTTATGCCAGAATGTGGCATCAATCTAAATGATATTTATTCATTAGAGGACATATTACACATCTTGAAAATATCCGATAAATCTAAACTATATTGTGAGCTAATAAATAATCAGGCTATTAAGACTAAAGGACTTTTGTGGTATTTGGTAAATTATTTTTGTAGTCGCTATGTTTCCAATGATGCGTCAACTCAGACTGATTATGATGGGGTGCATAATATAGCATCGAATTTAGGCATGAAGCTTCAGCATGTTGATCAAATGTATTCGGATAAAAGCGATTTTTTTAATAACAAGCTTTCGTTTGAGGACAAAGTTGTTGCTTATCAGAAAAAATTGGAAGAAAAATCCAAAATGGAATTTAACCAAAAGGTATTTAATTTTATTCACTATTTACATTTATCTATGGAATTAAAAAAAAAGGAAATTTTTTTCAAATTGGAAAAAAAATTTACTTTCTTATTATCCTTGCCCAATTTTTGGAAAAATGAAGAAATGATCCAAACAAATTGTTGATTCTCTTGTAAAAAAATTTTAAGGCTTCTAGATATTTTTAAAATTGTTTAGGCTCGATGCTTGTTCACTTGAAATTGTTTAAAAAAAATAAGAGTTAAAAATTTCATTCAGTTTTTATTTAAGAATACATCGTGGATTTTTTCCCATACAAAAAATATATACAAAAATTGCTTAAAATAAAAATTGAGAGCATTTTTTTAGGACTTGACAATTTTAAGCAAAATTAAATTTTAAAATTTTTGTTATCTTCTATTTCGTAAGCATTGTTTATAAAATTTAAGTCTAGTGTAAAAATCACTAAAAGAATATTTTTAAATAAGATTGCTTTTGATTTAAATTATTTTAGATTATTCAAATATTTGTATACATTGCTTATTCAAATAATCAAATTATTAGACAAAAAGAAAAATAGAACCAAATTTAGCATTAATGATTTTAAATAATTATTAATAGATACTAGATTCTTTAATCGCGATTGCAAATTATTTTTTTGTGTTTTTTGATAGAAAAATAATAGAGGACATTTTAAAATAATTTAAAAGGAATTAAATAAATTTAAAAGAATTGAAAACAAAAATAAAATTTTACAAAACAGAACTTGTTTTATTTTTTAAATAATTACGCTATTAGATCTTAAGATTTAACACAGAAAAATGCTAAAATATTTAATAACGCAATAAAATATTTCAAAAATTTAAAAAAGAAAAATAAACTTGCAGGGAATATTATAAAATATAAAAGAAATTTAAAATTCTTTAAAGAATTGAAAATAATTTCATATTTTTTTTGAAAGGGTGAGGATTAAAAAAAAATGAAAAGAGATTAAAATGCACAGAGGAAAAAAATGTAATTCACACAAAAAAAAACAATTTATCTTAATGATAAAAAACGCATTAATAAATTTATCAAATAATAATTAAATAAAAAAAAAATATTTATCGATATTATTTAAATGTAATAAAAACTATGTAGAACCAAAAGGTAATATAAATTATTGAAAAATTTATTTTTTTAAGAAAATTATTTTAAAAAAATTTTTTGTGTAAAAAAAAACTATTTGTTTGTATTTAACAAAATTTGAATTAAGCAAAATATTTTAGATACGAAATTTCTACGAAATCATCTAATTTAATTTTTAGTAAAAGTTAAGCCGCTTATAATAAAGACTATATTAAATTAAAGTTTTAAGTAAATATAATTGTTGATATTTACTTAGAAAATTATTTATTTTTTTATTTAAATAAAAATTTTGGAAAATTGTTTCAAATGACTACAAACTATTCTTTTTTTTGGATAATTTATTCAATTGTTTTAATTATCATGCTATCTCATATATAACATTCTATTAAAAATTTTGATTGATTTAGGTGACATCATTCTAACCACCTGCGAATCCATTTAGATAAAAACATTTAAAAAACTTTGATTAAATTTAAAAAAAACGAAAATAAATTTTTTTATTATTAGAAAAAAATTAAAAAAAATTATTGGAAATATTTTTTTAATATACCTTAATATTTTATTTCAAAAATTTAAGTTGCAAAAAAACAACTTAAATTCTTCTTTAGGACATTTGGATCTTAAAGTATTAGCAGACTGAGCTGCAGTTTGTTAAACGTTCCTGTTTATAAGATAAATTTTTTAATTGACCAAAATTCTAATTTTAATTAATTTGGTAATACTAGAATTTATTTTTTGATAATTCACTTTTTTTTAAACTTTAACTGAAAATAAAACGAAAATTTTTTTTCATAGATTGCCGAATTTAAAGATATTGAGTTGGCCAGAATGCGCGCTGAAGAGCGCCAAAAAATGAGATTGGAAGTTCAGTCATTGCGCCAGGATCTAGAAAACACTTATGGCAAACGAAATGCTCTGTTAAATCAGCGGGAACAGGCTTTAGAAGAACAATTTAAGCAAAAAAAGGAGTTAGAAGAAAGAGAAATTTACATTCAGCGTCAAAACTTGCTGGAAGAAATGAAACAGCTGAGGGAACAAGAGGCCCAGTTTAAGCGCACTGTAGAAGCTCAGACAAAATTCATGCAAATAGACTCGTCAAAGTATGAAAAAATAGAAGAGGACTTAAGAAAACGCGAGGAAAAACTGCGCCTAAATCAAGCCGAGCTTGAAGCGCGTCTTCGAGATGAGCGCGAAAAAATCAAACTAGACTTTGAACGGTCCTATGCTCAGCGCCAATTCATTCTGGAATCCATTGAGGCCAAAAACAAGCAAGATGCCAGTCAGAACGAAATGGAAAAATCGCACTTGGACCGAATCAGACACCAGTTCCAAACTCAACAGATCAGAATAAACGAAATGGATCTGGAATTACAGAAAACTTTTGGCGAATCAGTCTGCCTAAGGCAAGAAAACGAGCTTCTCAAAGAAAAGCTTTCACATTGCATGGACTATGACTTTATAGTGCAAGAAAATAGAATGCTAAAACAAAAATTGGAAATATCCAAAGAATTAATTGGAGAAAAGCACCTCTCATCTCGTAGAGCAAAATCAATTTTGTCGTCCAGAGAAGTGCCACAGCGCAAGCGCTCAGTTACATTTGAGGACCAGGGGACCAGTGTGCCAAAGTTAAATCTCAAAAATGAGGACTTGTCCGTAATGGACACTGAAGTGGCTGCCGACGATGTGTTCGATGATAAGAGCCGCCAGTCGTGCCACGATGAGGGGGAAAAAATTCTAGATGATGCCATGGACAGACTTGACATTAAGGACAAACTACAGGACCATGCTCTGCTAAATGAGGAGCTGCGCGACTTGTACGAAATGCAAATTTACGAACAACGCAAGCTCTATGAAGTTATAACTGATGTTAAAAAGGATGTGGAATTTTTACAGCATGGGGTCAAAGGCTGCGAAGAAACACTTCCGGCAAAAATGGAAAATTTGGATTTGAATTTTTTGGAATGCACCAAAGAGAGACTGAGATATTTGGAAAGTGAAAATGAAAATATTGAGAAAAATTACCGCGATTATCAATTTAAAATAAAGTCCAAGTATTATCCCATAAATGATGATGAGACCAGAGAGATTCGAATTGTTGGCAAAGAGAAGCGTGAGTTTAATTTTGGAGATTTGGAAAAGTTTCTTCGGTCCACTATAAAAGCAGATCTAAAGGCCAAAGAATTAAGACTCGAGTTAAACCAAGAGATTGAGAGAGTTGATCTCCAAAAGAAACAAAAAGAAACACGGCAGTTGGATTTTTCTAAAATAGAACATTTGATTACAGATGGTGGTGTTCCGGATTTGGATGTGGTGAGAAAAAATTTAGAAAAAGAACAAGATGAGCTTAGAAATTTTCAACTCAGGTCCAAGTCTGAGCTTTTGGTGGACAGGAGTAATTTGTTTTCAGATGACGAATCGCCTAGAGTAGCTAGGCTAAGTAGCAGGACTAGTCCGGTTGAAGAGGATGCTAAATCTCCCTCCAAAAGCGAAGCTAGTACACGTAGAAGTTCCCCTGTAAAAAATTTTGCTCTTAATGACTACGTTCAAATGTTTGATAAAAAAGAAGAAAAGAATAATGAAGATTCAAGTGATTTGGAAGTTAAAAAGACCAGGATTAAAATTGAGTATTCTGATTCAAGCTCAGAGTCAATCAAGTCTGACCATGATAAAAGTTCGTCAAGCGAACACAAGCTTGTTGAAAGTAAGATAAATGTAGATGATGATGACGATTTTGGGTGGTAGAGTTTTTAAGAATTTTTTTTTATTGAATAAAATTTTTTAACATCTTAATTCTTTATTAGCTAAGTATTTCAAAATCTTAATTAAACAAAAAATTTAATTTAATAAATAATTATTGAATTTTCATTAAATTTAACCTTTTCAGAATTTGTATTACTTATCTAATTTATATAATTTTTTGGTCGGCTATTTTTAGAGGAGTTCTACTAAAAAAATGGTCCATTTTTTTATCAATTTTTTTTAATTATTTTTTAAAAATAATATATTTTAAAATTTTTAACATAACATTATGTTTGAAGTTTTGTACCTCCATTTATTTTCTACTAAAAGTTTTATTTCTTGCAAAAATTACATTTTTTAAAGACCTCACTCTCTTCTAAACCCCAATAGATACTCATTTTTCTTACAGAGAATCTCACCAGATTTCTACAAAAAGAACATTTTCCATTTTTTAAACTTTAGAAATGGCAAAATTTTTTCTATTTTCATTTTTCAATAAATCTTAAAGTTAAAAAAGCCCAAAAAATAATTATTTTTGTTAATAAAAAATCAAACAGGATAAAATTAAAAACATTTGATAGTTTTTCAGGTTATCTTTTTTAAGAATTGAAATATCTTAGATGTACTTTTTTATTTTTTGTTGAATTTTTGACCAAACAAAGCTCAATTTCGAACAGATTTAAAAAAAAAATTTCCACTTTAAATAAATAAAATTTTTGAAGACTTCTGGGGTCTTAAAAATTTCATTGTAGTTAGTGTAGTTAGCCTTAGTTAGCAATTTTATGCATCTGGGTGTAAAGACTCCAGAATGAGCTTGAAAATTTCAATTGCGGTTTAAAGTAACATGTACAAAGCTTTTTTCCGAAGTTTGGCGTCTTTTAACCTAAAGGTGTTGCTTAATGAGCTGAGTATAAATTTTGCTTCCAATTTACTGGCTTAGTCTGATGGCTATCGATCATTAGAGATAAAAATGGCGAGGTCTCTTTCGCTAGTAGTTTCAGTTTATTAATAACATTAAAATATACAATAAAAGGTTGAAATAAGCAAAAAAAAAAGTTTTTTTCATTTAATGATAAAACGTAATTATCACAATTTAGTGACAAGTTACTAAATCAAATAATGACATGTCACTAAAAAATGAGCAATGGTTTTAAAAAGAGTAATGTTCAATTTTAATGAAATGTCTTAAAAAATTAATAAATTTGACCCAAGTTTAAAAAAACATTCGATTTTAACAAAGTTAATTCTATTTTCATTTTTTAAAGAATTTTCTAGAAGCTTTAACAATTGTTAATTGTTTTAAAATGTGTTCACTTTTATTACGTTTCACTAAAATTGAATTTTTGTTTTTTTTTTAAAACAGTGCTTAATTTTATTTCTTAATAATAATAAAAATAATAATAATAATAATAAATAGCTATAATGTGGTTGACCGCATGAAATGGAGTTTTAAAATCCATTGTAATAGCTTTGCAAAAACGGTTCTGAATTAATTTTAAATGAGAAATTTAGTTTGAGTACCACAAAGCTTGAATAAAATACGCCAAATTTATGTTTTTCAAAAGTAAATAATCAAAAATTTAATATTTTTTAGGTCTTAGGTTTTTCAATTTAAAAGAGCATTAGTTCGAAACAGATAAATATGAAAATTAACAATAAGCTTATAAAATGTCAATTTCAGTAAGTACCTGAAAAAATCTGAAAAGTAAATTTACGAAAATTTACAAAAGAAAGTAAACTATTAAGTTTCGATAATGTGATCATGATCATGAAATTCTAGTTTCTGCTAATTACTTAAATGGCTTTAATAGCTTTCTAGAAAAATATGGCTTATGATTTTCAGCATAAGTTATTTTTTTCCTAAAAAGCACTCTCTTACCATAATTTAAGTACTTTTTTTTAATATGGTTATCAATTTTTAAGAAATAATGTCAAAAGTATTTGAATTCTATTTAATTTTGTTTTAATTAACTTTTTTATGTATAATCTTAATAATTGGGGAAAAAAATAAAAAATTTGGGGTTGTTTATTCAAAATTGTGTGGCTTATATTATTAAATGCCGTACTTAAAGTTAAATTTTAAGATTTAATACAGCTCTTATTTCTAGCATTTGGGTTTAGACGCAGACTTAAGAGGTTTTTTAAATATGATTAGTGATTATTTGGCTTAAGCTAGGTTGCAGCTTTAAGTCAATTGCAATGCAATGTAAAAGAGAAGAGCCCCTTTTTCTTTTATTTTTAAAAAAATTTTGACAGTTAAAAAATAAAAATTTTTCACATGTATATGTAATTTTAAATTTTGATAAAACGTAAATATCAAAATGAACTGATCCATTAGTAAATCTTAAAAACAAATATTCATTTTTTCTTATTATCAAATTTTACTAAGTAATTTTTGATATATACTGATGCAACCGTAAATATAAAAAAAAAACTTGCTATAGTTAAAAAATAAATTAACTTTTCAATAAATTTTGATATAAATATTTCTAAATAAAAATTATGCAAAAAAATTAGACAAAATAATTTAATGAAATGTCAATGGTGGTGGTCAAGGAATGGTAAGATGCAATTGTACCTCTCAATGTATTACAGATCGATGCAGTTGTAGAAAATCGAACCTTTTGTGTAATTCCAGATGTCATGGATCAAATACAATTTGCTCCATTAAATAAACTTTTTATCAATATTTACGCTTTATTTCGTTTATTTCAGATTATTACTTTATTTATCTTTTATATTTCAGTTAACTACGAGAAAAATAGAAAAAACAGGAAAAATTGATAATTTTATTAATTTCAAAATTAACGTCTAGTAACGTTATTATCTATATTTACGTATTATCTAAAAAAACGATATTATTATTATTATTATTATTTATTTCAGTGAACGCCTTTAAGGCGATGTTAAAAAATATTAAAAAAGAATAAATGAGATAAACAGTTTTAAAGAGATTAAAGACAAATATTTGAAATCATATTAAATAAATATTGTAAAAAATGTTAATTAAACTAGTTTGGTTAATATTCAAAATTTCTTTTAATAATAATAATAATAATATAAGCTACAGCAGGATAACTGCGGAGCAAGGCTAGACATAGCCTCGCTATGGTAGCTGTCTGGTTTTACATGCAGTATAATAATAAATAAGTTTATGTAGATAATGTTTTGCGCAAAAAAAAATTAATTAATTAATTATTTCTGTTTTAATTATATTTATTTTATTTATTTTTTCTTCGATCCAGGAGGCAGAGTAGCAAATCAAACTTTGGAGGACAATCAGTTCACCGATGGATTTTCCCTTGAGGTAAGATTTTTTTCTTTTCTTTTAATGGGACTTGGTTAGTTCTATCAGCATTTTTCTATAAGTCTCATTTCCTATATTTTCTAAGCATTCTTCGATTGAGTCAGTTATTCCATTCCGATTTTTATTTCTTAACTCTCTTAATTTAAGTTCTATTTTCTGAGAAATATCCATCTCTTCATTTCTATCTTCTTTTAAGCGCTCATTCAATTCTTTAAATATAGATTTTTCGCTAAGTTGGTCTTGTGTGCTTCTTTCGAGCTCTTTCAATGCATCCATTGTCATTTTATTGTTTAATAACCTTTTCATGAATAGCATTTTTCCTCTGAAAAGTTTTACTTCCATCTTTTCTATACGAAGTGCACTTAGAAGATCACTTGTTCTTGATGTTTTTTGGATAACATATATAATCTTAAACTACTGCGAATTATAAACAAGAAATAGGACAAAATGTAAATCTATCACATTGGTACTTTTAAAATTGTATCTTATTTTTTTTAGATTATTTTTTTAAAATTGAATTTAATCAAAATTTTGAATTCAACTAAATTTAATTCTTATGAGACAATAAAATTGGCTCTTGTTAGACAAAAGCTTAATCTCAAATTTAAAAAATTGAACGCAAAATTTCCATATGCAGTGCTAGGAGTTGTTGCAATAGAAATATTTTTTCTACTCAATTAAATAAAAAAGAAATTAGATAATTTTTAAGATATTAGAACAATGCCACCGAAAGCAAGAGGTTTCCTTAATTAACTCAAATTTCTATTAAAATAACCAGAGTTTGTTAGGCCCAGCTAAAAAAAAGAATGGTTATCAGATGCCAGAGAAATTTTCAAGCGGATTTTTGCTCAAAGATATTTTCAAGAACAACTGGACTTTGGGAAAGCCAATTGGCCAAGGCGGCTTCGGTCTTATCTATTTAGGTACGACCAAAAATAATTAATAATATAAGAATTAAAAAATGTTCACATTATTAGCAAACAAGGGCGAGTGTAGCAAAAATTTAGCTGATGCCGAGTATGTGGTCAAGATTGAGCCTAAGGACAATGGACCTTTGTTCTGTGAAAGTCATTTTTATGTAAACTGCGCCAAAGAGGATCAATGTAATTAAGAAAAGAAAAATTTAGAATGAAATTTTATTTTTCTCAGTAAAAATTTTTAAGCGCGATAAAAGCATAAATCATTTGGCCATTCCAAAATTTATATCCTCAGGCCTTTGTACATATAATGAAAAGGAGTATCGTTTTTTGGTCATGGATCGCTATTCAAAAGACTTGCAGTCATTTTTGGATGACACCGCATCACATCAAATTAACGAAGTTGCAGTGATGTACCTAATGAGACAAATTTTATATGCCTTGGAATATATTCACCAAAAAGGCTATTCTCATGGTGACATAAAAGGAGCAAATATCATGCTTAAAAACGACCAAGAGTCCTATTTGGTCGACTATGGTTTAGCATATCGTTTCGAAAGAGACAATGTTCATCAGAAGTATCAGGTTAAGCCTGAACGCAGGCACAATGGAACTATTGAATACACTAGTTTGGATGCTCACAATGGAGCTCGTATTTTTTTTTTGCTCTTTTTATTTTTTTTTTAAATTTTTTTTATTTTTTTATTAAATTTTTTTTATTTTTTTATTAAATTTTTTTTATTTTTTTATTAAATTTTTTTTATTTTTTTTAAGAAATTTCAAGAAGGTCAGATTTAGAAATTTTGGGTTACTGTATTGTGCACTGGCTAAGCGGCACTCTTCCATGGATGGATCAGCTCAAAAATGCCACTCAAGTCCAGCAGTCTAAAACAAAGTAAAAAAATAAAAAATTTAATTTTTTTTTACTTTTTTTATTCAGAAGCATGGAAAATGTTAAAGAATTTGTGTCAAATACTTTGAATGTAAAAAATGTATCAGGTAGATTAAATAGTCTTTGAAGAAAAAATTTTTTTAATTTTTTATAATTTTTTTTCTTTAGAAAGTGTAAAAAAATTTGTAGAGTTTTATTTAAATGAAGTAAATAAACTGGAATTCGAATCAGAACCACCCTATGCCAAAATTCAATCAAAAATTACTGACACCCTCAAGTCATTGAAGCACACAGAAGCCGACAATTTTTGCCTATTCTCGTCCAGTAAATCAAAATCAAAAGTACCAATAAATTATTAGCTTATTCTATTCTGTTCTCATTCTTTATTTTTAATTATTTTTATTTAGAAAAAACTAGATACCGAATCGAGTGATGAGGTTGTAAAATCTGTAAAAAAAAATGGAGCTAAGTCAGTGGTAAGATCTGACTCGGAAGAAAGTGGCGAAGAAATAAGAACAAAAAGAGCTGACCGCAAACCTAAGACACCCAGGGCAAAAAAAGCACTAATAAATGAAGATACCGAGTCTAAAAATGAACTTGCTATTAAAGACATGTCCAGTATTAATCCGATATCGGATGATGAATTCAAGTCAAATCCCAAAGGTGACTTAAAATTTAATAATTCTAAATAATCTAAATTCTTATTAGGAAGTAAAAAAGCGCGTGGATTTCTACAATCGACTGCAATTGACACTAATTTATTCCAAGAAAAGCTCAGAACCGATGAGGCTCCACAATCTCCAAAAGCCAAAATGGTCGATTGCCAGACACCAGTGAATACACCTAGAGTTGCTAAAAATTCCCGGCTTCATAAACAGCCTAGTTTTGATGAATCAAATAATGAAAATAAACAATGTAAGCCAAATTTAAGAAAAAGAAAGGCCAACTAACCCTTTTTAAATAATGTTTTTGATATTTTTTCTCACATAAAATCTCAGTTTCGAATATTCTATAAAATTTTTTAAAGTCAATGGTCACCATTTGATAATGGATAGTCCTAAACCTTCTACTAATAAGCTAACCGGAGGGCATAGTGCTGCAATGAACAAAATAAAATCATGCCTACAAGAACCACAGGCGCCAAGGTCTCCTCTGGCTTTGGTAAATATTAATAACAAAGAAAGTTTTAAAGGTTTTATGCTTGTTAAAAAGCGGAAAAATGTGCTAAAATGCGACGCTTGGACTCAAACTGACCAAAGCTATTTGTCTGCTCAAACAAATAATTTTTAAACTATGAGGCCAATTTTTTTTTTCACAATCTTTTTTGTACAAACAAAATGACATTCACGTTGATTAATTTTTTTAAAAAAAAAACATTTTTTGAAAATAAAATTTTATTTTGATAATTAATTTAGTTTATCTAGCTGTATGGTCTAAAAGCCATAATTTTTCATTTTAATAATTTTGGAAATTTAAAGTTATCAGATGATTTAGACAGAAAATGAGCTCTGCTTGTAAAAAAATAAAACTTAGTCAAACAATTAAGTGGAAGCCGATTCTGGCCGATGAGTATTTATCAACAAATTTTAAATTAAAAAAATTTCTAATAGCTGAGATAAAAGATAGAAAAAAAGTGTCGTATTTGGTCAACAAACTGACAGATTTGTACCCGGTTTCTGGCTATGGTCCCAAGTTTAAGCGCATACGAAGTTCGAATTCAAAATTAGAAATTATTTTAAGTGAAAAAGACAAATTTGATGATTTGCCGGATGATTTTAAAAAAATTTTGGACAATTTCACTGAGATAGAGTTGCCTGTTGACAAAATTTTGACCAAAAAACAGTTCGAAATTGTTTCAAGCAAATATTGGCCCATCAATTTTCACCTAAATAAATATATAGAAAGCTTGTTAGATTTAGGTTTTATGAAAAATGAGTGTGAAATTCTTAATCATGATTTTTATTCCAGACTTGTTCTGGATCTTTGTGAAACAAAAAAGTGCCACTCGGCTGCGCTGATAGTCGATCCTAGGAACGACATTTTGGTGGCAAGTGGATATGACCAAAGAAATGCTCATCCACTGAGACACGGTGTAATGCAAGCAATCGACAATGTATCAAAGCGTCAGACAAAAGAGCTCAAAAATGAAAATTACACTTATAAAGATCCGATTGAGGAAGATTTTGCGGAAGAAAATTCCGAATTGTACAAAAAATTTTCAAAAAAATTAAATGATAAAGACTATCTTTGCACTAATTACTATGCCTATTTGACCCATGAACCATGCAGCATGTGCGCAATGGCTCTAGTACATTCAAGGATATCAAAGGTATTCTACATTTTCAAGACACGATATGGCTACCTTAGCACCAAATTTAAGCTTCATTGCCAATCTAATCTGAACCATAATTATGAAGTGTTCGAAGCGGAAAACTTTCACTTAGATTCTCAATACAAAACTTGCTTCGGCTTTGGAGACCTCATGCATCCAGATTTTTATTATAAATAAATATTTTTCAAAAAATTTTAAAACATTTTGATTAAAAAGGCTCTGAAAAGTCTTCAAATAATTTTTTTCTGATTAATATATTGTTAAGTTTAATTTGAAGATGCGCTATCCACACTTGCTTAGATATCTTCACGAAAAGCCGCTGCCAAGGAATCCGCTATGGAATCCAGGCAATCCCAGACACAGAATTTTCATGCCTCTGTACTGGCTCAAATTGGTCAAGCCGGAGTACAATATTCCCAAAGACATGATAAAATTTGAATGCCACTGGCAAATGACCAGGAATGATGTAAAACAATACTTGGAAAAATTGTACAATATACCTGTATTAGATGTTCGTGTTGAGGTTCGAAAAGGAGAATATATGGAGCATCCTAAGAAGCCTATGCTTTTGTCGCCGCCTATGGAAGACCGTAAATTCGCCTATGTTCAATTAAAAGATGGCGAATTCACTTTTCCGGAGATTTTCGAGGAAAAAAATCCGACTATTGAAGAAAAAAATGAATTAAAAGCAGTTCAAAGTTTAAAAAATAAAGAAAAAAATAAAGCTTTGGACAGACTTGATATTGGTGGTTGGTTTGCTTAGAAAAAATATTTTTTTCTCTCAAAATCTCTTTTAATTTTCAAACAAAAATAAAAAAAAATTAGAATTGTTTTAATTTTTATTTTTAAATGCGAATAATTGAGCATATTTTCTTTTAATAAAAGATTAATTTATTATTAATTTAAATTTTGAATAGAATGAGTGATTATTTTCAAGAAGAATTTGATCTTCTATCTAAATATGAACAAAATGAAATCGATTTAAACGAAAAATTAAAATATGAAAATGCTAAAGATCGAATCAAGGAGCAACTCAAAAAATTAGATATTATTCAAAAAAAATGGAAGAGAAAATTATTTATTAAAATTTTAGAAGAGTCTAACAATAACAAATGTATTTTAGACTTGTACAATCAAGCATTAGATATTGGTAAACAAAAAAAAATATTTAAATATTAATATTTATTTTAATAATTAGAATCTAGAAACGAAAATAGTCTATTTCGATTGATTAGTATTGAACTAACAAGTGAAAATAATTTAGAGTTTATCTTAGTCTTCAAAGAAACGCTATGTGCACATTTTCAATTTTCAATTCATGATAAGTAATTTGAAAATATTCACTTTTTGTTATCAAATTTTAATGACGTATTTAGTGAAATTAGTCTAAGAACTAGTCCTGAATTTGGAATTAATTTGACAAGCAATTTGGCTCTAGATTTGCCCGAGACCAGTGAGCACTTTAAATGCAAAGTAGAGTCACAACAAAAAATCAAATATTTTATCACTTTTAATAGCTTATTTAACTTTTTAAATCTTTTTGTCAATCCATATTTACAAAAATATGTTTTTGAAATTTCAGTCTGACTTTATTTAATAAACAAATTGACAAATTTTCTTTTAATTAAACTATTAGAGTTTAGTAATTCCTTGCAAAAAATACTATAAAAAAATCCAAAAAATTAAATTTTTATTAAAATTAAGAATTTGAATTGAAAAAAATGACAAATTTGTTGATTGTGTTAGGAGCCTTGTTCATAGGCTCCATTTCCACATCGCACATCTACGATGTGCCTCAATACGAATACAAAAAGCCTTATTACGAGCCGTACAAGGCCGACAATTACCAACAATATTCAATGTCTACAAAGTACTATGGAAAACCAAAGTATCCTTCATACAATTACCAAAGCAGATATCCAAATAAATACAATGGCTACAACAAACATGGTCAAAATTACGCGCACAAACAGTACCCTTCCTACAAGACATACAATAATGACTACAAATTAAACAGCTATTCTCCACAACATGGCAATGGCTACAATTCGGGCTACAAAAATGACTACAAACCAAGCTATGCGAGCAAGTACCCACAAAATTATGGAAAGTATGAAAAAAAATATGATGACAAACATGATAACTATCAATATGGAAAGCCCACACATTACGAACAAAACAACTATAAAAAATATGATGACAAATATGAAAAGAAATATGATAACTACAATAACAAGTATGAGAAAAAATACGATAATGGAAATGGAAAAAAATATGATGACAATTATGGAAAGAAGTATGACAACTACAAGAATGATTACAAAAAGTATGACGATAAGTACAAAAAATCTAAATACTGAACATTTTGATTGAAATTTAGCATCAATAAAATATTCATATAAAATTTTGTTTTATCTAATCTAATTATTTTAGGTAAATCGAAAAATTCCATAAACGTTTCTAAGATTTTAAATGAATTTAGACTTTGTATTTTTTAAGAGCTAAATTTTGGCGCTTTATTTTACTAAAACAATGATGATAAGAGATAAATTTCTAAATGAGTAAATATTTTTTGTAAAGAATTTCAAAAGGAACACAAGCATATTTTTGAGGCTTTTTTTTTTAATTTTTGATGATTCTAGAGTGACACATTTTTCTTGTACGTTATCAATATTTTATTATTTTGCGCTAAAAATCAGTAAAAAAACAAAAAAATTGCAGCAATTAATTTTAAATTGATTTCAACGTATTCATTCCTAATTGATATAAAATCAGTTGGTAGGAATGAAAAAAAGCAAGCAAAACAAAAAATTCTTCTTACAGAAATGGAATCGGATAGTTCAAGTCTGATATTAGAGATGGCCAAAACAGCAAGTCTACTGGCAAGTCAACTCATGCAACTTCACAAAACTATATCTCTCAATTCAACACCTAAACATAAAATACTGCTCCAAAGTCTTACTCCAATTTCATCTGGTTACAATTCCTTAAAAGCATCATGTGAAAGCTTAGCTTGCTATTCAAAAAAATATCCCATTAACCAAGACTTAAGTGGACTTGTTTTCAACTCGACTTGTAGTGATCTAGAATCGAGTTCTTCGTCCAAAATGAGCTCGTCATTTATCGAAATGGAAACACAAAGCATCAAAAAATGTCTTCAATTCGACGAAACAATGCCATCCCGAGAGAACAATTCGTCAAATCATGCCAAAGCAGCAACACCATTCAAACGCGAAGTTCCTTCTATACCACGAATAAAAGAAGTACGAGAATTAACCAAAAAGAAGAACAAAATCTTTAGCGTCAATAAGCGCAAAGTTTTTAAATGTTTGAACATGTCTTCATCCAGCATGTAATCTTAATTTTTTTTAAACAAATTTTTAACATTTTAAATTTTGAAATTTTTTGAATAAAACATCATTAAACATTAAATGTATTTTTAAATAAAAAAGAATACTCTTGATAAAGGATAGATTCAATATTAAAAATTATCAAATAAACTATCTTTTCATTATTGTCTAAAATACATAATTAAAAAATAATTGAAATGGTCTTTAAAATATTAAAATATTTCAATGCCTATCATCAGTATCTGCTTTAATTTATTTTTTGTTCTTGTTTGGTCTAAAGAGATGTTGTGTTTGACCAAAGATTATAATTGTAATGCTTCTTTTCTTGATATTTTAGCTTTTGTCGTTCCAGTTAGTCTACTTTGGACCTTTAAAATTTGTGTTTTTTTCAAAGCCTGCTTATATTTTAAATTTATAATTATTTTTATCTAATTTCTCGTTTTAAATTCAAAATTTTTTAAATAAAATTTTGAAAATTTAATAATATTATTTAATTAAAATTAAAATAATTTATATATTTATTGCACCACTGTAAATAGAAAAAAAATATATATGTTTTCGAATTCATTATGGTTTTCGCTTAATAGTTTTACTTATTTACTTATAGACATCTAAATATATAATGAATATCATATATTTTTAAAAAGATCTTGGATTATTTGCAAAATTAAGAACAAAATTGAAAAGGGTTATATTTAATCGATTTGTATAATTACTGAACCTATCTACTAAAAAATATTATCTCTTAAATATACAAAAAGCAGTCTCTAAGATTACTGGAATTGTCTCTATAAATTGTTATTTTTTTAACTTAAATTAATGAAAGTATAGCAATTTTTTTTTATATATTTTATTGAAATTTTTAGAAATAAAATATCAAAAATTGAAATATAAAAATGCAATTTATCAAAATTTGAGAAAATTAAAGAATAATAATGAAAATTTAACAAATATGTATTAAGGAAAATAATTTTGTACTTTGTTTTTTTTTCTTTGTTCTACCATTACTATTTCTTTTTTGATCGATAGCTACTTGTTTTTCTTCTATTGGTATTTTAACATATTTATTTAAAAAAAAAGATAAGTATTAACTCATTAATTTAAGATATATTCTAAGAAAGATAAGTGTTATTTTTTGATTTGTAACACTTTTTTTTTAAATAAGTGATTGATCATTAATTTAGCTTATTAAAAATTATTTATGTGAAAAAATAATAAAATTTAGGAGATGGGCTCAGAAATTATAGAGATCGATTAAATATAACCCAATTGAAAAAACTTTTATTTTTAGAATTAATTTTTTAATTACGCTTTACAATTAATACACTTATATTTTAAAAAAACATCAAAATAATTTTGAATTATTGTTTAAATTTTCAAATAATGACATAATTATTTTATTTTTTAAATTTAAAATTGTATTGAATTATATAAAATTTGGATTCGAATTCAATTATTTTTCTGAGTTTAGTTTTAAAATTAGGATTTTAAATTTTTATTAAAAAAATAATTAAAAATGATTTTTGGCCTTAATTTTTATTTTATTTTAGGCTGCCTTTAAATTTGAATTTAAATTTTTCTTTATACTAAAGCACGTTTAAATGTATTAAGTTTGAAGGATTCGAATTTCATGTGACAAAAAATTAGGGATTCTTTAACGATATCTTATTCATTTTTTGAATCCTCATCTTCAAAAACTTTTTCTTCATTGTTAAAACTACTTCTCTTTTTCTTTCCACAGCATTCATTCCAACATTTACTTCCGTCATCATGGCCACAAGTTCTGCCTCCATTAGCCCATCCGCAGCTACAATCACTACTTTTTGCTTCAAATTGACTGATGCAAACCAAAGCAATCAATAATACAATTAGAACAGTTTGTTGTTTCATTTTGCTGGTTGTAATATTTACTTATTTTAACTTATTTATTTCAACAAAATTTATAGTACCGAAAGTTAATTGAAGTATGAATTGAGTGACAACTCTAAAGAACAATAAAAGCTTGAAAGAAAGCTTCAAACTAGGTTTATTGAGGTAAGTTTTTGTCCTAAATCTTTAAGCATAATCTATGTAATCAATCAAATTCATCAATTAGGCCATTTAACTCGAAAATTATTTCTCAAATTTATCAAATTTTAATTATCGAAATTAAAATATTCATCTTTTTTCAAAACAATACAAATAATTTATTTCAAACTTAGTACCAGAGTTGTTTAAAAGTCACAGGTCTCAAGTCAAGTCCAAGTCCGGACTTCTATTTTTTTTTGGAGACTTTTATTTTTTTAATTTTTCAAAGAAGTCCAAACATTTTTCAATTTTTTTTTCACGATAAAAATCATGACTACAGAATTCTTAAAAAATTAAATTGTTTTAATCCTGATGACTCGAAGTTCCGAGATCCCGAAGTCAAATTTTTCTCCAGTTTTACAAATTAATCAAATTAATTTTCCTGTTTTTTCATTTATGTTGAGTAGTTATTCTAGGAAAATTATATTTAACGGAAGAACACGAAAACTCGCGACGAATTCTCAACTACTGTCAAAGCATTTTTTCCAGTCATTTTTATTGCTTAACATGATCGTGAGATCTATTTTGCATTCAATAAATGTGAAGACTTTTTTGCTAAAATTGTCTAGCGTCTAATTATTTTCAATGAGCATCTTTTATAAAAATAATAATTAGCTGTCTAGATTTTTTGATATTCAAATTTACTCAAAAAAATAAAAAAATTTTTGATTTCTATAATTTTGATTACTTTTTATTTATTAATTAAATTGAGTCAAATAAATAGCATCGGGAATTCATGAGTCAGAATCTAGGAAAAATTAAATTTATGCCGCCCCAGATGGTTATTATGGAAGCCAAGCAGGTGTTGGACTTTTTTTAAAAATTAAAAAACTTTATTTTGGGCTTTATTTTGGGACTTTTTAAAAACTCTGGGTGAACCACAGTTCACCTAATCGACTAGACCCAAATTATCAAATTCAAAAATAGCTAAAATTCAAGATTTTTTTATTTTCAATAAAATTTTGAAATAATCTAAAAATGAAATACAAATAAGCAATTCATGAAATGCCAGTAAGTTTCTTAAACCTAGACTCTTCCTGGTTGAAAAACTCTTTCTCCTCTGTCTAAACTTCTTTTTTTCTTTCCAACACCTTTATCGCAGCATACGCGCCAACATATTGTTCCATCAGGATGGCCACAAGTGTAGCCTTCATTTGTCCATGCACAATCACAGCTGCTTCTTCTTGCTTCCAATTGACTGATGCATACCATAGCAATCAATAATACAACTAGAATAGTTTGTTGCTTCATAATGTGGATTTTCTAGTAAATTTCTTAATACAAAGCCTTTTTATACTCCAAAAATATAAATCAATTTAGGTCAAGATTATTTTTCTAATCAAAACATATTCATTTATTTAAATTCTGAAGGAGCTCTAGCTCGGTACAGGAAACAAATAAATGAAAAATCAACAAAACGAAAAAATTTTGTATTTTTAATTCCACTACAAAGTTCACGCAATTTAATTGTTTGATTATTTTTTCTTTTTGCTGCCCAGTGGTCATTATTATTTGATAAAAATAAGCAAAAAATGGAACTTATCCTCCAAGTTAATTTAAACCACGTACATTATTCCTATACTAGTCAATTAAGCACCGTTTGTCCCTTTAGTTATGACAGAAATTTTATCAGACTTGAAATTATTGAAGTGATTTTAAATTTGTGTTTATACGTAAATTTACGTAAAAACACAAAAATAATTCTTCTTTTATTATTTACAATTTTTTTACAAAACAGTAATCATTTAAAATTTGAAAAAACATTTTTTAATTTTTTGAAAAAAAAAATAAAAATAATCTTAATGGAGTAAATAAAGGATTGTCCAGTTTTAAAATTATATCATTTAAAGAAAATTAGCACCAAAATTGACTTTTCTTTTCGATAGACTGTAAATTAATGTCAAACCTCTTTATAAAATTTTTTGCTATTTTTCATCATAGCAATAAATTGTTTGAGTGATAAAAAAAAAGATATTTTTACATTTAACATCATATAACATTAGATTCTTTTTATTTCTTTGACATTAAAATCATTTGACAATAGTTTACTATATACCCTCTGATCATGAAGGTTAACTTTTGTGAGCCGAAAATTCATTAAAAAACATACTTCTTTAATTATTTTAGAACCAAGATCATATTTTCTATTTACTTTCTGATGGATCAATTGGCTCAAGATTTAATTTTATACGCTAAACATGCTAGTTTTATTTATTTTTTATTAATTCTCTAAAAACAAAATTATTTAAACTCGAAATTTAAAATTTAATTTAAGAAATAGTGACAACCTGATTGAACCAGCATCAAAAACACCAAATGGTGAAAAAACATTTGGATTTTTTTATTCAAGACTAATGAGAATAGCTTTGTGAACAAGAGATCAATGTTGAAGTTTGTAAAATTGAAGCATTAAATATTAAATGCTATTAAATTGATATTTAAAGATTTAAAAAAAAAAAAAAAAAATTCAACTCAAATATTTAAATATTTTTCTTTTTAAGCAATATTTTAATAAGCAATATTTTTTTTTTAATTTTCAAAAGATTTTAAATAAAAGAAGACTCAATCGGTATTTTATGACAAGGGCACTATCCTGCTGATTAACTTTAAAATTGAAAAAAAAAAAAAATTCTAAAATTTACACATTTATTTTAATAATTTTAACAAAATAAAAATAAAACAAAAAAAGATTGACGTGTCATTTATTCACTGATCATCCCATCTACTTTTTTTCTTTTTATCGTCATTTTGATCAGCAGATTCTCTCTTTTGATATTTAACACTATTGGGCACAGCACACGACATGATTAAATTCTGACTAGCATTGACAAAGCTCGACTTAAACTGACTGGTAAAAGCTTGTTTTAGAGCAGCAGCTCGATTAGTTCCAGGGCCAGCTGAAATGCTAGTCGGCTTAATGGATCCAGAAGACTTGTTCTTAGTCGAACTTGAATTTAAACCAAGACCTGGTCTTTCTCTTTGTTTGAAGTTCATCTTGGCGCCACCTGATGTTGTTGACTTAAAATTCTTACTTCTTTGACTCTTGAACCAAGGCACTTGTTCGGCAATTTCGAGCAATTGTCGTGGCACTTCTTGGTCTGTCTCTTCCAAATTACGAACCAAAAGAGGAGAAAACTCTTTGTCTTTGCCAGTGATTAAAGTATACGCAACTCCTTTCTCACCAGCTCGACCAGTTCTGCCAATTCGATGAATGTGTGTGTCAATATCCCTGGCCACATCATAATTGATCACTGTTTTGATTGCTGGTATGTCAAGACCTCTGGCAGCTACATCAGTGGCAACAAGTATGTGAATATCGGGTGTTTTTTTGAAGTCGCTGATCACTTTATTTCGATCATCCTGATGCATGTCGCCATGTAGAAGGCCAACTTTGAACATTTGTTGTTCCAAATTTTTGGCCAGCTCGGCAGAGTTGGCTTTTTGAGTGACAAAAATGAGCACTTTGCCTCTGGATGTGAACTCGACCAGTTTTGAGTTTAACCATGTCCATTTTTGAGCCCCTTCATTGAACACCTTGATTATCTGTGTAATGTCCTCGTTGGCTTCGCCCAGCTCGCCCTGGATTATTCGCACCGGGTCTACCAAGACATGCCGGGCCAATTTCTCTATTTTTTTCTTAAAAGTTGCGCTAAATAGCAAAACTTGCCGGTCTGGCCTCACATGGTTAGCTATCGAAGTGACCTGTGGCTCAAAGCCCATGTCGAACATGCGGTCAGCTTCGTCCAGCACCAAAAAAGTAACTCTCTTTAAATTGGTGCCTTTTTTCTTGATTAGATCAATTAATCTTCCAGGTGTGGTGACCAAGAGCTCGACTCCTTCTTGACAAGCCAGCGTTTGTTCGTACAAGCTGCCACCACCGTATGCACACGCGCAAGCGATGTTGTAGACTTTGGAAAATTTTTTTGCCTCTGTGTAAATTTGCTGTACCAATTCTCTGGTAGGCGCTAGGATAAGCACTATGGGTCCGTCTTCTGGCTGAAGTTCTTTTTGGTTCATTATATGAATCAAAGCTGGCCACAAATAAGCATCTGTCTTTCCGCTGCCGGTCTTTGCTATGCCGATGATGTCCCGACCGGACAGCGCAATTGGTATGGCCTGGGCCTGTATTGGAGTCGGGGTGGTGAATTCTGACTTTCTAATTTGTTTCATGAGCAGTTCGTCAAAGTTAAAATGAGCAAAGCTGCACACTGGTTTGGCTATGGAGGCGCCTGTGACTCGGATGCCCAGCTTTTTTCTCAACTCGTCCACTTGATTCTGATCCAAAGCTTTTATTTCCTCATGTTCGTGGTAAAAATTTTTGTCAAATTTTTCATAGTCAATTTGAGAGTGGTCCACAGGTGGTAGGGGGTCGATGACTTTTTTTTTCTCCGGAACAATTATGTTTCCATCCTGGTCGTATTCGATGTCCTGGTCGTCTTCATCTGCTTGTTGAACACCGGCATTTGGATTTTCTTCGAGCCATCTGAAATAGCTTTCTTGGTCATCCTCATTTTCTATGTCATCTCGCATTCCTTTGGTTGTCTTTTTGCTCTCGGCTTTTTTTCCCATTTTTTCCAAGTCTTGTTTGGCTTTTTTCTCCACGCCGGCCATGAACGAGTCCAGTGGGTCGTCTTCACTTTGCTCGCTTTGATCACTGTCTGACGCTGGCTGATACGGCTTTGAGCCTGACTTGTCCTCGCCTTCGTCTGAATCAAAATAGTCCTCTTCAGTCGAGTGCTTCATGGAAAATGTAGTTCCGCCATAGGCTGGCTTGCTGAAGGTTGATTGCACAGGCAATTTGGAACTGCCCGAAGACGCGGCTGGTTTTAGCTTGAAGCCTGAAAAACCGAAGCTTTTTCCAGACATTTTGGTATGACTCTTCTAGAAAAGTAGCCTTGTATTTATATAAATTTTTTTTTCTTTAGATATTTAAATAAATTATGCAATTAAGAATTACCACAGAATTTTTGTTAGGTTTTTATTTATTTTGTGTAAAAATCAAGTTAAAGTTTCAATTTTTTTGGAATAATTAAGAAAAAAAAAATGAAATTAATCGACGATTTTTTCATTTTTTTAATATTTTAAAAATATTTAAACTAGAATTTATTATAAATTCAAAAATAATTATTACCTTTATAATTAAAATAATTAATTATAAAGTCAATTTTTTAGAAAATAGATTTGTTTGATATTTAAAAAATGTTTTTGATATCGAAAAAAAAATAATCAATTTAATGTCAAATCTAAGCTTTTTCAGTTACTTGTGGTGACCGTTGTCTGACTGTTTCTGTGACTTTTGCAGCTACTTTGAAGCGTTGCATGAAAGGTGAGCCTGGAACTGGAAGATTGTAAAAGTTCTCTCATTCTATGCATTTTTCTCTAAAAAACGAAATAAATATTATAAGATTTCATTAGATTTGAATGACAACTCGACATCCGGAAATGAAGAGAAACCACAAGTATGTGACTTTCAGAAAAATGAATTTGCTATTAGAACAAAAATTGACAACAATGTAAAAAAAAATGCAAGTTAAACGAAAAGCCTTTGTATCCTGATTATGTACCTACAGATAAAAGTTTTTACGGATGTATTAAAAAAGAAATTGCCATACCAGATAATTTTGCGAATAACTATGAACAATGGCTAGAAGAAGAAAGATTGATGGCAAAAAAATTGCATTTTGTTTTCAAAGTTTGATTTAATTAGAATCGTTCAATAAACTAAAGCATTTTTAAAAATTTTTTGCATTTTTTTCTATTCAAACGAAAAAAAATGATCGCACCAAGGATCGAACTTGGGACCTCCTGTGTGTTAGACAGATGTGATAACCACTACACCATGCGATCTTGTGTTTAAAATTGAAGATAAATAAATTTTTGAATTAAATTTTGATTAAATTTCAAAAAAATCAATTATTTTTGTTTCTTTTATTTAGAAAAACCTAATTTATTTAATAATATTGTATACCAAATTAGTAATAAAAGTCAAATTGTTCAAAACGTAACTGTTGAAAACAAAAAGTCAATGTGGTTAAAGAGAAGAGATAAGAACCTTTAAAAAAAATTATTTTTTGATATTTTTAAAAGAAAAGAAAATTTACTTTTAACCATCAAAATGTTGATAAAATGGAAAACAATATCTTTATGGCAAATGAACAAAAATTGAAAATAGAAAGCGTTAATTTGTGAAAGACCCAACAACACACTTGCAATAGCCCGTTTTACTTTTGAATTTTTCTTTGAAAACTTGATGAAAAATTTAATTTTTTAAAATATTTGATTTTTTTCTTTTACCCATTCATTGTTGAACAAAAGATTGAATATGAATGATTCGATGATCATCACAATTATATTTATGAATGCCCAAAATATGAACTCAGATGAGAATCCATGGTAATATGCACTGAAAATAAAAGACGCTGTCAGTGACATGATATATTCTATTTTGGACCGCTTTTTTCCACCCAAAGGAGCATAAACATAGCTTAAGGAATGTTTAATTTTTTTAATTCCCAAAATAAATTTTTATTTAGTCTATTAAGTCACTTTTTAATAAAAAGATGAACACCCGAGTTCCAAATACTAAAAAATTAATTAATAAAGAGATAAAAATTTGAATTTGAAATCATTTCCTTACCGCCACATTTCACTAAAGCTAGAGATAAAAAATGCACATCGAGGAAGCTCGGTTGTCTCCACTCCATTTAGCATGTGAAAAATATTTGCCATTCCGAAGGTGTTGTAGCTGATTAAACCAGAAAGAGTACATCGAATCGGAATAGCGACCAACTTGTTTAGTTTAAAAATTCTAATTAAATATTAATTTTTAAAACTCGCTTTACCATTGTAAAAGTGGAAAAAGTTTCAAATGAATCATCAATGGAATCAAACATGGAAAAAATTGAGGTAAAATGAGCAAAAAATTCAATTATAAGCACATATAAAGCAACTTTAAAAACTGAGATAAAAATTTTTTCTTATCTTTAAAATTGTTTGGTTGATCGATTTGGATAAAATTTTTAAATGGCACAAAAAGTCCTGGGAATAAAAATGTTGGATGATTCAGGTAGTACAAGTAGTTTGTAAAAATCAATTGCTGGTCATTTGAATCAATTTTGTCGGAGCAAAAGCTGATAATTTTTAGGAAAGAATCAGTCGTGTACACAATGTACATAAAATCAAATTGGCCTGAATTTAGTTCCACAAATTTAGACTAATTTAAAAGATTAATTTTTACCAAAGAGATAAAGAAAGAAAAAAACTTACAAAGAATTTTTTTTCGAATAGATTGGTCAATAAAAAGTAAAGTGTCCAAATGACAAATTTGCTTCGAACATATTTTGATACAACAAAAAACAAAATTTGATATGAATAGAGAACAGCGATTAGTTTGAATGATACAAAATTGGACAGGATAAATACAGACCAAAAACAAATGACTATTTTTCTAAACTGTACAAATATAAGATTTTTATTTGATAAATTAATTTAATTTCCAACTTGCTTGTCTGGATGATTTTTCAGATTTTGCTCTAGAAGTGTTGTTAAAATAAGCCACAAAATACCTTTATTTGTTAAAATCAAATTTTTATAGCTTTTCCAGTAATACTCTTCTTCATTTAGAAGAGAAAAATCTTTAAAACCTAAAATAAATCACTTTTTTGAAAATATGAAAAGTTTTTTTTTTTTATATTTACTTGCACTCTCGAAAATAAACTTAATAAGCCAAACAAACATAAAAATGCTGCAAAATGCTAAATAAGTAATTTTGGAAAACTTGTCCAGTGGAATAAAAGATAGTTTATTCATTTAATCAAATCTATGAGACATAAGGATTTTTATTTAATTTTTCAAGATGTTTTTAAATAAGGTTTTGAGTATAAAATATTTTCAAAATGGATAAAAATAAAACTCAAGATCTAGGACAAATATTAAACAATGAATATCCTCAAAAAATTCACATTAAAACTTTTACGCTTTTTAAAGTTGTCACTCAATCTACACTCCACTAACTTTTAATGACTATAAATACAAAATTCCTTTATTTAATTTTGTTAAAATAAGCAAGTTTTTGAAACTAAATAAAATAACAAAAATCGACAAAATGAAACAACAAACTGTTCTAGTTGTATTATTGATTGCTTTGGTTTGCATTTGTCAATTTGAAGCAAAAAGTAGTGATTGTAGCTGCGGATGGGCTAATGGAGGCAGAACTTGTGGTAGAAATGACGGAACTAAATGTTGGAAAGAATGCTGTGGAAAGAAAAAGAGAAGCATATTGGACAATGACGAAAAATCAGACAAAGTTTTAGTGAATGAAGAAAATTCTAAAAATGAATAGAACAAATTAAGTATCTTTTAAATTTTCTTAATTTTTATCACATAAATTCGGAAATTTATTTAAAAATTTTTAATTCCTACCTTTTTCAAACTTTGTCAAAATTTGTTTTTTACAAAATTTTATTTAATTTTTAAAAGTGATTTACTTTTTTTAATACAAAAGTTAATTTTGAAATGCATTAAATTTAATAAATATTTAATAAATTTTCAAAAAATTAATTTAAAATCAATTTTAAAATTTTAAAAATGGCAAATTTGTTAAAAAATTGTTTTAGATTTAAGATTAACGCAGCATATACCCGACTTTGTCAATCACAAGTTTATAGCACCAAAATAGACCAATTCGAATTGTATTTAACCAAAAAATCGCTAAGAGATCATGACTATGATTATCTCTGGCAAAATACTGAACCTTATCTAACCAAACTAGATAACAAAACAAATTTCAATTTTTTATTTAAATTTTAAATTTTTTATTAAAGTGTGACTTTTTGATCAAGATGGATTGATATTTTGGCATCTTTCAAAAATATCCAAATAGTAAAATGCATTGATTAATTTTTGGGCTATAAAATAAAAAACTACAGTCAAAATTTAATAATTAACTTTATTAATTTTAATATTTTCAATTTGAACAAAACTGTGATTTCTTGGATTATTTACATCGTTTAGATAAGGTAAAATCCATCTGTTTTCTCCTATTCTATTGCACTTGAGCTTATATTTTGGCGGCAAAAAAATTCTCCTCAACGATGAGTCAGTTATTACTTTACAGTTGAACAACCATTCTCTAAACACAGTGCCGTATTCATTTAAAAAGTGTGTTTGGTTCGAAAAATAGTCATTAGATATGAGCATTGTGTTTCGGTTCGACTTGACTGCTGAGTACAAAAAAAACTTGTCATCCTCGAATATTGAATCAATGCAGTAGAAAAAAATTCGATTGTTTTCCTCTCTCAGATGATTAGTGTCGCCAATTTTTTTTATTAGGCCTCTATTTTTACCAAAGACATGATCGCGCAGGAAAATTAGAAAATTTTTACCACAAAATCGACCATTTAATATTTCAACCAAACTGATTATATTGCCAAAACTGTTCGGATTATGCTTCAAAAATATTATATTCATTCCGTCAACAACAAAATCAAACTTGTTCTCCATCAGCAATTTATCTATTTTGCTCAATTCATCTAGCTTTTCTTTTTTCAAATATTCTGGAAATAAAATATTGTCTTTTATTAATTGGGATATTTTTCTCAAATCTTTTGGATTAAATTTAGAATTTTCCAGACGAAAATTGGACTCTGCCATTTTGCCATTGACTCCAATTCTAACTTTTTTGATATCATATCTCGATTCTTTGGACTGCGAGTTGACATAATTTAGAAAAAATTTTAAATTTCTCAGACCATTGTGGTTCGGCACATAGCCAATATTTGACCACAAATTTAGCAGGCTTTCAAAGTTTCTATTTTTTTCCTCAACCATCAGAGTATTGAAAAAATCTCGAAACAGTAGATTTAGAGTGGAATAATTTTTTGCATCCAGGTTTAGGCTGTTAGATAGTTGGTTCAGACCAGAGACTAATTTTTCAAAGAAATCAAATTTCTCGAATCGTATGGAGCCTTTGATAGCATAAACAAAAAGATTGTAGTGTGAACTGTTCAAGTCCTTTGGGTCAGTGTTGAGCAGCCAATTGACTGAGTTAAGCCATTTTGATTCATAAAAACTAAAAAATTTGAAGCAATCACTTTTTTTGAAATCTTGAATTGAGTCAAAATTTTTGTAATTTTTCATCAAATTTTGAACATGGTCCTCCAGCTTGGCCAGATAGGTCAGCATTTGGCTATTTTTTTTGTCGGCATTTTTTTCCAAGTACTTGATTGACGATTTGTTCATGAACAAAAAATTTTCTATATAAATCAAGCCAGTTTTAATCAGAAAAAAGCTCAAATTTTCATCCTGTTTTTTGGTAATTCGTGCTGAATTAACGAGGTAATTGAAAAGAGAAAAGCTTAAATCGGTGTGAAATTTAAGGCGATCTAGATCGCCTTTAGACACTGAAAACTCTTTAATATCCTCGCTGTTAAAGGATTCTTTTTCTTGCAAGCGGAAAATTTGTTCGAGTAAATAAAAGTCAAGAATGTCGCTTAAGTAAACATTGACTTTGCTCTTCACAGTGTCAGTTTGGTCGATTAAGTTTGATATTTTTGATATATTTTCATACAGAGCAGACCAATTTGTTGAATTTGAGATAAATTTTTGGCAAATTTGGCTGTTCGGATCGGAAAGAGTTGAGTCCAAAAATTTTTTTACAGGTTTGTTTCTAAAATTACCATCAGCGAATTTCCAATAATCGACCAGAATATGAACTTGGTCTATAATACTCTTAAATTCTATAAAATTTATTTTGTTGTCTGGTTTGGTTAGATAAGGTTCAGTATTTTGCCAGAGATAATCATAGTCATGATCTCTTAGCGATTTTTTGGTTAAATACAATTCGAATTGGTCTATTTTGGTGCTATAAACTTGTGATTGACAAAGTCGGGTATATGCTGCGTTAATCTTAAATCTAAAACAATTTTTTAACAAATTTGCCATTTTTAAAATTTTAAAATTGATTTTAAATTAATTTTTTGAAAATTTATTAAATATTTATTAAATTTAATGCATTTCAAAATTAACTTTTGTATTAAAAAAAAGTAAATCACTTTTAAAAATTAAATAAAATTTTGTAAAAAACAAATTTTGACAAAGTTTGAAAAAGGTAGGAATTAAAAATTTTTAAATAAATTTCCGAATTTATGTGATAAAAATTAAGAAAATTTAAAAGATACTTAATTTGTTCTATTCATTTTTAGAATTTTCTTCATTCACTAAAACTTTGTCTGATTTTTCGTCATTGTCCAATATGCTTCTCTTTTTCTTTCCACAGCATTCTTTCCAACATTTAGTTCCGTCATTTCTACCACAAGTTCTGCCTCCATTAGCCCATCCGCAGCTACAATCACTACTTTTTGCTTCAAATTGACAAATGCAAACCAAAGCAATCAATAATACAACTAGAACAGTTTGTTGTTTCATTTTGTCGATTTTTGTTATTTTATTTAGTTTCAAAAACTTGCTTATTTTAACAAAATTAAATAAAGGAATTTTGTATTTATAGTCATTAAAAGTTAGTGGAGTGTAGATTGAGTGACAACTTTAAAAAGCGTAAAAGTTTTAATGTGAATTTTTTGAGGATATTCATTGTTTAATATTTGTCCTAGATCTTGAGTTTTATTTTTATCCATTTTGAAAATATTTTATACTCAAAACCTTATTTAAAAACATCTTGAAAAATTAAATAAAAATCCTTATGTCTCATAGATTTGATTAAATGAATAAACTATCTTTTATTCCACTGGACAAGTTTTCCAAAATTACTTATTTAGCATTTTGCAGCATTTTTATGTTTGTTTGGCTTATTAAGTTTATTTTCGAGAGTGCAAGTAAATATAAAAAAAAAAATCTTTTCATATTTTCAAAAAAAGTGATTTATTTTAGGTTTTAAAGATTTTTCTCTTCTAAATGAAGAAGAGTATTACTGGAAAAGCTATAAAAATTTGATTTTAACAAATAAAGGTATTTTGTGGCTTATTTTAACAACACTTCTAGAGCAAAATCTGAAAAATCATCCAGACAAGCAAGTTGGAAATTAAATTAATTTATCAAATAAAAATCTTATATTTGTACAGTTTAGAAAAATAGTCATTTGTTTTTGGTCTGTATTTATCCTGTCCAATTTTGTATCATTCAAACTAATCGCTGTTCTCTATTCATATCAAATTTTGTTTTTTGTTGTATCAAAATATGTTCGAAGCAAATTTGTCATTTGGACACTTTACTTTTTATTGACCAATCTATTCGAAAAAAAATTCTTTGTAAGTTTTTTCTTTCTTTATCTCTTTGGTAAAAATTAATCTTTTAAATTAGTCTAAATTTGTGGAACTAAATTCAGGCCAATTTGATTTTATGTACATTGTGTACACGACTGATTCTTTCCTAAAAATTATCAGCTTTTGCTCCGACAAAATTGATTCAAATGACCAGCAATTGATTTTTACAAACTACTTGTACTACCTGAATCATCCAACATTTTTATTCCCAGGACTTTTTGTGCCATTTAAAAATTTTATCCAAATCGATCAACCAAACAATTTTAAAGATAAGAAAAAAATTTTTATCTCAGTTTTTAAAGTTGCTTTATATGTGCTTATAATTGAATTTTTTGCTCATTTTACCTCAATTTTTTCCATGTTTGATTCCATTGATGATTCATTTGAAACTTTTTCCACTTTTACAATGGTAAAGCGAGTTTTAAAAATTAATATTTAATTAGAATTTTTAAACTAAACAAGTTGGTCGCTATTCCGATTCGATGTACTCTTTCTGGTTTAATCAGCTACAACACCTTCGGAATGGCAAATATTTTTCACATGCTAAATGGAGTGGAGACAACCGAGCTTCCTCGATGTGCATTTTTTATCTCTAGCTTTAGTGAAATGTGGCGGTAAGGAAATGATTTCAAATTCAAATTTTTATCTCTTTATTAATTAATTTTTTAGTATTTGGAACTCGGGTGTTCATCTTTTTATTAAAAAGTGACTTAATAGACTAAATAAAAATTTATTTTGGGAATTAAAAAAATTAATCATTCCTTAAGCTATGTTTATGCTCCTTTGGGTGGAAAAAAGCGGTCCAAAATAGAATATATCATGTCACTGACAGCGTCTTTTATTTTCAGTGCATATTACCATGGATTCTCATCTGAGTTCATATTTTGGGCATTTATAAATATAATTGTGATGACGATCGAATCATTCATATTCAATCTTTTGTTCAACAATGAATGGGTAAAAGAAAAAAATCAAATATTTTAAAAAATTAAATTTTTCATCAAGTTTTCAAAGAAAAATTCAAAAGTAAAACGGGCTATTGCAAGTGTGTTGTTGGGTCTTTCACAAATTAACGCTTTCTATTTTCAATTTTTGTTCATTTGCCATAAAGATATTGTTTTCCATTTTATCAACATTTTGATGGTTAAAAGTAAATTTTCTTTCTTTTTTAAAAATATCAAAAAATAATTTTTTTTAAAGGTTCTTATCTCTTCTCTTTAACCACATTGACTTTTTGTTTTCAACAGTTACGTTTTGAACAATTTGACTTTTATTACTAATTTGGTATACAATATTATTAAATAAATTAGGTTTTTCTAAATAAAAGAAACAAAAATAATTGATTTTTTTGAAATTTAATCAAAATTTAATTCAAAAATTTATTTATCTTAAATTTTAAACACAGGATCGCATGGTGTAGTGGTTATCACATCTGTCTAACACACAGGAGGTCCCAAGTTCGATCCTTGGTGCGATCATTTTTTTTGGTACGCAAAATCAAATTTTTAGTCTTATATTTAGCATCTTTATTTTTATTAAAACGTTTTTGTCTAGTATCAATCATCGCTCAAGTCTGCTTAATTTTTCTTAAATCAAAATTCTAATTAGTCTAAAATACATTTTGTTTTTGTAATGAAAATATACTTTTGAAAGATAATTTGTTTACTTTTTCAATAAGTGGGTTTTAATTCGATTTAAATTTGAACCAAAAATTTAAGAAAGCTTTTAATCAAATTATTTTTTGGGATAAAAAATTTTAATTAACCAAAAAAAAAGTCTGAAAAATACATTTCTTGTAATGAAATTTACCCAAGACAAAAAATTGTTTGCTAAACTGCAAAGTGCACTCAAAGAAAATATTCTAAAATTGAGAAAATAAAAAAAGAAATAAAAAATTCATTAAAAGATAACATAAATTTGGAATTTCATTAAGTCGTTGATTAATATTTTCTTTTTTTTATATAATTGATTTACAACATAAGTAAAAATGAAATAAGCAGCTTCCAAAAAAAATAATTCTAGAGGAACACTAAAATCTAAAGTGAACCTTTAGATAAAGAAAACTATTCTGCATTTGCGTTTATTATTTTTCTCATCAATAAATCATTCATTCTTGTGTAACATATTTTTATAGCAGATAAAAATCCGGCTTGGAATCGAATAGCTAATACGACATTTTTTATTAAGAATGAGATTACGTGAATGATTTACGCCATAAGTCTCTAGTTTTAAAATTTCTTTTTTTTTAATTTAATTGCACCTAAAAAATTAGTCTAAAAAAAAAGATAACAATTTTAATTTATTTTTATTTATCAACTGGTTGGTCGACCATTTTTTCCCCAAAGTTATGTAATTAATCTCTAATTATAAATATCCAACAATATTTCAGGTTAGTATTTTATTACAATTAGTCGAATACTTAGTTTGGCTCAATATTTGCGTAAGTCTAGATTTTCATTTCCATATTTATTAATTTTTCAACACATTAATGATCGAAAGTCAATTTTCTAAAAAGTAAATTTTATTTGAATCTCTTTATCTGCAAATGAAAATTATTATTGATTCAAGCTATTTTTTCTAGAGACCTAGATTTAAGATGAAATCGAAATTTGAGTTAATGATTAAATTTTGTATTCTTTTAATATTTTATTTATTTGGCAAGATTTTTTATTTAGAGATCACTTTCTACCATGTTGATATAAAATACAAAATGATCTCAAATTCTATGATGTTGTGAAATTCGGTACAAATTGAATTGAGATATTTTCTTTTGGAAAAACCCTCATTTACCTTTAAACTTTAATTTTTTTCCAAGCAATTCTCGCTTCATTTTTAAAAAAGGCTTTTGTAGCAATATTTTTTGGAATTTTTAGTATTTAATTACAATTTATGTCTTTACTTTATTTGAGAACGCAAAATTCTTTACTTTTTAATTTAAAAAAAACTAGATTATAGATAAATCAAAATTAATTTTGGAATTGTCTTAAATTTTTTTAAAACACTTCCTTAACTTTTTTATCTGGAAAAATGTTCCATGTTGATATAAAATTTCCTGTTTATTTTAAATCTAATAAAAAATCAATAAGTAAAAAAATAATTAAGATTTTAGCTAAATTGAATAAATACAAGATCCCATGGTGTAGTGGTTATCAGATCTTCCTAAACGACTTTTATTTTTAATTTAGTATTATTAAATATTTTCGGATTTTTCTAAAAATAATTGATTTTTTTGTAATTTAATAAAAATTAATTCAAAAATTTATTTATCTTAAATTTTAAACACAAGATCGCATGGTGTAGTGGTTATCACATCTGTCTAACACACAGGAGGTCCCAAGTTCGATCCTTGGTGCGATCATTTTTTTCTCTTTGAATAAATTAGGAAAAAAAATTTTAAAAGAATTTTATTTTATTGAATGACAAAAGGGCACAAGTTTTAGAGAATTGAAATTTGCAAACACTCGAGAATTATGTTAATATTCTATAAATGTCAATTGCTGAATTGCGCCAATGTTTGGCTCTAGGTATGAAAAAAAAGTAACAACAAAAAAAACATTAAATCTCTAGCATTAGAAATTAATGTTAATTTTCCAAATAAAATCATGGCCTAAACGACTATTAGCACATATGTGTTGTATTGTGGTAAATACCAAAAATTAGGTGTATTATTTAGATGGATTGTTTTTTTTCCTCTAGAAAACATTAAAATCACGTTAAACTTAAATAAAAAGAGAAAAGTAGAAATTTTATTCGAAACTTAAAATTCAAACTATCTTTGGTTGTTGTGTTTCTTCTATCTCATTCTTTTTTCTCTTATCGCTCAACTTTAATTAAATCTGACATTTTTTTTTAAATAAAAAATTTTGTTTCTGTTTTAAAAAAAATTTTTTTTTCTAATTAGCTTGAAATTTTGTTCAGACGTGTTCAAACAACAACAACAAAAATTAGATACACGGATTCAAAAAAATTTCAAGTGTCATTTAGAAGTCGATTTGCATATCGAGCAGGCAATTAAATCGATAGCTGAGTGCTGATGGCCGTAGGGCCGGTAAAGACACGGCCCCATTACATTAATTGCATTGATTCAATCAAATTATGTGCATTTTCTAATTTGACTCGCGAGCCCTATAAAAAGATAAATCTAGCAGACTGTTTAGCGAGATTCATTCACTCGGTGGCCTATTTCTTCCAAACCGAACTTTAGGTGTTCGATCCCCGTAGACAAATACTGTAATCTAGGAGCAAACAAATTGCATAACTATTCTAGATAATTGTTTTGGAAAATTGGCAATGCAATCATGGGATTTAATTTATGTGTGGGGCGAGGCCTTTATAGGCCTGTTGGCGCATCAGCTTCGATCTCAACTTGAAGCTTAATTGACTTGATTGCAGCCGCGAATTTCCATTCATGAATTAATTAGCGCAAATGCGCACACGGTAAATGCTTCAGTCATTAAAAGATTCTCAATGCTTCATAATTAATCTTGGCCCAATTTGAACACATTTTCATTTCAAAGGTTTTTTGATGAATAAAGAAAAAAAAATTTCAACTATTAAAGTTCAAATTAAAAATGACAATTTTCATTAAAGGTCTCGATTGTTTTAGGAGGATGTTGTGTAATTGAGAGGATGATGAGAGCCGTGCATGGTGGTGCATGATGGCTTTGATCCAAGACACAGTCGTTTATTCTAGATGATAGACAAGATTAAATTTGACTGACTAGTCTAATCTGTTTAATATTGAATTGACGAAAAAAAGAATTAGAATTCGATGCCTAACCTAAATACGAGATATTCTAAGGTACTACAAAGACAATAGAATTAGATTATCTTCGAATTATGGTTCATTTTGAGCGTGAAAGCAATTAAATTCTATTTTTTTTTAATTTTCTTTTATTATTAGGGTCAATATTTGAACAAAAAATTTGATCGATTGACCCTTTAAAATTAGATTGAGTGGTGTGTATTTTTTTGTCTTATTTAAACAGGAATAAATAATTAAAGCGTACACAACAAAAAAACTCATGGCCATTGCTCTTTACGATTTGTTCGAAAAAACTTTAACGGAAATCGACAAAAGTTCAAGTAAGTGGGGCTTTAGTGGGCTTTTTTGTTGTTGATGATTTTGGGCGACAAACTACCGATCACCATCAACAGGTAACTTCAAAAATTTTTCGGTCCTAAAGAAAGAGGCTAGTGAACTCAATTTTGAATCTATTTGGTCACAGATGGTACCATTAGAAAGCTGATAAATTTTTTTATCTTTAACTTTTCACTGAATCAAAATAAAGTAAATTTTTTGCAGAGTTATTGAATTTTTAAACTTTGGGTAATATTTGTAAAATTTTAATTACCATTGAGATCAAAAGAAAGAGGCTAGTGAACTCAATATTGAATCTATTTGGTCACAGATGGTACCATTAGAAAGCTGACACATTTTTTATCTTTAAATTTTCACTGAATCGAAATAAAGTAGATTTTTGAAAAGTTTTGAAAATTTTATAAATCTTAACCAAAGTCTATAAATTTTTATATTACCCAAAGTTTAAAAATTTAATAACTTTGTGAAAACTCACTTTATTTCGATTCAGTAAAACGATTATGATAGAAAAATGTGTCTTCTTTCTAATGGTACCATCTGTGACCAAATAGATTCAATACTAAGTTCTCTGGACTTTTTCTTTTAAGTCACAATGGTAATTAAAATTTTATAAAACTTTCCATCTGATTCAATATTGAGTTTTCTTAATCCTTTTTCTAATTCGAATAAAAAGAAAAAAAATAGACTAGTTTTAAATTATTAAAATAATTTAATTTTTGAGCTTAAATTCTTTTTACCTGGGGCATACACTAATTTATGTTTGTCCAAATATTATTTTTAATTATGCATTTTTGCATCATTTTTTTAACAATAAAATAAATCAATACAAAACATGTCAAGTGGTGTGATCAAAATCGGCAAGGTCAATAATTTTATTTTTTTTTTGAAGTAAAATTTTGTTTAGGGAAGATAAAAATATTTAAGAAATAGTTTAGTTTGCATGTGAGTATTTGAGTGCTGAATGGTTTGGGACTTGTTTGGCAAAGAGAATTTTGAACAAGCGAAGCCTTAGATGACACTCGCTTAACCTATCTTAATTTGTTTTTTTTTTGTTGTTGTTCAAGAAGCAAATACACAAAATCCCATCAAGTAACGAGCTCATTACCTGAAATAGTTAATGGAGTTGCATAATTATAGTCAAATTGTTGAATCTTAAATAAATATTTGTGTTTCCGGCGATAGACCCAACAAAAAAAAATTTACATAATCCTTGTTGTGCACTCCGATCTAAGCAGCTATCCAAGCGTTTGCACACTAAATAAATTAAAATAAAGTTTAATTTCAAGATTTGAAATTTAAAACTTTTGAATTTAAAATAATAAATTTTCCAACATAATTACGAATAGATACCTTCTGTGCTAAAAATGCTAAACATTAAGGTATTTTTCATTTTAGTTGGCGTTCTTTGTTTTTATTGTTTAGATCTCTCTTTCTCTCTCACTCACTCCAAATCCTTGGTAACATTTTTTTCAATTTTTCCCCCTTTTCCCACATTGCCAAATGTAAGTTTATGTAAATTCACGTGATTTTTTTTATCAACTAATTTCATTCTGTGCAAAGTATGTTTATCTTGGCGTGTCATTTATGATGGTTACCGTGGTAACTGCGCATACTGGACCATTATTTCAAAATTTAACATTATTTAGATAATTAATATTAAATAAAAAGATTAGTTTATTTTTTCTAAATGGCAGCATTTTATAATTGAAAAAAATATGTCATCGTTTCCTTCAACGGTATCACTATCGAATCCGAGCGCAACAGAGACTCTAAACCGCTTGAGCGGTGCCACAGAAAAGTACTTAATTCAGCGTATGAGACTATATTTGTAATTGTTTTTTTGAAGACTCAGAAAACTGCAATTGACCAAGAAAGAAGCCACGACTGTTTCGTCGTCGTCCATACAGCGAGATCTATGCTCCAGTCAAATAGTCAACTTTGTCAACAACGACCTGCCGGCGCCCGAATATGAAGAAATCACGGTCACCATTCGAAAGTCTGAACGAGGATTCGGTTTCGATCTTAAAAATGGAATTTTGATCAAAAAAGTTTTTCCAAGTAAGACACTTTATTTTTTCTTTATTTCGATTTGAATAAATTTTATATTTCAAAATTAAAAAATTTTCTAGAATTAAATTTAGAGGGGCTGAATTTTTTGCCAATTTAAAAAAAATCAAAATAAAAAACTTTCTAATTACCTCAAATTTTTTTATTAAATTCAGAATTTAGAAAACAATCAATAAATATTTCTATTTCAATAATTTTTTTCCTGAAAACAATTATTAAAAAATTGATTTTCAACTCTTTTTATCGATCTAATGAAAATGAATAATTTTTTAATAGCAAAGAGAGCTATGTAGGAGAAGATTAGTCATTTAATTGTCTTTCTTTCATTACTATTTAAAAAAAAAAGAGGACACCTTAGTAAAGAGTCCAATTATTAAGAATTTTTATTAGTTTATACTAATCAAAGCAATATATAAATCTAGATTTAAAATCTTGATTTTGTTTAACCTTGAGGTAAAATTTGAAAAAACTTACAAAAAATATTTTCTTTTACACAATTTAATTACGAGATAAAAATTAGAGCTATTGACATTGTGAGTCATTAAAAATTTAAAAAATTAATTAATTTACTATATCTTTTTAAAATTCTTCAAAATGTACTTGTAAAATGCAAAATTTTAATTAAATTAAAAAAAAAAATTGAAATATGTTCAATTTATTGCACTGTATTTTACTAATCAATCGATTTTATAATCGATATTTATGATTATTATTTCAAAATTATATTTTTTAGCACACTATCTAAATTAATGTGAGTTAATTTTAAGGTAAATGAATCCTTTCATCATTTCAATTAAACCATTATTTGATTTAGTCACTTCTGTGTTCTTTGGAAACCATAATCCACATATATACTTAAAAAACTTTTTTTTTTTTTCGACCACATTTGTCTCTTACTGATTTTAAAAAAATTTTTAGCTGAGTCTTTGGATTTTCTTTAAATCTTCCACTGATTTTTGCTGCAATAGTCACTAGATTTCTTCGTTTGGCACTCTGTCCAATGTGGCTATTCATGATCCTCTCTGTTTCTCTGATTACTAACCTTGTTTCATCTGTACAAAAGAATTAAAATTACTGTTGACTGGAATACAAGTCAGATTGAAATATATTTTGGTATAGATTCAAAGCTACTTTTACTGAAATGGTTCTATTTAATCTAGTTTGAATAAATTAAGAAATTTTATATAAGTTTATTTTTAAAGGCATCAAATACATTCTGCACTACAATTAATCACAAGTTACACTTTAATATTTAAATGTACTATATTAATCAAAGATGCACTATAAATGACATTCTTTACTAAACACTAAATTAATGTTTAAAAAGCACTAAAAAAATTTTCGACCTGAACTATTTTAATTAATTTTTAAAATATAAAATACAATAATCACAATTTTATTTTTTTCAAAAACTTTATTTTTTTAAACATAAGAAAATACAAATTACAATTATAAATATATTATTTAATTTTAATTATAAGAATAAAATAAAAAAAAAAAATTGTATTTATTAAGTAGCCGATTCTTTATCAAATTAACGATTTAGATAAACTTTCATAAAATAAAATTATCAAAAAGGAACTCTGCCAGCTTAAAAGTAATCGTTTAATGTAGCGACAATATATTTATAGTTAGTGAGAGTGATGAAAATAAAAATAAAATTTAAATTTAAAGTTAAAATTATTTAAGTTCAAGTCAAAAATTATTTAAGTAAAAATAAAAAATAATTTAAGTGCGAGATTATTTTTTTAGTAAAGTTTTGAATATAAGTTTATATATAAGTTCTGATTTGAATTATTTTGGTAAAAAATCGAATAATTTAGTGCACATAAAATAATGTAGTACTGTTCGGAAATAATTTAGTGCAGATTGGTATTAAAAATAGTGCGTCTTGTGATTAATTTATAGTCCAACATTAAATACAAGCCATTTTTAAATAAAAATCATTTCATTAGATTACAATTAAAATTTTTTTTTATTTTGCTAATTAACACTAGAAGATCGATTTTTTTAACAATTTAGACCCGAGAAGTCTTTTTAATAATATTAAATGAAAAAAAAACATTGTTTTGGTTATTTTAATCTTTTATTTTTTTTATTAAATCAGCATTAATAAATTAATCTTAGGAAAAAATTAATACAATATAGAAAAAATGTCTGAGCCCATTTTTTTTAACCATAAAGACTTGGGAAGCCTTTAAAACTTTTATTTATTCAAAATAAAAACATAGAGTTCTTATGGCTCCTTTTTGTTTCTACAATTCTTTAAATTCAAATATTTTAAAAAATACTTTATCTAAGGACAAAATTAGTGAAAAAAATTACAAATTTTTTCAAAAGTTAATGCTGCTTAATAATTAATATAATAAAATCTTTTTAAAAGTTTACATTACTATTTTGATATTAAATTGGATGCAAAAAATTCGTTTTTTTGTCGCTGGATTTTTATTTGATTTAAATTTCAACGGAGAAAAAAATTCCAAAAAAAAAATAAAATTTCTTTTTTAAGATACACCGGCTTACCATTCTGGCATCCAAGTGGGCGATATAATCCTTAAAGTAAAAAAAAAGAAAACAGTTGAAGAAAAAAGAGTAAACTTTTATTGTAGATAAACGGCACGTGTGTTAAGTCAAAAGAGAGCAAAGACATCCAAAATATGATAGACGAATGCGGTAAGTACTGATCAGCTTTTGGGCGCATACTTTCCATATTTTTGCTTAAATTCCTCGCAAATGCCACGAACGTCATGATTGCCAAAGAAAAAACCAAAAAATCATCAAACATTTAGCATGTCATTATTTAGCGCTTTTAGGCGAACAAAACAGCAATGCCAAATATTTCTAATTTCGAATTCTTTAATTAATTAGTCGAATGTATACAAACAAGGAGATGCCGGGCCTCATCACCCAATCTCACATTTTCTACATAATCCTATAAACAATTTTTCTCTTTTTTTTCTCTCTTTTTTCTACTTTCTGAAAATTCCAAACAATTCCTATAACCTATAAACAAATTCTCTAGTACTAATTACATTATTCGAATCTTCTCTTTCTCTTTCTCTCTCTCTCGAACTCCTTGCTTTTTCCTAAATATCAACCTTATCTAAATCTTGAAAATAAGCTTGCAAATTATCTCTCAATAACAAAACATTGAAAGATTAAGTAACAGCAGCATTGGAAACGAACGAATAACAATAACATTAAATTAATTTGAACATTCAGCAATATATTGATATTTCAACAAGATTAAGCAAACACCTTGTGCTGAACTTGACTAGACTTGACTCGAGATGAAATGATGAATTCGGACCAGGAGCCGAGATCGAAGCCGCCCTTGCCAAGGACGCTCAGTTCCAACCGCGTAAACTTCACAGTGAGCCGGTCGTCGCTCAACGACCTGCTCAATCCATCCAGACCCGAGGGCTCCAACCACTATTTGGAGGTGCCCGACGCGGCAACCTCCTACTACACATCCTATACGCCTAATGCCAGCACTTCGGTGCCATACGGCACCATGTCCTCGTCCTCCTGTTCGCCGGCCCCCTCCAGCAGACACTCCAACTCGCCCACTGTTTACAGGCGCGCCAAATCCGACAAATTGGACAAAATCTGGTCCAAAAACAAGCAAACTTCGTCCGGTGTGGACAAGTCACACGACACACATGCCAAATCATCCAGAAATATCCAGTCCTCTTACGGATCGTCGCCCGCTTTTTCCAATCGTAAGCGCAGTTCAGTAGAATCATTGACTTGTAAGAATCTGACTTGAAAATATCTCTGTACCCTTTGGCTTGATTTGGTGGCATTGCGAGTCCTTTTTGAAACTAATAAAAAATTTAGAAAAAATTTTCCTTTTTTTTTAGCTAATTCTTTTGTGTCATTGCACTTGCAGCGGCGTTTGCCATTCACCAACGCCACGCCGAGTCCTTGCGCGCCGGCAACATCGTCCTCGTTCAGCCTCCGCTCGCGTTTGGACGAGAGCAAGAGCGAGGTGAGTCTGAACGAGTCGAAGCAATCGACCGACAGCCGGACATCGGAGGAAGGCAAGACTGAGCTGGACGAACAGAGCAGGAGTGACCAAGAGACAGACCACGAGGACTCGGCCGAAATGCCTGTGGTCGGAACTTTGGCCCAGTCGGCCGAGTCCAATTTGACTCAGTTTGTCAACGATTCGACCGATGTGGGCCGCAGTGCTGTCACCTCACATCGCAAACAACACTCAATGTCAGATGAGTCGCTCAAAAATTTTGATATTTCTAACAGCAGTGGCACCAACACGTCCAGTTCGACTTCCGACAAACGTCCCATTAAAAAAACAAGAGTAAGTTGAAAAAATAGTTTTTTTTAGTTTTTTAGTTTTTGGTATTTTAATTGTTTATTTTATGAAGAGTTCTACTAATGGAAAAGGCTATCAGACCCAATCTTTGTCTAACATTTCTATTAACTCTTTAAATCATTCCGTATCTGTTGGCGAGCTGGACAAACAAAAAATCAATGATCAAAACGATGATGTAAGAAGATTTTTTTTAATGAGAAAATTTTTTTTTTTAATTAAATTTTGTTAAGATTATTGATTGCAAAGATGATGTATCTTATACTAGTGAAGATAATTTACATGATGCTAATGATAAGGTAAGAATTTAATAATGAATAATAATGTATTACCAGGAAGACATCTATGGTAGCTGGATGCATTGAAATCTAGTTACATATACAAAGTTATTAATAGTTTTCTATTTCATTATATAAGTCCAATCTGTAAATTATAAAAAGAAAAATGAAAAAACAAAAACTAACTAAAACTAATTTAGTTTACTTAGATTAAAATTTATTTTAATTAAATTGAAAAGACAAATTATGAAAAAATAATTTAGTTTTAATTTTATTTTGACACACTAAATATTTACATTTTAAAAAACCTGAAAAGTCAAAAAAATAAAATTATTTAATTAAGTTAAAAAAATGTTTTTGCTTCAAGTTTCAAGGTTAATCAACAGGCTAGGATCCGTTCCCCGGTTAAAACTCCTTTTATTTAAAACTAATTTAAATTTTGTTTCAATTATAAAAAAATAAAATAAAGCTTTTTATTTCATAGATATTTGAAAATATTTAACAACAACAAGGTATTCAAGTTAAATAAATCGAATACGGCAGCAAAATTAATAAAAATAAATTACTGTTTTTGTAAATCGAAAACATAAGATCTTTAGATCACAAAGCAATTCATTAATCTTGAATAGAAATATTCCACATTCAAACGATATTCTAAAAAGAAAAATTAAAAATAAAATATAAAATAAAGGTATTTAATTAAGTTAAAAAACATTTTATTAGTAAATAAATAATGTTGATTTATAAAAAGTGGATAATGAATGATCTTTAGTTTAGTCGTTTATTGAGAAAAAAAGCTTTATTCATCTTTTTGAATTTCAAATTATTTAATTCGAAAAAAATTTAATTCTCAGCTAACTATTTTACTAATAGTTAACATTAGACTAATCTGACAATTATTATTAAATTAATTCAAAATCTTCAAATGCTCAAGTTTTAGTTTTTTTTTGGGTACAAGTGCTTTTGGCACTCATTAAAATGGTCTCATATTTAAAATTCTCTAATTCTCTTATTTGAATTTAGATTTTTTTTGATACAATTTGGGCACTTATTTTCGATGACTAAAAATAGAAAAACTTAAGACCAATATTCTTTTTTTCACCTTAAAAACATTAATTTGTCTCATTAAAAAAAAAAAAAAAAAATATTAAAAATTCTATTTTTGGCCACTTTTTTGACGAAAAAAAAAACTTGGTCAAGAACAAAAAAATCACAAGTTGACTCAGTTCTTAAGAATAATTTAATTTCTTTCGGTTAAATGATTCAAGTCTCTTTTTACAATTGAAATTCTTTATGTTTAATAATTTTGTTTAAAGCTCGCATTTGACATGAGTGGCTGCAATGACTACAAACATTTGATTTATAAACCTATTAATTTATCAATTTTTCTATGTTATACCCTTGGCAGTCAAAATGAGTGTCCGAACGACTTGGTAAATTTGCCAAAAAAATGCAAAAAAAATTAATTTTATTCATCAAAAAAAAACTAGTTTTTTTGTTTATTTGTGGATGATTTGTTGTTGTCAACTGAAAAAAAGGACACAATTATTCGATGGTCATACGAATTGTACACAGTGTTCATAGACTTTTCGGCAGTAAGTCCTCTAAATTCAGACTAATTTGAAGCGAATAATTAATTTTCTTTAAAAAAAGCCCCTAAAAATAAAAGTAAAAGAAATTACACTGAGAAAATTCGAGGAAATATTTGAACAAAATCCGTCGGAGAATTTTATTCAATTGAAAGTTTTGCTCGAAGAGTCGAGAAAAGACGCTATTCAAAATGTGAATAGCCAACTGACTCGGTTCAAGGAAGTCGACCAAATAGGTAAGCTATGAGCTTGACTTAGGTGCATTTTTTACTTGGACCCGTGATTTAAAGATCAGGCTAAAACATTTAGGCTAAAGCAGAGTAAAATAATTAGGAGTCAATTTGTAAAGCGAAGCATAAGTAAGTCAAAGTCGTGACGTAATCATAGGAGTAGAGCCTCGTGTCCTTAAATGTCAAATTAGCTGAATATTTTTTGTTTAAATGTTAAATGTTAGCAGAAAGAGGAATAATTTTTTTGGCAAAAAATAAAATTTAATTTTGCAGGTCTTGCCAGTTTGTTCCACGGAAACGACTTGTCCAAGATGTCTGTGTCCATTGATAAGAATGATTTTGACAGTGCCAAGTCGTATATAGTTGCCAATTTGGCCCACTATGTGGAAGAATTGGGCAAAAATTTGGTCAAAATAAACAACGAATGGAACGGACCGCGAGACACTGCTCACATATCCGCGTTGACGAGTTCGCTGGCCACGTTTATCAAGCGATTCAATCTCCCGGTCAAGCAAATAGGAAAATATGACATCGACAAGATACCGATATTTTTTAACAAAAAGCTAAAAGCCAAGAAAAACTCGACGTATTCGGTGCGCGGCCACAGCTTGATCGATTCAGTATTTTTTCTCAAAAAGTCTGTTTGCTACCGGTGTAGTCAACCATTTTGGGGCATCGGATACCAAGGCTTAGCTTGTCAAAGTAATGAAAAAATTTTTTTTCTTAAATTTTTATTTCAATTGTTCAAATAAAATTAAAAAAAATTTTTTTTATTAAAAAAAAAGAATCAAAATGTGATATCAAAATTCATCGACATTGTCTTAATAGCGGCCTGTTAAGCGAATGCCAAGGATCGCAGAAAACCATAAAAACCGATTACAAGGAAAAATTTGACAACATTCAAAAAATGATTTTTGGACCCAAGAGTAAAAAAAAATTTTTTTTCACTTTATTTTTTGCTTATTTTACAATGAATTTTTTTCATAGAAAAAGATGAAGAATCACAGAGCTTGTTCTATCCGAATTCGGTTGGTGATGGTCAACCAAACGCCGGAGATTCATCCTCAGCTATTCCAACTAATTACCCTAGTGATTATATACAAAGTTTTTTTACTTTTTTTTCCACAAAATTAAATAAAAATGCAAAAATTTTAATTATTTATTAAAGGAAATTTGCCGGTTAATGAGGCCATTAAAAAGTTCGAAATGTTGAACGCCCAAAAGCCCACTCCAGTTATACTGACATCACCCACGGCACCCAAAGTGACCGCTCTGCACTCTGGCTCGTCGTCGCCGAACAACAACGAGCACCGGCAGTCGCCGCAAAACACAAGTCCAGACCATCTAAACAGGTAAGCATGCACATGCTTTCTAAGAGGGGTTATAACATGGATGCTTGCTTTTTGTTATTGCGCCATCTTGCCTATTTCAAATAATCATTTTTTTTCGATTAAGTCTTAAAAAAGATTCTAATCACCCGAATCAGAGTCAAATTTTGCCTAATAAACCTTTCGGTAATACGGCTTGTTTGAACACAAGTTCGTCTAGTGTAGCCAACGGGTATACTAGAGAACAAGCGTGCAAACGGGTCGGTAGCTTGAAAGTAGATGTTAAAAAATCAAAGTCTAATGTTGCTCGATCAAAAAGGTAAAAAAAGTCAAAAATTAAATTTAATATACTAACAGTAGATAATTAGATTTTATTAGTTTTAATTTTTTTGCTTACTAAAATAAAACCTTAATTGTTTAGTCTTGATGGCCACGAAAAAAATTCAAATATTTTTCCTGCTTTTTTGACAAAATTAAAAATTTCACTTAAAATAATTCTTACTAAAATTTTGCCTCAGAAATGAACTTGAAACCAAACAAGTTTTTCTCGTAACTTCTCGGATCAAAATAGTAAAAATTAAAAAATTATTAAAAATAATTAAAATTAAAAAATTATTAAAAATAATTAAAATAAAAAAATTATTAAAAATAATTAAAATAAAAAAATTATTAAAAATAATTAAAATTAAAAAATTATTAAAAATAATTAAAATAAAAAAATTATTAAAAATAATTAAAATTAAAAAATTATTAAAAATAATTAAAATAAAAAAATTATTAAAAATAATTAAAATAAAAAAAATTCGTGATAAATAAAATGGACAAAAATAAATTTTATTTTTTCGAAAAACTTATGTGATACTCAAGCGTCCTAAGAGAAAACAAATTTTAAGTAAAAAATATTTGCCTTGGTCTGATTTAAGCCTCTTCTTTTAAAACAACTCCAAGAGTCTATTCAAAAGCCCAATGTCTCTTTAAAGGTGAACTTATGACTAAAGAGAAAAAAACCGGCCAAGTGTTTTACCTCTGTTCCACAGACTTAAATTCAACAAGGTTTTATTTTTAAAATTTTTTATGTTTAGCTATAACTTATCTGCCTTGACAAAAATTAAAAATTATTTTGACGCTTATTTTAAAGTGACCCCGAGCCAGTTGAAATAAAAAACGCTATTTCCTCATCAAACCCCCCGAATTCCCGGCTTAATGATCGGTAAAAAATTGTTAACCTTAAACGCTTATCTTTAACTATGCCGCTTTTTGTTAAAATTTTAACAGAATTTGTGTTGATTCATCAAGTATTATGAACGAACAGGAGCCAAATGCGACAAACAGCTACCGTTCGTCATCCAGCGGACACCACAACTCGGCAAACGACCGCTTTTGGATGCAAGAGTCTGACATTGAAGTGGACGAAGAACTTCCCAGCATTAGTGCTGCCATTTCCAAAGAGGCTCTGGAAAAATTGACCCGCAAAGAAATCAAAACCCAAGAAGTCATCAACGAACTCATTCACACTGAGCAAAAGCATGTGCGAAATCTAAAAATCATGAAAAATCACTTTTTTATTCCGATTCATGTAAATCTCTACCTTAGCGTAGAAGAACAAGAAATTGTGTTTCCAAATTTGGACCAAGTTCTCGCAATACATTGTAATTTTTTGAATTTTTTTCTTTATTTTGGCAATTAAAATAATTTTTTTGTTTATTTAATCCAAAGCTAACTTTAATAAAAAATTAAAACAACTAAGACGCGAAAACCCCATAGTGCCGATCAAGCAATTGATTGATATCATTTTGGAGCAGTTTAAAGGCGAAGAGGGCGCCAAGTTTCAGTCGGCATGTGCTAAATTTTGTGAAAATCAAAGCCAAGCCATCAAGTTGTTACAGACAAAATTAAAAAATAGCGATAAATTCAACCAATTTATAACAGTAGATTATTTTAAAAAAAATTTGAAATTTTTTTTTTATTTTAATTAATAGGGGGCTGAGAACCACTGGATTTGTCGTAAGCTGCATTTGAAGGACTTTTTGCCCACTGAAGTACAGCGCTTGGTCAAGTACAAGCTTTTGTTCAACGAACTGTCAAAATCGGCTTCAGGTGAGCCAATTTTTTTAATTCTAAATTTGAAAAGCAAATTTGAATTAAAATACGAAATAGCTAAGGAATTAAGATCAAGAATTCTATTTACAGTATTATCATAATCTTTTCAACATGACATTAAAGCCACTTAAAAAAATAAAAAATGTTGTTTTGACAGCTGGATTAGATTATTTAGAATTATGACGCAAATTATTTTGAAAAATAGCTTGTGAAGTTATGATTTATTTTAAAAAGACATTCTCTTAAACTTCTAAACTTCTAACAAATTTCCTCAACTTTCACTTTACTTTTGATGTTTTGGTTTCTCTACTTGCTTGATCGTGTCTTGTTTAATGAAAGTATTCCGAACAATAAAAAAAGCTATTCAAACATGGTACCATGACTCGCATCCATAGAATAGAATTAATATTACTGATCCTTTAAAAAAAAAAATTGACATGTTTACCTCATTTTCTTCATGATTTTCCATGGATGAAGATTGAAGAAAAATAAAAAATGTAAAAACAATATAAATTTTTTTTTTCATAAATGTTAATAAAAGATTAACATTCTTGTAAAAATTAAAAAAAAATTTAAAGTCAAGTAAGAAAAACAATCAATTAATTGTTAATCTCCTTCCATTTTCTATGTTCCAGGTGCTAGCTTTGAGTCAAACTTTCAGTCACTCTCAATCAGATTACTGTAATTTTCTAATTTTCCAGCTTGATTTAAATTTATTTATTAAAAAACAAAGAACAAAAAAAAAAGAAAAATCAATTAATTAAAAAAAATTATTAATTTAAATTTTTTAAAATAAATTTTTTTTTTTATTTGTTCAAAATTACTTCTCTTAGTGCAACAAGGTTCAGCATTACTTTTATTTTTCAGATTAAACCACGATGAAAGCAAAATTTGAATTTAAAAAAATAGTATTCATGTTTATTTATTAGGTTAAAAAAGAAAAATATTATTTTGCATAAAAAAGAGTTATAATTAATGTAAGAAAAAAATTTTTTTTTCGAAATAAAAAATCTCTCACATAATTAATAAGACCCAATATACAAAAAATTCACTACATCCAAAATGCTGTTTAAGATTGTTTTATTATTAGTTCCGAGAGGTTGAAAAAATAAATGAAAAATTATTAATATGAACATAAAAATATAGGTAAATTTAAAATGGTCGTCATTAAAACATAATTTTATTACATTAATTAGATTAATTATTATTTAAATTTTAACTTTTTCATGTTTTTATATTTTCTAATATTTTTTGAACAATATTTCAAAAAAATAAATAGAAAAAATAAAAATATGAAAATGTAAAATGTAAAATGTAAAATCATTCATATTTTGTCAATTTTTCAAGAAAAATTTGAAATAATTTCTTTTTTTCAAATATTTTAAATAAAATAGAATTCTAACTTAAATTTAGTATAAACTTTTTTTTAAAGAAAGGGTTGATTTTCTTACCAAATTATTATTTAAAGAGAATCTTTTATTTATTTACCAAATTAATTAATAGGTCTATTAGGATAAAATATGTGATCAATTGGTCACAAAAATGAACTGTCATTTTTTATTTATAAATTTAATTTTTTAAAATTCAAGACCAAGAGGACATAAATCGCCTGCAAGAGTGTGTTGATGCCAGTAGTAAAATATCCCACTTTGTAAATAATGCAGTAACAGTATGTGAAAACAAAATTCGCAATGACGAAATAGCAAGTCGAATCGATACCAAAGAATTCGACCAATATGCAGCCAAATATATACGATTGGTACCATATCGGGTAAGCAGCAAAATCATGTCCTACATGAGCGTCATATTTTTTGCTTTTTTCTCATTTTAAATTGACACTCAGGCTTACAAGGTGGTGATTTGACACCAGTTTACCAAATTTTAGGATAATTTTGGTAATATAGCCTAAAATTTTCGCTAATTTTAATATTTAAAAAAATGTCAAAAATTTTTTTATTTTTTCTTCTTTAAAAATAGAGACGGAACGATTTAGAAAATTTTTTGTTGGGCTAAATTTTAAGAATTTAAAATTATATTATATTTTATAAATCTATTATTTTATAATTTTTTTTCTATTTTTTTCTAAAAAATTTTGACAATTTTTATTTTGACTAATATTATCGAAAAAATATGCTTCTAAATCCTAATCTATATATTGTAAATCACCGTGTTGCATCACCTCTGTAGTATTTTTTGAAAAAAAAATAGAAACAAAAATTTTTTTATTTAAGTATTTGAATGTAAAAGACCGAAAATTGTTGTATGAAAGTGAATTGGAGTGGAAACATTCAAAAAATGGCTCCAAAATTCTCCATGCCCTGCTGTACGAAGACATTCTGGTCCTTTTGGAAAAGTGCACAGACGAAAAGCGTCGCTACATCCTCAAACCACTTAATTACATAGAAAATCGGTTCAAAAAAATTCTCACACCAGTTATACCAATCAATTGGATCACTCGATTCGGCCTGTTGAGCGACAAGCGTCAATTCTATTTGGTGGTCGAACAAGACGCGCAGAAGGAAAAAAATGCCATTGACAGCCAAAAATTGCTCACTTTGGTAACCAAATCGGGCGATGAACGCAGCAAATGGTGCAATTACTTGGAGCATTTGACGGGCAAACGAGACGAAAACACGAGCCTGAACCGTCACCAGTCGTCGGTCAGCTCACTCGCTCGTTCGCCGTCCAACTCCAACATTTCTCAGCAATCTACGCCATCCATGTCCACATCTATTTCGACATCGGCGCTGAGCAACACACTTAGAGTGCCATCGGACGACCAGTCCGCCCCTCAGCCCCAGCCCAAACAAGCTGACCAAGCACAACTAGAAGAACAACTCAACCAAAATTCCAAGAGCATTCTAAAACTGCTTGGCGAAAGACACCAAATTTTCGCCAAAATCAACCACACAAACGCAGAACTAGCTGAGCCCGCGAGCCAAGAGCTCAAGCTGTCCGACATGGACGCGTTCCTCGACCACACTCAGACCATTCTCAACCAGGCGTGCATAGAACTGAACTCTTTGGAAATGAAAATTGTGAAAAATGATGACAACAAGCTCCAGAGTGAATCCATGCAGTCCAATTTGATTAAGCTTGAGCGCTATTTGGAACTGTTGCGCGCTTGTTTCAGCGACCAGCAGAACAAACTGAAAAAAGATGCCGAAAAATGCCTGCCCAATCTGAGATTGTCTTTGAACGAGCCCAAAAGTCTGAAGAGCTCGCCAATTCGGCCTATTAGGGGACAGACCCTGAGCGTGGACTCAGAGCTGGTGTCAAGCAGTGTGATATCGTCGTCGTCGACAAATGCCGACTTGTCCGAAGACGAGCAAATAAACTACTATGACGACTTGGACAACATGGACGAGATGAATGTGCGAAGTCAATCGACCTGCTCAGATGCAACGCTGGTCATAATGCCCAACAATTCGGTCATAACCGAGTGTGTCAAACTGCACAAGATTAGGATAGAAAATTTTGCTCACAATCAAGAGGAAAATGAAGAGAATGAGCTGGGACCGAATGGCCACAAGGCCGAAGAAATAAATGAGGAAGATGTTTACAGAACACCTGAAAATGAGAGGGAACTAGATGATGCCAAATTTAGTTGTTTAGTATTGAACAAAATCAGGCCTCATGGACTCGAGAATGATTCGGACATGGACCTGAGGGCGCCTACACCACCCTCCACTGAGCCTCCTTGTCTGCCCCACTCGATCGACACGAACAATGATCTGAGTGATGACGAGGTAAAAGAGTATCCTTTTAGTAGAGATAATTTTGATGCCGAACATTCGTATGCTTAAGACCTTAGATGGCGGTGACTTCTTGACTTGGTCAATATGTGAATATTTGTTGTATTTGTGAAGTGAGCCTTGCAGTAGCTGCTGAGCAAGCCGACCGGGCAGTTTTGATTAAATCGTTGATTAGTTTTTTTTTATCTATTTTGTTTAATTAAAATTTAAAGATGGGTTTTTTAAGTTTTTATTTTTAAAATTTAGTTTACGTAAAAGTAAATCGAGCGAAAATAAGATTTTTTCTTTTTTTTTTCTTCATTATTGTGTGTGTGTTAGATAAATGACCTTTTTTTTTCGAATGATTTTTATTATTTAAATAATTTTCTTAAATAAAAATTAATTTTTTTTTATTATTCAATAAATCGTGTTTAATAGATATAATAGTATTTTGTTTTATTCTTTTTTTTTAATGATGTCTATCCCAATTCAATTTGTATCATGCGGACATAGTTATTATAGCCTTGTATGCATTTCATATGAACAAAAGGCTATTGTTTTTTGGTTAATGAATATTTATCTGAATTCAAATCAAAATTTATTGATTATCCACGTAATTTATAGTTTTTATCTTACCATCTCTTCTTCTTCTTCCAAAACTTACCAGTTTTTCAAACTTTTGGTAAAAATCATATCAAATTTCAAATTATTTTGTCCTAAAATAAGGACATTTTGAACCTGAAAATCAAACTTTGATTTTTCATTTTTTTTAAAAAACCATTTTGATATTTGAATTCTACGACCAAAAATACTTTATAGTGCACTTGATTTTTAATTTTTGAATTATGTCCTCTTTGGGTACTGGGGGCCGGAAGTTGACCAACTCAAAAATGTTAATAGTATTCAAATTCATATATTTAATGAATACAAAAGCTTGATATAATAATCGATCCCTCTATTGATAGCTGAGACTAAAAGCTACAATAGTATAATATAATCATAGTTATTATAATTATTTTTGGCCAAGTAATACATAATAATAAGAAAAATCGACTTTTTTAGAATTCAAAGTTGAATTTTGATTCCTTCCCATAATTTTTAAAATAAGATCGACCACGATTCTGAAAGGGCATCAAAAACTTTACAAACTGACACATTTTCAGCGGTCCCTTTTGTTTCCTTCAAAATCTGCTTGAGTTAAAAGTTAAAAATTAAACAAATTTAGCAAATTTTTTCAAAAAATTTTATTTTAGTTTATTTAAATCTAGAGAATAATCGTATTTTAATTATTTTCACCTAATTTTAATCTTGCAGCATCTAAACATAAAGAATCTATTTTTGCCTTATTGCTTGTATTTAACTTGTTTAACTTTTAACATAAGCAGATTTTAAAGGAAACAAAAGGGACCGCTGAAAATTTGTCAGTTTGTAAAGTTTTTGATGCCCTTTCAGAATCGTGGTTTATCTCATTGTAAAAATTAAGGGAAGGAATCAAAACTCAACTTTGGTCGATTATTATATCAAGCTTTTGTATTCATTAGTTATATGAATTTGAATACTATTAACATTTTTGAGTTGGTAAACTTCCGGCCCCTAGTAACCAAAAAGGACATAATTTAAAAATTAAAAATCAAGTGCATTATAATGTATTTTTGGTCGTAGAATTCAAATATCAAAATGGTTTTTTAAAAAAAATGAAAAATCAAAGTTTGATTTTCAGGTTCAAAATGTCCTTTAATTTGCTTTCTTTTCTTTTTTTTTTCAATATTCTATTGTTTTATTTTAATTTATCTATTATGATCTGAAGGAGTTCTAAAGTCTTTACAAATAAATAAAGATGCATTTCATAGAGCCAAAGCCAAAATGATAATAGCAAATTTTTATCTATTTTTAATTTCTCTGGACTTTATTACCATTTTTTAAAAAAGTTTTTAATTTTGGTTTATTTTGGTTTGGATAAATATTTGAACATCTGTGTTTAATTATTATAAGTCTGTTAAAAAAATAAAAAATTTTATATGAAAAAATAAAATTTTAAGTTGTAAACAAAAAATTAATTCTTTTAAACAATTTGTCAAAATTTTTGATTAGCCTTTAAAGAACTAAAGATAGATATACTTTTAAAGATTAAAGGTTTAGCTAAAAAAATACGAATTCTCTATTTTTTATTTAAAAACTAGTGTCGAAATTTGTTTTCGAGATATTTTTCCTTAAAATATGGATCCATTATACCTTAAAATAGTAGTATGAACTTGAAAATCAACAACATGGCAGTGATTGGACTTTGGAAACGGTAACCGCTTAAACGCATTGACACTCTACACACAACTATAAATACAAGCCGTTTTTGTACTACCAGACCAGCATTCGGAACACTAACTTTTTAAATAGACTGACCCGCGGTCATACCATCGGTGAGCCAAACAAAATTCCAAAGTCACATACCAATTTTACATTTGTAAATTTATTTCTTGCAAGTGTTATAAATTTACAAATGGTGATTCCGAAATGCAACAAACAAATATAGATTGTGACTTTGAAATTTACTTAAAGAGTGACCTAAAATGGAACCACTAAGCATCTTAGGCGGTAAACAAAGCAAAGTTTATTTTTGGGTAACTTAAATAAGGTTTCAAATGCTAGACAATTTAAACATTTATGAAGCTTTTGTAACTTTTGTTAGGCTGGAAAAAAGACATAGAAACCTTAGAAAAAGTACAACGCTGTGAAATAAAGTTTGTCCCTGAGATAAGACTTTTAATTTACGAAGAAAGATTGGTAAAGCTAGAATTGACGTCTCTATAGCGGAGACGTGAAATAGGAGACCTAATAGAATTTTTTAAATGTATTAAAGAGGTTAGCTCGGTAACATGGCAAACTCACTAATAACTGCTGGAAATTTTGGGAACAAATTTAAAGAGAATTATCAAACTGATTTTCTTGATTATTTAACTAAATAAAGTTCAATTTGTGTTAATTATTTGTTCGATTTTGTTTTCTGATTTTTTAAACTATTAAATTTATGATTTATGATTTTTAAATTATTGAATTTACATTTTTTTGAAAAATAAACAAGGATTGTTTAAAAAAAGAAAAGACTTTAGTGTACGATTTAGATGATTAGATTCATTGATTTGTACTTTATTTTTAGTTTTAAAAATCAGAAAACAAAATCGAACAAAATAATTAACCCATATTGAACTTTATTTAGTTAAGTTTAAAAATCAAGAAAATCAGTTCGATAATTCTCTTAAAAGTTGTTTCCAAAATTTCCAAAAATTGTAAAAATGTGCATTTATGATAATTCAATATAGAAAAAAAATAACCGTAAAAACTATCAAATGATTTAATTTTATGAAAAGAGACATTTTAAATTTTATCATGGAGTATTTTTTTTATTAAAAAAACATTAAAAAAAAATAACCGGAAAAACTATCATTAATAAGAATTTATTTATTTGTTTTTCCTGTACCGAGCTTGAGCTTCTTCAGAATTTAAAATAAAAAAATAAATAAATAAAAATAAAGTAAAAAGGATTAAAATAAAATAAATTAAAGAAAAGATATATAGATATATAATAAGTGGAATTTTTATTTTTTTTTGTTTTCTTTTATATTAACTCCAAGTCTAATCTTATAGCACCAAAATTTTCTTCTTTTGAAAAAAATTCTTTTATTGAAAAATCTGGCATTATGCTTTGGATAATTTCTTTTAACTTCATAAGTATGTTTTTTTAGGAGAGATAAATGTCCATAGATATTGGAAAAATTTTTCTCAATCCATATTTTTGAACTTCGATTTAAGTGAAAGGCTTCTTATTTATAAAAGATATAATTTTGATAAAAAATTTCTTGGCAACCTTTTGGTGTAGATGGGACAAACAAGACCTTTTATCAAAAAATGAATCATTATTTTTACGATAATAAATTCAATGTCTTGTCTGTTTAAAATTTTTAGAATTTTTTTTAAACCTTTGAATTTTTTCGATTTTTTTCAGATGCTTAAGAAGTTTTTTTTGGTTCAATTAGCTTAATAAATTAAACATTAAATTAATCATTAGGCTTCAATTGTTTTCAACCCCAAAATACATTCAGACAGATAATTTAAGACAAAAATTGCCATATAAGAAACACAATGCATCTTTACAAAATCTTAGAGATCTTAATTCGCAATATTTTCGCTAATATGTGACATTTTTTTTATCATAAATTAAAATTTGAAAAAAAAACCTTAGGAACTAGACTAAATTTTTCATAAAAAGCTAATGACGTGTTTATTTTGAAATAGCAGCCACTAATTTTCAAGATATTTTGTCTTAAATTTGAATTATTTAAAATTAAAATTTTGAAAAAAGTTTATAATTTACTACAATGTCTAAACAGAGAGTAAATCTAGCTAAATTAGTCAATACCGAAATTTTATTGTACACAACCTATCTAATCGGTCTTTTGATTTACGCTTTCTATGTCATCATTACCGAATCATCAGGTAAAATTTCCTCCTAATCTTTGAAATTTTTAATTTTTTAATTAAGTCTATAAAAATCGAACTTTACTTGCAAAAAATGTGAAACATTTCAACTTTCAGCGAGTATGTGAATTTTAGAAAAATAAAGTTAATATTTTAAATCTAATCACTGAAGGAAAGTTTGGACTTTGAATGGAACAATTATATAGAAAGAATGTTCACTGAATTGAACATCATTTATCTAGTCCTGGTACCATTGATCAAAAAAATTAGTGATTTCTATTTACCTAAAGTACCAATTTATTAAAAATGTGTAATCTTTGACTAATTTTGATTTGTTTTAGCATACATGCACCATTCTATCACTATATTCAAGCTTTTTAATGCTAAAAATGTTCACCATTTGGGGTTTCATAGTCACTGTGGTCGTAAATCTCGGAATTTACGGCTTGTGCAGAATTTTTAAATTGAAAGTTTTGCTTTGGTCAAGCACCATAATAACCATGTTTTTCATTCATCATAATTCGGTGAATAATTTTATGGTAAGTTGGATAGGAAAAAATCAGAAGAAAAAATTAATCTTTTTGTTGAGTAGTCATTCAAGCTGTCAAGGGTTAGACATGACGCCCACAATGAATTCATTAGTACTTTTTATTTTATGATTCTTAGACTATGTGGCTTTTGTATGGACTATATTGATCATTTAAAAAAGAAGGACATCAATAACAATAAAGAGGATGACAAAAAGTTAGATGATATGTACAGTTTTTCAAAATTTTTAGCTTATATTTATTTTCCGTCTTTTCTATTCACCTCACCGTTCATTCCGTACAAAAATTTTCATTATTGTGTGAGTATTGTTAAATTTTTGAATTTTTTTATTTTTTATTTTGGGCCAAAAGCTCTCGGAAACAAGAGAAAAAACAAGCTTTAAAGAAATTGTAAAATTTTGTATTCGAATAGGCTTTTCTATTCTGTTGATTGAGTTTCTCCTGCGTATCACCAGCTCGTACACAATTTTGATTTACACAAATTATGTTTGGAAGTTTTTCTCTGTCACCTCTTTTGTGATGTCAATTTTGATCCGCGGATCATTGTTCACCTCAAAATATATTGTTTATTACGGTGTTCCAACATTGTTTAACAAAATAGTTGGCATGAAGACCACTGAATTGCCCAGGTGCTTTGCACTCATTCATTTGAATAGCGAGATGTGGCGCTATTTTGACACTGGAATTTATGAATTTATAAAAAAGTAATATCATTTAGACAAGAGATTGAAGATAAAAATAATTTTTATTAGTTATTTGTATATACCTCTAGGAGGTAGCAGGGGTAAAAAAACAACTCAGCTTGTGTCAATTGTATTTTCGTTTGTATTTATTTCATTCTGGCATGGTTTCGGAACCAATGTAAGCCTTTGGAGCATGATCAATTGTTTGATGATTATTTCTGAGAATGTCTATTTTAATTTTGTGTTAAAATCTAAAGAAAATTTAAAAATAGTAGGTACATTTTATCAGTTATTTTTTTTAAATTTTATTAGCTAAATAGACTGGACCTGCGAATAAAAAGAATTTTAATAGCAATTTTACTAGTAATTAGTCAAATGATAATGTATCTTAACTCATCGTTTTTTTTGGGCAATTTGAATGAAACGCTAGAGATGTATAAAATTATATTCCTAAAAAACAATAGTACTTTTGAAATAATTTATTTAAATTTTATTAATTTTTGCTTGTCAAGATTTGATTTTGAATTTTACTGTGGCCTTTTTTGGAATGTATTGTAATGCTCAACTTAGATTAGAATTAGTTGATTTATTTTATTAATTTTTTGATATTTTAATTAAATAAATTACAAATATAAATTTTTCTTTTTAAGCTAATATTAATATTAATATTTTAGTTAAAGACTCTTTTAATCATAAAGGGCCATCAATTAATGGACTGACAAAAAAAATTAAATTTTACTGACAAAAAAGACTAAATCTACTGACAAAAAAACTACATTAGATGACAAATAAATTAATTGACTGATAAAATAATTATTTGAGTGACAAAATAATTTTTTGACTAATTAATTATTTTACAACAAGTTAATGATTTTGAGGTCACAATAAAAATCAAGATCTTGAACTATAGCACCAAAATCAGAAGGAAGCTCCAGACAATTATTACAAACCGTTTTGTCCAAATCTCATCATCAAGCTAGAATCAACTATGAGAAAACGTAACAATTTAAGTTCATTCCTAACAATCTTAGAGAATTAAATTACTAAATAGCTTTCTTATTTTTTCCTTATTCACTCCTTGTGAAGCATATGGTCATTACTTTTGATTTCCACTCAATTCGAACTAAATAGCTTAATTAGAACTAAAATAAAATAAAATAAAAATGAATAAAATTTTGTCAGTGCAAAATTATTAAATAGTCATCTCAATATATATATATTTGTTAGTCGTTTAGTTTTTTTGTCAGAATAATTAGTGTTTTATTGTCAGCTAAAATAGATTAAATTAGTCACCACTTTTAGTTATATTGTCATCTTAAAAAAATTAAATTTGTCACCCCCAAAAAATTTAAGCCATCATAAAGATCTTCACGAAAAGATTGAAAGTATTGAGAGAAAAAGTGAGAATTCTGTTGTTTTAGACTTTTTTAGGGCCCTAGCAAGAAATTCAAAAAGTAAAATTATAAACTGCGAAAATCTTAAACAAAAAAATAAGATGTAGGCTTTTTTTGAAATTAGTGAATTTTCAATCCAAGAAGAAAACTTTAAATTTACGTAAATATTAGTAAAAAAAGTAACTTTTAGTAAAATATAATTAAATAAATAGAAACTGCTTTTTTCAAAATTTATTAGAAAATAATAAAAATTCAAACAATTGAGCTTTTTGTCCTTTAAATTTTTACAAATTTTTCGTAATTTTACGTAAAATTTCCAGAAAACCACTTTTCAAATCGGCACTGTAAGGTAAATATGAATGACCACCTGAGCGAAGAATACTAAAAACCGCAGAGTCCCTCCAGGCTCAGTAATAAGTCCTCATTTATTTAGTACATTTATTAATTACAACCCTAAAAGAAACAAAACAAATAATGAATAATCTCTGCTTTTCGCAGATGATCTAGTTACATTCTTCATTACAACAAGAAGGGTAACCAAGAAAATAAGATAAATAGATAGATCAGCGAACTAGAATAGTGGCCTATTAAATGGAAAATGAAGATATCAGTTGAAAAGTCGTGTTCATAAGTATTTTTTAAGTACAAAAAAGAGAGTGATAAACTTAACTTAAAAATTTATGGAAACAGAATAATGAACCAAAAAGAAATCAAGTTTCTTGGTATAAAATTTGATTCTAAATTAAATTTTAATATATTAGAAGACGAAATTAAAGAATGCTGCAATAAAAGGCTAAATATTATTAAGAAATTGTCAAACAAAAAATGGGGTCTTAATCAGAACACACTAGGAAATCTATATAAATCTTTAGTCGGATCAATTTTAGACTATTCTTTTCCTTGCTTGAATTCATTTTCAGAAAATAATATCAAAAAACTACAAGCAATTCAGAATACAGCAGTCAGATCTATTCTTAAGTTAAAATATGATACTCCCTCCAACATTGTGCATCATGAAGCTTTTAATAAACTAAAATTACTAACAGTCTCAAATCGGCTTTTTGAGTTGAGTGCGAGATATGTTGGGACAGGACTGAGTCATTCTAATCCATTGATTGTAAGACTGGCGGAGGAATACAAAGAAGGTTTCGAATCGAGATATATTGAATACCACCCAACTACATTGTGTAATTGCTACCTTACTATTTCCTACTTTTTTCCTGAAACCTGAACTATGTAAACGCGTGCCACATGTAACAAGCTTTTTCAATTTATGTCTTTTTAACTTTCTTTAAATTTTAGTTTTAGTTTATTTTGATTTTTTATTTTTATTTAAAATTTATTCTGAAGGAACTTTAGCTCGGAAAAAAAAAACATGAATATACCATCTTCAGAATATTTACAAACTGTTTGGTTGAGTAGATCGAACTTTAATTGGCATTAATCATATTGTATCAGACAATGCCTAATAACACAATTTTCAAAGACGAAGGAACATTTAGAAAAAGACTGTCGATGAACGATTTGTACCAAATGATATCAAATTGTTTTTTTACATTTTAGAATTGAACCTAATTTCAATGTAAAAGATTGCAAAATTAAATCCAAATCATTCTTTAAAAAAATTTATTTTAATCATCATTTATTCAGTTTTTATTAACCTTTGTTAAATGACGAAGGTTAATTATGCATTTAAAATTATCCTTTTAATACCCAATTTTTATTACCTAAATAAAATAATTATAGAATTTTTATTATATCTACATCAATTAACCTCTCTTTAATAATTAATAAAAACCCTAGCAATCTATTAGCGAAAAGCTTTAACAGTCAAATATTTTATTTTGGTAAAATATTAATTTCTTCCTTTTTTAACTCTTAAAATTAATGTCCATAAGTGAATAAAAATAAATATTGTAAAATTTAACAGCAAACTTTAATTTGATTTCAATTAGTTTATCAAATTTAATTGTAAATAGCATAATTTTTAGATAGAAAAACACTTTTAAAAATAACAAAATTTTTTAATAAAGAAACCGCAAAAAGATGCGATTAAAAGATTTATTTAAAATAATAATTTTTCTTTTTATAAAAGTAATATTGTTCGTTTTGCTTTATTCAAACAGTAGCTTTTATTTTGATACTGTGAATCAAAAAATTGTCTCTATTAATTTATTCCAAGATAGTCAATCATCTTTGGTTCATGAGTGGACCTCAAATGGTAGAGTGTGTCAATATTCCTCGATTGTGAGCAAAAATGACTTTAAAACACATATAATCGAAACTGTTATGTTTTTTAATGGCGAAAATTTGAATATCAAAAGGCTGAAATGTTTAGTTAAAACAAAAGAAAAAATTTTTAGTCTTGAAGTTTATGATATTTTGAAAATTAAGCTAATGCGAACCCCAAAAAAAGTTAAATTCGCATACAAAATTAGCTGCAAACTAATTGATCTTAGAGTGGAAGAAGAATATTTTTTTGTAAGTACCATATTTTTGGATGACTACAAAAATTGCCTCAATTTCGAGAATTTCATAATCTACCAAAAGCCTAGTTTTCATTTACAAACTTGTTCCAAAAAGAATTCAATAATTAACTGTGTGCATAGATTTAACCGGTTTGATTCAAAAAAATTATTAGACTTTAAAATTTGGATCAAAATTCAAAAATTGCTAGGATTTGAAAAGATAAAGATTTACGAAAACTATTTTGATGAGACAATGAAGAATCAAATTTTGGAAGAAAATAGGAATTTTATTGAATTTAAGCCATTGGAAACAAAATTTAAAGATGTTTGTAAACACTCGCTGAAAAGCGTAAAACTTTATCCAAACAACTCTTTTTTTAGCCGTGAGTTAAATTTTTGTACACAAAATTATAAAAAATTTATAGATGGATATTTAAACGATATTTCTGTTGAGTATGCAGTTAATCGAGTGAACATGAATGATTGTTTGTTCAATTCCAAGTATGAATACGATTACCTGACAAATTATGACTTTGATGAATTCATTTTGCCAAGAAAATACCCTACCAACAAATTTCTAACATTTAAACCCGAAAAAGATTCAAAGTGCAGTAATTTTATTGACTGGTCACTAAAACATGACACAAATAATATTGTCAACTTTGCAAATAGTTTGCTAATCAAACATGGTCCATATTCAGCATTTTTTGAATTTAATGATTTTCAGCTTTTGGAAGATATTGAGCAGATAAAGAGCAAAATTTTATTGACTGAAAATAATGAAAAACTACATTATGACAAATCTTACACACATTTCACGATTGAGTTTGAAAATTTTCGACAAAAAAAATTGTTTGAAAATCAAACAAAAGTCCTACAGCCTCTCATTGAGTGCTTAAATAAATCTATAAGTTTGAATAAAAGCTATAACCCAAAGTGGAATAATTTGTTTGGCATTATTGTTGATAATCGTCAAGGAAAATCTATTTTTCTCACAAATAATACATTGACAATTCATCCTCATTCGGCATTATCAATAAAACCTTTTACCAAAGGTGTTAACATTCCAATCGAAATTGCAAATGCTGTTCATATACGTGATTCAAACACTGATTTTCGAGAAGTTAAAAAACCCAGCAAATTATCTATAGATCTTGAATATTATATTTTTTTCCACAATTTGGTTTCCAAAAATTGATGGCTTCTTTTAAAAGATAAAAAAAATATTTTAAATTTTGTTTTTTTAAATCAGCCGCCTTTTTAGAGAAGAAATTTTTTTTTAACTTTATTTATTTTTAATAAATGATTATTTTATTTTATTTTGACACGTATTTTTGCAAATATAGATCGGTTTGGCTATTTTCAAAACTTTATAAAAAAATAATTCTTTATTTTGTGATTACAACTGAACTAAAGACAAAAAGTTATATCTGAAATTACATTACTTTTTGAATTGTTATTTAAATAAAATTTTCATGTAAAATTCTACAATAAAATTAATTTTTAGCTAAAAAAAATTAATCCGGTACAGCAAAGATATAATTATATTTTTAGATTTAAATTAAATTAGATTTTTAAAAGCTAAAAATCCAGCTAAATAATGAATGCCCAAAATTAGATATCTATTCATAAAAAATAGTAGAAATAGAGTAAATTCTAACCTGGTTAATCCGAACACATCGGTTCCCAAAAAACCTTTTCTGAATTAAGCATTATTATTTATTGTTTCGAAATTAAATAAAATCAGTATATACAATTACAGTCAATCCCCGGTATAGCGAACAACCGGTGAGGTAGAAAAAAACATAAAAAAGAGGAAAAAACAAATAATTAATTTAAAAAATTTAGCTTATTTAATGAGAGAAAAAAAAACATAAATTATAAAAATCAAAAAGAGAAAAAACGCTTCCAACTAAGCGAGTGGTCAAGTGTCCATCAGCAATGAGTGTTGATTCGAATAATGAAAAGTATTTACTAAGTATACTGAAAAGTTCATTACAAAATTTGTTAATCAAAAATGATGACCTAAAGCTTAAAATAGCGAAAAAAATTTTCTACAAGACTGCGTGGTACGACTTGCCTCATGGCAGCAACCAAAACAGATTTAAAGATATGTAAAATTAACTCCAAATGCCAAGAAGATTTTCCACTTTTTTAAATGCTTATTTTTTTATTAAAAAAATAAAAATTTTTCTTGTATTTATATAAAATTGAGTTTTGATTTTCTAATAAAAATTTAAAAGTATCTTTATCTGAAAGTCATCTTCCAATTCAATTCAGTAGAGCAAATATTACACCATTGTTTAAAAGGTTATAAATCAATGCCGATAAATTATCGCCCAGTTTCTTTAACTTCAATTTCGCGCAAGATAATGAAAATCATAATAAGAACCAAAATGGAAGATCATCTTTTTTTAAAAAAATATATTATCAAAAGAACAGCATGGATTTGTCAAGTGATGTACAACCAATCTGATAGACTTGGTTAAAAAAGTAACAATTTTGAAATTTCAATGTCACAAAAAGAAATTTCGAGGTTCCAACAAACAGACAAATTTTTTTCTCAACAGAACCGCTAACATGTGGAACTCACTGCCGAAATAATTTGTTGAAGTCCCCAAAGAATAACAGCTTTTGAGCAGGTATTGATTGCTAGATGAGCAGCTAAAAATTGCATCAAACAATTTACTAAATTTAAAATTATTAAGAATTTCAGTTGGTACTTATTTAAAAAATATTAATGAGACCCTTTCGATTAATTTAGGCATTAAAATTATTCTACCAGTAATTTTTCTTCATTATTTTAAATAAACTTACATCTTTTTTTAAATTAATTTTCAGACATGAAAAAGATTTTTCTAAATTTTTTTTTGAAAATTTAAAAAATTGTCACCAAGCATGATTTTTCTAAAACTGTCGTTCCTCTCTTCTTTTCCATATCCATAGATTTGATTCCGAAAAAAAAATTGAATATCTTAAAATGACTTCTTAACTCCAAATTATTCAGCATCTTTTTCTTTCTTTTTGGTCTTTATCTTTATCTAGCAATTGCTTGAGTGTCTTGACTGTCCATTCTTTCAATAACAATACAATCGGATCCACTTTCCAAATCAAGCATTTAAGAATTTGGTCAAAAAGTATATTTTAATTTTGGAAATAGTTCTTAGGTCCAAAAAGGTTTTTATGAAAAGGCCATTATAAATCAAAAATATTGTTTATTGATAAAAAGTTATTTAAAATACATTTTGTATTTTAAAAGAATTTTGTATTTTATCAAAAGAATAAAATGCGCGTAAAAACGGTTGGTTTGAGGGTTTTCTGGTTAATATTCTATCAGCTGACAATGGATTGGAAAGTATAAATGACAAAATAAAACTCATTCACACATTAAGAACAAGGCTTTCGGTAAATGCCTATCTTTCGAATTTAGATAATATGCTTAGGAATTGCTCTAAAGACATATTTCAAGAAAAAAATTTTGTTGATAATGTGACTTTTTCCACAAATAGTTGGAAACTAGATGAGAATTATTTAAATAGTGGCAATGCTTTAATGAAGAAAATAAGAAATTCAGAAAATTTTGTTTATTAGAAAAAACCAATTCAAATTTAACGTATCTCGATTACATTAACTCAAGATACAATAAACTAAAATTAGATAAAAAAGTTAATTTTGATTAATTGATTTCTTTTCAATCCGCTTCAAAAAAAATACAATTAAATAGGACAGATTGGTCAAGTAGGAGATGCATATGAAAAGTCTCTTAATGCTTTGGTTTAAATCAGCCTTATGCCTTATGCCAAAAATATCAAAAATGTTCACCATAACTCTGCCGTAAGCCGGTCCCAAGCCCTGGATGAAAAAAGAGGAGGGTGGTGGCAGCCACACATTGTGGTCTTCTACGAATCTGAAGAAGAGCTGTATTACGGGTACATAGATCTACGGGTCTTTGTCCTAGTCTTGTCGTATGAGGGTGCCGCTGGCTTCGACCAACACCCAGTATAGAATCTTAGCAGAGCAAGAACTTGTTTTACAGCTGACCCTCTTTGGATAGCCGTAACTTTGGAAGCACTAAAGTTAAGGCATTCTCTCTTTTTAAAATTGAGAGTGTCGCTTGGTTTGTGGTTCCAAGCTAGTCTAGATAGTTGCCGAGTTCGCAGCCAAATTAAAAGTGCTCGGATGAGTGGCGCTGTTTATGACGAACGTCCCACGTGCTTCTTAGGGGAAGGCGCCGTCATAACTATGCCGTTTGCCGGTCCCAAGCCCGGATGAGAAAATAGGAGGGTGATGCATTGCCAATTTTTTTAAACATAATCCCAGTCAATTAATTAATTATTGTATTCTTGTGACATTAATCATAAATGAATGAAAGAGTATGCTTGATAGCAAAGAAAGCCGCGTTCTATTGAATCAAAAGAGCTTATTTCATGTTAAAAAGCAAAAAATAACTCTCTTACAATTTATCAATTTTTAATTGTCTTTTTATTATATTTTAACTTATTTTTATTTTTCCTATTTATTTTTTCTTTACATTTTTATTTTATTTTTTTTAATCTGAAGGAGCTTTAGCTCGGCACATATAAAACAAAAATATAAAATAAAAAAACTGGCGATAATGAAAAAAAGACTGAGAACTTTTTTTGAATGCTAATTAGAATTTTTTTTTAATAAAAATTAACTTCAAAATTAAATTTTTTTTCATTTGTTTTAATTAACCTTTCTTAAATCATAAATATACAAAACAAAATTAAATAGCATTAATAATTATCTAAATAACTTCTAATTTTTACTACCTAAAATAATATTCTGGATCGTTTTTATTAGCTGCATCAACTTACGTTTGTAATATAATTAAAATATAAATGAAAATTTTCAGCAAAACGCTTTAAGAACTTAAAGTTTGGTATTATGATTTAAAATTAGAAAGAAATTATTTTTCCTTCCTTATAGTTAGGTAAAGAAATAAATAAAATAATAATTATTCTCACTTTTGTTTATTTATGTACAGCTTCAGTAACATCAGATGATGGTTTTGGGAAAATCTAATAATCAAGCCTTAACACGTCAAGACCTAAGAAGCTTTTTAGGCTTTTCAGAAAATGTTTTTCACTAATTTTGTCCTTAGATTCAATTTTAAAATACTTGAATTAATCAATTATTTTTATATTCATTATAACAAAGAATTGTAGAAAAAGTAGCCATAAGAACTCTTTGTTTTTAATTCAAAACATAGAACTCAATTTGGAGGAATATCACTTTACAATCTTTTTATTTTGGAACTAAGAAATAGACTTAATAAATTTAATGTTATTTATTATTAGATTAATTAATTTTTAAAGACTAAAACTTGTTACCATTTTTACTTTTAAAGAATTAACTATGCGAAAGATGTAAAATCTTATTTTTTGAATAAAAAATATTTAAAATAAAATAGAGGATCAAAAATCAAAAAAATTTATTGTTTTTATTACAGATAAAATTAAATTTTTAAAATGAGACAAAAGTTTTAGCTGTCAAAAATTAAAAATTACTATTATGAATTCTAGAAGAAGTAACTTGAAGAATTGAAAAATATTTAAAAACATTAAAAGATTCCTTTTATCCTATTTGGATTTTTTCATTATATTTTAAATTTTAAAATATAAAAAACAAAAATGAATCTTCTAAGGATAAAATAATTTTTTTAAAATTCTTAAAAATTTTGAAATAAATTAAAATTAAATGAAAAATAAAATATTTTTTAAGAAAATTAAAAAAAATGAAGTTATTTTTTTTTTCTTTAATTTCAATAACTTCTTTATCGATTCTAGTTTTTGTTTATTTTTTTGATGATGAAGCAAACCGAAAATGCGAATCAAAAGCAGATAGAGATAGAGAAAAATTATATTTAACGAAATTTAAGACGAATAAACTTTCTAAAAAAAAGGATTATTATATTCAATATGAATGTCTGCAAACTGATTTGTGTGGTGGCTGGGCCGATCGTCTCAAAGGAATTCTATCAACTTATGCTTTCTCGCTAATAACAAACAGAAAATTTATCATTAAACTTACAAAAAATTGCGATTTGCAAAGCATTTTGGTGCCAAATAAAATTAACTGGAATTATGATATTTCGAAAAAACATCAAGCAAACGAAACAAAAATTCTCAGCTTGCAATGGAATTTCACTTTCAATGAGATTTTTAGAAAGGAAAAAAAACTGTTTTCAGAATTTAAAAATATCAGTTTGGTAATTATAAAAGCAGGATTTATGTTCTCTGATCCAATTTCTGAGAACGTTTTTTTGAAACCAAAAGTTGAAAAACTTGGATATAATCAATCAAGATTTAAGATAGTCTTTCAATTTTACAAATGGTATAAAGAGCTTTTTCAACTGAAACCCAAACTGCATAGAGAATATGAAATTTTTCGCAATAAAATAAAACCTGATGGTGATACGAAAGTAATTTGCGCACAAATTCGAATGGGTGATCCTGGAAGTCAATCAGAACTTAACAAAAATGTTTTATTTGAATTTTGGAATTTTATAGAGAATAATTTCTTGATGAATAATAATAATTCATCAAAATATGCTATTTATGTAACATCTGATAGAGAAGAAGTTAAAAAAGAGGCAAAAAAATTTTTCAAAAAAAATCAAGTATTCTATCTGTATAAATCTAGCAATCATATTGATCTAAGCTCAAACTGCCAAAAAACTGAAAATGTTATACTAGATTTTCATATAATGCAAAACTGCGATATCGGAATTGTAAGTCATTCTGGTTTTGGAATATTAGGTCTATGGAATCGTCCTAATCCATTTGATAATCTTTTTGTTTTTACAAATAAAAATCAATCTGATCTAAAGAAAAGTTATTGGAATAGAAGAAACATGTTTTTCAAAAAGTATACAAATTTAGATGATATTTATTTTACTTAATAATTTTTTTATTTAAAAAAATCTGTTTTCATGTCATTAAAATAATACAATTTATTTTTTTTTGTATATTCAGTTAAAGTTATAAAAATAAAATAAACGTTGATTAATAAATTAAAGTTTTAACAATGGTAAATGAGCCTAACCTATTTTTTTTTATTTCATATTTCGCACTCATTTTATTCAAAAACTCCAAAATGCTCACCGAATTAGACCAGTTTTTTCTAGTCACTCCTTTACCTCCTACAGTTTGGGTGAATTAGGTTAACCCATTTACCCCTGATTTTGTAAATATTTAGCCCGAGAACTAACCTCTTTTTCAGGATATTCACCGAATTCACCCAATTAGCCCAAAAAGAATTAAAAAAAAGGATTTTAAATGTTATTTTTATAAATAAAAATATTTAAAATATTCTTTAAAAAGATCTGTCTCGGAATGTTGTATAAATTTGAAGCTTGAGTAGTTTTCAATTTTTTTTCAAAAACATCTTTTTTTGCGTTATCAAGATCTTCAATAGAATTTAAAATTTAAAATTTTTCATTAAAAATGACGTCATTGTGATCATTTTTGCCCATTCAGTCTAATTATGTTAAATATGTTATTTTTAGGGGGAAAGGGGTGGGATTTTTGGGTATTGAGGTGATGGACCCAGGACCCATCGGTTATCTTAAAATTCTAGTAAAATTATTTTCTTTTAATTAAGACCCGCTGAAAACGATAAGAAAATAAGGTCATTTCAAACTTGTTCGGTCAACATAATTACTAATTTGAAAAATTCTACCGAATTAGCCGAAAAAAAACCTTGAATTAAAAAAAATGGTTTAAAAATTTTTTAAAAATATTTCATATATATATTTGGATTCCTCTCTTTAATATTTACAAGAATATGAGGGTTGTTTAAAAAAAAAATAAAACGACTGATATATTTCGGTTTTTCAAATTACTTCACCGAATTTACATTAAATACATTTAGGCTGTGTTACCATATATATTTTTATATAAATAAAAAATAAAAAAAATTGTATCGAAAAAGAAGCTTAACTTGATATTTATTTATGTTAGATACTTTGGACTGAACACTGAACAGTATTCAAAGATTAAGAATCAATTTTTGTGACCAAAATAAAATAATTTCTGAGCTCTTTATCGATTCTTTATTTCAAAAATTCAATCAATTAGTATTGCAGATGATAAAAAGTTTGGGAGAATATATTTTATTCTATTTATAGTTTATTTTCACTTAATTTAAGTGAGAATATTTTTTTTTCGTATTACGGATTAACGGATTCAATTAATTTTAGAAATGTAAAATAATTACATTATATTTCTAATATTTCGTTGATATTTGAAAAAATATTCCAAGAAATTTTAATAAAAATTTTTACAAAAAAAATGAATTGAAACGCACTTTATTCCCTTATTAAATAAAAGAAATACAGTTATAAGAATTAAAAAAAAAATTAAAACTGCTGAAATTTTCTTGGATTAATAATAATAATAATTATAAATTGATTCATAGCAGGGAAGCACCCTGCGAGCAATCCAAAACAACTTGAATCGCTATGATGACTGGTTGTGCGTTTGGCGAGAAGGAATGTGGGACGATGAGTGTTCGAGATAAGACCCCAGTCCTAGCGTAAACGCTTCTGGGGACTGCCTAGGCCTTCAACTCACCTCACTGATTGGGCCATGGTTGGTCGTTGAGGTTTAGGTGGTGGTGGTGTTCGTGCGGGCAAGATGCATGTCGAGGCGGGCCTTGAAGCTGTTAAGGGTTGGAGCGTTGACTTTCGAGGACGCGAGGTTGTTCCAGGTAGATGTAACTCTGTTATTTGGGAAGTTTGTTTGCGCCGGGCAGTTGGATAGTTGGACAAAAAGGCGTTTTTTTTGGTTGAGGCTAGCCAGTTGATGTCAAGTAGTCCATTTGCGATCTTGTAGTGGGAGATGAGGTCACCCCTTGATCTACGTGATTCGAGGGTGGTTAGGTTCAGGATGGCGAGCCTGTTTTGGTAGCTGCAGTCTCTGATGCGGCCTACTAGTTTTGTTGCTCTCTTTTGGATGTTTTCGATGATCTTAACATCTAGAACATCATCATGAATAGTATAATCCGATTCTAAACCTTGTTTTTTTGTTGACATGGTCTCCTACATTTTGAAACATTTTTCCAATTTTAAAAACAAAGTTATCTTTTTGAAACTTTAAATGGAAAAAACTTAGAAAGTAAGTTCTTCAGTTAAACTAAAATCATTAAAAGAAAACTGTAACGAAAATATGTGGCTCAAAAACTAAGATTAGCAAAAGCTCAAAAAAAGCTAGACAAAGTTTTTGTCTAAATTTTAGATCAAAAATTTAAAAAAATCCTTTTGTACAATGCCAGTAAAACAAATTAAAAGCCAACTTCTATTTTTGATTTTCACAAAACTTTCAACAAAAAATCATTTTTGTCATTATTTTTCGTAAATTTGTATCCAATACTAAACAAATAACTGAGCATTTGATTTCTGGTTTTTCCATTATGCTCAACAATTATTGATTCATAGTTAAATAACTTAAGGTCTAGACTTTTCAACACACTCAATTCAAAGTCGTCTATGTCTTGAGAAAAAAAATTAGCTTAGACAGTATTTAGCGAAAAGCATGGAATCAAAATATCTTCATAAGTTGATCCCACTATATTCTGATGAATTTTGGACATAAATAAATACCGGTATTTGGCTTTATTGAATTTTTCCTTAACTGGATATTTTCCTGCAATACAGACATTTATTGCAAGAGCTTTTCGCTTATTAGATACAGCTGATCTGAAAAGCTGAGGGACAAGTTCAATAAAGATTCCTGTCCAGTTTTTTTGAACCTCGAAAAAGAGAGTTTTTTGAAAATCCTTTCCAATTAGGCCACCGATTTCGATGAAAAATCCATTTTGTTTCGTATTTATCAAATTATCTATGTAATTAATTTGACCATATTGAGTATAATCAACTTTATTAGGATTTGATAAATTTATTGGTCCCATATTAGGCTCATTGACCAAACTTCTAACAAATTTGATTAATTTTTCATTGTATTCTTGGCCTTTGAGGCTGTCGAATTTTTTTGTTTCCTGAATAAAATAGTCGTGTCCATTTAGTAGTTTGCTATTTTTTTCAATTTTCTTTTGAAGTTTAAAATGAGAAGTAAAAAAGAAAATAATAATAAAATCAGTTTAATTACAAAATATGTTTTTATCATTATCAGTGTCTAAATATATAAATAAAATTAATTAATAGAGTTGAAAATATCTTAGTTTATTTGTTGAATGCTGCAGTCTTTTATATTCTCTAGCCCATGATTTATATTTACTTTTTTGTATTCCTTTTTATCAAAAACAATAACAAAAAAGGAGATTCAAAAAATTGAATGATTTAATTAAATCAAACTTTTTTCTTCTATTTAAATTTATAAAAAATGAAATATTTATATTTATGAATTAATCATGGCCAAGTTTCCTTTAAAATTTTGAGGCTAATGACCGCTGTCCCGGTCAGGTGGTCTTTGAAAGGACAAAAAATTTGAATTCTTTTAATAAAATAGAAAAAACTAAAAAGCATTGACAAAATTTTTATATTATTTTTGAATGTTTTATTTTTTTTATAAATCAGTTTCAATAAAATTGTCCATAAATGTTACAATTTTTTATTACCATTATCTACAACAATTCATTTTCTTCTAACCTTTTCGAAATTAATCATCTACAATTTATGTAATAATTTACAGTTTGAAAAAAAGGAATATTATTTTATTTTTTTATCATTAGATTGTTTCAGCCTTTGATCTCTACTCGAAACTTTTAGAAACTTAATTTAATTTTATTTGAGTTATTTATAAAAAAAGCATTAATTAAAAAGAATCAAATAAGTAAATTATTAAGCTTTAATCTACAATTAGTCTGTATCTTATTAATGTTAAATAAGATATTTTCAATTTTTTTTCATTTTTAAATTTCTCTAAGGGCGTATTAACATTGCCTTTAAGGTGTTAACTGAAATAAATAATAATATAAATAATTATTTTAAATTATAGAGTATTATCAGATTCTTATTAATAATTCACAAAACATGATTAATTGAAACGATGATAGAAAATGCTGAAATAATTTAATTTAGGTAGAAAAAAATTTAAATATTAATTAAAAGTGGACGGGTTTTTATCATATTAAAATCATTTGAAAAAGGTTACATCAAATATATAATAAAAATGATTCAATTTTCATTATTTTTATTTTTCAAATTGTTAATTATTTATTCCAAATTAAAAGAAAAAGGGAACTATTTAAAATTGTAGAGAAAATTAATTAGATTTTCTATTCTAAAAATATTCATTAAAAAACTGAAATTTATCTGATTAATTTTGACAACGATTAACTTTTTCACAACTATATATTTTCATTGTAATAAATAAATTAAATCTTGAATTGATAAATTTTCTTGGTTAAATTTTAATTTTTCTACAATGGGAATATTCAAAAAGAAAATGTATTCAAATAACTTTTTTTTTAACCGAAACTTTGGCCTTAAGCGACATCGCCTCACCACTTGCTCGCTTTTAATTATTTTTTTTACCACATTTATGGCATTTAACCACTCCATATTCACCAGGCCCTACTACCAAATAGATTTTCCAAAGTACACATTTATACTGGAAGCTGACAGACCCACTCTGAACATATGCAGTCCATTTAAAGAAAACCACACTGAGTTCAAAGTTGTTATAGATGGTGAGCCCTATCCGCAAATAGTTCCACTTTTTTTCAACCAAAGCATTAATTTTAGTTGTTTGAACTCGAGCCCCAAGCAGAAAACAATTTTGTTATGGAACAAATTTATAGGCCTGCCTATTATTCCAGTCAACAATCAAGACTTGCAAAATTTGCTTCTCAAATCCAATTGTCCAGTGACCAACTGTGATTTGACCACGGACAAAAGCAGACTAAACTCGAGTGACATGGTTCTGTTTCACATGAGAAGCCGGATTGAAAATTTTCCCAAGTTCCGATTCTCGAACCAGAAATGGGTCTACACTGTCTACGAATCCCAACAACACTGTCCAATGTGTAGCAAATTGGATAACTTATTTAATCTTTCCTCAACATTTAGCTCCACGTCGGACATAACAAGTATCTATTACTCTGAGTCTGGGCTAAGATGGACTTCCTCAAACCCCAACTACAACGAATCAAACTTTTTGCTCAGCTCAAAGCCCGGCTTCGCTGTCATCTTCAACAATGACTGCAATGAATATTTTAACAATCTTAAGATAGTCGGAATTTTACGCAGATACATACCAGTTGATATTTACGGAAAATGCTCGGATCAAGGCCTAAAATGTCCAGAAACCGGAGACTGTAGAGAATATCTTGCCAAAAGATACAAATTTTTCTTTACTTTTGAAAACTCTTATTGTAAAGAGTATGTGACAGAGAAATTTTTCAACACCCTAAGATATGATACAGTGCCAGTGGTGCTAGGCGCAGGAGAATACACAAAATTCGCGCCCAAATCAGCATTCATTAATCTAATGAATTATGCAAGTCTAAATGAACTGGCCGAGTATTTGAAGCAGTTAAGTCAAAATCAGAGCGCTTACCAGGAGTATTTTAAATGGAAACAGTTTATTCAAGTTGATAGAAGTGAGCGAGCTTTTTTGCACTATTGTGAAATGTGCATTGGTCTTCAGTTGGAAGAATTTACTGGCATTAGGCACAGTGTGTTTAGCAACCATTCTACATTATTTACGATGCGTGACAATTGTCGCGCAGTCAAAATAGAAAGTGTTTTTGGAACCATGTTTTTGAAATTAGATGATCAGGATGTCAAAATGAAAAATTTAGAGAGTTATTGAATATTTAAATTTTTTAAATTTTTTTTTTTTTATATATTTATATCTAGAATAAAATTTTTAAGTCCAGATATCTTTTGAATCTTTCGTTGTTTTTAAATTTTTCTAGTAAAGAATTTTAAAAACAAAGTTTGAAAATTCCCAAATTTAATTAATGAAAATTTCATTTCATTTAGAACTTCCTAATTATTTTCTTAAAATCCAAATTAGTCGATTTTAAAATCGACTTTATTTAAATAAAATACTTTTCATTGTCTTGAAGATAATTCTGAGAATTCTGAGGTTTTTTTTTAAAAAAATTAAAAATAAAGCTACAGTGTAGAAAGCGTTATTTAAATTTAAAATCCAAATTTAAATTATAATTCATCAAAAAAAATTTAAATTTCAAGGCAAAAAATGAAAATAGTTTAAAATTTTTGTATTTTCATATTTTTAGATTTTTTTAGGCCATATTTCTAAAACCTACATCCATCAAGATTGTAAATAAAAACAACACCGGTTGTAATTGTCCAAAATTTTTATAAAATCTCTAATTTTTTTTGATAAATTTATTCTTAATTATCTGAATTTACTGCAACTACTTTTTCATCAAAAAAAAATTTTCATCACCTTTAAATTTCGAATGAAAGAAAAACAACATAAAGCATCCAAAAACTCTCATTACTTTTTTGATATATTCAAAAGCTGATTATATTTTTGAAAAGAGCATAAAAATATCTACTTGAAAAATTAGTTTAAATTAAATTAAATATAATTTAAATATAGATTAAATATTGATCTGGTAAATTTGCAAGCAATATTTTGAGAAAAAAAGGAAAATTGGAATTACTCAAATAACTTTTAAACTATTAGACACAAAAAATGATTTATTGCTTATTTTAAATTTTGGCATATGTCTGATATGTGAAGTGAAAATTATGTGCACTTTCTTAAAGTTGATAGGTGAACTAAGTGCACGAAAATTTATAGACAAAAAAAAAACGTGAACTGATCAATTAATACGTGAACTTTATTGAAAATTAAAGTGTTAATTAGGTAATTTAGAAAAAAAAAAGTATCACAGTGTTTCAATTTTTTTTATGAGTCCGACTTACTTGTATTTTTAGACCCCACTCATTCAAACAATATTTGTCTTTCCCCAACTGACTACACAATTCACATAAAATACCACTTGTATTGACTACTTTATTTTTGTTTAAAAGAACATTTACAGACTGAACAGCTTCATTACTCGGCTTTGGAGTTTCATAAGAAACTTTCTCAATGGCCAAAGCATTCCTTTTGACATAATTTAAAGACACACTTCTAGACGGGCATTTAAATCATTCATTTTTTCCAACATTTGCGATTGGATTGACTGTACAGGTTTAATTACTGAGCATACCTCTACTTCAGGTTCGGCGTTCAAGATAGTTTCAGATAAATTTACCACTGGCTCTTCTACACCATCTTCTATCTCTTCTTCTTTTTTCAAATAAATAAAAATTATGTGCACTGAAAAGATCACATAATTTTCAGTTCACACTTTTTCGTGCACTATTATTCGAGAGAGTGCACATAATTTGTGATCTATAGTGCACATATCAGACATATGTCTAATTTTTTTTTTTTTGAAATTTAGAATTAAGTATTTAAAAAATATATATATTTTTATTTGTAGAAAAAATTAGAGAAGAGGTGTTATTTGCAGATAAAAGTGTTCTTGATCTCTTTAACTCATTTATCATGCAAAATTTGATTTGAAAATTTATGCAATTTGGATTTTAAAGAAATAGAATTTAATAGATTCTTAATGAAAAAAAAAATGGATTTAAGGGTCTCTTTTTTGCCAGGAAATTATAAAAATCATTTAAAAATAAAAAATTTAAAAACTGTTTTCTTTTTTGTTATAGTTTTACTCGCTTCTTTTTAGAATACGATGATTTAGAAGGCCAAAGGATTTGTCGAAGCATTTGAAAGATTCATTGCAAAGTGTCCATATAATTTAATTATTTAATTTAATTATAAAAGATTAAATTTTGTTTAATTTTCCATCTAGCAGGTATTTATATGTCAATGGACAATTTTGTGAAATAAAATACTCGTAAATACTGTTATCATTTAGTCGTATATCAAAGTTACTGGTAATTTTATTATAGAAATGAATCCCATAGGAATCTTTAAAATTTTGAATAGAAAATGTCGAATTTTTTCGGAATAATGATGTTGCTTTAGTCCAATGGACAGGATAGAAGAATTTTTTATGAAATAAGACCATGTCACATTTGGCATACAACTGTGTCAAGTTCAAAACTTTGTATTCTTGATTTTGGTCAAAAACCAAATCTTTGTAAACATTTTGTGTTTTACAATAATTTTTCAAAACCCTAAACATCAATTAAGGACCATTATAGCCCCAAATATCAGTTTTATAATTGTTGATTAAATTGTTCATTGCAGCAAGCAAAAATCCATGTTTTTTTCTAAACAAAAGAATCGCGCCGTTTATTTCAATCGAGCTTTGGTCTTTGGAATAACAAGCACCATTTAAATTTTTTAGAGGCTGGATATTCTTTAGGTTCAAAATATCCAAATCTGAGTAGAGACCACCATATTTGTAAACTAAGGCTAGTCGAAAAGTGTCTGACAAATCAACTATTTTAAATTTGCCTTTTTCAATTTTGTTTTTCTGAGAATTCCACCAATCTATAAGTGGTGTTTCTTCATAAACTTCCTCTGGGCTGGTCAATACCAACTTAATATTTTTATATTTTTTCAACATGACATCATCCATTTTTGCCTTTAAAGAAAATAAATAAATTTTGGCTTTTGGATTGTGAAATGCTGCAGATTCAATCGAACACATTTGTCTTTCACTAATTTTATCACGATTTTTGTTTGTTTCTGTAAAAAAAATGTTAACTTCATCGGTAAAATTATCGACTTTTATTGGTAAGATTTCACTTTTAGCTATCTCTTTATCATTGCCATTCAAAATATTAAATAAAAATACTAAGAGATTTATTGAGGCTACAATCCATTTCGATTTTCCATTTAAAAGTGTATGACATTTTTTAATAAAAAATATAAAAATAACTGATTTAAGAATAAATAATTCAAAATTAAAGCTTATCACCAAAAAAAAAGGTAATTAAAAAATAGAGAAATATTAAAAATTGATAAAAATAAAAAATGCCATTGACTCTGTCTTCAATTGAATGTCTTTTCATTTGAATATTTTATTTATTGCTTCAAAAATGTAATTATGTAATAATTTTCTAAAAAATAATAAAAATAGAGTGCAAAGAGTTTATAAAAGAAAATTTGAATTTGAAAAAGATTTTATTTCTTAAAGAATCAAAAAAACTTCAATAACAACAATCAAATTTAATTATTCCAAAAAATTTTATCTGCTTTTAATTTCGGCTCTATATATTTATAAAAAATAAATATATTCATAAGATGCCAATTCTGAATTTATGATAATTGTCTTAAGTTATTTTTTTCTTTTGATCTACTAGCTAAGTAAGATAATATTTTGGTTTATCTGTTACTGGAAGAATAACAATGATAGTTGTTAAATAGTTTATTGCAATAATAAATATAAAGTAGTATCATATAATGTCTTTTATAAAGGTTGAGTTCGTTTCTTATATATGGCGTTGACATCTGTATCTAGTTAGAAATGATGAATCTTCTAGAATAAAATTCCATTCTTATTCTAGAAGTATTGTGAGGCGTGTTAATTAATAACATATAATAACATTAATAACATAGTCACGTATTCCATATATATGATTTAAACACGAATTGATCATCAAGTAAATGAGTGCTTAAAGTGTGGGTAACAGATCACCAGGGTTAACCCATCATCGACCCTGATGATCGGAATATACAAAATATAAATAATATTTTACTTTTTCGAGGCAAAATATGTAAAGTTTAGATAAAAAAAATTAAGATGATCTGAAGAAAGGAAAAAAAACGCGTATAATATTCTTAAATAACAATAAAATGCAATTTAAAAACTAAAATACTGAATTAGGAACAAAATTAAAACATTTTAGTTTTTTTTTGTAATTAATGTCAATTACATTTGAATTGATCACTATTTTAATTTAGAAATACATTATTGATTGAAATGAAACTCTTATACAATCAAAAAAACCTAAATTATTTATTAATTAATCCTATAATGTTCAAAATAATTGCCACTTAAAAATTTTTTTTATCTTTCATTTTTTGTTTATAAAATTAACACTTTTGATTTTATTTTTATATAAACCAATGTAGCCTTATCTCTAGTTCGATATAGTTAATCAAATAAATAAATGAATTTTTAAAATAACTCGGGAATTAAAAAAAAAATTCCTGTAATTGAAGAAATTCCTAATAACATATCTCGAGATCAGGCCTTTGAAGCTAATACTAAAGGAAAAACTAGAGGAAAAGGTAAAAGTTATTTTCCTTTCTGCAGTTTTCGCTCCTTGGAGGATGCTAAAAAATGCCTCGATAGAGAATTTGATTTTTTTGTCCTTAAAAAATATATTCTGTTTTTATTTTTATTTTTTTGTTCTATTTAGATAATTAGTACTATATATTTCTAATAAAAAGTAATGAATAAAAAATTTTGTTCATAAAAAATTTTTTTAAACATCTTTACTATTATTTTAACTATGAACCAAAACATAATTATGACAAGAATCAACCCTTCAATTTTAAGAATTAATCTCTGTTTCCTTATTGTGACTTATTTATTTATTTATTTATTTGTTAACTGTACCGAGCTAAAGCTCCTTCAGAATAAAAATAAAAAATAAAAAATTAAGTTAAGTAAAATTAAAAATTAATAAAAGTTAAGTAAAATAAAATCAAAAAATAAGGAAAAAAAATAAATAAAAATAAAGTTTGTAAGAGTTAATAGATATAAAAAAGATATATGATAAAGAGAGTTTTAGGTCATTCAGGTTTACATAGTTTAGGTTTCAGGAAAAAAAGAGGAAATTGTAAGGTAGCAATTACACAATGGAGTCGGGTATTCGATATTTCTTGATTCGAAACCCGCTTTGTATTGATCCACCAGTCTGACAACCAATGGAATGGAATTACTCAGTCCTGTCCCAACATATTTTTCACTCAACTCAAAAAGACGATTCGAGACTGTTAGTAATTTTAGTTTATTAAAAGCCTCATGATGCACCATGTTGGAGGGAATATCATATTTTAACTTAAGGATAGATCTGAATGCTGTATTCCGAATTGCTTATAGTTTTTTGATATTATTTTCTGAAAATGAATTCAAGCAAGGAAACGAATAGTCTAGAATTGAACCAACTAAAGATTTATAAAGATTTCCCAACGTTTTTTGATTAAGACCCCATTTTTTGTTTGACAGAATCTTAATTAGATTTAGCCTTGTATTGCAACGTTCTTTTATTTCATCAACCAGTGTATTAAAATTTAATTTAGAATCAAATTTAATACCTAGAAACTTTATTTCTTTTTGGCTCTTTATTCTATTTTCATAAATTTTTAAGTTAAGATTATCACTTTCTTTCTTGTACTTAGAGAATACTACTGAACACGACTTTTCAACTGACATCTTCATTTTCCACTTAATTAGCCATTGTTTTAGCTCGTTGGTGTATTTATTTATCTTATTTTCAAGATGCCCCTTTTTGTTGTAAATAAAAAAAGTAACTAGATCATCTGCAAAAAGAAGAGAGTAGTCATTATTTGTTTTGTTTCTTTTAGGGATATCATTAATATAAATGCTAAATAAAAGAGGACTAATAACTGAGCCTTGAGGAACACCTGCAGTTATTTGATATTCGTCGCTCAAATTGTCATTCACATTCACCCTAAATGTCCTTGAGTCTAAGAAGGATCTAATCCAGTTAATTAAGTATTGTGGTGGATTTATTTTTATTAATTTATAAATTAAACCTTCGTGCCAAACCCTATCAAAGGCTTTAGAAATATCAAAGAAAAGGGAACAAACTCTTTTCTTTCTATTAAATGACTCAACAATTTTTTGAATCAAAAAGTAAAGATTATCGGAAGTTCTCCGATGTTTCCTAAATCCTGATTGTTCCTGGATAAGTAATAAATTTTTTTCTAAAAAATTGTAGAGACTGGATCAAAAAATTCAGATATTTTGTCCATTGAATTTTTTCTAACACTTTTTAGGTGTGATGCAATCAACACTTCTGTATCGCTTTAAAAATATTTATTCATTACTGAGTAATTAACTCTATCGCTTTAATTTAATAAATAATTGATATTAATGAATTCTGAATTATCTAGTTCGCTAATTTCGTTATTTATTTCTATCCCCTTTTTCCAGTAAGTTATTTCAAAATCTTTTCTTCCAATCCTTATACTATAGTTTTTATCTAATATTTTACGTATCAAGTACGTTCTATCATCACAACTGATTAATTTTTGACTCCTTCCTATTAATACTAGATTGCGTTAGATGTCCGTACGACTCAATACCGTTTATTTGAAATTTAACTTTAGGATCTCTTTACATTAGTTTTACATTCGAAATCTTCGACACCGCAGTTTTAAATTAACAAACCTTAATAGCAATACAAGCCCGTAGGTAAAAGAAGTCTTAAGCCAACGGTACACAGGGTGTCCCGTTTTAGAAAAAAGACATCGGTTGTCCTTACATACGATTACATTACCAAGGCATATTTTAGTAAATTCCATTATAAAACATTCTTCTTTAGGCATTTTTCTAATAACTATTAGTTCATCCTTAGATTCAGCACCAAAGAAGTTTTTAAAAGTTTAAATGAATGTTTCTACGATTGAACACTCATAGCCAGTTCTGTCAATGGTTAAGCTTTGCCGTACTAATGGAGTGACTCTCTTAAATTTTAAGATTTTCTAATCCATTTTTTTTGTTCATTAATAATTTTAATGTTGGTTACTTATCTCTAGTTTCCCATGTATCACATACAAACAATCTACCTTTTATTTCAAACAACTTGCGAGACTAATAAGAAGAACCCATATTATTATTACTATTATTATTTGTTACTGATGAAATCCAATTGAATTGATGTTTTTTCCCCCTAGCTTTGCTTTTTGTATCTTAAGAATGCTCTTTTCCTTACTTTTTCCAATTTCTATCGACTGGTGACCTATCGATAAATTTTTCGCCGTTTCCCTTGGATTGAGCTTATTTGAAAGGCCAGCCTATTTTATATGAAATGAAATTCGTACTTTTTGTTCTTTCTAAGCCTATGATCAATTATCTTTTCCACTTTTTAAACATTTGACTCATCCCCCGGGTTCAATTGTGCCTTATCCACTTATAAGTTTTGTAGTTGGAATGTGTCTTTAAGTCTTTGGCCGAACTGGTCTTCGACAAAATAATTTTGATTTTTGGTAGTTTCGATGATTTTATAAAGTCCTTGATATTTAGGATGAAGTTTATCATGTAAGCCCATAATTTTTATCAAAACGTTGGTGCCCAATGGTAAAGTTTCAGTTAGAATTTGTTTTCCCTACCTATGCCTATATTTTCTAGAGCTATGGTTCGGTCTATGTTACTAAATTTTTTTAAGTCTGCCGCCTTAAAACAGATTGCATCTTCTAAAAACGTTTGTCCGTGGCTGACCAATCACTGAAATTGTTAATTTTTTTGACCCAATGTCAGTTCAAATGGTGAATACATAGTTGTAGAGTGTATTCTAGTGTTGTGCGATGAAAGGACATACTAAATCCATTTTGGAAAGTCTTTCGGATTGTCATAGCAGTGTTTGCGTAGGCAGGTAATTATTTACCTATAAAATCTTTCTGTTAGACCATATGTTCTTCGATGGTATGCTGACGTAATTGCATGTTCCGCTCCATCTTGTCGTAGAACTTCGTCCATTACTGAGTTATTAAATTCAGTCCCTTGGTCAGAAGTAACAACTCTTGGATCAAAGATACAAATATATTTCCACTGTACACTCGCTTTCTCATCTGCTTCTTTCCTTTTAATAGGTTCTGCAAACGCGTTTTTTGACCGGTACTCAATTATGACAATAATTTCCGCGTACCCTTCAGCAGTTACTTGAAACCCGAAGACTTATTTGATTCCAATCTTATCAAAAATTTCTTGGATCGCTGTCGCCTTGAACAGTGTTTGTTAGGGATAGTTAGATGGTTAAGTTTACAAGGTTCGCATTTGTTCACAAACTTAATTACATCGTCCCACATTTTTAGCCACTTCCAATCTTTTTTCAGTCAATTAAGTGGTTTCAAATTTTTAGGTGGTGCTCGTTTTTTTATCGCTTCAACTTTAGTGGGGTCCATTTCCTTCTAAAACACGATGCATAATTTTGCAAAACTGAACTGGTCCGTTGAACGTAGTCAAAAAGGTAATCTCTTGAATTGGTAGTACCGTCTTGTGTCGAGAAACCGGTCTTGCACTTAGATTCGACGTGCATTGCTATTTGCCAGTATCCACTGGTGAGATCAAACATGGTAAAGTAAGTTGAGCCACCTAGTCTATCCAATTAACATCAATCCTTGGTAATGCTCAGTTTTAGTTTTAGTTTTAGTTCTTTGGCATCAGCACCGATGCAATCAATAAAAAAATTAGTATTACTGAATACCAATTTTTTTTATTAAAACTGATTGGTATTCAGTACTTTTCGAGTACCTACAGTCTATTTTTGGTAGTTTCGATGATTTATTAATATATATTAATATATTTTATAAATAGATATTAAATTTTTTTATTAATAAAACTGCAAAAACTCTGCTCTTTATCGGACAATATGCAATAAAGAGCAGAGTTTTTGCAGAGCTTGGCATTCGTTTATAAATAATTTGAACAATATTGTGTTGTCTACAGAATCATTTTTTCACAATAAGAAGAAGAATTATAGTAATTTAATTGATTTTTCTTTTTTTTTAAACATATTTTTAAATATCTTTTTTACATATCTTCTTAAATCCTAATTTTAGAACATTACTTAACTTGAATCAAACAAGAGTTATAAAAAAAATTTAGTAATTTGTAAATTGTATTTTTAAAAACGTTTATATTTGTTACACTCTTTTTCGTCACGTCCAGAGAACAAAAATATCTAATCACAATTAGTCCAAACAATTATCTTAAACTTGACTTTCTTTAGATTTAATAATGAATAAAATGGACTAAATGTATTTAAGTAATTTAACTTCGTTCGAACAAAAATTAAAAAACCAAGTGAACTTGCAGCGACTCGATCAAAAAGTCAAAAACAAGTACCGTCAGAACTTGATGATCTTATTTTTCTAGCTTTTTCTACTGAAAATCTTTTAGCGACCCCAGAATCAAACCAACAATACCGAAAATTTTTCAACGCTTTTTATATCGAATTCGAGTCATATATAGAAGATATTAAGATTGATCCGCGTAACAATCTTGTTAACATATTTAAAGAGTTAGCTTTTGAATGAACAAAATCTTTAAAATCCGAAATCGCATGGGATCATCAAGGGTCTCAAAAAGGTGGTTACAACCTGTCTAATTTTGGATTTGGTTTTCTTATCGACAAGCCAAAGCTAACTGATTTCAACTATCCGAAGTTTTTTATTAGAGATGTAAACGGTCAAAAAACTTGAGGACGAGGTTACTGATCGATTTACCCCACCATTTAATATTACTCAAATACATTTAGTCCAAACACATTTATCAAACCCATCTGAAAATGAGAAAATTTGGTTTAACAACGACTTTATAGAATGTTTGAATTTATTCGAACGTGTTTAACTAGATTTACCAAGACCCAAAAATAGCGTTGAGTCGTGGCAATAACGTATTGAACCCGATGTCAGGAAAAATTTGACCATAAACTAGTTTGTTGACCTATTTAGACTTGAGCAAAGTAATATGACTTAATTCAAGTATTAAGGTGTCAAACTATAGCAAATCAGTCACGAAAACAAACAAAAAAGGTAAACGCATAAAACAACTAGTCAGCAGTTATCAAAAGAATATTTAAAAATAAGAATTGATTTATTCATTGAAAAAAAGATTGATAGGAACACAACTTATGCTTGAAAACCTCGGTTTAGGGCTTCAGTGGTCAAATCTAAAATTTCTAAAAAATTTTTGGTGCATGATTTAGCAAAGACAAAACCGTGTTGCTCGTTTGTGAGCAGCTTCAAGTGAGACTTCATTTCATTGCGGATTAGTTGCTCTATTATATAGACTATTATTGAGGTTGAGGACAAAAGACAGTTGTTGCAGCTTTTTTTTGCCAAACATCATATTGCTTCATATCAAAAAAATTTGGTTTGTTAGATGATAGTTGTGGTATATTACTTAGAGTTTCAGTTCTGAAAGTGCTGTAGAAGGATACGTTGAGACAGTTTGCAATGTCTTATTCTTCTATTAACAATTGTTTTGTTCAATACGGAATATGATTTTTTTGTTCAATTCAAAATAATCATATTCCGTAAAGTTAGAGCAGTTATTTAAAAAAAAAAGGGGGAAATATTTTAGATTTAAAAGAAAAAGAATATTCTGTTCTTTGAACCAGTCGCTTGTTGAAATGAGTGGTATGTGCCGAAGCGCCTTATAGTTGAAAAATCCAAAAGCAATTACGAAATTCAATCAGTTTGCTCAAATGGTAAAAGATTTTTTTTTAACAAGTTGATGTAGACAAATTGATTAAATGGTCCCATAAAGCTATTCTTTTGGTTATAATATAAAGAAAATGTACAATAGGCAATTCAAATTAAGTAATAAAATCTTTTGATTATTTTTTTTTTTTTTTTATTGTTTATTTATTATTTAAATAGACTTTGAGTAGTGAAACTCCTTTAGCTATTGTTCATATATTAAAAGAAAGTGAAACTAATATAAGGTATTACGAAAATGGGTACACAATATTTAAAAAACATATAGTAAGATGGGAATATTAAAAAAGGGAAGCTTCTAGACAATTGAAAGACACTCCCGTGGAAATTCATGCACAAAAATTGCTAAGGGAGACTTTTTTTCAGGTTCTCTTGAGCTCTCAACAAAAACATCCTCATAGTCCTTTATGAGTGATAAAATTAGCTCATTTTAAAAGAGAAAATAGTTTTTAACATATCTTATAAAGGGTTTTTTTTAATCTGATTTTGATTGTGTCAATTTTTTGATTTTCAAGAAAAAAAAAGAAGATTTCTGAGGGTGTTTCATATGGGAGGTGATAAATCGCCTTATATGATATATTTTGGAGTACTTGTAATTTGTGAAAATTAGTATTTGAAGCTAAAATAAATATGAAGAAGCTGTAATCAGTTAAAGACCCTATTAGAGAATTATAAATACCCGATAGAATTTTTTTATTTAAATTCCAAGATTTGTGTGAAAGAATTTTAATTATATTTTTCCTGTCTTGACATCTAGATCGAATAAGTTCAATATTTGGTTTAAAGCATATGTTTTCGTCAAATTCTATCCGAAGGAAGATTGGACAGTTACTATATGGAATTTGCTTATCGAAAAGACTTAAATTTAGCTTTTTATGAAAATAGAAGAGGACTAATTACCGAACCTTGAGGGACACCGGTTTCAATATTAACATGCTCAGACTCGTAATTATTGAGATTAACAAAGAACTTACGATTATTTAGGAAATTTTTTACCCATTCAATGATATATAGAGGGGCTTCAGTTTTAATAAGTTTATAAATGATACCGATTTGCCAAACTTTGTCAAAGGCTTTAGAAATATCAAAAAAAAGAGTGCAAGCTTTTTTTTCCTTGTTAGTGTTTCCGAAACTTTTTGTGTTAGGAAAACAAGATTATCGGAAGTTCTACGATGCTGCCTGAAACCAGATTGTTCCTTACAAATTAAACTCTTTTTTTCTAGAAAGGTGTAAAGTCTTTTAGTGATTATTCTTTCTAGAATTTTTCCTAAGCTACTTGTAACACTAATTGGGCGGTAGTTAGCCGGGTCGGTGCTAAAATTTTTTTTAGGTATCATAGTAATTTTAGCAATTTTCCAACAGGATGGAATATCATTTAATTCCAAACATATATTAAAGAATTTAATCAAAATTACTAAAAAGGAGTCAGGTAAGGTTTTAAGCATCATGTTGGATATGTTGTCAGGACCAGGAGCTGAGTCGTCCTCTAACTTTTTCAATGTTTTCTTAAGCTCCTCTAGAGAAATTTTTGGATAATTATTAACTTTAGAAAATAAACCAGAATTAATCGAATATGTCGAGATAAGGATTTTTTTAAAAGAGTTGATATTTTGCCAAAAGGGACGTGATGAATTTGGATTAGGACCAAGTTGGTTTAAGAAATTTTGCCATTTTAAATTTTTAAATTTAGAAATTTCAAATCTAATGGTATTTGTTAGCTTGTTACATTCCCTTATAGTGTCTTCGGTTTTTATTTTTAATTTTTTTAGCTCCCCAGTCAAACATTTAATAGAGATTTTTTGTAGTATCTTTAAAGATTCTTTATAAAATCTCTAAAATTTGACCTGTTTTAAAGAAAAAATAGAGATATTTTAGAGATAAAAAAAAATCATTAATTAAACAAAAAAAATCTTGGTTTTTTCTCTATATTCTCATTAAAATTTTTAATCTGTTATACCAGTCAAAACGTTAAAAGAGATATTTTATAAATTCTTTCAAAATCCTTTAAAAAATCTTTATAAATTGAATTATTTTGAAGAAAATATGGAGATATTTTACGGAAAAAAAAATCATTAATTTGAATAAAAAAATCATTAATTTTTCTCTATATACTCTTTAAAATTTTTAATCTATTCTACCAGTCAAAAAGTTTTAGAGATTTTCTGTAGTTTTTTTATAGATTCTTTATTGTTTATTTTTTAATATTTTATTCTTTATTTTATGTGCCGATAAATGAAAAAAATTTATACATCTCATTTTTTAAAAAATAAAAATGCCCTTACATACTAATTCGTATTTCCTAAGTGACTTTTAGATTTAAGCATTAGACTTAACTACAAAGTCTCATCAATCAAGCATGAGAATAAAGTCGTGAGAAATAATTGATTTATTTGTTTATTTATTTGTTTTCTGTACCGAGCTAGAGCTCCTTCAGAATAAGTTAAAAATTAAAAAAATAAAATAAAAATGAAATAAAATAAAATAAATATAAAATTAAAGTTAATAAAATAAGATAAAAAAAAAAAAAAAAGAATTAAAAAAAAGTAAATAAGCTAAATAAATGAAAATTAAGAATATATAAAATTGGAAAAGATTGTTACATGTGGCTCATGTTTAAATAGTTCAAGTTTCAGGAAAAAAAGAAGAAATAGTAAGGTAGCAATTACACAATGGAGTTGGGTAGTCAATATATCTTGATTCGAAACCTTCTTTGTATTCCTTCACCAGTCTTACAACCAATGGAATAGAATGACTCAGTCCTGCCCCAACATATCTCTCACTCAATTAAAAAAGCCGATTCGAGACTGTTAGTAATTTTAGTTTATTAAAAGCCTCATGATGTACGATGTTGGAGGGAGTATCATATTTTAACTTAAGAATAGATCTGACTGCTGTATTCTGAATTGCTTGTAGTTTTTTGATATTATTTTCTGAAAATGAATTCAAGCAAGGAAAAGAATAGTCTAAAATTGATCCGACTAAAGATTTATATAGATTTCCTAGTGTGTTCTGATTAAGACCCCATTTTTTGTTTGACAATATCTTAATAATATTTAGCCTTTTATTGCAGCGCTCTTTAATTTCATCTACCAGTAAATTAAAGTTTAATTTAGAATCAAATTTAATACCAAGAAACTTGATTTCTTTTTGTCTCTCTATTCTGTTTCCATAAATTTTTAAGTTAATATTATCACTCTCTTTTTTGTACCTAGAAAAGACTAATGAACACGACTTTTCAACCGATATCTTCATTTTCCACTTAATAAGCCATTGTTCTAATTCGTTGAGGTATTTATTGATCTTATTTTCTAGGTTCCCTTTTTTGTTATAAATGAAGAATGTAACTAGATCATCTGCAAAAAGAAGAGAGTATTCATTATTTGTTTTGTTTCTTTTAGGGATATCATTAATATAAATGCTAAATAAAAGAGGACTAATAACTGAGCCTTGAGGAACACCTGCAGTTATTTGATATTCGTCGCTCAAATTGTCATTCACATTCATCCTAAATGTCCTTGAGTCTAAGAAGGATCTAATCCAGTTAGTCAAGTAATGAGGTGGATTTATTTTAATCAATTTAAAAAGTAAACCTTCATGCCAAACCCTATCAAAGGCTTTAGAAATATCAAAAAAAAGGCCGCAAACTCTTTTTTTTCTATTAAATGATTCCACAATTTTTGAATTAAGAAGAAAAGATTATCTGCTGTTCGCCGGTGTTTCCTAAATCCAGATTGCTCCTGGATAAGGAGTGAATTTTGCTCTAAAAAATTGTATAATCTTGAATATACTATGCGTTCCAGTAGCTTTCCTAAACAACTCGTTATACTAATTGGTCTATAATTTAAAGGATCGTGTAAACTAGAGGCCTTTTTTTGAATCATAGTAATGTAAGATGTTTTCCACGCTTTCGGGACTCTACCTTCTCGAAGAGTTAAATTAAAAAGTTCTATGATTTCTATTAATGAATTTCTAGGTAAGTTTTTTAACATTAAATTATGAATTTGGTCAGGTCCTGATGCCGCTTCATTTTTTAATCTCTTTAAAGCCATAATTAATTCATTTAAGCATATTGGATCATTAAAATTAGACTGGTTATAATTCCTAAAGAAGACAGAGTTAGAATTTAGAATTTCGATATCTTTCTCAGTATCAATTAAATCAGAATTAGGACTAAATATTGACGATAAGAGTTCTCCAAAGCATTTTCCCTTTTCTTCATTAGTTTTGAATTCCCTTTCATTTAAAATCAATTTAGGAATTAAATTTGATCCTTTTTTTGTTCTAAATTTATTTATTTTTTTCCAAAAAGGTCTACTTGTCAGTGGGTTTTTTCCCATCTTCTCAATAAAATCAAACCAATTTTGATTCCAGAATTTTTTAAAGAGGCCTTTAACTCAGATGTAAGTTGATTAAATTTTTGCTTGAGCTTTTGACAGCGAGTTTTCTGGTAATTTCTTCTTACTTTCCTACGTTCTTTTATCAAATTAACAATGTTTGGCGGAAGACTCGTTTTGTAGATTTTCTGAGAAAGATATGGAATGCTTTTATGTGAAGCAGAAATAATTTTTTCTGTTATTTTATCATTTAGTTGATCTATTGTGAGGGAACTTTCAGTGACATTCACTATTTGAGAATTTAAAATCTCGCTGAATAATTGCCAGTTTGCTTTCTTATAGTTAAGCCTTTTAGCTGCTGATTTATTTTCTAATTGATAGCCCATAGAAATCGATGCTTCGATTGGGAAATGGTCACTAGTCATGTCTTGACTATTTAAGACACTAAAGTCGGTAATTTTGTCAATCAATGAAGATGAAACTAAAAAAAGGTCAAGAATTTCAAAGTAATTCTTATTAAAAATATTGAAAGTAGGATGCTTATCATTGATTACTGAAAAGTCTAGCTCGTTGATTATTCTTTCTAATATTATCCCGTTTTCATTTTCCCCTACGCAGCCTATTTGCTTTGTTCTAGCGTTTAGATCACCACCTAAAATGTAGTTTCTACATGTTTTATTTACTGTTTTAAAAAACTCAAAGTTCAGAAGCACATTAGGTGGATTATAAAGACTAAATACAAACAGTTCATTATTCTTTCCTAAGTTCATTTTTATACAAAGGAGTTCGGAATTGAATTCCTCGTAAGAAAAATCTTGTATAAATTCGATTCCTTCTTTAATTAAAATAGCTACTCCTCCTCCGTACTTGTTGCGTGGTTTTGTTAAGAACCGATAATTTTGAAAATCAAGATAAATATTTGCCTCACTCAAATCTATCTTTAATTCATTGAGCAAAAAAATGTCGGGACATTTTTGAGCTAAAAAATTGTCTAAGAGATGAACCCTACTAGGTAAATGAAGACAATTCCAGTGTGTAATTACTAACCTTGTTTTATTAAGAGGTTTTGTTCTTAAAGTTGATTTATTTAGCTTCTTGTTCATTCTAAATTTTCTTGACTGGCAGTTTGCTGACCAATTTTGTTAGGTGATTGATCCACTTGAATTGAACATTCAGTTGTTGAACTGTTTAATTCAGACTCGAAGGTACTGTCGTTTTGATTTTCTAATACAACTAATGGTTTCTTTGATTCATTTTCGGTGAGCTTTTTTTCATTTGGATCAGATTCGGGAAATCTCTTGATTTGATTTTTTGTTTGGAAAAAAGCTTCAGTCTCATTCTGATCATTTGAGAGGACATTGACAGGTCTCTGACTTATTGGTAGAAGATCGTTTAAATGGCTTACCAAACTGTCTTCTAACACTGAAGTTTTGAGGTCTTGAGGACTAATTTCTGACATTACGTCATTGAGATTTGATGGCTGATATCCAGGCAAATAAGTTTTTAAACGACGAGTTATATTCAAGATAAAAATTTGAAATGTCGGAAAGATAAAGCTATTAGCGATGTATCAAAAAACATGTGATTTTTAGATTTTTCTCAAGAACCATTCCTAATTACTTAATTGATAAAATGTTTAATTGAATAATGCTGTACGCTATTTTGCTTTCGGGATTGATAGCGGTTACTTTTTTTTTATTGATAGGTGCCACAGTTCACTTAATTATCCCATCTTTACTTTTCAAGATGCAGCTAAATTATCCACAAGCAAGCTCTCCCATTTAGAAGACAATAATTAAGTCATTATACGTACTATTGAAAGGTCATAAGTTCAAAATAAAGAAATACAATCTACTTATAGCAATTAAACGTTTATTTTTTATTTACATAAAAATTTTAATCAAAGTAATAAGGAAATTTTCTTCTTTTTAATAAAATTGTTAAAAAGTCATAAGTTTTAAGTCAAGTTAAAGTCTGAACTTATAATAATTTTTTAAATTGCGGACCTGGACTTTGATTTTAGCTTTGTCTTAAACTTTACCGCCAAAATAACTCCCTGAAATGGCAAAATTTATAAGACCGCAATCATGACTGATGAATGGTCGTTCTTGTTAATTATTTTGGAGCCCTATTTTAAGTTTACTCACTGAAATTAATGTCCAAGCCAGTCTTTGAGTTGACTTAAGACTTGTGAATTTTAAACAACTATTCTTTTTATTTTTTCTTGAAATTGTTTAACTTTTTGTTCATTTCTTGATTTTTAGATTTTTAAATGAAAAAATTTTAATGTAACGTTTAGACATCGTAACTCTTAATTTAGCCCGAACCAAAACAAAATTATTGCTAATTACTTTATGGCCATACAAAAAACCATTGTACATATATCATTTGTTTTTAATTTCTTAGGATTTGACAAGTGATAATCAAAAGATTTTATTACTTTATTTGAATTGCCTAATATACATTTTCTTTATATTATAACCAACAGAATAGCTTTATGGCAGCTTTAGTGATCATGATTTTGATCTTTACTATCTAAATCCTTGAAAATTTTCTTTGGCACAAAATCATGTTTATTGACCTTAATTAATAAATGTATACCGCTTACTGATTAAAATATTGAAAGAAATCTTAATTGAAAAAATTTGAAGACTTTTTAGAGATAAATAAAAGAAACTTAAAAGATATTTTAGAGAAATTTAAAAGAAATTTTTAAAGATATTCTAGAGAAAAATGTACGAAAACCTCTAAAAAAACTCTACAAATTTCTCTAAAATTTCTTTAAAAATCCTTTAAAATAAAGTTGACTGGGCGTATTTATTATGTCATTTTAGAAATTTAAAAACTTATAAGGACAAAAGTATAAAAAATTTGAAAATCTTATTCGAAACTGCTTAACTTGAATTCGACATTAAAAAACATAAGTTTGAGCTCATCTGTCCCTATCATTACCAATCAGGAATATTAAAACAAGGCTTTTAGAACTAAAAGAGCCGTGGAAATTGCAAAAAAATATTGCGAATACATGGCATTGTTTGGCACCTAGAAAGAAATCCTTTCTGACCAAGGTAAAGAATTGTTGAATTTTCGAATTTTTGTTTTCATCCGAAATAAAAATAATTAATTTTGTATGACAAAATTATCTAATTTGATATTAAATTCATTTTTAGATTTTGCAAATGAAAAATAATATTAGCTTTAAATTATGTCAAATTTAAAAAAATTTAAAGCTCGCTAAAATTTTTTTTCGTTTTTTTTGTTGAAAAAAACATCTCAGAAAATAAAATTTTTATTTTTCATTTACTAAAATTTTTAAATTAGTCTATTTAATCCCTAATTAAAACTTGGGAATTTTTAACACTAGAAGCACCAACGAGTCAAAATGACTCTTTTACGATTTTTGGCCGCTAAAATCTAAGTCAATTTTTGCTATTTTAGCATAATTTTTTTTTCAGCATAAAAATAAGAATAACTTTCTAAATAAACTAAATACAAATAAAAAAAATATTTCCTTTTTACAAAATCAAGTATATACTACTAGAAGCACCAAAAAGAGTCATTTTGACTCGTTTTTTAATTAAAATTTTGAATTTATCTACAAAATCAATGGATGAGTCATAAAATATTTATAAAAAATATACAAATCTTTAATAAACCGACTCAAAGCCCAATACTTGAACGAAGATAAAAAAATGCAAAAATTATAGTTTGCGTACATTAAAAAGACGAAAAATTGGTTCAAAAAGGAATGAATTTATTAGAAGATAAAATTTTTGCCAGATACTTTTTTTTAGCCAAATTTTTATTTTTACTCAATTAAAATTAAGTTTTGCATAGATTTATCTAAATAATAATTTATTTTCCATTTTTATCCATTAGATTCCATTAAAACAAGTCATTTTGACTCGTTTTGATGCTTCTAGTGTTAACCTTAGTTTTTTAAATTTTTTACTAGAGATATTCCGAAAGATAGGTGTTTACCAGACCAGATTATTAATAATTTTTATTTAAAAATAATGTAAAATTTTTTTTAATTAACAACAAAACCTTTAAATAAATATTATTCGTTATTAAACTTTATCTTAATAAATATTTTTCCAAAACATATTTCCTTCATAACCTATTAATTCATGATTTAAAAATTGAAAATTTTTTTTATTAATAGCTCTCCAAATATTTCATTTTGACATCCTGATCATCCAATTTCAAAAACATGGTTCCAAAAACACTTTCTATTTTGACTGCGCGACAATTGTCACGCATCGTAAATAATGTAGAATGGTTGCTAAACACACTGTGCCTAATGCCAGTAAATTCTTCCATCTGAAGACCAATGCACATTTCACAATAGTGCATAAAAGCTCGCTCACTTCTATCAACTTGAATAAACTGTTTCCATTTAAAATACTCCTGGTAAGCGCTTTGATTTTGACTTAACTGCTTCAAATACTCGGCCAGTTCATTTAGACTTGCATAATTCATTAGATTAATGAATGCTGATTTGGGCGCGAATTTTGTGTATTCTCCTGCGCCTAGCACCACTGGCACTGTATCATATCTTAGGGTGTTGAAAAATTTCTCTGTCACATACTCTTTACAATAAGAGTTTTCAAAAGTAAAGAAAAATTTGTATCTTTTGGCCAGATATTCTCTACAGTCTCCGGTTTCTGGACATTTTAGGCCTTGATCCGAGCATTTTCCGTAAATATCCACCGGTATATATCTACGTAAAATTTTCACTATCTTAAGTCTGTTCAAATGTTCATTGCAATCACTGATGAGGATGACAGCGAAGCCGGGTTTTGAGCTGAGCAAAAAGTTTGATTCGTTGTAGTTGGGGTTTGAGGAAGTCCATCTTAGCCCAGACTCAGAGTAATAGATACTTGTTATGTCCGACGTGGAGCTAAATGTTGAGGAAAGATTAAATAAGTTATCCAATTTGCTACACATTGGACAGTGTTGTTGGGATTCGTAGACAGTGTAGACCCATTTCTGGTTCGAGAATCGGAACTTGGGAAAATTTTCAATCCGGCTTCTCATGTGAAACAGAACCATGTCACTCGAGTTTAGTCTGCTTTTGTCCGTGGTCAAATCACAGTTGGTCACTGGACAATTGGATTTGAGAAGCAAATTTTGCAAGTCTTGATTGTTGACTGGAATAATAGGCAGGCCTATAAATTTGTTCCATAACAAAATTGTTTTCCGCTTGGGGCTCGAGTTCAAACAACTAAAATTAATGCTTTGGTTGAAAAAAGTGGAACTATTTGCGGATAGGGCTCACCATCTATAACAACTTTGAACTCAGTGTGGTTTTCTTTAAATGGACTGCATATGTTCAGAGTGGGTCTGTCAGCTTCCAGTATAAATGTGTACTTTGGATAATCTATTTGGTAGTAGGGCCTGGTGAATATGGAGTGTTTAAATGCCATAAATGTGGTAAAAAAAATAATTAAAAGCGAGCAAGTGGTGAGGCGATGTCGCTTAAGGCCAAAGTTTCGGTAAAAAAAAAAGTTATTTGAATACATTTTTTTTAGAATAGAAAAAAATCATCTTAGACAAAATAAAATTCTATCAAGAAAATTTAATTAAGTTTTGAAGATGAGAAGTGTTTATCTTTGTCGAAATTATTATAATAAGATGCCGTTCGGTGTTTTGCTGAAAAATAAAAAGAAAAAGACTACTAAATATTGTGGCTGATGAATGAATATTATATTTGACAATTATGTCAAAATTCTTTGGAACTAATTGTCAAAATTTTTAATAGAGCGCCTTTTTTTCTATTAAATTTATAGAAAAAAAATTATGTTTTCGTAAAAATAAAAAGTAAAAAAACAAGATTATGTTTTCTTTTTAAGGATTATTTACTCGGGTGAATAAATAAAGAAAAATTATTCGAATAAATAATTAATAATCTTTATTTATCTTTTTTAAGAATAAAAAAATAGACGATTAGATTTTTTTCTAAATAGATTTGAAAGTGTTTTTTTTTTTTAAATAAATTTTATTCTTTGTAGTTTTAATATATAATTTATTTAATTATAAATTTAATATCATTGATTTTCATCGTTTTAAGCTAATATTTACCCAGGATTTAATTCTAATTTTTAACTCGTAATTTTGGGTATCATTTTTTTATAGTATTATTTGGGTAATAATCTAACTTAAAGTAAGCCCTTAATTTTTCTTATCAAATTTATCTGCTATCTGATTAAATTTTGAAATTAATTCACCATTCGATTTAAAAATCACCAAAAGATTGCAAAATACTTAACTTAAATTTCAAAATAGAATGATAAAATTAATTGGAATCAAACAAATCTGGTTTCCAAGCAAAAAAAAGCAATAATTGCAACGAGAGTTTTACGTAAATTTGAAAATGATAAATTAAGTACATTTACTAAACATGGTTAAATCCAAAATTTAATTCGAAAAATCGCTAAAATGAAGTACATATTTTCATCTTTTTTTTTATTTTTAAATTCTTTTAAATTTGGTATAATCTATTGTATTTTATAAAAATTTTAAATATATAATTGAAAATTGCGAATATTTTATTTTAAAAAGTATTTGGAGAAAATTTTTCATTGTCGCTCTATTTAAATTAAATAAAATGCTTCAAACATAGATTATTTAGTTTTAGATGCTTTTTTGATGAAAATAATTCAATAAAGTTGTTTTTAAATTAAAAAAATACAAAAGTTGTTTTCAATTTAAAAAAAAAATTTATTGAAACTATTGAAAATCGATAGCTTTAATGTAGAAACATTCACTTTTGATCTCTTCTTTGCTATTAATTTAAATTGAGAAAAATTGTTCAAATGTTTTTCTAAAATTTGATTGTTTTTGACATAGCTTAGACTGGGTCCTACTAAAATACTGACCCTCATTTATTTTGCAAAGCAAAAATATTTTTAAAAGTTTTAACATATCATTTAGTTTGAATTTTTCTCTTTTTTGTGAAAATTGAATATTTTTATGCTTTCAAAAACTTGACCCCCTACTGACCCCCATTTTTCTTGAAGAGAATTTAACGAGCTTTCTAAAAATGTGCCTAGTTTTTCTCCAGGAAGTTAAGATTTTGAAATATTTTGATTATAATAAAACACCTTAGTTATTTTGAAATCGGATTTTAAAGTTTTAATACGATATACCATTCGACCAAGAATTGTCTTTGCTTTTTGACTGTTATGTTTGTTTAAATAATAACTTAATTTTAATGAGTTTTTTTTAGCAGTTTAATCTCTAGATATTTTTTTTTATAAGTAAAGACATTAAATTACTCTATAAATTTTTACAATAAAAAGAAAGTAATAGATATTTCATAAATTTTTAAAGTTAATTTTTTTTGACATTGACTCAAAAATTATATTTAAAAATCATGTTTTAACAATTAATTTCAATTGAATAATCTGAAAAATCTTCTTTCTCTTTAATAATAGAAATAACAATATTAGATATCAATTATTTTTTAATACTTTATAAATGTCTACTTTTTAATTATTTTTTTTTCTAAAGCTGATGGTACAAAAAACTTTAAAAATTTATTAGAATGAAACATATATTGCTTTCTTTTTTTTTTAAATTTATAGAATAATTTAATGTCTTTACTTACAAAAAAATATACTTTTTAATAAAACAAAAAAGAACAAATTATTTGTACATCGAAAAAAAAAAATTAATATTACAAACTGTAAGAGCGTGTTTTCAGTATTTATTTATATCCTTAGTATTCACATTGCAGTATATTTATTATCATCATTTAAAAAATGTTTCAAATAAAACCAAATTCTGGCTACAAAAAAAATTTTTGATCAAAAATAACTAATTAAAATCAATTAGTAAAATTTTCATTTTAACTTTACAATAAAAGATATTTTGCATAAAAAAAGAATTTTTGTGCTTTTTGAGAAACCTTCTTGGCATTTTGACTAATCTGTGTTGTTCTATAACAAACAATTAAGCTTTTGTAATTTTATTACTTCTAGAAAAAAAGTTTTTCAATTTTTTAAATAGTCATGGTTAAGTCGATTAAAAAAACTAAGGAAAAAACAACGACTAAAAGCAATAAAAAAAAAGTAATATGAATTTTTTTTTTCAGAAAATAACCAAAATTAAAATTAAAACAAATTTGATAAACAGAATTTTTTAAAAAAAGTAAAAATAATTTCCAGTGAGTATTTCCTTAGATTTATTAAATCATTTCCAAATTGGAAATTTTCCTTTTAAGCTCCTTTTTTTACGACTAAAACGTCCTAGGTTTTATGTTTTCACTCTTACTAAATGTGAAATTCTCTCAAAAATGTTTTATTCTGTATAAAAAAAATGCATGTTAGGTTTGATAATCAAAGTTTATTTTAAAACTAGCCGACGTTTTTAAGTCCCAGTTTTTTTCCTGCTTCATGTATTTCTCCTCTCTACATATTTCAATCCGTTGATTTTTAATGTGCTAAATTCAATTTTTAAAGATAAATGGATTGCTGAATAAAAGGCGAACCAGTCTGAGAATATCAAAAGGTGTACAATGTTTGGAGATCAAAGAGAAGCTTAAGGCTGTCATTTTCCTGATAGAATCTCCAAATTTTTTTATAAATAAATTTTGATTTTGATTGATTTTCTTTCTCTTAAAAAAATTAATCAAATAATACTGGACAAATAAATTCCAGAATTTTACAACTAAAAATTTTTTAGGTTTACACAATAAATATTATTAATATTATTAAACAACTTTATCCCCCAAGTTATTTAGATTTGTGCAAATGTCAAAAAAAATTCATTTTATTCTTTTCCATTTTCAAATTTTTTGTTGTTTTCTGAAAAACATGGATGTATTATTTTTTAATTTGTTCTACTATGTATTCCAGGTTCCATCAAAACATGTTCTTAAAAAAACTTATAAAAATTTTAAAAACGTTCCCATAATAGTTCATCTAATCAAATAAATCAATCATACTTGTATATGTAATAGTAAATTTCTATAACACGTTAATTTGTAAATTTACTGGTCTACCAGTAAAAATGTAAAACAAATAGGAATAAAAATATGTTTTGTTTTTTTACTTGTAATTTTTTTAATTTACTTTTCAGTTAGTAATTATGTAAAACAATTTTTAGTTCAGTAATTTACTAAAACTTGAAGAATGGTCAATCTAGAGCTATCAAGCGAAGATCTTCCTATTGATGATAATATCGATAAAGCAAATTCTTTGTTGGGTATAAGAAATAATGTAAGTGATAATCAACAAAAACGAGCACAAAAAATGATGACAAGAAGTAAGAAATATTTTCCAGAAGTTTGCTTGGTGGTCAAGGTATGGTAAAATGCAACTGCACTGGTCTATGTATGACAAATCGATGTGGTTACAAAAAATCCCAGTTGTTATGTAACTCAAGATGTCATGGAGGGAGATCAAGCTGCAAAAACAAAATTTTTGACACTATTTCAGTAATTAACTAAAAAGATTCCAGTAAATTACTTATACAAATAAAAAATCAGTAAATATCTAAAATTTATTCAATTTTTTATGTTTTACATTTTTACTGTTAGATCAGTAAATTTTTAAATATACGTGTTTTATAAATTTACGGTAACATATACATAGATATTTAGTCTTGGAGAATTTCTGAATATATGGTCATAACCTATGCATAAAAAAAGCCTGAAATTTTTTTTAGAAAATCTAAGACTTTTGACAGCCCTTGCTTATTTTTTCAAAACAATTTTCTTTCCGAAGCATTTAGTACTTTTTAATTTTTTTTCAAAATTGTCAAATTGATAGGCCTCGTGGAAGTGCTAAGATGCTGTCAGTCATATCATTTAATTAATCAATTAAAACTCTATTTTATTAAGACAAACAAATCCTAGGCTGTGTCGTCCTTTTAATTCTGCTATTTAAATGTAAAGAATTTTGGCTTAATTAAATCTGATTAAATTTTTTTTATTATGTTTTGACAAGTTTGATGGGTTTTTTCGACACCGCTATTAAAACTTTTAATTGAAGTTTATTATCAGAATTAATGATCATGCTCAAAAGTTATTATAAAAAAAAGTTAAGTATTTTAAAATTTTTTGAAGCTTTGGAATCATTAAGAAATTAAAATTAATAAATTTTTTTTTCTTATTATTTCTCCTGAAAAATGTAGCGTGTGATGTTGGACCATAGTAAACTGTAACCACAAAAATAGTAAATTTAACCTCTTTTTTAATAAAACAAATTAAATTTCCAATTATTGATTCAGTTTTTTTCCACTAATCTAGTTTTATTACTAGTAATTTTTATTTTAAACCATATTTTGATTACAATAATTGTAAATTTAATAAAAAAAATATCAGAAAAAAAAACAATGGCTCATATTTTTTCAAATAAAAAAAGATCTTTTTTAATTCAACTGCGTTTCACAAATTTTACATTTTTTGATATTTTCGAATCTTTTATCATTATAATTAATAACGGCTAAACTGATAGTTAGAATATCTAGATTCCATTAACTTTTTTTATTCTTCTTTCCTTGATTTCCTTGACCATTTAATTTAAGTTTTCAAAGACTTGTGTAGATCTTAAGTGATCGCTTTACTTCGCATTCTATTTTTATACAGAGATTTGAGTTCATAGGACAAAGCTAGAAGAACATCGTCTAATCTTTGGTCAGTTGGACTCTCTAAAATGATTTCTTTTGATAAGGGTTGACAAATTTTTGAAAGATAATAAACAATTTATTATCTTAGAGAATTATTAATTGTTTATAATGATAAAAGGTTCGAAAATATCAAGAAATGTAAAATTTGTGACACGCAGTACAATAAATATAGAAATATAGAAATATAGAAATAGTTTTTTATTTTACTTTTTATATAATTTTTTTGTTATTTTTTTTATAAAATTTATGGTTATTTTAATCAAAATTATTGGTAATATAACTAGATTAGTGGAAAAAAACTTAATATGTGATTGTTTTATTAAATTATTGGTATAATTTACTATGTTTTTGGTATTTCTTATTATTTTAGTGGTTTGATATTATTATTGCTCTGTGATATTATACAATTTTGATTTAACGGGTGTAGAATAAAAATGGCACAAAATTAAATAAAAAAATTTTTATTTAACAAAGGCTTTAAATTTTTTTAGATTAAAACTGAATCCTCCAATTTTGAAAAAATAATATTATTTAAGGTATTGAACTCCATGATGACATTTAATATCGAGCCTAGAGCGAACAGTCCTGGCATGGCCTTGTAAAACCTTTGGGTCCATATTGCTCAGGCAAGTGCGAATTTTGTTTTCGACCTGCTTAGGATTTTTGATTCCAATCAACCTCATAAACTTTAGCTTTCAAATTTCCGCAAAAATCTTCAACTGGTCGTGCTTTTGGTACTTTTGCTGGATTCACTTCTTTGGCAACATACCTATTACTTTTATCTAACATATAATTCTGTACCATGTTCACATAATGAGATGATGCTAAGTCGGGCTAAAATACATAATTGTCATCATAATATTCTTTAATCGTTGATTCAAGTCGTTTCTTAATACACTCTCCAAGGTAGGCATGTTGATTAATATGGTTCGCTTTTCCTTAAGTCATTTCAGATACTAAAGATTTGAATGATGAACAGTTTTTTTTTAATTTTTTGTTTATCTGTTTCTGTTTAACTAATGGTCTTTCAAATTAAAAAAATAAATAAAATAATTTTACTTTAATTAAATTTATTTGTATTGACTTTTATTTTATTAAGTAAAGGTTATATTTTTCTGCAATCAATTTCCAGATTTAACCTCAAAGTTATTACTGGTCATCTACTCTTCATCCCTTTGAGGTGCTCATTCAAGAGCTCTGCTTGGTATACGTATTCCTTTCATTCTAAGTACATGTCCAAGCATAACTGGAATTTTTCGTAGAAGAGTTTTATCAAGTGTAGTATCTTCTATGATTGACAAAGTTTTTCTGAGTATGTTATCAAAGACTTTCTTGAAATCAAAATTTCCAGTCGAGACTTTGTTCTATTATGTTTCTGGTCTATGCATCCTCTGCTTGTTCTTCTCTAAGGACACCGTCATGCCACTCTTATTAATCATTTGAAAATTTTGAAAATTCTAAATGCAAATAAACATAACTGCAAAAATAAACTTTATTATTTATTACATTTTATTTTTTAAATTTTTTTGTTTTTTTTTACATCGCCTTTAAGATGTTCATTGAAATAAATAAAAAAAAAACTTTAAATGTAAAATTAAGTAGAAATTATTTTCTTTCAAATTTCTTTATTATCTTCGCTTACGCGAAATCAAAGTAAAAAATACTTCATTATTTAGTTTTATTTTTTATTTTTTAAAATGACTTTACATCGCCAGAAATGGCCTTATTTGATTAAATAAATATAAAAATTTTAAATCCTCATTTATTTTGAACAGATTTTTAAGATAAATAAATTTTTTTTGAATAATAATTTTTTTTATAAATTAATTACTTATGTAAAATTACTTATATTTTTAAAAAAAATATATTTAATTAAAAAAAAACGCGAAAAAAAAGGATAGTGGTAAAGAGGAAATGGATATTTATTCGTCTAATCTAAAATAATGATAAAAAATGTGATAGTAAAATAGAAAATAAAATGGATTGAAATCTATCTTTGGCAAGGGAAATGTAAACGAGAAAGTTCACTTTTTCAATCAAATTTCGGAACCTAAATGATCTTATTAAACTTTTTAGATTTAACAGGAACAAATAACATTGTCGAGTCATGATATTCAAGAACAATAAATGGGGCACAATTAAATCGAAAATAAAGCTAGTAAATTTGTTAGACTAGAACATAAAATTTATTATTTACTGATAATCAAATTAAATCAGCTGGCAATCAAGTAAAGAAAAAATAAAATAAAATTCGAACTGTTATCTCAACTGATGAATTAATTATTTTTTTTTTTAAATAAAAAATTTTAAATTTAGAAATTCTTTTATCTTTATTTTGAAATAATTCCTTTTATTTGAATAGAATGGTCATCATATTGTTATCTGCCCAGAGTAATTTAGCAGAATGCTTTTCCTGCTATTGGTAGTAGTGTTATTCCTGGCCAATTGTCAATAATCATTTTGTTTTCTTTCATCGGAAGCTTGGCTAAGAAACTTTTTGACCAGTCTTCTGGTATGACTTATGGGTACCATATCTTCCTGAAAAGGCTGTGCAATATTTCCACTGCGGTCCTATTCTTAATTCATAATACTTGTTGTGGTACAGCATGATATTAATTTGAATGTCTCTGCAAAAAATACAAAAAAAAAATTTTTATAATTATTTTTTGAGAATGATCAGCAAAATCTTATCATAAACTTCAATTTATCATTTAAAAATTTTAATTCTTTTGAATAAAGCAACTCGATCTTGCGTTGAACAATGGGAAACCTTATGAATAATTAGAAAAAAAATTCTTGATTCATTATCATTAAAAAATTGATTATTGTTTAGAAATTATAGTTAATTAATTTTTGATTACTGTTAAAAAAAAAAAATAATTAACCATGGGATGTATTTGAGTATCCAAGAAATGATACTAATCTGACATAAGTTTAAAATATCCAAAAAAAATGAGGTAATATATAATTTCCATTTTTTTTGTGATAAGAAAAATTTTTTTTATTTAAAAATATTTAATTTAATTGTGTGAATTTTCCTTAGTTTAGTTAAATATAGATTTGAACATTTAATAAACTATTTTTTAAACTCACAATTTGCACAACGCGCTTTTAGTTAATGAAAAATAATTAAAAATAAAAAATGACTATTTTATTGATTTAAATTTTTTTATTAATCAATTATTATTTGCTCAAAAAACTATTTCTCATGCTTTCTTTAAAAACATTTTACTTCTCTCATTAGAAAATATCTTAAACATTTTTTTTCTAATGAACTACTTTTTCTTACTTTTTGGCAATTTAAAAATTTTTATCAGAAACAGAAAATTGAAAAATAAATTAAACTTCAAATTTTAAGCAAAAATAAACAACTTGAAAATTAATTAATTACAACATGTCCGTCTAAAAATAAATCTAATTGAAATTTAAGCAAAACTATGATTTTCTCGTTATTTTTTGCAAAGTTATTAATAAATTAATTACAATTTATGGAAATTTTCCTTTATTTCTACTCAATTTCAATTAGATTCAGAAAAATCATTGAGACATTTTACAGATATAATTCTATTAATATTAAAAATCACTTAAACTCAACATAATAATGGTTTAAATTTTTTCCCAATTTAATCTTAATAGTAATCATTAGTTAAATAAAATCTAGCATTTCTTATATTATTTTACTTCGGTAATTTTTTCTAAAAAAGACTAGCTGTGTAAAAATAATTGAATATTCAGTCAATACAAATATTTATCACAGATAATTAATAAATATAGATTTTGGTTAAAATTGGTATTTTTTTTAATTTTCAACGAAAAAGCACAAATGCTGAAAATAATTATTAAATAACTAATTTTGACTAAATGATAAAAATATAGATAAAATACTGAAATTATTTGTGCCAAGTAATTTTCAAACCAAATCGAATTAAGTACACACCTAATAAATAATTAGATTAATTTTTTATCTAAGTTTTAAACTTAATATATGAAAATTGGTCATAAATTAAATTTTTTCGTTTAAAGCATTTAATTTTCTCCAAGCGTCTGATAATGCGGAATATTGATCGTTTTAATGTAGATTTTCTTCTTTTAAATCTAGAATTCATCAAATATATTTGGGAAAAAAAATCTTAATTTTTTGAATCAAAACAGAATATTAGGTCCAAAAATAGCAAAAAAATGTATTAAAAATGACATTAAAATTTATGAGCTTTGATAATTCAGGTTCTAAATTTTATTATTTAAATGGTTTTACGTCTTAAAGTCTCTGCAAAGCTATTTCAAAATCAATTCTAATTAGAATTCATTTCAATTTTAATCAATTCAGAAATCAATTGCTAAAACACAAATGTCAATCATTTTTTGATAATCTAAGTTTTACCTTTTTTTTATTCTTATTAAGATTAATATTTCAGCTTTTCCTGTTTATCTTCGAAGAAAATAAATCAATAAACTCTAAAATTACTAAAAATATTTGTGTAATTTTTTATTAAATTGGGAAAAATTATTTATTCAAAAAATCTCATTAGTAAAGTCTATTGCCTTGATTAGAAAGGCGTATTTGCAAAAAACTTCCTATCTTCAAAGAACGGAACTAGTTATTTACAAACCGAACCATAAATAATTTTCATTATCTCTTAAATTTTAGAACAAAAAAATTAAAAAAAAAATTAATTTTAGTTAAGTCATCTCGTGTTTCAAGCGTATTATCTGATAGAGTCTATCAGATAAAAGTCGATCTGCGTAATTTATGTCACATAGGTAAATACGAATGCAGATTAGTAAGAGTCAAAAAAATTCCAATTTTTCTAGCCTAGAAAAATTTTAAATTTTGTTTTTATTTGATTAAAATTTTAAAAAAATCGATCACTTTTTTAATTCAAAATAATTATAATTTTAGATTTTTGAGCTTTAATTTTTTCTTTAATTTTAAGAGCAATCATCAAATAACTTTAATTTTTTTAAATTTTTTTCCCTTTAAAAATTTCCTCTCAAATTTAAGAAAGGTTGACAATTCAAAAAAAATATCCAATTTCAGCACGTAATCCTAACGCAATCGATATTTTTAATTAAAAAAAAAATCTAAAAAATTATTTAAAATAAATCATTAAAATCAAATTTTTTTATTTCAGATGTATGAAGCTATAAACAATCGGTCTGTCCGAATACCGGAACATCTGACAAACTTTTTGAACTACTTGGACGCCAGTCAGCGTGTTTTCTCTCTGATCACCCATCTCATGTATTTTATCTTGGTCATACGCTACAAAAAACTCCGCTACAAGTCCTACATATTCATAAACCATTTTATGTTTGCCAACTTTTTGTATTGTGCTATTTATCTTTGCTTTATTAAAAGCGAAATGCCGGCCTTTTCCACCAGCAGAATAAACCATTTTGTTTGTCTGGGCGCCTCTTTTTTCTGGGCTGTGTTCAAATTTTTGCGCTACTACTCCATCTTGTTGGTCTCAATACACCGATTTATTGCAGTTTATCACATCAGCCTGTTCAAACGAATAAATAAATCCAACTTTTTTATGGTCTATTCAATAGCACTTGTTTGGGTGATATCCACGGTAATTGCCTTTTTTAGTCGCTTTGTATTCCAGACTAGCTACGGCACAAACAATTGTTTCGATGGCTACTCGGAAATTTTTTCCAAGTCACTGTACTATTACATGGTAACTGTCATGCTGGGCATGGCTGTACCGACATTCAGTGTAATTGTCATTTATATTCTTATTTACAAGAGGCTTCGTTATATGTCATCTAAATTTTTTAGGAAAAAAACTCGATCAAGCAGGAAGAAAAATGTGGAAGAAAGTGTTAGCACTGTCACTAACAGGGACTATCCCAGCTCCAATTGCACCATTTGGAAAAATTTTGAGCCGCTGACCAAGTCGGATACACAAATTACTGGCAGCTATAGACAAGCAAATAGCTCCAAAGCAACATTTAGAACTTGTAAACGGACCCAGACCAAATTTGCTAATCAATTTTTGGCTATAAACTTCTTTTTAATTATTGGTTTTGTTGCTCTATCGTTGGCGAGTGTTAGAAATTTGCTCTCTGATTTCAACGCTGGTTGGTACCATTGGATACAAATATTTCGGATAATAAATATTTTCACCACTTCTTTGATTCCGCTGATCACTCTTTTCTATCCAAGTTCGGTTTTAAAATCAGTGATAAAATAATTTTTCATCTAATCAATTAAAGCAATAAATATTTTTATTTTAATTGAAGCTTTATTTTTTGAATATTTTTAATGTAAAAATTTATTATATAATTAATTAAATAAAAATTTATTGAATTCTTTTAGGAATTAATAAAAAATTCAAATAGGATGTAAGTGTTAGAAAAATATTAAGTCTTGACTTTTTTTTTTAATTTTATTTAATTATTTTTTAATTTAAAAAAAATTAATATTTTCAAGCTAATTGTTTATTCTAAGTTTGAATTTGAATTTAAGAAAAATTTATATGAAATTTTGCACTTTTTTAACAAGACGTAGAAATATTAAAGAAAAATTTAATTAATGTTATCTTAATTAATGTATCATGTCAAAAGAAATTTAGTTATTTTTTTTTCTTTTGACTAGGAAAATTTTTATTCTTTTTTCATAATAAATTCATATCATTTAGAATTTAATTCAAATTTCTGCCGCGTAGAGAGAGAGATTAATATAATTTCTTTTAAATTTCCAGGTAAATAAAATAAAATTAATTTGGCTAAAGAAATCTCTGTAAAAACTAATTTAAAAAAAATTATTCATTAGTATATTTATTTAGTTATTTAATTTAAATTGAGCCTCATAGGCAAATTAAAAAAAAATATCATGAATTTTTTATACAAGTACGTAATTATTTAGCAAAATAAAATTTAATAATAGAATAAAAATTATCTTGAAAAATCAACTTTTAGTAAATCATTTTATATACAGTAGTGCTACTCCATGATGATTTTACATGAGTTTACGTAAATTACCGATAATTGACGCAATTGATTTACCCATTTTACTGTAAATTCTATAAGGACCAAAAAAACTGCTATTTTTTTATATTTCTTGTAATTTTTTAAAAAATAAACATTTTAAAAATTTTTAGCTTTTTTATCCAAAAATAAAAAAAAAATTTACGTAAATTTATGTATAACATAGAATTCCAATAAGTAATTTTAAATGACGTAGTTGTTTTAAGAAGAAGATTTTGTGTTTCAAGTACATTTGTTCAACTGTCTCAACTTTATTGCTTCTTCACACTATCTCCTAGTGGTAAACCCAAATAAATTGTATTTGAGCTTGAGGTATTACGGTATTGTTTAATGTATAGCAGTGAAAATCTTTAGCTGTACTTTTTTGAAAGACTAGAGCTGCTGAATTTTTTGCATTTAAATAAATTTTCCAACTCTTTGAAAAATTTTCGAATATTTTAAGAATTTTTTGACAATGATAAATTGAAGGTAAAATAATAGGATATCATCACAATTTGCTATAATTGAAGCTTGTCAAATGGCTTACTTGCATCAAGACTAAATATGTTTTGTTTTCACCCATTTTGTTTATAATATTTAATATCTTCATTTGTGATAAAATACGCATGTTTACATGATTATTTCTTCTTATTGCCAAATTGGTTAGAATGAATTCCATTAAAGCAGTCCAGTTTACTTTGTAAAAGAGTTTCGAGGTAAAGACATTGATGATATTAAAAAATAAAAATCTTTTATGTACTCAATGTACTTTATGGTAATATAATTTTTACTGTGCTCCTTTAAGTACTCTTAGCACTTAATGAGAATTAAATTGGGCCCCATGTAATTTTTAATATGATGATTGCAGTAGCCAAAAAGTACAACAAGGAGCAGGGTCAAATAAAATAAAATTATCATTAAGTTTTTTAATATTTAATTGTTTATCTTTGCTGAGCTAAAGCTCCTTCAGATAAAAAAAAGTTGAAATATTTTTAATAGAAAATTAAAATAGCCAAATTAAAAAGCAATGAAAAAAAGTACAAAAAGAAATCTATTTGTCTTTCCGTTCAGAATACTGTTGAGTGTGAAGGTTTTTCAGAATTTTTGATATTCAATTAAGATTTTCTTTTATAATTATGCTGATTTTTAATTTTATTTAATTTTAGCGAAAATTTTGACGTTCTTAAAAACTTAAACTATAAAATACTATGAAATTTTTTCATGGATTTTCTAAAATATAGAATCTTTTTTTTTTCATTTTGGATTCAAATGTCACTTTTGTTCCTTTATTGAATAAAATTATCAATTAATCAAATTCATTTACATTTGATCCTGGAATTAATTATTTTTCTCTCATCTAAATTCCGAAATTGAAGTAGTTGCTCGCTTCAAATGTCGCTTAACTTCTCTTTTTTTATCAAAGCCCTAATCTGATTAATCAATAGTGATTAAATCTCTCCCAGACATTTAGAAACTAAAATATGAAAAAAATGTTTTTTTTTAAATGAAACTAAATTTTTATTGTATTAAAAATTCCATTAAGCATATCATTTAAATAAAAAATAAAAATTTCAAAAATTAATTTTCAAACAAAATTACAAATTAAATTTAAAATATTTATAAAAAATGTGTGTAAAAATGGTTTTGTAAAAGAACAATGGCCTCATTTTCTATATCGAATGACATTTGTAGACATAGGTCGTTGGTACTTGTTCATTACATTAAAGCGTCTACCATTCTTAAAATAAAATGTCTTAATTCATCCTGCTATGGTCTGAACTAACCATTTGTTTTTTTTTTTTTAATTTAAATGATTAAAAATAGGCTCAAATAGCTTACCATTTCTTCATGATTATATCGTGTTTGATTATGTGTTTTTAAGACTTGAAAAAATTTTTATTTTTAATTAAAAAAAATTCACTCCAATTTTATTCCAATTCTTACAGTTGTATCTTTCGTCCAGTCGCATCAGTGAACTTTTTATTCGTTGCTCTTCAAGAGACAAACTTGTCATATTTTGCTCTAAATAATCTTTTAAATAATTTTAAATTATCATTTATAAGTCTATGGCGCCAAATTACTTGTTCCATTTTTGGGCATGGGCGTTTGAACAGTGTTAATTATCTGCGACTCACTATAATTCTTATTAGACATGTCTTCGGCTTTTAAAAACAGGGCCATACTATCAAGCACTTAAAATTTTTTAAAATTGCATGATAATAAATCAAAAATGCGAAAATTTGGACAAATGATTCCTATTTACTTTTTTTTGGTTTTAGAATACATTTTTATTTTCGTCAAGAATTTTTTTTTTTATATTTGCATACTAATACGGATAAATTAATTTAAAATTTTTTAAATTTATTAAAATAATCAGTAAATATGAAAACAAAGCAAAGCCAAATTTTTAGGTGGACATAAAAATTATTTTTTTCCATCTTCTCTCGGTCAAAAATTTAATTTAAAACGCTAAATGCTTTTTGGACCCTGTATCTAATGCTTTACTTGATATACAGTGATTGCTTTGTTGATTTGAAAAAATGTAATTATACTGTAAATTTACCTGAAATTATATATTTTCAAAAATGCCAAAAAAAGCTAGATTTTAACTCTTTTTTGAATTGTTCCATACAAAATTTGAATTTCCAATTTTTTTGATTAATTTTTCCAAAAAAAGAAAAATTATGTAATTTTACGTAAAACTTTATTTTTGTAAAACATAAAACTTTAATTCATTCCAAATCGTCTCGATTGGATTCAGATCTGGTGATTTTGGTGAAAACTTTACCAATTTCAATATTTAAATTTTTTTTAACAATTTTTTATTCTAAAAAGTTTGTATTCATTTAATGTAATAAATTTTATACAAATCTCAGATACTGTTTCGAATCGTTATCCTTATGCAGCTAAAAAATGGTATCATGTTTTTCAGAGACATATTTTAGTAAATATTCAGCTAATCTTTATATCCCAATAAAGATTAATTCATCATTGTTTTAGGAAGCTATGTTTTTTTGAAATGAATGAAATTAAAGGAAAAGTTCTTCAATGAGACAATAGAATCTTATCAAAACAAAGACAGTGATGTCTTAAGCTATCAAAAGTAAGGTTTACCCATCAACCCAAGATTTTTTTTGCGGATTCTGAAACTAGACATTCTAAACAAATTGCTGAGTTCACTTAATTTTTTTTTATAGAATTTAAAGCAGAATATCTAGACATATCATTTTATATATTAGACTGATAATTTTTTTCTTTAATTAAATTTTACAAAAAGTTAAATAATTTTATTTCATGAATTTTTTAATAATTCGAGTAAAGTGATTAAACTCATGAACAAAGGAAATTAAGAATAAATTTTCGTTCAGTTTTTTGTTGAGTTCATTAATGTATAAGAAAAAAATATGTTTAAGTTCTGATAATTTTTTCTAATTTTTTCCATCATTGTCTCTGAGCTTTTAATCGTTATTTTGGGATCCCCAAAACATCACTTTGCTCAGTTGTTGACCAAGTAAATATGTGGCCATAAATAAGTCGTACAAAAAGGCAGACTTGTTTTTAAGTCACAAGTCTTAAGTCAAGTCAAGTCAATGACTTAAAATTTTTTTTTTTAGTGAAGTTTAGTCAAGTCAACTAATTTTCTTATTTTTTATTTTAATCCAAAAAAAGTTTAGTTTTAAAATCAGAAAGTTAGTTGACTTGACTAAACTTCACTAAAAAAAAAATTTTAAGTCATTGACTTGACTTGACTTAAGACTTGTGACTTAAAAACAAGTCTGCAAAAAGGACAGTGGTCACCAAATTATTACTTAAAATAAACAAAGTCAAATTTTTCACTCACTCTCTAGAATTTTAAAATAATAAAAAGATAAAATTTTGTTTCAAATTTAAGCCATGTAAAAATTAGAGAAAAATTTTTGAACTAGAATAAAAAATTAAAAATGGAAAATTTGAATATTGCTGATGGAAAAAAAATTGTTTGATTGAGATGATGGCAAACAAACAAACAAAGTGCTCCGAAGATCCCAGCGATTTGATCAACAAAAGTTTGTAAGTGGCAAAAAGGACCCTTTTTTATGTGGTCAATGTGGTAAATACATGTAAGGCGAATTAGGCTTAAAATATAAAAGTAGAAATCAAGTTAAGTTATGATTAAGTTATGTTTTAGTGATATCTATTTGGATTAGTATTTTTAACTCGAATTTGATTTAGATATTAATTTGACTTTTAATTATAACTAATTATATTAACAAGTTATAATAAAATCGGTATAAAGAACGGTCACGTTAAAATATTGGTCACATATTTCCTTGGTCGCCAAACAGTAGCCAGTGCTGGTCACCAACTGAGAAAAGAGATGTTGGTCACATATTTTGTATCCGAGTATACAAGAGGGAATTCCTTAAAAAAATTCTTCTTGAAAATACATAAAAATGTATTCTAGGATAAGAAAAAATGGTTAAAAAAATACTTGATTTTAAGTCACAAGTTTAAATCAAAGACATAGCTTTATTCACGACTAGTGACTTAAAAATACCAATTTACAATTGGCATTGTGAATTTTGGAACAAAGAACAAAAACAAAAATTTTAAAATGAAATAAAATTTTTGCTATTTACCTTCTTTAGCGGAATTAGGTTGTTCTTGAGTAAAATTAGGCCTGACCGTTCTAGCATTATACTGGTTATTTTGATTTTGAAAATTAGAGTACAAAGGATATTTGAAATCAAGTTGGATTGCTTGGCTTAAGTAAAAAATAAAAATAAAATTTTTTTATAAAAAGTAAAAAAAATTAATTTAAAATACTACTTTTGATTTTTGCCTTGACTATCGGCTGATAGGACCCTTGGTGCTGTATTGTTCTGTGATTGTCTCTGCTGTTGAACAGAATTATTCAAATAGGCAAGTCGCATGGCCGAATTGTCTTGAACTGGTCGACTATTCGGACTGTAGCCGAAATGCTTTTTAAAACCATATTGGTCATTGACATTTAATATGAGCACTTTATCTTGATTTTTTTGGACAAATTGCTGAGCCATGTTCTGATTTACACTTTTTGGCACTGTAAAATTTCCATGCGGTAAATCGTTGTAATTTAGCTGTTTGTCCGGCTCATTTTTTGCCACATTTATCGGCAATTCTTTACTTGGATTATTTGAAGCATTGGGTGACGAGGGCGTTTGCTTTGCGCGGCCATCTTGGAAGTTGTACACGACCTGTCGGAATATGCGGTCATCAAGCGAGTTGTTCTTGGACTCTTCGGGTTTGTTGAAAATAAAATTTGAGTTCTGGTCTTGATTTGGCACCTGGGATGGAGCTGATTTGGGGCTTTTAATTGCTTGTTTATCGCTCAGTAGGCGATTTCGTTGGAAAAATTCGCGTCTTTTTTGATTTAAAGTTGAATAGCCACTTTGACCATTTGGCAAAGGAGGTTTGGAATTCTCATTGATTAATTTTTGGTCTATTGTCGAATCGACTGGTTGCTGTTTTGTCTGAGATGTATTGCGAGGTTTGATTATCGGTCTGCGTATCGAATTGGTGCTTGATATACGAGTGCTTGTTTCGTTTGCTTTAAATAGAGATAAAGTTATTTTTTTCAATTTTTAAATTTCAGGAAGTTCCAAATTTTTAAAAGTCTTAAAATTTATTGTTTTTAATTTTTTAAATTGCAAAAATAATTTAATTGTATTCTAATTTTTAAATTGTAATAATTTTAATGATCGAAAATTGAAAATTTTAAAATTAATTTTTTTTCTAAACTTAAAAAAAAAATTTTAAAATTCTAAAAAATTGTTTGTTTTCAATTTAAGGAATTTTTTAATTTGAATTAACAAAAAAAAATTATTTCGTAGTTTTTTTTGTTGTACTAAGGCGAAAATGTTTTATTCTCTTTTTTTATAGAATTTTAAAATTGTAATAATTAAATGATAACATTTTAAAATCAATTTTTTTTAACTTCAAAAAAATTTATTTGAAAAATTCTAAAAAATTATTGTTTTTATTTTTAAGTATTTAATTGTTGAGTTTTTTTTTTTTGTAAGAGTTCGAATTTGGTATCTGAATTTTTAAACTCTAAAAAGCCATTTTTAGTTTACATTGCAATTTTTTTACAATTTAAATTTTATTTATATAAAATTTTTAATGTAGCATATATCAGAAAAAACTTTATTCTTAGAAAAAAAACAAAATATCCCACACTTTTCAGCAAGCTTTATTGTCTTGCAAAAATTTGGGTAAATAATTTCAAGATTCCTCTGAATACTAAGCTCCCAAATATTATGGACCCTTAAAATTTAAAACCAGTTGTTGTCAGCAGATATTTTTTTGTTGTTTTCTGGATTAACTAATTGAGCTATTTTTGTGGCTGAATTTTTAAACTCTAAAAAGCCATTTTTAGTTTACATTGAGTGACTATTTGAATTAGTTTATTTATTCAACATTTTTTAAATTAATCCAACACTCAAATTTTTAATGACTAAGTCCTATGTTTTCTTCAAAACTAGCAATTATTTTGCAAGTCTTCTAATCGAGATTTAAAATTTGTTTAAGAGTGAAATTAATGAATTAGCAAAGACATAAAAGATTGACACCAGTCAAAATAACAGCAAACAAACAAAGATATTTTTTAATTATTTTGCATGGTTAAGGTATTTTTTGAAAAAAAAATAAACTGAAAATTATCCGGAAAAAATCTTAAAAATTTAATTTTTAATGGTTTAATACTCATATAAATTAATCAATAAATATTTGACTGACATTTACTTATTTGCTGCTATTTGTAATGTAATATGAGAAAAAAGATTGTTATAACTAATTCTTTATTTAATGAAAAGATTCAGTAAAAAAAATAAAAAAGAGGAATCAAGTTGACATGATTCTCAAAAAGAATAAAGATACATTGCCAAATAAGGTAAAATTAATTCTAATAAGTTCTAATAATAATAATAAGCTACAGCAGGAGACCCGTGGAGCGAGACTAGATGTAGTTTCGCTATGCATCAAAAAATAGTAAAAAAATATCTAATGATAACAGCTGGTTTGAAATTTTAAGGATCCATAATATTTGGGAGCTTAGTATTCAGAGGAATCTTGAAATTATTTACCCAAATTTTTGCAAGACAATAAAGCTTGCTGAAGAGTGTGGTACATTTTGTTTTTTTTAATTTGTAATGTAAACTATAAATGGCTTTTTAGAGTTTAAAAATTCAGATGCCAAATTCGAACTCTTACTTAAAAAAAAAAACTCAACAATTATATACTTAAAATTAAAAACAAACAATTTTTTGGAATTTTACAATTAAGTTTTTTTGAAGTTTAAAAAAAATTGATTTTAAAATTTTATCATTAAATTAATTTTGAAATTCTATAAAAAAAGAAAAAAAGTAGAATAAAACATCTTCACTTTGGCACAACAAAAAAAGCTACGAAATATTTTTTTTTTGTTTAATTAAATTAAAAAATGTCCTTAAGTCCTTAAGCATTTAAAATTTTTATCGAATTTATGCTACTTTAAGAATTTCACGTAAAAAATGAAAAAAAAAGTTTTTTTCCAATTTTTGTCCGAAGTCTTTTTGAACAAGTTTTAGCAAAAAAACTTCGAAATTATTTTATATTTGAAATTAAATTAAAAAATGTCCTTTAGTAGTTAAAATTTTTAACTAAAAAAAAAAAATTTCTCGATTTCATGCTTCATTAATCATAAAAAAAAATTTTTTTTCCAAATTTAGTCCGAAATATTTCAATAAAAATATCAAGTTTTTTTTCAACATTATTCAAAATTTTATTTTTGAAATTAAATTTTTTGAAAAATTAGTAAAAAAAAAAAAGCATCAACTTACAATTAACATTTGATGCAGTTGTTTGAGATGTATTTTCTTGGTAAGGGTCGACTCTGATCGGCTCAGCGCTTTGCCCACCCTCTTGATCATGCGCAAATCTTACCGACTTTTTCCTACTGCTTTCGGACTCGCTATTAGAGCCATGCAGCCTGCTATTAGCCAACTCAATGCTGTCCTTGATTATTTTATCCGATTTGAAGCAACTAGCCGTCTTGGTCACACCACTGATGACCAAACTGGCGTTGTCCAGAGACGACGAGCGCTTCAAAATGCCCTTTATCTGCTTGCCTGTTTTCCTGGCCAAGTTGCCGCTTGACTGAGACGATATGGTCTGACGGCCCACCGGCGGACTCTCCGGCTTAGCTAGCAAATTCAGATTGAAATAATTGTTGCACTTGGTCTCGGATTTGATCGGAATGAGCACACTGTCCTGGCCGGTCTGCTTGTCGCTGGTCGCCTTGCCAAAGTCAGGCGATTCGACGCGAGCGTTCAGCAGCGAGTCTGTGTCCAGCGAGTCCCGCTCGTCCTCGTCATCCACAGTCAGTATGGTGCCCACTTCCGAATAGCTCTCGCTCTCCTTTTTGGCCGCCTCGCTCTCCGCCAGCACACTGCTAAACTTCTGATGCATCGGATACACAAAATTGCTCGCATACGAACCATGGTGGCTCTGGCTGCCCAGCTCATGTTGGATCACACTCTGAAATTCTCTCAAGGCCTCTCTGTTCATGTCGTGTATTTGCTTTTGGTTGTCGGTGATGGCCTGGCGGAAGTGGGGCGGCAAGTGGCTGGGCGCGGTGCTGTTGAACTGGTCCAGGTTGAATTTGCTGAATCGGTGGGAGCCGGGCGCCGACTTGGGCGTGTTGATTGAGTCAAATGAGGAGCTGCGCTTGACGGCGCCGGCGCCCGGCCTCCTGTTCGCACAGTAGTAGCCGGCGAGCTCGCTGTGCTGAAAGCGAGTGCGGTCCGAGTCGGCCGAGTTGAGGCGACTGCGCACCGGACTCATCTGCTTTAGCACCTCGTCCAGCGATATTTTTTCTACAAAGTCTAAAAAATTTATTCTACTCTTCTGAGAGGTGAGAGGAAAAGAAAACCTTTTTTTATTTTGAAGTTTTTGATGCCCTTTTGGAAGCGCATGGTGGCCTCCATGTGCTGGGCCTTGCGCTCCGCCAGGGCCTCCTTGCGCCGCTTCTCCTCCTTGGCCGCCTCCATCTGCGCCTTCATCTCCATGGCCCTAGACAATTATTAGCTTAGAAGACTGCAGCCACTATCGCTACCTGCTACCTACTTGCGTCTCATCACTGTTTCTTTCTGCAGGCCGCGCACTCGCGACACCTGCTTTTTCCTCTCGGTATGGAATTGTTCTTTCCACTTTTCCAAGTTTTCTGCATCCATGTTTTCGCCACTCAAATAGCTCCGGCTATTCATTCATCTAGACACCCGGCAAAATGAGAAATTTTTGTTAAATAATTTTTATTAGAAAAACAACAACAACAACGACAAAAGAGAGAAAAAAGAAAGAAAAAAAAAGCTCGAAATTATGTTTTTTTGTTCGAAACTGAATCCTTGTTTTTTGCCAAGTGTTTTGGTTGTTTCTTTAAGGTGAATGATGATTGAAAAGCCCGTCAAGGGAGTTGGAAAGAAAAACAATTTTTTTTTATTTAATTTGGGTCTAGAGTAAGGGTGTTTGATTGATTAGATTAGTTTGTATACGGCTTTGGGGTTCGTAATATCAATTTTTGCTATTTTCTATTCATTTTAGTTTATTTTCTAATAAGATATGTTAAAAATTACATTTGGAATTCATTTTTGAGTTGCCAATGGCAACAAGAATCAGCTAGGCTTGATGCTTTGTTTGTTTGCTGCTTATGTGCATTTGTACTTGCATGGCGAGTTGAATTTGGCGCCTACGAAGTCAAGGTCATTTGTTGGTGGACACAACCATTGCACACAAAATTTGATAACAATTTGTTTTTCGTTATTTTTTTTCATTTTAAAATGAAGTTGAGAAAAAAATAATTTATTTGTTTAATGAAAAATAATGAAAAATTTAACTCCGGTTTTTTTTTTTTTTTCAAAGATCATGTGTCATGACTTTTTAACAGACATTGAGGTTTTTCATTTGAAAAGCAACTTTATTTTAGGTACTTGTTTATCATGTTTTCGAGATTTTTATTCTTGGTAAAAATAAAAAAAGAAATTTTTTTTTAGGCAAAAAATAATCATAAAAAATAAACAAAAAAAAAACCATAAATTAAAAATAAAAGAAAATGTTTATATTCGACTGATTTATTCTATAAAATAAGAAAAATCAAATAAAAATCTAACTTTTTACTCAACAACTTCTTACTTTTATTCTCAGATTCATATATTTTATCTTAGTACCAAGTTAAATATATTAAATTTTTTTGCTCTTCTAGGCTAAAAAGAAGGACTAAGATCCATTCTGAGGGGCCGGAGAATTTCCTCAGAACATTTATATAAATAAATAAAAATAAAAAATACCTATAAATGTAAACAAAAATAGTCAATTTTAATTTAAAACAATTATTATTAAATTTTTTGTTGCATTCATTTGAACAATATCCCAGTCATCTTTTTTTTTATTACCATCTTACACTGAGTACATACGTGGTTATCAATCATAAACGGGTCTTGTCTACTCTACGCCCACTAATCCGTTAATTGACGGACATTAAATTAATCATTATAATTTTATTTAATTAGTTTAATTAATTAACAGTGTCAATAAACAGATAAAAAATTTCCATTGTCTTTTTAATTTAACTTATTTTAACTTTTCTTAAATTTTTTTTTCTCTTTACATTTTAATTTTATTTTTCCTTAATTTTTATTTTTTTTTTGTTTTAATCCGAAGGAGCTTTAGCTCGGCACAGATGAAAAAAAAAATAATAAATAAGATTTTTCGGGTTCAAAGGGATCATAGTCCCGCAGTACCCAAGTGACCTAGTCACTATAAACATAAATCATCATCATATTTCTTTGGAGTCGACTTTGCTTTTTGAGTTTGATTCTTTGCCTTTCTTCCTCGTTTTTTCTGTTTCTATTACAATAATTAAAATGGCATTTCTAGGTCAATTTTTAAGATTTTTTTTTAAATTTTTTCAAACAGTCTTGATAAAGATAGCAATTAAAAAAGTGTAAGTCTTATCATTGAATTATGAAATTATTTATATTGCTCAATGTCTGTTAAAAAGTCATGACACATAATCTTTGAAAAAAAAACAAGAGTTAAATTTTTCATTATTTTTCATTAAATAAATAAATAAAAATAATATTTAAAAATAAATTATTTTTTTCTCACTTTCATTTTAAAAATCACAAATAAAAAAAATAAAATTATTTATATTGCTCTTAGAAAAAAAATGCAGGGGCTACTGTTGTTTGAGACCCCCAATTAGCTTCATGTCATTGGGACCTCGACGAGAAAAAAAGAAAGAAAGTAAAACAATCGATAAATTTAAATTAAACTAGTTAATTTTTATTTTTATTCTGTCTCATTTAAAATTTCTTTGTCATTTTTAATAATTGAAGAGTCATTTTCGGCTAAATTATCTCTAATTAGCTTAAAAGAATGAAGATCACTAAAAAAGTATTCCCAACCTTCTGATATTTGTTGTTATTTTCTATTTTCTTGGTCATTACTTAAACATGGTCGGTTGGTTTTGATTTTTTGACCGATCTTGGGAAAAATTTAACTCTGAAAAAAAAATTTTAGCTTTTTTAAAAATAAACTTCATTTAGCCTGTAATAGCAAGCCATAACGTGACAACATTGGTAGTGAATGGAAATTCTTCAACATCTTCCAAAGTTTGATCATCGTGAATGGATTTTGTATGTTCGATTGGTTTCATTTTCCAATTTTTTTTATTGAGATTTATACTACTAATCAAGAGTTTTTGATTTCTTTGTAACAAATTTATATTCTTGGACGGTCAGGTTGTTAGCCTTATGCGCCTGTAGAATAGTTCTTGGTGTTGATGATCCTTTTCAAGCGCCGTCTTCACAATTTTTTAAATTTTCTTCAATTTCCTTTGAGAAGATACGAACCTTCGACCTTATGCTTACTTAACTACTTTAAAGCGGCTGATCGAACCATTACACCATCGGCTCTTATTTTAAAAGATTGCGATGGCTTGGACATGTAACACGGATACCATAAAGAGCCTTTCAATGGACACCTCAAGGGCGATGCAAGTTAGAACGAAAGAGATCACCGAAATGGGAATTACATGGGAAGAAACAAGGGTAAAGGCGAAAGATCGACTTTAAAGAAAATCTAAAGTAATGACCCTATGCTTAATAGGGAGTGGATAGGGAAAAAAAAAATATTATATTTATTTGTTTATCGGCATCATTATTTAAAAAAATAATAAATTTTTTAAATGAACGATCACTTAATTTAATAAATACGATCGCTTCTGGATATTGTTCTCCTAAATTAATTATTTGATTCTTTTAATTATTTATTATGTCTTTCATAGATTTTAATGCTTTTAAAAATCATTCTTTGATAAATCAGGAGCATTCGGGTTATAGGAAATCTTTTATTTCCTATCCAAAAATTATTGAATCATTTAATGGAAAGAAAAAAGTTATCTTAGCTTTGTTTGTTGACATTTTGAAAGCTTTTGACAGGGTCAGGCAAATATAAGCTCATTAAAATGAACCTCCCGCACTCCCTAATTCTCTGAATTATTTTTAATGACTTAGAAAATAACTTTATCTTTGGTAAGTCCTGCAGCACAAATCTTTTGGAAATTTTAAATTTGATCACGGAAGCCCTAAACTGAGATTTTCAAGCATATGTTGTGTTCCTTGACTTTGCGAAGGCTTTCGAAAGTGTGTTAAACGAATTACTGCTGGCAAAACTTGAATGTTATGGCTTTTCAGGTAAAATTATAAACTCGCTCAAAGATATTCTTACAAATCAAAGGCAAAGAGTAACTGTTGGTAAATCTAGCTCAAAATGGCTAAGCGGTGTGCCTCAAGGATCGGTCCTTGGACCATTACTGTTTATCATTTTAATAAACGACAAGCCAGAATCAGCACGAAATGCATGTAAAATTTTTGCTGACGACACCTAAATTATCTTCACAGTGGTAGTTCGCTTGACCTAAAACTTGTTCAAGAACATATTGACAATATATTTAATTGGACTGACACTTGGCACATGAAGTTTAACCAAAAGAAATGAAAAATTATGCGATTTGGCTTCAAATGCCTTTAAATTCTGGACAACGGACAACTTTAGACTCTACACTGCGTTTGTAAGACCGCATCTTGAATACTGTACAGCAGCTTGGAATCCTTTGCAAAAGAAAGACATTAAAAGACTGGAAAAAGTCTAACGTAGAGCTATCAAACTAGTGCCTGGTCTCAGAAATCTCGATCATCTCTTAAGATTAGCAAAACTTGGTATCCCTACCTTTTTCTACTTGAAAGTAGAAGAAAAAGACGAGATGCAATCCAACTTTTCAAAATTGTCAGTAAACAGAGCATTGTTCATCTACATGCCTTCACAGTTTCAAGCGAAGCTCCAAAAATTAATCACCCATCGATGAATCCACGTATAAAACCAAGACTCAGGAAGCAACTCTGCTTGTCAAAGCCAAGAGAGAACTTCTTCACAAACAGAGTAGCATCCTTATGGAATGAGCTACCGAACGCTCTGGTTTCTGCAACTTCAACAAATGCATTCACAGACAAGTTTGACAAATTCAGATCTCAGCAATTGGCGACTAGTGACACTGCTATAGTTTTCATCTGATTCTCATTTCAGATTGGAGTCTCACTTCATACTCATATTTAAAAATAAATTATTTATATTTTTTTTTTAATTCCTTCTCTCTATTTGCTTCTAATTTTTTTTATCAATCAATTTTTTTATCTTAATAATTAAATCAATAGTATATCGTTGACCATCCAATTATTCCTGAAACAAAATAAAGACTAATTGTATTACTAAAATGACCCTTTTTAATTTTTTTCTTCAACTGGCATCTTATCTATCTTTGGTGTTAGTTTGACATATTCATAGTTTGAATTTGTTTTATTCTTATTTTGGTTTCTTGACCCGGTCAACAATAATGGGTTTAGAGAAAGATCCAAGGATTTTTTTCATTTTATAATCAAAAAGACTTAATAATTATTTGCATTTATAAAAAAAAACAAAAAAATAGAAATTGAACTTTTAATTTAAGTGATAGGTGACTACAAATTATGTGACAATGACTAAAATTGGTATTTGAACAATTAAAGTTTTAAGCCTGATTTTGTAACTCTTCCTAAAGTAACAAAAATTGCCTTTTCAGTCAAATTCCTTTTCTGTGTTGAGTGGTTTGCTGAAATTTTAGTTAAAATTTTTTACAATTAAAATTCTTCAATTTTCTATTTATGGTATTTCTTTATTTTTCTTAGACAAGAAGTGGCCATAATTATTTATTAAAAAAAAACTATATTAAAAAGAAAAAATCTTTCATTTAATCTCCTTATTAAAAACCTAATAGAGACAAAGGGTCTTTACATAAACATTAGAAAATATATCAATGTGATCATATATTTTCTTTAAAATTCTTTGATATTGGACAATATTGAACCATATATTTGATTAATTTTTCACAAGGAAAAAGGTGGTCATTAAAATAACAAATAAAAATTTCAACTTTTTTGGCTTGAAAATACAGTATTAATTTTTGGTCACAAAAAATTAGTTATTTTTTTTAAATAAAATTTATAAATAAGCATTTTATATTTATATAATCTGATTAATAAAGAAAAACAAACAATTTGAATTAAAACTAATTTATTAAAAATCAACCAAATACCTAAAATATTTATACTTGCATTATGAGTTGAATTTGGCGCCTTCACAGTCAAGGACATATGTTAGCGGTCCCAATCAGATAAAAAACTCCAAGTTTTTTGTTTGAATTTTAATTTTTTAGAGAAAATAAAAAAACCATCTTAGTATGACTTCCCAGAGTGATTCCGAGCCAGTCAGTTTGAACCAAGTATTTTCCGAGTTCGAGAACGAGACCATGCTTCTGCACAAACGCTTTCTCGAAATCTACACCCAATCCGAACAGGCTGAACAAAAATTTCTTGACGATTTGACTAGTTTGGCTGCCTACATTGATGAATACGAGGCTCAAATGACTAAAAAATTGTCCTATTTTAAACAAACTCTTTCTAAATTTAATAAAAACTTAAATATTTAATAAAAAAATTAAAATGTCTTTTTATCGTCCCAAATTTATTCGTCCCAATGTGGACAGTTCAATAGAGACAGAGCGTCTAAACGAGCTCGAGAGCGAGCAAGAGTTGGCCAAGTTCAATAGACACAGCGAGTTGTCGCTAGAAGTGCAGCGCCAACAACTGCCCATATTCAAGCACCGCAGTCAAATACTGTACGCGCTGGAAACGCATAGAGTGGTGGTGGTGGTGGGCGAGACTGGCTCGGGCAAGTCAACCCAATTGCCGCAGTATTTGTGGGAAAACGGCTGGACAGACTCGAAGCACTCGATTTGTGTGACCGAGCCAAGACGCATAGCCACAATCAACCTGGCCAAGAGAATTTGTGACGAGAAGTCATGTATTCTCGGCGAAGAGGTCGGCTATGCCATCAGGTTCGAGGACTGCTACACGCCTGGGCGCACAAAAGTCAAATTTGTCACAGATGGACTTTTGATTCGCGAGCTAATGCAAAATCCTCTATTGCCACAGTACAGTGTGGTCATTCTTGATGAGGTACATGAGAGAAATACCAACACAGACATAGTCATTGGTTTGTTAAAGAAGATTATGAAAAAGCGTCAAGACCTAAAGTTAATTGTGTGCTCGGCCACCGTAGATGCCGAGGAAATCAAGCTCTATTTTGATGAAGGTGAAAAGAAGAAAAATTCGACCAACTTATCCACTTGCATTGTTTCAGTCGAGGGACGCTATTATCCCATCGAGATATCCTATTTGACCGAACCTTGTGATAACTATGTCAAAGCTAGTGTTACCACAGCTATGGCTGTGCATTTTGATCAACAGGATAATGATGGCGACATACTAATATTTCTAACAGGTAATTTTGAATTTTTTTATTCACTTGTTTTTTTAAAATTCCCTTTTCAAAATTTAGAATAATTTTTTTTATTCATATTTTATTTTTATCAAATCAGTATAAATAAAAAAAAATAAAATATTATTTGATGACTTAGGTAAGAGAGGTTTTGAATTTGTTTTAAATTTTTTTCTCTTTTTTTTATTTTTCTACTTATTTTACTGAATAAAATGGACAATTAATATCGATACCACAAAATTTGAATAAAAATACCCCCTTTTTTATTTTTTTTCCGCAAAATATTAAAATAAATTCCCCAATAGTTACGATTATAGATAAAAATTAATTAACACTAAATTAAATATTTATTTATTTATTTTAATTTTATTGATTTGAGGGTAACCTCAAGCTTCAGGCAACTCAGAATGAATCAAAGTCCTTCTTTTTGGCCTAGCGATTGCGTAATTGACCAAGTGAATAGAGAAGCGGTAAAAGGACCGAAAGGAGGGAACAAGAAAAAGAATAAGAATAAAATAAAGAAAAATCAAAAAAACTTATTGACACTTTTTCTTAAAAATTGTCAATAAGTTTAGAGAACCTAAAGTACCTAAATTTTTTATCTTTGATACTTTTTAGTCGATGCAAAAATTATAAAACAAAAATAAAATAAAAAATGCATGTTATTTTGAAATTGCTACCTTATTATTTCCTCTTTTTTTTTAAACCTATAAATACTTGAACATTTATAACCTTTTATTTCTTACTTCAATTTATCTATTTTTTTGATCTAAAGAAACATTAGATGGAGACAGATAATACAACTTGATAAAAAATGATTAATATTGCCAAGTTTTAAAATGCCTTGTTCAGTAATTATTTGAAAAATTTAGAGCATTTTTTACCGTCATTTTAGCTAATTTTTTGTCAATTAAAGAATAGTTTTTTTTTTATTTCAATATATTTTAAGCTTTTAATATTAAATTTAAGTACTTTCTCTAAATTCTATTTGGCCTGAATACCTTCGATTAACTTCAGAGGAGATAGAATGAAGACAAAGAACAAAATCGTGTTGATTAAACGTTTATTATTATTTTAAAGTAAATAGGAAAAATACAAGTTATAAAGCTCCCCTCTTTAAGAATTACAACTTCTATTTATATTCAGTAGTTGTATCTTAAAAAGGTCATTAATCATAAAGAATCTAAATAAAGATAAGTTGTGAATTAAATCGGTCATAAAGATTTATGACATATGATAAATGATTCATAAAAACATAAAGATAAAATCTAGATAAGTTGAGAAAATTGATAAGGTTAATTTAAATAATTGAAACGGTTATTTTCACACCGTAACATTACCCCCCTTTGAAAATAATCATTCGTCCTCGAATGGACTAAACAAGGGTAGATTATTTATAGCATTAATTTGTTGAAAAAATTAGTTTATTTGTGATTGAGTCCAAACTTTCTTCGCTAATTTCTTGATTTTGAATATTGGGCTCAACATTTATTTTTTCTTTTGAAATTGTAATCATTTCTATTTGTTCATTTGCACCATTCTTTTGATTTTCTGTAAATTCAGATTTTCGCTGTTTTTCTAAATTGTTAGAAAATTTGTTTTTCTCTGAATTTAATGTCCAGTATGGGAAACATTTGACACAGAAATTGCATCCTAGGTATAAAAGAAGTAATATGAGAATACTAGTACAGATTAACGCAATAATTCCAAATGTTTTCGTAAAAATCATATTTAAATTATTCTTTATTTCCAATTTTGTTTCGATGACGTTCGCTTTGATATTAGAAGTGTCTGACGAATGTGAATACCAAGTACCAGCCGACATTTCATGATTTACTATTTCTTGAAACGTTGATAGAAGATCTATTCCATCAAGCAATAGTGGATTATGATGAACGTTTAATTCTTTTATCTTATTTTCCAAGTAATCAAAATTAAAAAATTGAATTTTTGAATTAGGTACAACACTAGATTGAAAATTTTTTTCTAACAATAGTGTAGTTTTGGTTTACCAATTGTATATATTGTATGACTCTATTACAATGTACAAGATTAGATACTTGCCTAATAATATTGTTATAAGTTAAAAATCCTGTTTTTGACGAATTTTTTATATTAAAAATTATAGGTTGATCTGTAAAGCACTGCGAAGTATTTCCATTGCGTGTATCCGTCAAAATTTCTATTTCGCTTACAGACAAACAGTCCGCTTTATAAATTGTACCCATAGTAGTGTAGAAGGTAATTGAACTTCCATCTTTAAGAAAATGTGTAAGATATTTGTCTTCATTTTTTGAAAAAAGGTTAAGCGTCGATTTAAAATTTAAACATTCGTTAAAAAGAATTTCATTTTTTTGTTTTATATCTTCGAAAACTCTATAGTCATTGTCAGCAAGTAACAATTCTTTCATTTCTTCTACAGTTGAACTCTGAGGTACTTTGTTATTTATATCTTGGTTAATTTTTCTACTCAGATAAATTCCTTCAACTGTTGTTAAGACTGAGATATTACAAATTAATTGAATTCCGGAAGCTTGAACTGCTAAATGTGATTCACTTATTAAAATATCGCTATCTCTTTCAAATTTGAAATCTTCCAACGTGATTTTGTATAGTGGGCATTCGTGATAAACAGTTTTATCCCATATTATAATGGAATCATGAAGATAACAAAAAGATCTTTCGCTTGACATTTTAAACCGAATAAATGATCAAATTGATTTTTAGCTGTTATTAATTTTGGTGAGAAAGAACAAGAAAATGTTTCGCTTTTTCTTTCATTTAACCATGAAAATATTGCTTTTGGATTAGCAGAATAAGTACAATATTCAGCATCACAATTCATAGGCGATTCTCTGCATTTTCTAGTAATAATCATTATTTTGCATTCATCGTTAGTTAGTTTCACAGGTTCTGTTCTGAGTGATTCAAATTTTTCACCCCAAAACGACATTGATGTAACTAAAATATGTTTTTTCATTAAGCAATGATATCCATTTCCATAAACTTGGTGTTCCAATTTTCCTAAAACATTTAGTTTTATTTTCGAACTGACAACATTTTGGTTAGATTTCAATTCAAAATACTTATTCAATATGTGATTAGTATTTTTGGGTTTAGTTTTACATAGTGAATTTAGATCAACAATCTTTCTATGATAAGAATGCGAACATAACATAAAACTACCGTTTACATTTATCCCTTTTATTTTATTTACATTTTCAGTGAATATTGAAGGAATAATGCTAAACAAAAGTAAAAAACTTACAAAAAATGCTTTGTTTAATGTACATTTTCGCTTTGGACGTTGAGATTTAGCGAATTGTAATCCTGATTTATAATCGTTTATTAGTTTAAGGTTGTTAAAATACTTTTCGGGAATCCAAGATGATTCCGATAATGGAAGATTTTTCCATTTTACAAGATAAAGAATATCGTTATCGATTATTTTATGCTTTTGAATTCTTTCAATTTCGGCACTCTCTACTGGAAGAGACGAATCGTCTTCCACCAATTTAATTTTATGTCTCGGATAAGAGTCCTTTAAAGTTTCGTTAAGAGCATTCTTAATAATATAATTACCACGTTTGGTGTGACCTGATACTTTATATGGTCCCTTGAACCTTGGTTCTAATTTATTAAGAAGTCCTTCGCATTTTAAGAATACAGTTTTTCCAATGTCAATTCGTTTCTCAACAATATTAGTAGATTTATTTTGTGTTTTAATTTGACGTTCTTGAAATGCTTTTAAATTTTTTAGCGCTAACGGACGTGTACTTTCAAATAGTTGTTTAATTTCTTTACTTCTTTCCAAGATAGCATTTGAATCTTCTTTTTCAGTTGAATAATCATTAAATGGGATCATGTTCCTTCCGAACATTAGTTCAAAAGGTGTGTGACCCGTAGCCGAATGAACTTTCGATTGGTATGCGATTAAAACAAACGGTAGGAACTTATGCCAGTTATTGATATTGGCTTCAGCATGTTTTCTTAAACAATTTGCTAAAGTCTGATTAAATCTTTCTGTTATCCCATTAGTTCTTGGATTATAAGCTGAGGTTGTGATATGTTTAAAACCTAAATTTGTTTTTAAACTTTCTAATACATTGTTACAAAATTCCCTTCCTTGGTCGGATAAAAGTTCCTCAAATGGACCAAACATACTAATATATTCAGTTAATATAGAAGCTACTTCATTAGCCGATTTTGATCGTATTGGTTTAGCAAACGAAAATCTTGTTACAAATTCAATTATTACTAATATACCATTGAATCCTTCATCAGTTTCAGGAAGACCAAGAATAAGGTCTATCATAACACGTTTAAAAATTTTGCTAATGCTACTTGTTTGTGCAGGATGGTATTTTACAATTTCTTTGTTATTTCGATTGCAAACAGTGCACTTTTTTACAAATTTTTTTATATCATCAAATATATTTTTCCAATAAAATGTGTCTTTCAGTCTCTGATATGTGGATTCAGTTTGAAAGTGTCCAAAATTGTGTGCCTTTTCAATAATTTCTGCCCGCAATTCTGGCTTAGGTACTTCTAAATATTTTCCAGTTTTATGGATAAAAAGTTTATTGTTTTCAAAACGATAATTTTTTGCCAAATTTTGAATATTTGTTGTTAATTTTTTTGAAATACCTGGTACAAGCTTTCCAAATTGGATGAAGTGGATTAAGTTGGGATTTTCCCACACGTCTAATTTAATTTTATCATTTAAAACTTGTGTTGTTGTCATACAAATTACAAAGTCAATTACAGGTCTACTGATTGCATCCACATTTCCATGTTCAGAGCCTTTTCTATAAACAACGTCAAAGTCGTACTCCTGAAGAAATATTGACCATCGGGTTAATTTTCCTGTCATTTTTTTAATGTTCTTAAGCCATACAAGCGCAGAATGGTCTGTTATAACTGTAAATTTTATTCCATACAGGTACTTTCTGAATTGTGTTATACCATAGATAACAGCTAAGCATTCTTTTTCTGAAATACCATATTTTATTTCTGTTTTTGAGAGTGTTCGTGAAGCACAAGCAACCATGAATTCCTCTCCGTTTTCATCTTTTTGAGTTAATATTGCTCCAAGTGCGTACCCAGAAGCATCGACATAGAGTCTGTAATTGGAATTAGGATTTGGTATTCTTAATATTGGATATGAGGAACATTTTTTCTTAAGCATGTTAAAAGCTTCTTCACATTCACTACTCCATTCAAATACTGAATCTTTCGCACACAAAGCAAAAAGTGGATGAGCAATTTTTGAATAATCCTTAATAAAGCGTCGATAAAAGTTAGGTAGTCCAAGAAAACTTTGTAGTTCCTTTAAATTTTTTGGTCGAGCTCTTTCAACAATTGCTTTGATTTTTTCAGGATCCATTTTAACTTGATTATGAGACACAATGTGACCAAGCACTTTAATTTCATTTGCAAACCAGCTACATTTAGTTGGGTTTATTTTTAAATTTGCTTCCTTTAATTTTTTAAAAACTTGTCTTATGTGAGAGATGTGTTCGTGAAAGGTTTTTGAATGTATAGTGATATCATCCATATAAACTTCAACGAAAGGAAGGTCACTTAGGGTCATCTGCATAATCCTACAGAAGTCTGTTGGCGCATTCTTTAAGCCAAAAGGTAGTCTTAAAAATTCAAAATGACCATCTGGAGTGGAAAAAGCAGTTTTATGAATTGAACTTTCATCCATTTTTACTTGCCAGTAGCCTGACTTTAAATCAAGTGCAGTGAACCAATTCGAGTCCCTCATTCTATCAATTAGATCTGTAATATTTGGAAGTGGCCATCTTTCTGTTAAAGTATTTTCGTTTAACTTTCTATAATCTATACAAATTCGTTTATTTCCGTCTTTTTTGGAACAACAATTACAGGGGAAGACCAAGCCGATTTAGATGTTCGAATGATTCCTGCTTTTATCATCTTACTGATTTCGGTTTTTAAAAATTGGCGTTCGCTTTCTGACATTCTATATGGTCGTTTATAAATAGGAGCTACATTTTCATCAATCAACCTAATTGCGTGCTTATACACCTCACAGCTCCCTAATTCTTCTATAGAATTAGCAAATAAACATTTTGCTTCGGTTAATATTTTATCAAAAGCTTTTTGCTGATTGAATGATAAAGGACTTACAGGGTTAACCTTATATGATTTGTCTTCCCAAAAATAATCATCTGAGGTTTCTGGATTAACATCAGATAGAAAAATATCAAAAATATTTTCTTCTTTATTACTTTCGCTACTTTCTAATTTAAAATCTGAACCTGGAAATTTTATAAGTCTTTGGGATGGAAAAATTCCTGAATTTGTTTTTTGAAACCAATCAAGACCTAACAAAACATCATGGTCTTCATGATCGAAAACAATAAATTCGATTAAACATAAATTGTTACCTAGCTTAATTTCAATTGGTTTCGTTTTGCCAGAAGCATGAGTAATTTTGCCTGTTGCTGTCTTTATTTTGTTTTCACATGCTAAAATATCTATATTATATTGAACTGCTGTCATATGGTTCATAATAGAATGGGTAGCCCCGCAATCTATTCCTATTTTCATTAATTTACCTCCTACATAACCTGTAGTTGATGGTATACAGTTAATATTTTTCGAGGGAGAAGAAACCATATAAATCTTTTCTTCCGAATCAGAAACAATTTCTAAAGAATTTATCTTTTTTAATATTACCCTGCACTTATTAGCATAATGTCCTTTCTTTTTACATCTAAGACATGTAATATCATGTGATTTATTGTTTCTTTGATTTAAATATTTATTAGATACAGTTTTTTGTTTTTGTAAGTCTTTGAAAGTATCTCTTTTATATGAATTATTATTTTTCTTTTTTACATTAGTTTTAACAAAGTTAACTTTAGATATGCAGCTAGCCGCTGATTCTAATTGAATCGCAAGTGGGATAGCCTCCGACAGCTTAACGATTTTTCTACAAATAATTTCTCTTTTTGTATTTTCTTTTAAACCTTCTCTAAAGTAAAACATTTTTTCTTCCTCAGCCATAAAGCCTAACTTATTGGTCAAAGTCAAAAATCTGTTTACAAAATGTTCAACATTTAATTCTTTATGTTTTAAATTAGAGAGTTCGCTTCTTATCTTATGTTCTCTATCGACGTTTCTAAAGGTATCTTTGAGCTCTTTTTCAAACTCGAACCAGTTACTTTTTGACTCAATATGTCTTTTTAATATTAACAATGGTAACTCAGCCACAAAATTGACGACTGCATTCAGTCGATCTTCATCAGGAATTTTTGCTGCTATAAAACCTTGCTTGATCATAAAAAGCCAATCTTCTATATCATCTTTACTATTACCAGAAAATTTTGGTGTACTTACATGAAGATGTTTTGGTTTATTCTCCATATTTTGGTTGAGCAAAAATTTATAGATTGGATCGTTCGGTAAAGGAAACATTTGTTCTCTCATCTCGACCGGATGATTAATTGAATTTCGTTTATTATTTATCATGTTATTATAATCATTTGATACATAGTCAGACATTTTAGGTGTTTTTTGTCGATCGTAATCATGAATAACCGAATTTGCTTGGTTAATTTTTGGATTCCAATCTTTTATTACATCTTTTTCATAACAATAAGATTCTGGTGTTTTTTGTGCATCATCATCACTGATAAGTATTGATTTAGGCGTTTTTTCGTTATGATCCATATTATATAACATTTTGTTTAAATTATTCGATTTCGACTTTATTGAAACATCATTTTGCGAGCGATTATTTATAGTTGAATAATCTAGCTTGTAAAAGTCTTTATTCATTATTAGAAATTGTTCTTCTTGTTGGCTATTGCTGACAGTTGAGTTGTTAAGAAGATCCTCGTTGAATTGTACATTTGTTTCTTATCAGAAGCTTGTAAGTCAAAATATTGACTCTCGTTTTGATTTAACTGTTTCTTAAGTTCTGATATTATTTTTTCTTTCTCAAGATTATCCTCTTTTAGATTTTCATTTCTTAATAATAATTCTTCATTAGTCAGACGAAGTCTCTCAATTTCTGAAGATACATCATCTTTCTGCTCATCTACGTCATCAGCGTCCAGTTTTATTTGTTTTATTTTGTTAACTTTGCTTTCAAAATTACTAATGCATTCTATGCACTTTGATTTCCTTGTATCAGTGGCATCATTGCTTTCCGCAATATCCTTTAATTCTGCTACAGTAGCTCTGTAAGCAGCCACTACCTTATCCAGGGAGTAAGCTAAGGATTTAGCCTTGCAAATATTAAGAGCTTTTATTTTTTTCCACTTTTTTGAATCGATTTCCTCGATTATAGAGCCTATTTCACTCATTGCACAATTAATAATTAGTACTAATATAAAATTATCGCGCGGAATAATGCTTTTGTCTATTATCTATCTGTTTATATCGGTCTTTATCGCTGCTACCATATATGTTAGTCTAGGGAATTTGGCCTGAATACCTTCGATTAACTTCAGAGGAGATAGAATGAAGACAAAGAACAAAATCGTGTTGATTAAACGTTTATTATTATTTTAAAGTAAATAGGAAAAATACAAGTTATAAAGCTCCCCTCTTTAAGAATTACAACTTCTATTTATATTCAGTAGTTGTATCTTAAAAAGGTCATTAATCATAAAGAATCTAAATAAAGATAAGTTGTGAATTAAATCGGTCATAAAGATTTATGACATATGATAAATGATTCATAAAAACATAAAGATAAAATCTAGATAAGTTGAGAAAATTGATAAGGTTAATTTAAATAATTGAAACGGTTATTTTCACACCGTAACATAAGTCTAAATTTTTTAAGAAAAAATCTAAAAAAGGTAAATATATTGGATTTCTATTAAATGTAGTTCTAATTAATTTTCATTATGTATAATCTTAATGGTTGGGGAATTTTATTGAACTTTGTGGGAAAAAAAAATAAAATTTGGAATATTTTTATTCAAATTTTGTGGTATTCTAACTAAATTTTTCTAATAAAATTATTATTAAATGCAAAAAAAATATATAGAATAGTTTTTTGGAAGACAATTATCGAAGAATTGGTAAGTGTCAGATTTGACTTCATTTTCTACTTTCTTTTTTTATTCAAATAAAATAGAGATTACAAAAATTATTAATTATTTTTGAATAAAATTTAGAAAAGAAATGTAAATTTTATTTAAAATTCATAACAAATTTATTTCTTTTATAATTTTACCAAAACAAAATTTTTTATTAAAGTGATGATCAGATTTTTAAAAGGCTTATAATTTAGTAAATTGTCGATAGCCTGAATCCTAAAAATTCTGAAAAATTGATCTCACTTGTTAAAAACTGTGTACAATTTTCAGCTTATATCAAATGTTTTGGTAAAGTAACTTCACACCTTGCATATTTTAGGTTAAAAAAACGTTTTTAATTTACACAAATTATTTGAGAATCGAATAAATTTAAAAAATTTAATTAAATAGCAATTATTTTATATTGATATCATTTTTGCCTTATTGAGCATTTTTTAATTTTACGATTAAATTAAATTTCAAAAACTTCTTTTCATTATAATCAAGCATTTTATAGCACTCAAGAAAATTTAAAATATTGAATTTTTATTAGCATTTAAAAATGGGTGGTATTTATTGTATCATCAAAAAATTGAGTAAATAACATCAAAATTTTAACATCAAAAAAATGAAATTTATCGCCAAAATATTTTTATTTTCATCACCAAATTTATTAAAATTTCATCAAAAAAAATATATATGAATCAATTCAAATAAATTCATCATTAAAAAACACGAAAATTTAGATTAATTCCAAAGTATGCATCAAAAATTTTTTTTATCATCAAATAAAATAATTAGTATAACCAAAATCAAGTGGAATATAAAATATAAAAAAAAACAATCTCAATTAAGCTTTTTTGACCAGTTTAGTTTAGGTCAACCACGATTTCTTTTTTCACCAACATCAAGTGTTCTAGGATTGTCAGAATTTTGGTAAATTATTCTGAAACGCAATATAAAATAAAATAACACTTTGAATATCTTGGACAATCATATAAAATTCTCGTATTATTATAACCATTTATTTTCATTTACATCAGCTAATATTTTATGCTTTCATTATTTACAAAATCATCGAAATATTTTCTAATTTTTTTCATATTTAAATCTTGGGCTTTTTTGAACTAACTATTGATTTAATTTGAATTGTGGATTGAAAGCTTTATTTATTTATTTTTGAAGCGTAATTTTTTTTATTTGATTTAGAGAAAAAAATTTGATGTAAAAAAAATATCTTGTTAATTTATTTTTTATTTGTTGTTAAAAAAATATTTTTGATGACAAAAATTTAATTTTGTTGGACAAAATTTTATTTTGATGATAAATTTGAGTAAAAATTTGATGCCAAATTCTGATTTATTTGATGATGAAAATATTTATTCCCTTTATAAATTTCATAAGAATTTTGAAATATATCAAAATAGAGAAAAATTAAAAACAAAATGTAAAATTAGGCAGTTCCACAAAAATTTCATTCTTTTGTAGAAGGAAAATTAATTTATTAAATATATGACAAAAAAAGCTCCAGAATTGGCAAAGGACTAGATTTTTTTAAATTATCAATTCTATGAAAATAATCCATATGGTAGAAAGTAAAGAAAAGATTAAAACTTCTTTGAAACGACAAATTAAACAGAAGTGTCAATTTATCAAATAAATTTTTTTCTTACTTTTTGTTAATTCAACAAATTAATTAATAGAAAAAATTAAATATTGTTTAGGACAGGATGAAGTTGACGAAGCAGTATCAAAGCTGATTGAAAAAGCCACTGAGCTTAAATCTTTAAAGAAGAAGAATTTCAAAAAACTTTGGATTCTGGCACTGTACGGCTCACTTCCGGTTTCCGAGCAGCTAAAAGTATTCGAAAGGACACCCAAATCGTGCCGCAAAATAATTGTCTCTACAAACATAGCCGAGACTAGTTTGACCATAAACGGAATAGTGTATGTCATAGACTCAGGCTTCATGAAGCTAAAAGCTTATGATTCTCGCTTGGGCAGCGAGAGTCTAATAACCGTGCCATGCTCAAAGTCAAGTGCTAATCAGCGAGCGGGCAGAGCGGGACGATACCGCTCTGGCAAAGCTTTTCGTCTCTACCCTGAGACCGAATTCCAAAGCATGAAACAGCACACTCCACCAGAGATGCAACGTTGTGACCTGGCCTCAGTTGTTATTCAGCTAAAAGCCCTCGGAATGGACAACATATGCAAGTTTGACTTTCTGTCCGCACCACCATCCAAAAACCTGATAAACACTCTTGAGCTGCTGCACGCTTTGGAAGCCTTAGACCACAACTCTAAGCTCACCAATCCACTAGGCTTTCAAATGGCTGAATTTCCTCTACACCCGACTTATTCCAAAGCTTTGATAAACTCGGAAAAATTTGGCTGCGCACAAGAAATGCTGAGCATAATAGCCATGCTCCAAGTCCAGCACGTGTTCAACACTCCATCTGGCAGAAAGATACAGGCTGATAAATCAAAGCTCAAATTCACCTGCACTGAAGGTGATCATTTAACTTTATTAAATGTGTACAAAAGTTTTACGGACAAACTGTCCAAGAATAAAAAATCCCTACCAAATTGGTGCCAGTCAAATTTTCTGAACTTCAAGTCTTTGATACGAGCCACCCAAATCAGGGAGCAATTGAGAATGATTTTGAGGAAGTTTAAAATAGACATGTCATCTTCGTGTGGTGACAGAACCGAGCCGATTCTGCGCTGTCTCTGCACGGCTTTTTTTGCCAATGCAGCTCGAGCCCACTATTCTGGAGACTATAGACACCTAAAGTCAAATGTTTCTCTGAAAGTGCACCCGAGTTCTGTGATAAATCTGTTCTTGGCAAATGTTGACCAACCGGCACCTAAATATGTCATTTATAATGACATTGTTCAGTCAAAAACCACTTATTTAATCAGGGATTTGAGTGTGGTTGATTGCAAATGGTTGCATGAATTAGTGCCAAATTATTACGAGTTCGGAACTGACAGGGAAATACGGGAAACTAATGACAAGCGACTTAAACTAAGCTGATTGAAATTTTTTTGTTGTTGTCTTTAAATCCTTTTATGTATAAATTTTTTTTTAAAATAAATTGTAAGAAATTTTTTCTTTTTGCCTAAAGAGACATTTTTGTATCAGCATCTATTCGATTTCCTCAGTGCTACATTTTGTCATATGTCTGTCAACAAATTATTGACACCTCTTTAACAAAATTGAACTTAAATTTCAGTAATTAAGAAGAAATTGATAAAAAAATAATAAAAATAAAATATATTAGAATTAGTTCTTATTTTTTTAATCGTTTTCGAACCTTTTTTGGAAATCTAATGGGAGTCAATGTGTCTCTAGGTTTTTTTTGTTCCAAACTTTGTGTCACGTACTTTCTCGAAACATTTCTTTACTTTTTATTGCTGGTTGAACTTGAAGTAAAAGTCTTGTTTTCCAAGGTTGACAGCATTATTTGGAAAAAAAAGCAAAAACAAAAATGAAAAAGATTTTTTTTGCATCACCTAAATCAAGCTTTTTCAAATAAATTTTCATATATTTTTGTCTTTTTAATTTAATATACCCCAAATATTGAATAAAATTCCCCCAAATTTAATTTTTTTATCCCGATTTTATTTGAATTATGCCAATTAATGAGAAAAAAAATTAAAAATTAAAATAACACTTATTTCACATTGACACAAAATTAATTGAAAAAATACCAAAAGTATAAAAAAAAATATTTTCTTCTACCACTAAAAATTTTATTTTTTACCACATTTATTAGAACAAGCCCAACATCTCTTCTTAGTCATTTTAGCTCCACATATTTCACAAAAATTTTTTTGTTCTCGTGTAACTGAATCTATTCTTGGTCTATTGGATTCATTTTCTTGTATTGACACATCATTTGAAAAGTCATCAGATTCAAATCCTTTTGGTGCCGAAAGTGAAGCTTGTGCTTCTTTTTGCTGATGTTCGCGCGTTCCAGTTGTATCTTTTGGTCTCCCCTTTTTTCGGTAAGCTTGTATTAGCATATGTATAAGTATCCATCCATCTGAGTAAAAATTGCAAATTTTTACATGCAGCTAGAGTTGTTAAATGATAACATTTGTTATTTTCTAATCAATAACAACAATTACACAATAATACATACAATATCAACTACTTAATGTCCGACTGTTTACGTTGTATCTTACTCGTTTTATAAATCTTGATTCGAAACCCTCTCTATATTCTTCGTTCAGCCTGACGACCAATGGAACAGAATAGTTCAATCCTGGCCTGAAATATCATATTCATTTTTAATTTATTAATAATTTATTTTTTATTTTTATTAATTAAATGTAATAAATTAATTTGTTAATATATTTTTTTCTTATTCTGAAGGAGCATAGCTGGGTACAGATTAGATAAATTAAAATTTTTGGTTTTTTATTCAAAATTTGGGGTATTGATTTTATGGGTTCTATTTATCTAATTTATGGAAAAAATTCAAATAAAAAAATATAAGTAATTTAAAAATCAATTAATAGTAATAAAATAAATTAGAAGACATAAAATTTTGATCTTCAAAAAATCTGTCTGTCTTTAAAGGGTTCGAAATTTTGAATTGCCTGAATTCTTTTCAGATTAGTTTCTGATAATGAGCTAAGACGGAGTAAAGAATAATTTGAAATAAATCCAAATAAAGAATTATGATTTTTTTTTAATTTAATAATATTAAACCAATTTTTTGTTTGACAAAATCTTAATTAAATTACACATGTCAAATTCAATTTAATTTTTTATTTTTTATTTTATTATTTAAAGGTTATCTATAGAGATTTTAAAAAATATACATTTTCTATTCACAAAAATTATATAAATCGAGTTCATTTGCTAAAAATTAGTCTTCATTTTTATTAATAAAATGTGTCATTTTCATAGAATAAGTGTCACAATAAATAAAAAAGTGGACTTCTATCAAATTTGGGGTTAATTTATTTTATTTAATATTTGAAAAAAAATGAAAAACTGGAGTGTTCTATTTTAATTTTTGTATCGAATTTAATGGCTCATTAATGAAAAAGTCATTAAAAAGCTTATAAACACAACCAAAACCAAAAATGCGTTTTTGTAACAAAATAGTCTTTAAAAAAACACATTTTTAATAAAAAAAAAAGTTAATTCTTCATTGATCTTCTCTATTTTTTTAATTAAATTAAATTTAGACAAAAAATTAAATAACAAAAATGTCTGTGTCTGAATCAATAACTTCGGAATTTTCTTAAAAACGGAATTTTCATCATTAAATATTAATTTAAAATCTAAATTTTCTACCTTTCTTTTATTTGACACTTTTGGTGAAACATTTTTCTGTCGATGATCAGGAATCTAAGTAGAAAATAAAATTTTTAGATAATAGAAAATAAAATGCTTGAGGAAATTCTTTAGAAAATTATTAAAAATTAAATTTTTTAAATATTTATTTTTACACCAAAAATAGCTAAGTTACACAAAATAAAGTTAAATTTCAAATTTTTAAAGTAATTAAAAGTTTTGTTTTTAGTTTTCTCAAGAAAATTTTTAGATTTTTTGATTTATCAAAATTTTTTAAATCTGTCATCATTTACATTCCAATCGTTTTAAAAAGTTGACCATAGATTTTTGCCCAGAATTAATGTTACAAGATAAATGCTTAGAATATTTTTTTCAATGAAGAATTCTGATAAATCTAAGTTTATTAATATTTTACTTCATTTAAAATATTGAATTTTTTTTAATAATTTTTATAATCTAAACAAAAATTTATATAGGAAAAATCGAATCTGAATTGGAATTGATGATAAACTTTATCTTGCCAATTTTTTGTATATTTTGCACTTTTATTTTATTTATATTCGGACAGTTTGTTGTTTGTTTTTAGTGTTAGCAAAATAAATAAAAATAATTAATGAGTCCCAAAACTAGATAAGATAAAAAATTTGATCAAAGCTAATTTTGTATGCGCCGATTTAAATAATTCACTCTAAAATCAAAAGGAAAAAATTTGAACTTTTCTAGTTCTTAAAAATACAACTAATCTTTTTTTTCTGAATTTTTAATTAACTAGAATACGGTGCAAAATTTGAATAGATAATATTTTTTTAAACAAAACTGTTCTTGTTATTTTTAAAACAAAACTATTTAAGTTCATTTTCATTATTCTCAAATAAATAGTCACTTTTTTCAACTTTATATAATTCTATTTTCTCATGATTTTTATCTCATGATAAAATTTGTCGTTACGGCCACAACGAGTTTTTTTTCTAAATTAAATTTAAATAGTATTGACCAAAAGAAACTCAAGCTGTGTCAATATTTGTCTATCCGCGACTATAAAGTCCAATATCTAGTTGTCAGCAACTAGATATTCATAACTTCGTAACTAAAAAAAATTATCAATTTTTTGACTAATTTTTATTAATCATTTTTTCAGTTTCATATTTTTTTTTTAAATTGAACAACTATAAAGTCAATATCTAATTGTCCGAGATCAAAATTAAATAAAAAAATAACCAAAATTTTTGCCTAGTTTTTGTTAGTCATTTTTATCAGAGTTTTAATTTTTTTTCAAATTGAAAAGCTTTTATGTCAATGTTTAGTTGTCCAAGATCGAAATTAGGGAAAAAAAAATTTGTCTAGTCTTTATTTATCATTTTATTTGATTATTTGTTTAAATTTTTTTCAAATTTGATTAAAAACGACTAAAAATAACTCAAGCTGTGTCATTTTTTGTTTGCCCGCGAATTTAAAGTCTCCAATCTAGTTGTCAAGGATCAAAGTTGAAGACAATATAAAGGAAGTTTTGTTAAATTTTTTTTTTGTACAAAAAATCACTGCGCAATTAAGCAAAAACAAAAAAAGAACTAAAATAGAATAAAAAAATTTCCATTTAAAATGTTCAATCGACATTCAACTTAAATACTTGCACGAGTATCTTGTAAATAGTTTGCAAGCATCTGCAGTTATGTCCACTAAACAAGAAAAAAACTATTTAAAAATTAAGGTTGAATTTAAAATTTATTCAAAATAATTTATTTAAAAAAGACAATGCAAAGCTCCCATCTGATCAGCTCACTCTTTTATTCCCACTTTTCTGTGTGTGTTTGCGTGATTAAGTGAGTGAGTGAGTGAGTGTCTAAATCTTTTTAAAAGCGTACACCACTCCGGTTTAAAAAAAAATTTAAATTTTTCTCAGTCTAGAAAAGTAAAATGAGAAGCAAAGTGTTGAGGAGCCAGGCGAAGCAATCGCCTATGAAGTCAGTGAAAGAAATGTTCAAGCCCATAAAGCAGAACAAGCCATCGGGTCTCAAGAGTCCCAAGGCGAGCTCCACACCGGAGCGGTCCAGCTCGCCAGCCACATCATCGCCCAAGCACGACCGCTCCATAATCAAACGAAACCTGTTCGGCATCCGCCTCAACCACGACCAGCTCAACCGGGACCTGACCGAAATGTGGAAGGAACAAATCGAAAAGCAGAAGCAACAGTGGAACTTTGACTTCGAGAGACTGAGGCCGGTGAACATGAGCCGCGCGTCCAAAAGCCTAAACGACTTGTCGCTCAACGACTCCCAGCGCTACGACTGGATCAGAGTGAACACTTACTTCGCGCCATCCGCCTTCCAGTCCCTGTCGCTGCCCGACCACTTGCTTGACACTTCGCTCAACCCGGACTTTGTCATATCGGCCTTCGACAAGCGGGAGGTCGACCATGTTTACAAAAACAGATCGTCTTTGTGCGACGACGAAACAGAGACCGAAGAGGAGGAGGACGAGGCGCTGGCAGTGCCCCAGTTCTACAAGTACCAGCGCAGGCTCAAATTGATCAACAACTTGAGCAAAGAATGCTCCGAGGACAAGGAGAACAAGAAGTGCAAGGATGCTTTGGTGAAAAAGCCGCTGGCTAAGAGGACACGGCGCAATAGGACTCGCCTCAACGAAGGCAAAAAGTTGACTCAAAGTTTGATCATTACTTTTAGTGAAAACAGAAGGGACACGTTGCGCAGTGCGCAAAATCTCAGCGCGCTCAACAAGGTCAAACAAGCGGACAAAAAGGACAATTTAAAACAGCAAAGTTTGCTTGGTAATTTTCTTTTTTTTGATCAATAAATTAAAAGCTAAAGAAAATAAATTTTTTTTCATTTTTTTTTTTTTTCAAGACTTGTTCAAACAACGCAAGAGAAAGACCAGTGGTGGATCGCAGTGATCTGTGAATAATGATTCTTAATGATGTATTATAGTGTACATAGAGTTAATCCATTTATCTAGACTAAAAACAAAAGCTTTTAATTTTATTGAAAATTCTGAGTTTAATTTAAGTTTTAACATTTTTTTTGTTGTTGTTTTTGGTCTTCCGTTTTCACCATTTGATTATTTGTGTGCATTATTTGATTTTTTCTTTTTTTGTTCTTTTTAACATCAATTTATTTAATTTTGCTTCATTTGAGTTCAATTTGTTTCATTAAATTTGTTTGAAAAAATTCATTTCATGTTTTAATAAAATAAAAAAAAGAAGATTTTTATTTTTTTTTTGTTTTTATTTTCTGTTCTGTTATGGTAAAACTTTGAGATTTAGACTGAGAAAAATGCTAGTTTAGACTAATTGGCCCTTTTTTGTTTTAAATACTTTGATTAGATCTAGTTATCTTGAGTTTGGTTATCAAGTTTTTTGTTTATCTAGAGACGTTTTCTTTTTTTAAATATGAATCCAACATATTTTATGACTAGTCTAAAATTGTGTGTAAAAATAACTACGATAAGCTGTGTTGCAAAATTTTTGTTAAAATTTATTTTGTTGTTTTCATAGAATGGGCCATAATTGGTGACGTTGAAAATTGTGACAAAACTCTTTGTAAAATAGAAAATACAACACGTTTAATACAATTTTTTTATTTATTGTAAATAAATGAATATGTGTGCACATTTTAAGTCCATTATTAAAAAATCGGTTACTTTGGCTCATTCTTAAGTATCAGCTTACAGATAATAAATAAAAATAAATCTTTTTAAATTAATAATTTCTTATTTGATACATCCCTTAAAAAATATTTTTGCCATCAGGCGACATTAGCCTGTCGAATTTTTAAAATAAACTTGGCTTAGCCATGATAAAAAAATAATATAATAGAAATAAAAAAATTCTGTGACAAAATGATAGATGAACCATTGATGAGTTGGGAACCATTTCACCTAAATTCATGAATGAAAAATTCTTTAGATACATCATAATTTATTTAATTATTAAAAATTATTTTTTAATTTTTCATATAATTTAAAGATAATAATGAGCAAAAATCAAATAAAAATAGGTTTATTTTCTGGTTTCTATTTTCAAATAATTTAAATTAAAATTCATTAAGATACTTGATTTAAAGCTAACATTTTTCTCAATAGAAAAATTTAAATTACAAATAAAGTCCTTAGTTAAGGACAAATACACTGAATAAAAAATTGAGCAAGAATTTATACTAAATATCGGCTTGCAGAAGTGTTGGATGCCTCAGCTTCATCTCTTTCGGGTATCGAAGTAAGTAATTTTTCTAAATTGACTGATGAAATGTAACAAACTTGGTCTTGCATGATCATTGTAATTGTTTAATAAAATGTCTTGGTATATTTTATACGGCCGAGATATATTGCGGTAAAGTAACTCATCGATTATTTCTTTAAATTTCGGTGAAATACCATTTTGCTTTTTAGCTGGTTCATTCGGAATATTTTCCAAAGGCTGATGCAAGTTAATACCCTTAAGTGTTATTGCGCCGGAATTTTGACATTTTGATGTTAAATAACGAGTTTGGCATTTAGCTGAACATTCACAAAACTGATACGAAACTCTCATTTTATGTAAGTCTGTATTATCTGAGCATAATGTAAAATTGTTCTTATTTGAATTTTTTGTAGGCGCAGATGGAAATTGTTTTAAGAAAAATTCGAGTTCGACTTCGGACTTAAGCTGGGTCATAAAAATCCATTCAATTTTTTTCTCATTTTGCTCTAAATTATATGTGTTTTTAACAAATTAAAAAAAATTAAATTTTTTAGAATTGATTTAGCAATTATGTGTTGGTAACAGAAAAAAAAAATTAAATTTAGTTTTTGTTGTTTTTAATCTTTTTCACTTGTTATACAAAAAATTAATGTGTTGGTTAATCTTTTTAGAATTTTGATTAGCATTTTTTATTTTTATGTGTTCTTATGTATCAAGTGTCCTCTTTTAGTCATAGCTAATACTTTTCAAACACTGATTAAGAAAAAATATCATTATTCACAAAAAAAACTAACACCTAATATAATTTATCATAACTCACAAAAACATAAAGGTCTTCATTTTCCGGGTCCGAGTTAAAAATTGTTACAAGAAGCTAATGCAGTCAAGCAAAAGAAAACTGACCAAAATGGTAAAAGCTCAAACACCTTCTCAATCATTTATATGCTCCTAATCTTCTAAATATTTAATAGAACTTTTTTTTTAAAATTAAAAAATTTTAAAATAAAATTGATGAAATTTATATTTATTTTTGATTTTATCTAAATTTAAATTTTTGAAAATAAAGCGTAAATTACCGACGTAAAATTGATGACCAAGAAATTGTGTTCATCTTCAACGAAATATTTTCGAAAAAAACGAAAATGTTTTTTTTAACTGGAAAAACTATACTAAATAAAGGATCACTAAGGAGTCCAAATTAAACATGTATTCGCAAGTTAAAAGTTTCGGTAATTTGCGATTATTTAGGCAATGTAAAAATAAAATAAAAATTCAAGAATTTTAAAACTAAAAAAATATATAAATAGCTTTTCAAAAATTAAATTAAATGGTCATTTTTCTTTGTATCTTTTCAAAGACATATTGCATTTGTTTATTAAAAAAATTTGATGACAACTGAATAGTTTTGTTTCTTTTATTTCTTTTTGAAAAACTGAATTTTCTCATGATCTGTTTTAATTGAAAAAAAAAGTCAAAATCAATAAAATGATTCATGAATGAAGCAGAGATTAAAATGCTTAGTTTTTCATAATTGTGTCATTTTTAAATATTCTGAAGAGAAAAAAAATCTAAGAATGAGGTACAAAAATTTGATAAGGGAAGAAACTTAACTAAAAATAGTCGAAAAAAATCAGCCACTACAGATGACAAAATAAATTAGGTTGTGATCTGATGAAAATAGCCTTGGAATGTCAATGAGAAGGACAGCTAAAAAAAATATAATTTGAAAAAATTTTTATTAACAATTTTGGATCATTTTCTTAAAAATTTAATTAGAATAAAACAGTTTCAATTTATTTTAAAATTTTAACTTAATTAAGAGAACAAGTACAAACAAATTTATAAAAAACCGAGGCGTTTCGACCGATAGGCATATCTTAATAATATTTAGCTTTTTATTGCAGCGTTCTTTGATTTCGTCTACAAATAAATACATATATTTTTTATTATACAAATAGTTTTTTTATATAAAGAAATAAATTTTAAAAATAAATAGTTTAATTTATTTCTAAATTGAATTTTTCGTAAGTTAAATAAAAATAATTCTCATTTAAATATATTTTTTTTTCATATCTATAATTTTACATTAATTCTTATTCAGTTCCCCATAATTAGATTTAGGTGGTCTACCTCTCTTTTTTACTTGAACAAATTCTCGATCATTTTCGTCAAAATGAAGATTCAAAAGCTTAAAAATATCGTCACAAAAAGTGCAATAGGTTGAGCGATTAGTTTGATAAGAAATTGAAATCGGCATTTGCGTACGTATAAATTCGTCTATCTCAGCCTTTGATATATTTTCTTCTAACGTTATCCAATTATCCGAGTTGGGTTGGATGGCAGATTGCGAATCATCATCAAACATTGTCAAAAGATATTTTTGTTTATTTAAAATTTAAATTTATTTAAAGTCAAAGTAAGCTTATTTATCAAACAATTAATTTGTCGTATAGAATAAGCAAAATTAATTATTTAGCTAAAATTACAATCATTTAAGTAAAAATATAACCAATGTTCTAATTTAAGTAAAATAATCAATTCTACCTTTTTATTTAGCTAAATTATATTTTTTAAGTTAAATTAAAATGAATTAAGAAAAAAAGATTTATTAAAAAAAAATTTGACAATCATAAAATGTTTTATTAAATAACAATTCAAAAACAAACTTTATTTTTTATTTACACATTCATTGCTAATTTTATTTCTATGGCATTTTGAATTGCAATAAACACCATTTTTTCTACAAGTACAGTTTTTCTGACATTTACCAACACAGTTACATTTCATGAATCCTTGGCCACCAGAAATAGAATGAAGGCCATTAATCTCTCTTAAAGTTTTTTCACTGCTTAAATCTAAGGATTCAAATTTAATAAGTTTTTGTTTACAAATTTGAAAAGAATTTCTTGCATGCCACCCACGTATAATACCATGCTGAGTGGCAAGTTGATATAATTGATGATTATTAATTTTTGTAACATATGCAAGAATATTAACAGGATCAGCTGGACCACGGCCCACATCTGGTACTGTTACTTGAACAGTATCACCTATCTTAGCTTCACCTAACTTGTGAATATGCTGTTTTGCCATCAGATCGGCAGCATTTTTAAGATTTTCATGACAGTCGTTTTGAATGTCTTGAATTTTGATGGCATTTGACTGAAAACAAGGATGCTTAGAGGTGCTAATAGGCAAAATTTCATTATTCTCTTTATCTAATTCAATTCTTCTCTTTCTACCTCTTTTAGCTTGAAAAGAAAATTCACTTATTACAGAATCCAACAAACTACTAATGATTTCTTCAGAAACATTTTTCAATATTTTATCATCAATAACTTCTTCAATCATTTCCTCTATTTCATTCTCATTAACACTATCTTCAATTTCTTCGTCATAATCGTTCTCATCCTCAATAAAATCCTCATCGTGCTCATTATCATCTACATTAACTGCTTGACTAGTTGTTGGATTTATCAACAAATCTTCTATTTCTTCAATATTCTATTTAATTAACAGATAGAAAATAAAATTAAGATAAAATTTTTGTTATCAATTATATCTGTAAATGTTCAGATGAATTGTTTAGTATTATTTTTCAATAACTTAGAAAAATTCAATTATAATTAATTAAGCAATTAACATAAAAATAAAAATTGAGAAAAAATTACTTGTTCTAATTCTTCCTCAGTTTTGATATGAGTAAGTTAATCTTTTGGAATGGATGAAATTCCCTTTCCATAATTCATTTCTTTGCCAAATGTTGCAAAGTATGGGGTACATTTAATAATACGGTGATTTGAATTGTTTTTAGCCATTTGAACAAATTTTAAGCCTAATGACCAATTTGTTGATTTGTTGTCTTTCATCCATAACGATAACATATTTTTAATATCCGTATTAGCCCGCTCAACTGAGCCCTAAGATTGCGGATGCCTAGGCCTACCGTGTACAATCACCATTTCTTTCCATATTATTTTTAATTCTTTAATCACTCTGGCTACAAATTCTCTTCCGTTGTTCATCTGGAGAACAAATGGCGCGCCAATAAGAGTAAAAATCTCAATTAATCTAATCGCTACTTCTCTAGCCTCTTTCGAAGAAAGTGAACTCAGAAAGGACAATTTGTTGTGATGATCCTGATAGTGCATATCCATTTGTAGACGCCATCGGCCATTGATTGCAATTGTCCTCTTTGCATAAAGCCTGATGACACGATTCCTAAACAACTCGTTATACTAATTGGTCTATAATTTAAAGGATCTTGTAAAGAAGAGGCTTTTTTTTGAATCATAGTAATGTTCGATGTTTTCCACGCTTTAGGAACTCTACCTTCTCGAAGAGATAAATTAAAAAATTTTATAATTTCTATTGATGAATTTTTAGGTAAGTTTTTTAACATTAAATTATGAATTTGGTCAGGTCCTGATGCCGCTTCATTTTTCAATCTTTTTAAAGCCATAACTAATTCACTTATGCAAATTGGATCATTAAAATTACTCTGGTTATTGTTTCTAAAGAAATCAGAGTTAGAATTTTGTATTTCGAAATCTTTCTCAGTATCATTTAAATCAGAATTAGGACTAAATATTGAAGATGAAAGTTCTCCGAAGCATTTTCCCTTTTCTTCATTAGTTTTGAATTCCTTTACATTTAAAAAGCAAATTAGAAATTAAATTTGTTCCTTTTTTTGTTCTAAAATTATTTATTTTTTTCCAAAAAGATATTTTCGATTTCCCAATGTTAAATTCTGTAAATTTTTCACACTTAATTATATAAGCTATTCCAATTCACATTTAGAATCAAATAAATTAAGTAGAGAATAATTTTTTTTTTATTAAATACTGAAGAAAAGAAATTAATGTTTAAACTGTCAGGAATAATATTTAATTGAATCGTACCTATGTTATTATTATTATTTAATTAGTTTAAGCCCGTCGCTCGGCCAATGACAACACGCTGTAAAATAAAGCGTGCAGTATCTTCATAAGAAGCACGTCAAAAAAAAAAAAAGAAAAAAAAAAAATTCAAAATTTTAGCTTTTCAAAAATTTTCTTTGATATTGTGCTTCGGTCCTTCGTGTCAAATATTCTTCTAATTTCTTTAACCTGTTCACCTTCTCTCTCGCACCTTATTTCATCTTTGATTATATAAATTTTAGCAGCACATGCTTCTTGGATAGTCACGCTTGTGCCAAAATCAAGCATTTCTGTTATCGTAAAAATCTCGCTCACAATGTCATTCTTGATATCAATATCACCCATATATTTTATAAGTTCACTGGTTAGCCGATTTGAGTCCAGCCTGAGAAAGAAGTCTATTTTTATTAGCTTTATTTTGTGTTCGGTCGTCTCAATGTTCATTGCGTGAAACAGTTTCCTCGTCCTACACCTTGTTGAAATTTCCATTTAGATTTTGACAATGTTTCCTTCAAATCGCTTGAGGTGATTGATTTCAGAAAGTTTTAAATAGAACGTTTCTATGCCATAGAGTAGAATTGGTATAATATAAGTTTTAAAGAGCTGTCCTTTCATTGCTGGATGGATGTGAGGTGTGAGGAGTCCAGTTGCTCTTAGTTTGTGAATGGCTTGGTGTACAAGTCATTTACGTTTAGCTAGGTGTTCTTTAAGCCGGGCTGATTCACTGATTTCAACTCCCAAGTATCTCATACTTGAAACCGACTCTATTATGATTTTGTCTAATTCTAGCTAATCTTGCCAAGAGTCCTCTATTAACTCTGTTTTCTTGCGGTTGATCTTTCCGTTAAATATCATGTAAACTGTTTTTGTTGGGTTATATTTAATACCGTTTCGATTACCGTATTCTTGGACAATATAAAGTTGCTGCTGCAGAGCAAATTTGGTCGTACTAATCAATAGTACATCATCTGGGGATGCATATCAAATTAACAAGTATTAAAATAAGACATTTAAAATAACAACATCAAAAAAACCAAAAAAAAAATAACAAGTGTCAAAACAACTAATTGAAAATAGCGTGTGTCAAAATAACATCACTTGTATATGTTGTTCAAAATAACAAATAAATTAAAATCAAATCAAAATAACATAATACTAATTAAAAATTACAAATGGAGAGTTTGGCACAATCTATTAATTCTTTAACACTTAATAAGCCTGTTAAAGCTTTTATTACAATGGATGATATGCCAAGAACAAATAATTGCTGTGAGTCATGGCACAATTCATTCACTGGTATATTAAACAATCATCCATTAATCTATGAATGAATCGATGCCTTACGCCACGAGCAGAATAAGATAGAATCTATGATCTTAAAGATTAAAACTGGTGTGGTCAAGGCTAAAGCAAAAAAAGAAGAGGCAGCGTCGAATTTAATGAAGTTTTATGATCCAAATAAAAAATTAGAAACTTTGAATAATCTAGCATTACTATGATTGTCTCAGTAACTCATTGATTATGTTTTAAAAAAATTAAATTTTCTGATTATATTGATTAAACAATTTACATTTTTTTTGTCATTTTAATAAAGATATTTTGATACTAATATTTTGATATTAGTTATTTTAATTAGGTCATTTTGACACTTGTCATTTTAATGCAATGTTTTTTTAATCTTGTTTTTTTGAAACAGTGTCATTTTGACACATTTATTTTAATAACTGGTATTTTGATAATTTACCCATCATCTGGATATGCCATAATGTCCAGTTTAATCCCACCTGCTCTAAGCCCATCACTACTTTCTTCAATTAGCCAAATTAATTCTTCAAGATATATAGCAAATAGTTTGGGTGAAAGTGCACCACCTTGTCTAACCCCATCAGTTGTTTTAAAAATGTCAGAAAATTTAATACCGTTCATTACAAACATTTAAGACTCTTTATAATATTTAATGATTGATAAAATCATAACTGGGCTAAAGTTTTTAGCTTTTATTTTTGATCAAAGAATGTCCCTTTTCACTTTATCAAATGCCTTGGAGGCATCTATTGCACAGACATATGGACGTTTACCAAAAAATTTACTCAGTTTTATCGCATGGTTTAACACAAAGATCGCATGTGGGCATGATGACTTTCTTTTAAATCCAAACTTTTTCTCTTTGTCTGTGTACGTGTTTTCAATTTCTTTCAAGCATTGCTACCATATTTTACCATTTCGTTACTAAACCCACAAAAGCCAACACTCTTCCCATTCGGGAGTTTTCCCACAATGTCTCTCAGGGTCTTTTGGTAAATCTTAAAGTTAAACACAGTGTTCTCATGGTTCTCTTAAAAGTCTACTACACCATTCTAGCCGCTTCCATTGTAGAAGGTGCTACCGGATTTTGGTTATTGAACATCTTAGCGTACTCATTACCCAGTCTCTGTATATCAATATCTACCTGGTTCGGATCGTTGAGTTTGCGCTTAATTTGCATCCAGAAGTCTTGTTTATTTAGGCGGAATAATGTATCTATTTTTCTAAGACTTCGGTCTCTCTGTAATTTTAAATTGTATCTTTTCCGAGCACGGAAATTTCTCCTGGCTTCGGTGAAGTCTTTCTTTAGATTACTGTCGAAATTTGAGCTTCTATATTCCAGGTATTTTTGGACCACTACATTGTGCAGCTCTTGAATAGTCGAGTCCCACCAACTGTTGCGTTTGATTTTGCCGCCATTTTTCTTTCTCTTATTATTTAGTTTTTCGTTGTGGCTCTTCTTTGCCGCGTCTATAAGTGCGTATGACAGCTCATTGATCATTTTGGTAAATAACGTTTTAAGTATACTTTTATCCATTTCTTGCTATAGTTGTTTTAGTTCATAGGTAAGCTTACGTAGGTTGTTATCTAGTTTTTGTTGGTACACGGTTAGCTAATTTTGGTTGTGCCATTTTATTGATGGTTTTAACTTTATTGCTTCGGTTCTTTTAATTGTTATCCTCTCATTTTCAGAACAGTATTCAGTTGAAATTGCTTTGTGTTTGCCGAGGTTAGATTTACTGATAAGTATTTTTGCTTCTTTTATATTGGTGTTTCTTGACTGTGTTACGCAGTGGTCAATCCAACTTTTTAGATGTTTTCCATTTTTATCTAAACGTAGGTAAGTAAAATCCACCGACTGAATTGTGTAGATGTCTCTCATTGTTAGACTTTTTCTGGTCAAGAAGTTTAAAAGTTCTTTCGTACGTCGATTTATTTTCATCGGATCAGCGTTAAAGTCACCGATGATGACAAATTTTTTGCTATTTTTATCTTCCTGTATAATCTCGTGGAGTAAAAGTAATTCGCACAAAAATTCGTCATCATTTTTCATAGTACCATTGCTTTACGTGAGATAAACGTTTAATATAATCAGACGTCCGATTGTCAATTTCCCGATACGATGACCATATAACCTGTGTGTTTACTCTAAATAGTTATAAATTATAAATGCTAAGCCACCAGCAGCTCTACCTACTTTTGAGTCTCTTCTCGCTTTCTTAAATATAATTCTCTTTTTTAAAACATAAATTGCGTTCTCTAAATCAGTTGAATTTTCGGCCCATGTCTCTTGTAAACATACAACGTTGTATTGGATCACAAGCTGATTTAGATAGACCAAATTTTTGCTAAGTCCGTGCCTCGGTTATATCACTTTGCACATATTTCGAGTTTTATATCAATCTCTAGCTAAAAAACAAATGTCATTAAATACTTTTACATTAAAAAATTAACTCATTTAAATCACGATTCATTTATATCATGCATTCTTTCAAGTCAAATTGTATTTATTATTTAATTGAATTAACCTCCATTATGGAGAAATGAATGTAAAAATCAAAAATTTTAATTTTAAGTAAAAATAAAGTAAAAAAGAATTAATATGCGTAAAATTTCTCTTAATGATTTTATTTTCCTATTTTTATAATTTTTGGTTAAAGACAAATGTTTTTTTATTAAAAAACCAAACAATCAATTAAAAATGGATAATAAACAATTAACAAATAATATTTTAATACCTAGTCATAAAAGAAAAATACATTATCAATAAACAACAAAAAAATTGTGACTCTTGGTTTAAATGAATGCATCTGAATTTGAACAGCAATAAAAAATAATTTAAAAAAATTAAAGTCTGAATTATCTTCTAAATTTAATTTTATAAAATTGTGAATGAAAAATCCAAAGTCAAGTTTTAATTTTTTTTGATGACAAAAGTTGATAAAACCAGGAAAATTATTTTTAATGAGCTGAATCTTTGATCTATACCAGAGATAAGAACCCAGAATTTTTTTGAGTATCAAGTTTAAGAAAGGATTGGGTTTGCTACCAAGACCTGATCCCGGACCCAGTCATTTTTCGGGTATCGGACCAGACTCGGTAGTCTTTTAACAAATTTTTCAGGTAACCAACCCAAACTCGATGGTTTTTTATCCCATGAAATTGATCAAATAGGTAAAAGGTCTGAATTGGTAATCTGAAAAAATTGGGTAAAATACCGAGTCTGGTACGGGTATCCGAAAAAAATGAGTGGGTTCAGGATCGGGTCTGGGTAGCAAACACAATTCTAATCCAAACCTGATACCCGAAAAAAAATAGAAACAAATAACACCTAAGACCCAAATTAAAGAATTTTTATCAATTTTAAAATTGCAATAAAATTTTTTGCAATTCTATTATTTATTAAGAGATTAAGAGAATTTAAAATTAAAACTTTTTGAATTAAAAAAAATGTATTCAATTTTTATCTTGTTTTTACATTTAATTAGCATTATGGCTAAACACATTTTTAAATTCTTGCATAACAAAAAATTATACATTCATGTTAAAATAAAATTATTTGATTAAATATTTTTACAAGATCTTTGTTAATGATTCTAAAATTTAAGAAAATAAATGTTTGTTTACATATTCAAAATAATGATCAGAACAACTTTTTGGGCAAACAAGTTCTTGATGATTTTTAGCATTTAATTTTTGTCAAAATGGCAGTATTCGCATTTTAAATTTTCTATTTTTCATGTCACACTAGACTAGGAATAAATTAAATATAGAATGATTCAGAATTTAAATTTGAATTTATAATTTATAAGATTTGTATTGGAATTTAAATTTAAATAAATAAGCCTTCAATTTTAATTAAATTAATTTTTCAAACTTTCACAAAATTCAGAAAGAATTTTTTTTTATTAAATCACTCTTTAATAAGAGATCTTGAAGAATGAAATAAAATTTTAGAATAAAAACTTTACATCGAGGTCAATTTTTTGTATTTTTCAAAAATCAATTCCTAAAAAAAATTATAAATATCATGATTTTGATCTCGATAAATTTTTTTTAAAAAATTTTTATCCAAACGTCCAAGCTATTTTTATTAAAGTTTAAAATAAATAAAAAATTATTTATGCGAACCTGATCAAATATGAGGATAAATCTCTAAATCGTTTTCTTATCAAAATTTTTATAAATAAAATCAAGAGCAAATTTAGTTGAAATTTTGCATACTTTTTCTTGATGACGATGACTCGCTGCAATTTTAAACTAAATTTATTACTAAAATAATACATAAATTCTCGAACATAAACGAAAATTTATTTGAAAATTTTATTTCTAATTTGCTTTATTTTGTTGTTGTGTTGCCTACCTGAATAAAACTTGATTCTAGGCGATTTCTCATTTTTTCTCTAGAAAACATAGTAGATCGGTCAAATTGTTTTAAACACGTTTACAATGAACGTCGGTGTTGCACATAGCGAGCAAAACCCAAATGTATCATGGTTAAATAGCAAAGGAATTTGGTTCACATATGTCATTTTTGTGTTCACAATGCATCTGGTTCTATTGAGCTTGCCATTCTTGAGCACAGCAGTGGCATGGACTCTGACAAACGTGTTGCATAATGTGGTAAAATATTCTATTTTTTTCTAAATTAGCTTTAAACTAGAACCAAGGCTGCGTTTTACTTGCTACACATAGTCAAAGGTGCTCCATGGGAAACATGTGATCAAGGCAAAGCGAGATCATACACATATTGGGAACAAATAGATGACGGTGTTCAATTCACGGCCACTAGAAAATTTCTGACAACAGTTCCCATTGTTTTGTATGAATTTTCCAATTTAAATTTTCTTCAAAAGTTTTCTTTCAATTGTTTTTTTAGATTCCTGATGGCAAGTTTTTATACAAAGTATGATCCAACGCATTTTTTCATTAATGTTTCAACCCTGATCATCGTTCTCATTGCCAAATTGCCACAACTGCACGGTGTTCGCATTTTCGGTATTAATAAGTACTAGTTAATAGATTATTTTATTAGACGAAGAGCTAATCTCTACCACTTCATACCATAATGTTTGAGTATATGTTTTTATAAACGTTTGAGCATAAATATTTTTTTAGCATGAATTTTTATTTTAATAAAAAATGATAAAAACAATGCATTTTTGAAATGAAGTATACAATTTAGATCTTTGATTAATTTAAAGGATTATTATAAGCAAATTAAATTTTATAGGGACTAAAATTTCAGAGGAAGCAGATGTTAGTCTTTTTCAAAACATAATTAATTGAATAATTAAAAACTAAAATCTTATGGAAAAATAAAAGCATTTTTTTCTTAGTCTAGAAAATATTTCTAAACATTTTATTTTTAATTATTTTTGAAAACCAATGCCTTATCAATGCAATAAAATTTGATTTAAATCAATTTGATCTAATCATTCTTTGAGAAGCTTATCAAAAATTTATGTAAATTATTTGAGCATTTTTATTTCGTGATTTTCAAAATTCTTGCAGTTTATGCGACTAGCTTTTTTAAACGAAAACTAGTGATCATTAAAATTTTTATTAAGTTTATGATCATTTTTTTAGTCTTTTTATTGAATTTTTATAAAAATAATACCGCAGCAGAACTTGAATTTTATTATTTTTTTGATCGAAAAATATAAAAATGAATTTTTATCTATATATTAACTTAAGATTTTTTTTGGAAAGTTTAGCTAGTGCTGACTCAAAATTCTTTACAGCCAAGTGAACAGCTGAAGTAGCATTTTTTTTCAGCTGTTCACTTTATAATAATAATAATAATATTTAATTAATCTAAAATGGCTTTGTTTTCGTAAATAGATTTTATTTTTTCAAATATTCTTTTTGACAACCAATTTCAATGATCCCAAAGCTGATAGCCTTCATGTGAGGAAAATATCTCGCTTGGAACAAATTTGCCGGGACTACTAAAACAACTGAGGCTAAACTAGAAAGTAAAAAAGAATCTATTTTAAAATGATTTGAGGAGTAGTTCTAGGATTTTTTGTTTTTCTCACTCGATTCTCTAAAAAGGTACCTTATCGACTCTATCGTTCCATTTTTGCTTTCTTCATTGTTAAGCATGTTTTCAAGTTTTATCCTTTCTCTTGCTTTGGCTGCCATATTTCCTAAATTTTCTTTTTCTTCTAAGATGGTTTTCATTTCATCTATCACGGATTTTTTGCTTGTATTAATCAAAATCTTTTTCTGCAATTCCATACTCACTCAGAATCTCAAACAAAATTTTTTGGAGTTAGAGACTTATTCTAATGAACTTCAGTCAGGCTTTGAAAATATTGATTTTCTTTTGAGCTAATTTTGTTTTAAATAAAAAAAAAATTTGACATATAATTGTAGACCTGTATCTCTTATCGTTTGTAAAATGATTGAAATGCTTCTAAAAGTAGAAGATTTGATGAGTCAATTATCAAATGGATAGAAGCGTTTTTGCTTGGAAGAAGACAGAAGAAAGTATTTATCATGTACATCAATGATCTGTCTAAGATTCTAGAACCTCTCTGCGAAAAATTTGCGGACGATAATAAATTGATGGCTATTATAGATGACAAATTTTCGTTTTTAAAACTTTAAAGAGATTTGAATAAACTTTTCAAAAGAACGTATGATTGAATTGTAAAATTTTTTTTAATATTCGTTTACAAAATAACCATTTAGGCCCGCTGCTTGAAGATCGCACGCTGCCTTTTCAGCAAGATAAGCGCTATACTAAAATAATCACAATTTATTAAATTTTTAATATTATCTATTTATTTATTTCTGTATCGAGCTAGGACGGTTTTGTGAAGTTCAGTACAAAAGAACAGATCAAAGTATTAAAAATTTAATAACTTTTTATCTAAAAGTTTTAAATAAATTCTGAAATTGCAGCATGGTGCAACATTCAAAGTTGCATCAACTGTAAATGTCTGCTCATGGTGTGCAGAATCTCTGCAAAATGCACCACGCTCGATTATATTGAAATTTAATTTCTGTATAACTCTGCAAATTTAGCAGGCTTTGATATTTGATGCAACTTTGAAAGTTGCACTATGTTGCATTTACAGAACTAAGTTTAAACCTTTTGAAAAAAAGTTATTCAATTTTTTTACATTTTTTCTGTTCTTTTTTTTCATTTTGTACTGAATTTCACAAAACCAGCTAGGACTCCTTCAGAATAAGTTAAAAAAATCAAAATAAAATCAAAAATAAATAAAAGTTAATAAAATGAGATAAAAAAAAATCAAAATAAAGTAAATAAGCCCAAAAAAATGAAAGTTGAAAAGACATAAATTGGAAAAGATGTGGCACATGTGGCACATGTTTAAATAGTTCAAGATTCTGGAAAAAAAGAAGAAATAGTAAGGTAGCAATTACACAATGGAGTTGGGTATTCAATATATCTTGATTCGAAACATTCTTTGTATTCCTCCACCAGTCTTACAATCAATGGAATAGAATAACTGAGTCCTGTCCCAACATATCTCGCACTCAACTCAAAAAGCCGATTCGAGACTGTTAGTAATTTTAGTTTATTAAAAGCCTCATGATGCACCATGTTGGAGGGAGTATCATATTTTAACTTAAGGATAGATCTGAATGCTGTATTCTGAATATCTTGTAGTTTTTTGATATTATTTTCTGAAAATGAATTCAAGCAAGGAAAAGAATAGTCCAAAATCGATCCCACTAAAGATTTATATAAATTTCCTAGTGTGATTTGAGTAAGACCCCATTTTTAATGGGGTCTTATAATATTTAGCCTTTTATTGCAGCGTTCTTTAATTTCGTCTACCAGCATATTAAAGTTTAACTTAGAATCAAATTTAATACCATGAAACTTGATTTCTTTTTGGCTCAGTATTCTGTTTCCATAAATTTTTAAGTTTAGATTATCCCTCTCTTTTTTGTACCTCAAACAAACAAGTTTTTTTAAAACATTAATTAAAGTTGGAGATTAATAAAAATAAAATGAAATTGTTTAATTGAGATGTTTTAGTATTGATTTAATCGGTTAAATTGCAGAGTTTTTGAATGAATTGACGATTTCTGCAATGTCTTTATCAAATAGAGCTGATCGAGTAAAATAGTTTGTTGATAATTTTTTGAGCCTTGTTCGATCGTAATTAAAGTGGTTATAGAAAAAAATGGCGGTAAGTCGAATCATTGAATTATATTGGGATGTGTATAATTGATCATTTTTTAATTTTTAGGTTTTGTTTATTGTTTAAAAATTTACTTTTTTTTTTACTTTTTTTTTACTAAAAATTACCATCTTCAAATAAATTTTCACGTAAAATTACGTGAATAAAATTAATTTTTTTTTCAGGCTAAAAATTTTTAAAAAATATTCAAAGAATAACAAAATTCTCAAAAAAGTAGTAATTTTTTACAAAAATTTACATAATTTCCGGTAATTTTACATTAGCTCAAAGCAAGCTAATTAATTAATTAATAGCTTGATTTGGGACCTTTTGTCTTTTATTTTTTCATTAAAGGAAAATTTTAATATAATTTAGTCGTTTTTTTTCTTCAACATTTTTTTAAATTAAATCTAACCAAAAAAAAATACAAAACCAAGACTTTGGCCTTGACTTTGATTTGTGAAAAAAAAATTAAGTAGAAAGTCCTAAAGTTTGATAGTTTTTGAAAGCAGTTTTTAATTAAATTCTTGAAGAATTTCAACAAAAAAATAACCTATTTTTAATGTATCCAAAGTGTAATTGAGCTTTATTTTTAACCAAAAAATTACTCAATTTGACTAAAATAAACTTTAAATTTAATTTTAAACTCTTTAATTTTATTCTTAGTTGTTTTTGTGTTTAGTAGTGTTGCTTGCCACAAATTCTCTTCGTTGAACTTTGCACTAATCTCTTCTTAATTTGAATCTCTGATTTGATCACTTCTCAGTAAATTGCTTTTGACAGGACCAGAAAAAATGTATTCAAAGAATGTTTTACAATTCATTTGATCATTTTTTATGATTTTTACAAAAATAGATGGTATTCAACACATGTGACTAAATTGTTCAAGCAAAAATTTAAAAAGTAATATTCAAGAACTTAAAATTAAAAATTGGCATAAGATAAAAAAAATTTATTTTAAAATTAAATAAATCTGAAAATATTTGCTAATTTTGTCCAAGTCTAAATATATATTTGTTTTTAAATTTCAACCATAAAATAGTGCAACAATAGTAAAGTAAAACAAGAAAGGAAAAGAGTAATAAAAAATAAGTTAAGTCCAAAAGTGCCAAAAAAATGTCAAACAAGGCATCAAAAATGTTTAAATGTTTAGATAGAAAAGTTTACTTTTTAACAAAAAATTTCTCTAAATTATAATCATTTACATGAGCTAAAAACTGAGTGTGCTAACTATCAAACAATTGTGCAAGAAAAACAGTCTACAGCAGGTTCTTTTTGAGTAATGCTTGTGTTGGTTTTATCGTTGGGCTCCGAGACAATCGAGTCATTCGATTGTTCCAGAATCTCGAACTCCTGGTGGTCCTCGTCACATCTGGCTTCCTCATTGCTACCAGTCTCAACAGGAGCGATTTTCAAATCGGACCCTTGTTTAATTACTTGTTCCCCATCAGTCAAAATAATCTCTTCAACATGTGGTCTTATTTGAATTTCATAACCACCAGTTCCAACTATAATCTCTTTATTTTCTTCATTTCTCGTGTCAACTGATTGAGCACCAACAGCTAATTGCACGCTCTCAACTTTTACTTCGCATAAATCAACCACTTTCTCTTCAACATCTTTTTCATTCATAGCCTCTTTGTTCTGCTCTCTGTCCTCTTGTTTGCCTTCTTTTACGAGACCTTCCGCTTTGATCATCTCTGCGCTCTCTTCTCTGTTTTGTTCTAAGGGCTCTTCTTCTTTCATGATCTCTTGTTTCATCTCTGCGCTCTCTTCTCTGCTTTGTTCTAAAGGCTCGTCTTCCTTTTTCATGATCTCTGCACTCTCTTCTCTGTTTTGTTCTAAGGGCTCTTCTTCTTTCATGATCTCTTGTTTCATCTCTGCGCTCTCTTCTCTGCTTTGTTCTAAAGGCTCTTCTTCCTTTTTCATGATCTCTGCACTCTCTTCTCTGCTTTGTTCTAAAGGCTCTTCTTCCTTTTTCATGATCTCTGCGCTCTCTTCTCTGTTTTGTTCTAAGGGCTCTTCTTCTTTCATGATCTCTTGTTTCATCTCTGCGCTCTCTTCTCTGCTTTGTTCTAAGGGCTCTTCTTCTTTTATCTCTTGGCTCTTCTGTGTGGTGTTCTCTATTTTGTCCTCTTCAGAAGATTTCGTTTCAATTGCCTGTAAATGTTGTTGTTCGGACATTGCTTCCTCAACTTCTAGTACAGTCTGTTCTTTTTTCTCTTCTAAGGAGAGATCTTCGATCGCATGATCTGAAGTTTGTTCACTCACTCTATTTTGGTCTTGAACAACAAGCGGCTCATCAATTTTTTCCTCTATCACAGTTTCTTCTTTTTTGTCCTCGTCTAGTTCCAACCTAACCTCTTGTATTACAAGCTGTTCCACTTTGTTCTCCGCATTGTCAAGCTCACTATTAGATTGCTGTTCGCTGTCTTTCATTTCATCATCTCTTTCGTTCGAAGTGGTGGCATAAGACTCTGTTGCGGAGGAGTCAGCAGATCCATTGACCGATTTGTTGCTCTCAGTGTCCTGATTTGTGAGCACATTGAGTTCAAAATTGGCGGCTATTTTTTCCAACTCTTTGGCCAAATTGTGCTCTTGGTGATTTGGCATCAATTGTTCGCTTGTGAAAGAATTCTCGCCTTCGCTGGCAGTGACCAAATTTTGATCGGAATTTTTTGAGTCAGGCGATGAATTGGAAGACAGAGCGGACGAGTGGTCGCTCTTGGCCTCACTGTGTTTCACCGTGTGCTCCGCCTCGTCATACCTAATCGGAGTTTTGTCATTCTGATCGAGGCTCTCCTCATGGTCTCGGTGCTTTTTGGGAGACATGTCCGGGTCGAACACTCGACTTGAGTCCGAGTGATTCATGGGCGTCGAGTAGTTGGACAAGGGCGTATGATGATCGACCATGAAATCACCACTGGTATTCAAGCTCTCAGTGGAGGTTATAGAAGAGAGGACGTCATTGCTCTTGGCTTCTACATCATGCATGCTCAAGCTGGCCGTTGTCTCCGACATCTCTTCCAGATTAACTTGTTCGACAATGGTCTGCTGCTGCTGATAAGTGCCGTTCTTGAACGGCGAGCTCGGCTTCTGGCCGATGACCACGTTGGACGACATCAGCGGATAGGAGCTCGACGGGGAGCGCTTTGCGTTCAAGCTAGACACAAGGTCAAAATTGTCCAGCGAAATGGAAGTCTGGATTCTTTGGTTTTCTCCAAACGAGCTGTTCGGAGTCAACTGAAACACAAAGTTTGATATGAAAAAAATGTCCACATTTAAATACTTACACTTTTGTTTAGGCGATCATTTTCGTACGTTCCGCTCGAGTAGTAATTGCTCTGACTGCCATTTCGTCTTTTGTTAAACTTGCCATTGTTGTTGTATTTAGCTCGATTGTTGTAGGCATAGTTTTGATTGTTGGGAAACTGGCTAAATGGCCGGCCAAATGACTGATGATCTTTGAAAAGATTTAGAGAGTTTTTGTAGTTGTTGATGTTGTGCATCACTTTGCACACTTACCTAAACTCATCGAGCCACCGTAGTCATCGTAATGGTTGATGATGCTCTTGGACGGAGACAGGGGCAGATTTTGGTTCTTGTTCTGCTTGTTCTTTTTTTTTCTGTTGCGATTTTTGCCTCCGTTGTTGGTGGTGTTGGTGCCCTGGTTTTGGTAGTGCATTCCCGAGCTCCGGTAGTTGTCCATTGTGTGCAAATTTTTGACTAAAATTGCCAAATATTAAGCTAAGAAAAAAATTCATATGAAGTCGATTGACGACATGAGCATATTGTGAGATTATGTTAAACAGCACTCCAAGGATATATTACTTTCAAAAAGAGTTTGGAGTTAAGATAGAATATGGGATGGATGAATTTCTTAGTTGTTTTCAAATGTTTATTTATTTATTTAATTTAATTAATGTGTTGATTTTGTCAATGAAAAAAAATTTTTCATTTCATTTTGGAAAAATAAGGCTTCTTAAGCTAAGGCTTTATTGGGCTCAGAGTAAAAAAGAAACCACCGCGAATAAGTTAATTATTTAATTTGCTTTTTATTACTTGATCTAATTTTTTATGGCTTATTTTTTACAATAAAAAGTTCAATTTTGTCAACCTTTGTTGACGATTTCTAGTTTGTCATTATTTGTTTTTGTCAACGATTTTCGTTTTACGCAGACCATTGACAAAATCAAGGTATTACTCTTGTCATACCCAAAGATTATTGGCGTGACACTCTATTATATTATTATCTTTTCAATCTAATGGTAAGAAAAAATATCAATTTTTTAATTATTTATTATCTATTAAATAGTTTTAGGTAAAATAGATGCAATTTAGAATGGATTTTTTGAAATCAATATTACAATTTAAAAATAACAAGGTTTTACCTGTTGCTCCGCTGCCAGAATAACAAAAATAAAAGAAAAAGAAATTAGTATTGATTATTTAATTGATTGATTTATTTTATTTATTAAATTGAAAAATTCTTATTAAAAACTGATTTTAAAGAATTTTTTTCATAAGTATTGATTAAATGATTTAATGAATATTTCTGTACAGTCACAAAAAGTTAGAATCAAACTTTTTTTCTATTTGATTGTTTTATTTGTTCATTTTTTCGTTAACTCGGCTATTTCTCTTTCAGCCTTTGTCTGATTTTTCAAAAAACATGCAATTTACCATCTCTGTTGATCAGTTATTTTATTTTTACCCATTTTTCCCTATTTTGTCAGGTTTTTAGGTAGTCTTACTTTAAAAAAGCTATTATTTGAAATAAATTAATAGTTAACGATTTTTTTAATTGCAAAATAACAATATTTTTGTTTTTTTCAACTTGATTGTAACTTTTTGTGACATACTGTACATACAACATTTCTTGAAAGAAAAACTTGAATGAATGAATTTCAATGAATTTGAATGTTTTTTTCTTTTCTTAATTTTTTAATTAAAATTTATTTATAAGTTGTTAAAAAAATTAATGTGTATTATGTAATCTAAAAAATGGATTAAGACAATAATAAAAGCACTATATTTAAATATTAAAATTAGTTATCGTAAGTATATGCATGAAAATTTTACTTTCTTTCACACATTTGGGTTTTAAATATTAAGATCTAAATAAAAATTGACCCATAATTATTTAAAAATCAGTAATTTTATCATTTTACACATAGTTGACTAGAAACACAGCTAATTCCCTTTATTTTTTATTTTTGTCTAATTTAAATTAATTTAAGTTATAACTTCAAGAGAGCACATTTGATCAAGTCTTTTCCGGTGGTCCTTAACGGAAATTCCGAAATATAAATATAAACACATGTCCGGAGTTTCTTGAATTATTCTTTCGATCTCTGAGGGATGGTCCGTGTTTTAGCAATAACCAAGGATAAAGCTTTTAATAAAACATTCTCTGGACCAGAAGAATCGATCTGATTTAATTTGGTTTAATTAATTCATTTAAAATCTATTTATTTATTTAAAAAATAATTTAGTAATAATTTATGTCAGGGCAGGATTGAGTCATTATGTTCCACTGTCAGACTGGTGGAAGAATACAGAGAAGGTTTCGAATCAAGATATATCGAATATCCAACTCCATTGTGTAATTGCTACCTTACTATTTCCTCTTTTTTTTCTGATATTTAAAATATTTAAACATGTCTAACCTCTAAAATTAGAAATCAATTTATTACATATCTTTTCTTTTTTTTTTAATTTCGTTTATTATAATTTTTATTTTATTTTACCTTACATTATTTAGTTAATAATAAGGGAGGTATTTAATCGATCACTAATATCGATCTCTTATTTTACTAAATACCCTTAACTTATATTTATTAATCTGTCTCCTAAATTAAATAAAACAGCAACTAATTTTACTTAAAGTATCTCTTATTTTTATTTATTAAATTGATTTAAAAAAAAAAAGAATTAAATAATAACTTTATTAGTAAATGGCCACTTCTAGCCTAAACAAATAATAAAGAAAGAGAAAAATAATAGTGATGATTATTAAATAGCAAAAATTAAATTAAAAAAATACAAAACATGTTTAATTTTTACACACGGTTAAATACTAACGACTAGCCAAGCGCATGAGATCATAGTATTGCGCTGTGAAACTATATACACTTAATTTGGCTTGTAGTTATTGAGAGAACTACAACATTAGGAAAAGTTTTTCCAGGCCAATTCCGAGTAGCGGCGCTTTCTTTTCAGTCCCCATGATTGCAATAGATTAAAATGTGTGTGAATGTGTGTGAAAATGATTAAAATGTGTGTGGAATAGCGACATCTTTAATCCAAGGGTACTAATGTAAACATCACATTATGTGTACAATTATAGTAGAAAATAATATTTATGTTGTATTTACATTGTTAAATTTAATTTATTAATTCATGGTTTTTCTTGGTTGTGATAAATTTTGAAAAAACTTGTTTCCTCTTGTAAGGTTGTAAGTGAAATTAATTCAACTAGAATATTAAATTAATTTTGATAAAAAAATATGATTTTTTTAAAATAATATTTATTTAATAAATTAGGAATGTAATGTAATGTTTGATTCAGTACATTACATGCTCTGTCATCGATCAAGTCGATTCTTAGCTCTTTGTGGATTGTTTTGATACTTGTCCTTAATGGAAAATATTTGATGAATCTCAGGACCCGATTTTACAATTCTTGTAGTCGACTTTGATTTTCTGAGTACCTGATTGAAGTATTATAAGACAGTAGTCGAAAAATGATCTTATGGGGAACATATATAAAATTCTGTCCATTTTAAAGAGGATCCCCACTTAAAACTTTTAATTTTTCTGAACATGTATAATTTTGGAGATTTCTTTTGAACTGATAGTTTTCAAATGCTTTTTGTAATTGATTTTAGGATCTAATTTAGTAGAATATGCCTGTTTTGGACAGGTATCTTAAATTTCGACATGTATGATTTAGACAAAACTTACAAAAATTTATTAATTAAAAAATATTAGAAAAAAACCCAAAAATTAATTCGAAAGAATTTTAATTAATTCATTTATCTATTGAATTCTATCAAGTGAGATAAATTTTTAAGAAAAGAGAAAGATTACCATCATTAAAAAAAAAACCATCTTTTTTTCTGACAAATTAGACTTTGCTCAATTAGTTAATTTATTTAATTAATAAATTATTTTTTTTAAGATTAACCAAAATTAATAGAGAAATAGAATCCGGAAAAAATGAGTTATGGACCTAATCATATATCCGAATCGAATACTAGAATTATTGAGGTTGTCCACAAGCAAAGAGAACTTTAAAATTATTGTTGAATGATGAGAGACCATAAACTACAATTTTTTAACAGTTTATGTTAATAATATTAGTTTTAAAATTTTTTTCTTAATTTAAACGAAAATTGTATATTTAATTTACAAACTATAATTAAATTGTTTTTTATGAGATAGTTAATTTTGAATTTTTTTAAACAGGCTTGAGTAATTTATTATTTTTTTCATAAATTTTTTCTATAATAAATTAAAATAAAGAATTAACAATTGATAAATTACTTTTAAATTTATTTTAATTCGATGAAAAAAATTTTATTGAAATATATGAAAAAACGATGAAAAAAATTTTATTGAAATATATGAAAAAACGATGAAGTTTAAATTTTTCATCGATGAAACATTATGAATCTGCTCACTACTCATCGATGAAAATTCGATTAAATCTTTATTTTTTTCATTGATGCTACATCAAATTTTAAGGTTTACTGAGTGAAGATTTGTTAGTGAATTGCGACAGAGTAGAGCAATAAAAAATTGTTTGAGATTTTAAAGCATAAATACTTAAATATTTGAGATGATAAATAATTTGATTTTGATTCAATCAATTAAATTCATTTTTCTTTCTGATAGCATAATCTTTTTTTTGCCCTCCCAATAAAACTAGCTAAAAATACATAACAACAACAAACTAATTTTTTCTCATGTCAGTGAAATACATGGCTTGGACTTGATATGTAGAATTAGAAAAAAGACTTTGAAAAGAAAGTCTAAGTGGAGTTGTGTAATTGCGCGAACAAAAATGGTGATTGACATTTTCAAATTGGCTCGCATCAATACGGCTAATGATCTTCAACTTTCTTCTCTAGTTAAGCATCTCGTGTTTTTTTTACAAACGCCATGAATGCATTGCTAGAGATGAGAACACTTTTTGTTAGCATAGAGCTGCTTCGCCAAGTGAGCACTTGATGAAAGGTGATAGTGTGCTAATTTTGAATTTTTTCTTTTAAATAAAATTTATAAAAATTTTTTTTTCAATTTTTAAATTTTCCCTGGACAAATAAGTTGCAGCGACTTTTAAATTGTCCGTAAGCATGATGTTTGAAAAATTTTATTGACCAGAGAGAAAAAAAATTTATTAAAAAAAATTTTATTAAAAAACGCTGCTCAAAAGACCTTGGATGAATTTTTGAAGAGTTCGCCTGCCAAGGCTTATTCTGAATGCCAATTGATTGAATGAATCGTAAAAATGTGCTCGAGTCACACAGAAAATCATCGACGAGCTAAAATCTCCAATATTCAAAGGAAAGAAAACTCTCTCTTGTTTTCCGTCAAGCTAAAGCTTTGTTTCTTAACTTCTTACATGAACATCCAAAAAAAGCATGTATATCTCAAAAATGAGAAATAGGGATCTTTAAGCAAAAGAAATTTCCAAAATTCAATGAAATATTTTTGATCTTTAGTAATTTTTGTTTTTTATTACAAATCACTACTCGTTCGAGAAAAAAATTTGTTAAGTGTTTACGTTTATTTTTTTACATATAAAAAAATGTTTTTTATCGGAAACCAAAGCTATGGTAAGTCCAAACTAGTCTAAACTAGTCTTCCAAATTCAAGCCTTTTTTCCCCCAAGTTTTAATGCCTTCGATTGAAAATGGCAATTACTTTTACGCCATATCCAATCCAGCCACGTATTCACCCAATCCAGCGTTTGTCAATCAGCCGGTTGCATTCTCTGTCACATCGTTGTCCTTGCCTCCATCCATCCCCAACCAGTATGTTCAAATGCAAAGCAGTGCCAGCAGTGTTTTGAAATTTTCGCCAAATGAAACGACCGATATTTCCATTGATGCAGTGTCCACAAGGGCTATTTGCAACCAGAACAGACCATTCACAAGCCGAACTGCCTCCTACGATTCAGTGCAGAACTCGGTGAACAGCTCGATAAGAAGAACAAAATCAGGCTATGTCAGCAAAAACAGGGGCTCTAAGAGACCGATTGAAATCAACCTGCATAAGTCATGTCCTGGATGTCTTAAGCTTTGGCGAAAGTGCCAATGTTCAAATATCAAGAATCGACCAGATCCAAAGCCTTATTGTAAATTCATTCCGCCAAGGATGCTTCGAAAGCAAAATAACTCAAATTAAACCTTTATTTTTAACCACCTTCTGTATTTGTAGAGTGAAATTCCAATTGTCGTATTACATTTTTTCTCATAGTTTCGGGTTAATTATTTTTAAGGCTTTTTTTTAGGTAAGTCAAAATCTTAAGATGCACATTTACTTGTCGACTTACTTGGTGATGTTTTTCAATTATTTTTTTCTTTAATTTATTTTTTTTCATTTCTAATTAATCAGTATGGTAGCCTTTTTTTTAATTTAATTGTATGCTATAGGGTAATTGAAATTGATTAGTATAAATTTAAAATAATAGCAATAAAATAATTTTTTTTTATAAGCTTAATTTTGATTTTAATAAAGTAATTTTAAACAAAAAATGAGATTTGCTTCAAAATTTTATTTTATATTTTTTTTACTCTAGCTTAATTTTTTGTTGGCATATATTTTTAGCATATTCAAATTTTTTTAAGCACTCAATTCAAAGCTTCGATGCTATCTAAATTTTTTGCTTTTGACTTAAAATACTAATAATCATTCTGCAGTTTAATAAACTGAGAAAAATTGTGGAATTTGACTCCAAAGTTTCTCTCCTTTTGTGGCTAAAATACAAACAATAATTAATAGTATTTGATGTTTCAAATAAAATTGTAAATGATAATTAAAAAAAACTAAAAAAACTAGGAGATTTTATTGAATTGTAAGATTGTTAATAGTATGCAATTTTTGCAATCAAATAAATTGCAGGGGTTTATATTGAATTCCATAATTGTATACAGATTCTTGAGCCAGGCAAAATTAAGAACAAATATCGGATATATAATTTAATTTTTTTTAACTTTTACTTTATTTTTCAAGCTTATAAATATTCAAAAAAATTTAAAGAAACAAAAATTTTGCATTATGACATTAAATCTTTGTAAATTAACCATAATCTTATGCCGACGCGTAATTCCAAGATTCTAATAATTTAAATTAGCTTTATTTAGATTTATTTTTTATTTTTTTCTCCGAATATTAAACAAAATTTATCAAATATTAACAGGCATGTACTTTATAATGATGCAAAATTAAGCACTTGATTTAATCCTAGTCATTTAAAAAAAGTCCAAGTCCAGAATTTCTATTTTTATATATTTTTTTTAAATTCCAACACTTACTTGATCGCTATAAAAACTACATGGAAAGACTTGATTCTGACTGATGGATTACCGATGCTATTTATTTGACTCAGTTTAATCTAAAAAATATTTTAATATAAAAAAATATAAAAAAATAAAATATAATCAAAATAAAAATTTAAAGAAATAATAAAAAGAAATCAAAAAATTTTTAAAATTTTTTGTAAAATTGAGTATCAAAAAATAATTTATATCTGTTTTTTAAAATTAACTTAAATAATAATAATTTCGGTTTACCACAGTTGTTTATCATTAGTGTTGGATACGGTTAAGACAAGCCGGTAAATAAACAGACGGTTTTTGGTGGACAAAATATACGAACAAAATAAGTCCGGACTTGGCCTTGACTTGAGACTTGTGGCTTTAAAACAACCCTGGATTTAAAGTAAAAAAATTAAATCAAATTTATTTTTTTTTTTTTATTTTATTACTTCAAAAAAATTAAAAGAATGATAATTAAATGTAAGTGATAGTTAAATTTTTTTAAAGCGATTAAAAAAAGATAAAATTAGTAAAAAAAAATAGAATTTCTTAAATGATCGTAAGTTCTGTGTAAAACTCAATAATAAAAAATAGCTCATACTTTCTCTTGTTTGCTGATGATTTAGTCACTTTTTCATTTTTATAAAATATGAAAATACTTTCAAACTTGTAAAAAGTTGCCTTAAAAAGATTGAAAATTGATTTAAAAAATGTAGGCTTAAGATGTCTCCTGAAAAATGCAATTCTATTGAATGGTATTCAAATTTTTCAGGGAATCCCTTCAAAAACCAAACAAAAGAAAACTTTTATATAAGCAAATTTCATTGACAGTGACACTCCAATCTTCCTTGGGATAAAATCTGACGAAAACTTATGCTTCAAACCACATATTAAATTTTTTAGATCAAGATGTCAAGAAAACAAAAGTACAATAAAATTTTTTTCTCACAAATTCTGGAAATTAACTAAAAAAACACTACCGGGTATTTTTTATGCACTTCCATTAGTTTTTAATATTTTCAAGAACTTGTAACTTACTTACATTTAGAGTTCAAAAGATCCAGAAAAAAAGTTTCCTTTATCAATTTTTATCTACGAGTTTCCACGTGAAAAGTGGAAAGCAAGCAAGTTGGATCTGAGCAAGAACTGAGCAACATCAAAGAAAATACTTGGATTTTTTTCAAGATATTCAAGTAATCCTAACAATTAGGGGTAGTAAATTTTTCCAATGAATTTTTTTTTAATAAATAAATTACATATGTCTTAATAATTTATTGCTTTATATTTCGGGAAAAAAAACGGGATAATTTTTTCGTGATACAAAATAAAAGGGATGATTTTACTATAAATCAATTAAACTTTTAGAATAATTATATTTAAAAATTTTCAATTCATTAATGCATTCAAAATGAATGCATGGTTCAATGGTTTATTTATTAATTAAAATATTAAATCAAAAAAAATCTTTTAACATGTTAACCTTATTCACATTAATTTAAAATAAAATTTCTAATCTAAAAACTTTTCTCGATTTTAACAGAACAACTAGAATCTAACAACTGATGTAATTGATTTTACATCATGATTTAGACTCGGACTTTGACATTGATTTTTTTCCGACTTAACGCCATCTAGTTGCAAATATTCATGATAAAAATTCGAATTAGTGTTCGACTGTCTGCTCATATAGCTTCCATTGCTCAAATAATCTTGTCCAACATTTGTCTGATTGTCATAAGAAGACGGTGCCGGAAAATTTTCATAATTTTCATAGTCGTTTGATCCAGTATTTTCAAAGTTTTCATTTTCACTTAAAATTCTACTCACTGTAGTATAATCTAAGCATTTAAATTGAAAATTTTAAATAAAAAAAAAAAACTTGGCAATATACTTGGCAAATAATGGTTGTATTGTGTGTCCATATTAGCTGAATTATTAAATATCGAAGGAACAATAACTGGCCTAGGCTCAATTAAATTTCTAGTCAGAGTAATTATATATCTGGTAGAGACCACTTTGAACAGCCAAAACAAGACCACTAGGCCCATTGATATAATTACCATCCAATAACTAAAAGATCTGTATGATATAAAAACTGTGTTCAATGACAAAAGTTGATTAATGTAAGCATCAAATAAGGCAAAACCAGACACCTTTAGAATAAATTCCATTATGCTTCCGATCAAACTTACCAAAGCAATGCTCAAAAACGCAAAATATCCAGTAGGCTTTACTGTCCTGTACAGACCAGATTGGTTTAAATTGGCATTTACCACAATACTAGTAGTAAATCTTGCCGAGTTTGTGTCCTCATTACCCAAAATTTTGCTGCTTTGATGGGACTTAATTTTCATATTGGGAGATTCAGGGATGATTGGTCTTTCTTTGTAGCGGAATAGATTTGAATTTTGTGCCACTAATGTGTCTATGATGTCTCCCCTAGACTCGGCCAAAGTCAAACATAAGATTCCGAATACTTCTATCAGTAGAATTAGAAAACAGAAGCCTGTACTGCATAGCAATAGTATTCGTGAATCGTATAGACGACTGTTCACAAATACGGCAAAATTGGGCAGCTCTTCATATCGAGAACATCTGAAGTTTCCAATTGCGCCCATATTGGAAATGAAGCAGTATTCCCACAGGCCACCTTTGGATGTCGGTATGAACTCATTTACATTTAGAACGAACCATTCGCTCATTCCGATTGCTATGGCTTGGATCAATGATGCCAGAAATATGATGAATGTGCTGAAAGATTGCATAATGGTGAGACGAGTAAGATATTCAGTAGGGGTGATGTACTGAGATGGATTAAGGCTTTGGCTTGGACTTAGACCATCGCGGTAGTAATAAACATTCGTGTCATCTGACATCATGTTTTTATCTAAAATAAATTTTTTTTTCAAGTTTTTAAATTTTTTTATTTAATTTTATAAATTGACTATTTTAAGTAAAGATTTTATAATGTTGAAATAGTTTTAAAAAGTGAATTGGATACACGTGATTTATTTGAACAATATCAATCGACATTCAAGTTGAACAAAATAATCCAGGTATATATTGATAGATTTAAATTCTCTCATTCAAAAATAGCTTTTGCTTAATTAACCCTAAACATTGATCAAAAAAAAACAAAAATTACAAAGATATTTTCCTTAATTCTAGTCTATTATTCCCCCTAAAAGATTAGTTGTTTTCCTATAGATTTTTTTTGTTCAAACTAATTAATAGTCTAGTGGATGGTTTATTCGATTTTGGGTAAACAAAAATTTAATTAAAATTTCTATTCAAATTTTAACTATAATCTTTTCTTATTTAGATAGGAACGATCTTAACGCATTTATAAAAAATCTTTAAATTGAATAAAATTTAAAATTTAAATTTAGCGTACGAGAAAAAATTAAATGTCAATATTAATTTAGGCTTTATCTCGACAACCTTGGATTTTTTCCCATCCATCCATGAGTGATTTTTGGTCACACAAACAATTATTAAAAACTATTAACCTTAGTTTAAAAAAGCCCTTAATTCATTTTATCTACTAACCAGTTCATTCACTCACAAAAAATAAATATTTTTAAAAAAACATATTTTTTAAAGAAATTATTCTATTTTATTTTAAGTCAAATATTGGTAGTGCCTTTATCTGAGAGTCTAACGAAATTAATTCGGAAAAAGATAATCAAAAAAATTAATTTTTTAAACCATTTATTTAAAATTTATTTAGTTAAAATTTGTGTTGGATTTTAATTACGATGATTATAGAGCGGAAATTTTAATTTAAACAAAAGGAATTAAAAATTAATTATTTTCTAAAATCACTTCAAATATTTATTTTAGCTTTTTTTAATCCATATATTTTTTAAACTTTAAAAAAAAATAAATTAGATTCAAATCAAACTTTTTTATTCAAATAAATTTCGATTATATTCAAAATGAGATCAGAATTTCTAAGTTTTAAGTAAGTTTTAAGCATTAGGATGCATTTATTAAGCTGTTCATCATTCATTTGGGAATAGTCGATAAAACTAGTGGACAAATAGTGCAAAGTTTGTGAATAGGAGAACTTGTTCCTGCGGTATAAATTGATGATACATTTGAAAAACTTGTAATTATTGCTGATCAATTGGAATGGTCTGTCCAGAGTCAAATTGCATGCTTGGTCATTGATTGAATTGAGTGATAGGGCCAAAGATAGAGAGGGGTTCGAACTGGAATTATTGTTCTGATTTTTGTTAAGGTTACCGATAAAATTTTTGGCCACTTGCTCATTCAACTCATTCAATAAACCTTCTATTTCCAAATCTTGGCATATCCTGCCCAATTCATCCACTAGCCGGTCCGGGATCGCTATTTCATATCCATAGATAAATCTTTGAATAATTTCCCAGGCATCGTCAGACATGTTAAGTTGAAATTGGTATTTTCCATTTTTGTCCCATTTAGTCAATAAATTTCGAAAGTAAACACTCTTGTGCCAAAGGACCAAACTGTGGCAGCGAAAAGTCACGTTGTTGATTAAAATTTTTACATCATAGGCAAAATTATTTTCTATACATTTATTTGTCAAATAATTGTAGAATGTGTCTGTGCTTGGATTTAAAAGGTGAGAAAAATCGTTTTTAAGCTGGTTTAATTTGATGGTCAATGCCAGATCTTTGCGAAATTTATAAGCTCGCCACGCGCACTGTATGGTTAACGCTGCTCCGTTTAAAATAAGCCCGATTCGGTCAAAATTAACATTCATTCAAAGTTAATTAAATAAAAAAGGAGGTAAATTAAAATTATAAACATAAAAATTGTTTATTTTTCTCTTAAGTTTAATTTTAATAAATAAAATAGCATTTTTAAAGTGATAAAAAAAATATGTTTTTAAAGATAAAAACAGTTAATTAAAAAAATTATTAAGTGCAATAGAATTCATTTCTTTTATTTTGCTGAACCGAGCAAAAGCTTTGTATCAAATAAAATATGAATACAAAGATAGATAAAATCAAGTAAAAATCAAAATAAAGCGAAAATAAGCTAAAAAAAATGAAAAGAGAATACAAAAATTATTGAAAAAGAGTATTTACATTAATTGAGATTTTTTAAAAAGGATACTATTTTTATCGCGTAAAATATACTCTTTAACTAATTTATCTTATAATTTTTTTGGATAAAAACTGTTGATGCAAATAAAAGGCTTTAAATTTTTTTTGAGTAATTTTTTTAATTTTTTTTTTACATTTTTTTCAGAGCTGTTTAAAAGTCTCAAAATAAAGTCCAAGTAATTTAAAAAAAAATCCCAAGTCCGGACTTCCGAAAATTTTTTTAAACAAAAGTCTACTTTTTTTTTTAATTTGCTAGATCAGGTTTAAAATCAAAAAATTTATACTCTTGAGTTGTCTAATACATATAGATTTACCATATTTCGGAATTTTCTTGCAATTTTGGAAAAAAAAACTTGGACTTTTTAAAAAATAAAAAATAAAAAAAGACCGGACTTGGACTCGACTTTAGACTTGTGAATTTTAAACAACTCTGATTTTTTTATATTTGATCTATTTTATATAAATTAGATAGCAAAATATGGGTCTTGTCCAATATGTGATCACTTGATCACCAAAAATGTGATCATTTTAATAATGCTGGTTTTGTGAACAAGAATTATCACCAAATCGATGATCACACAATATGTGATCAAATGATTGATCACGAGAATTTAAACTACGATCACTAAAAAAAATTTACTGATCACGCTTGAATCTCAAACTTATAATATATATTGATCATCAAAATAAAAAATTTTCTCATCAACTTTTCTTGATAAAAAGATGTCACATAATATTGCAATATAAATTATATGTGCTTCAGTTTTGAAATCTTTTTTATATAATCATTCTTACGCTTACTAAGCTTTAAATTGTAATATATAAAATGAATGAATGTCTTGAATCAAATAATAAAAAATGAATATTGAAAGTGAAGATTTAAAACTTTTTGAGAAGATAGCTAAGATTGGCTTAATTAAAAACGATCAGAAATGCTCTAAAACTTTCTGCAAAAAATTTGGTACAGTAATGAATTTGAAGCAAAGAAAAAGATCTACTAATGCCAAGAATGCCATTATTTCATGGCGATGTAGTTCATGTAAAACATTTAAATCAATCTTTGAGGACTCGTTTTTTTCATTGTTTAAAAAGCCGATTCGTATAATTTTGGCTGTCATTCGATCTTGGGCTGCCGAGTTGACTGTTTCAAAGACAGTTGATTCAATTCTTCTCCACTTTGATCACAATTTAAACAGAGAAACTCCATATTGCTAAAAAACACAATCAAATTTCATGTTAATTTTTTTTCTATATAAAACTTTATTAATGTGACATCTTTTTATCAAGAAAATTTAATGGGAAAACTTTATATTTTAATGATCAATATATATTATAAATATTGCCACTTTAATCTTACGTCTTTGATCACATATATAAAAACTTTGATCACATAAATAAAAACATTGATCACAAAAGTTTTTTCCTTAATTTTACTTTTTATATTTCTGATCACATATTGTGTGATCATCGATTTGGTGATCAGTCTTGTTCACAAAACCAGCATTATTAAAATGATCACATTTTTGGTGATCAAGTGATCAAATATTGGACAAGACCCCAAAATATTTTTTTTGGTAACTTTGAATTATAAATATCATGCAAACTTTTATTTTATTATGATTTTGATTTAATAAAATTACGGTAATTTTTGTTAAAACTATGTTTCAAGCGTTAACATCCTAAAATTAATAAGAAAATAATTATTTTTGATTTAATAATTTTATCTAAATGATCTCAGAAAATCAATTTTGGTCAAGTTTGAGTAAAAAATAATTTTTTTGCAAATATTTTATTTTTTGAAATTAAGTATTTTAATGTATGTTTATTTAATGTGTGTTCTAAATATTTTATCAATTGATCTTTTGATAATTTTTAATTAACAAATTTCATTAGAACTATAATTGCAATATTTAAACAAAAAAATTTTATTTTACTTTAATCTGTATCAGAGTTGTTTAAAAGTCACAAGTCTCAAGTCAAGTCCAAGTCAAGATTTTTTTTTTTTTTTTTTCAAAAGTCCCACCAAAGACTTTTTTTTTTTTTTCTAAAATAAACGGGCTGCCTAAAAAAAGGTAAAAAAATAAAAATTTAAGTCAATTTTATATATTTATATTTAAAAAAAAATTAATTTAAAAAAAAAAAAAAATTTTATTTCAAAGTTAAAAAAAAAAAGAAAAAAAAAAATTTATTTAAAAATAAAAAGAGAAAAAAAAATTTTATTCTAAAATTTAAAAAGAAAAAAATGAAAAAAATTTTTATTTAAAAATTAAAAAAAAAAAGACTTTTTTATGAAAAAAAAATTTTAAAGTCTTTGGAAGGACTTTTGAAAAAAAAAAAAAAAAGTCTTGACTTGGACTTGACTTGAGACTTGTGACTTTTAAACAACTCTGGATTATTATTAGTCATTTTTAAAAATTCATTCCTAAGGGGATATTTAAATTTTCAAATAGTTAGTTAATGCAAATTAGAGACTTAATTTTTCATCGATTTTTTTATTTTTTTAAACATTCAACTTTCAGAATTAAAAAAATCAATTATGAAAATTTTTGTTTAACATATATTTCTTATTGAAAACAATTTTAATTGAACAAAATCAAATATTATTTTGAAATAAAAAATTTGAAATCGAACTAATGTTTATGTTAATTTTTGTAAAATTTTGAATTGTTTTTTAATTCAACACTAACATTTAAAGCTTGAGAAATTTTTCAAAAAAATGAATGCATTGAAATAAAATATTAATTTAATGAAATTATTTAATCCAACTTTTTCTTTCATTTGATTTTAAAAAGTTTAATTCTTATTTTTTCCAGTTTACAGACATGATGAATTCTGATGGAAGCACAACTGTCAGAAAGAAAAAGCTCAGCGGTTCCATCATTCAAATGATTCTAACATGAGTAAATTGAAATAATTAAATTTAAAATTCTTTTTTATTATTTATTTAATAAGATTAATAAAACACTCGAGCAAGAATCATATAATGGACTTAAAGAACTTTCAGATGGCGTCTTATTTAAAAAACTTTTCCAACTCATAATTGAAAATTTTAATGATGAGAATAGAAAAATGCTCAAGGATATTGGAATTAGTGAAATTAGAGAAAGCTATGACTTGGTGCGGATAATTTTTGAGAATAATTTAAAAATAACTGATGGAATTAACTACGAATCGGCAAAGATTGGCAACGAATTTTAACTGGCCAAAGTAAGATTTAATAAATTTTCTAAAAAATTAAACAATTTGTATTTTTTTCAATAAGATAAGTTTGATTATTTTAATGAATGGCATATTCAATGAAGCAAGAGAAATTACAGAAACCTCTGACAGACTTGATAACCATCAATTTGAAATAGTCGCCAATTTTTACCCGTTGGCAGCTGCCAAAAAAATTAACCTGCCAAAAGTTCCGATTGAGTTCTATGCCGAATTTTCATCAGTTATTTCATCAATTACGACCAGACTTATTTGAAGCCACAAGTCTTAAGTCAAGTCAATAACTTAAATTTTTTTTTTTTCAAGTTAATTGATTTTTCTTTCGATTTGATATGTGTAAAGATTTAAGCTTTGGTTTGTGTCTTTTAATAACATATTTAAATTAAATAACTTTTCTTTTTAATTTTTAAATAAAAATTTTTTTCACTTATTAATATTTATTTTTTTATTTTTAAATTAAATTTTTTTCTTTTTAAATCTTTAAATAAATTTTTTTTTTTTTTTTTAAATTAATTTTTTTTTAAATATAAATATATAAAATTGACTTAAATTTTAATTTTTTTAGCTTTTTTTAGGCAGCCCGTTTATTTTAGAAAAAAAAAAAAGTCTTTGGTTGGACTTTCTTTTTGATAAAAAAAAAAAATTTTAAAGTCTTTGGTGGGACTTTTGAAAAAAAAAAAAAAAAAGTCTTGACTTGGACTTGACTTGAGACTTGTGACTTTTAAACAACTCTGATCTGTATTCAAAGTATCAAATTTTCAAATTTATTTTTTATAGATTACAATAATTTAAATTTTTTAAATTAAAAAAAAAGCATTTTATTATAAAGAATTTGATGATTTAAAAAATAAAATTGAACGAATAATAGAATTTATTTTAAAATTTTCTCAGAAAATGCTTTATTGACCAGTGAAAAAAGTTGTTCACAAATTTAAAAATATTTGTTATATATTCCTTCTTATAATTTTTATCTCTATATGATTAATTTATTTTAAAATTATTTTATCTTAAAATTAATTTTTATTTTTAAATATGAATAAATTTCTAAAAAATCATTTTAAACTTTGCTCTCATGCTAAAATTAATGCTTTACAAATTCATTTAGTCAGTCTTAATTTTTTGTTTTTTGTACCATCCAATGACAGATTTCATGCTTAAAAGCAAGGGTATTCCAACTGGAATGAATAGAGGAATGTAAATGGCAAAACGCTGATCTTCCGGAAAATAGAGTTTTTCTAACAAGGACTTGTCGAAAAACGCTTTTTCTTGTAACAAAAAAATTGAATTTTTTTAAAATATTCTTTTTTAAGAATAAGCATACCTGACGACAAAAAGCCAATTTTACTTTTAAAAAATGCTTGTTTTATCTCACCATCTTTTGCTAATCTTAGACTTTGCTCTATTGATTCAACCGACGTTTTAATCTATAAAAAATTATTCTATTTATTTTTTTTTAAATAATTCATCACCTGTTCAGCTATTGCATCTTCAATTACCATGCTTTTAATCCTTGTCAACAAGAGAGACAACGAATTTAGCGTATTAATCGAATTCAGCTGATTTTCTAAAGTCTTGATCAATAAATAACCAAAAATTTCCTTAAAAAAATTTTTAATTTTTACAAAAAATTTAAATAAAAATAAAAATAAAATCATTTTTACTGAAGAGTAAATTCCTGATCTTGGTACAACTTTTGAGCTCTTTGATTTTTTTATAATTTTTAAAAATTTTAAAGATTAAAAAAATCTACCTTGTGCAGATCGATTCCAATTAAACTTATAAATTGAGTTAAAAAAGTTTTCATTGCGCTCTCGGCTCTGATCAGTTCATCCGATTGATTTTCATCTTTAGGATTATAAACATAGATGCCACCCCATCTTGGAACCATAAAAGAAACTGATCTGGAATCTTTGACTATGGCGGATTGTTATTTAATTTTAAAAATAAAACAAAATAAAATTTACTATTTTGCAAATTTTTGGAAATATAAAGAGGTTCCTTATTTGGCAAATAGGTGACAAACTCCAAAGCTGAGCTGTCTGATATTTTAGCTCCCAATCTACTCTCAATAAAATTGGTCATTATCGACAGATCACTCTGTCTCAGATAATAAAACGATTCATTTTCTAATTTAGAATAAGGAATGGGATAAGATCCAAAGTCGCTATAAAGAAGGGTTTGAGCCTTGATTGAAATTTTGATAAAATCTGACAGTTTATCAGAAATTTTTGAAAAATATTTTTCTATACATTCATCAACATTCCATTCGGAATACATTTCTGGTCTTTCATTCAACAACGAAAATGTCACTTCATATTCATTGTCAAAATTGACCACCCTAATGTCCTTTTTTGACGGTAAGCGTCGTTCCACGTCCATCTTAAGTCTGTATTCTTCATTTATTTTTTCAATATGCAAAAATTCAGTCAGCACAATCTTGGACAATGCTACTGTATCTAAAGACAAAACTATCATCAAATATTTTAAATCCAAGAAATAAAATACCTTTAGCCAAATTTTTATTTAGATACAAACAATTTAGAAACAAGTATTGTTCTTCTGGAATAATTTTTTCAGCAGTGTCATCATCAAGAATGATTACATGAAGCTTATTGAGACCGTCTGTGCACACAGCTTGGTCGAGTAATTCAATTTTTTGTGACAAAACAAGCTTTTTTTCTTCATCAGTTGCCATGCGGTTTTTGATCTCAAATTGAAGTTCAATTCCATTTTTGCCATCTTTGTCAAGACGAATATTTAAATCAGAAACAGCTTTACTCAAACTGTCCGCGGTCAAGTCATTATTAAAATTTATAATCTCTATGTTTATTTTGTACTCAATTCTATTCAGAGTTTTGGCTAACTGGTCAATTGAATCAAAAGGTAAGGAAGCTCGATAGGTCGAAGTGGTAAGGATCCATATTGGCAAACCGATGAGAACAAAGACCACAATATAATAAATTGTATTTATGATCAGCAATTGATTTACTTTAGAAAATGAATTATTAAAAAGAAAAAATTTTAACATTTTATTTACATTGCTGATCGTCATTTTTAAGATTGATCTGTTCAATCTCGTTTTCCACAGGTTCATTCATTATTTTCCTAAGTTAAAAAAAATTGAAATACTTTGAAATATTTTCTAAATTTATTAAAAAAAATCTCAATAGAGAAGAAATTTCTTTCCAAAATCTGAGGTGAATGAAAATAAAAAAAATTTTTTTTTTTCAAAAATAAAAAATAAAGTCAAGTTTAAATATTTATTGAAATAGCGAAAACCGAAAATTTATATCAAGTGTTTAAGTAATAAATAAAAGAACTTAAAAATATCAATTTGATTGTTTAGATACAAAAATAAAATAAAAATTATTTCATTGTCTTGCTTCGGCTTCTTTGTACTTGTAGTGCAGATCGGTGACATCTTCTTCGGATATTTTGACCCATCCGGTGCTCTTCATGTGATAAATTCTGACCATACCACCAGACATGGCATCTCTATGCGTAGCGTGATAAATAGCTCTACGACCTAGCTCATAAGCTTCGGTATCAGTCAGCTCCCATTTGTACTCACTGTCCAAAATACCATAGGCATAAGTGGAGCCACTTCCTACAGAAAAAATATTGTTGGTCACTCGAGTGCCGTCATCTCCAACATAGTAAAGACCAGGTCCCTTTTGATTAAAAATTTACTCAAAAATAAAAAAAATTGTCCTGAATACTCTTTTGTCCCATCCGGCGATCATAGTTCCCATTGAAAGGCCCATGTCTTTGTACGAGTAGACCATGTTTGCCAAAATTTTCGATGCACCAGCAACAGAAATTCTCTCTTTGTTTCTAAGCTCATAAATGCGGCAGTGTTTGGATAAAACTCGTTCCCAAAATTGGCAGTCAGCTGCACCGCCAGCCATAGTACCCAGCAAATAAGGATTTATTTCAATAACTTTCTTAACAGTCTGAGAAGCAATGTAAGAACCGCCTGTGGCTCTTGAATCAACTGCGACAATAACACCTCCTTGGTATTTGAAGGCTAGAGTTGTTGTACCGCGGTTAAATTTTATCTTTACAGCCGAATCCGGTTTGCTATATTGGGCCAGAAATGTTTTAGGCTTTAAAAAATTTAAATATAGCTTGGAGATAATTTTTTCAAGCTTACATCACTGAATGGTGGGAGCTCAATGCTGCTAATTCCAGGTGGAATACATGACTTTTCTATTATAGCTCTTGTTTCCTTTAAGACTTCATCCTCATTTCTTTGAACTAAAGACAACATTTTTGAATTATTAAGTCTAAATTTTTTTCGAGGAAAATATTAATTATTAAATAAATGCTTGGTGACAAAAGTGGCTAGATTTAATAAATTTTTGAGTGAAATTATTTTTTTACTAAAGTAAGATTTTTCAATTTTTCAGTCTCATTTGAATATGCTATACTTGTTAAGTAAAAGCTACTTCAAGTCAAGGATGCTAAACAAAATTTAAAAAAATTTCTTGCAAATGTTTCATTACGAAGATAGCTATAAGCAAAGAATAAAATTAATTTATTTTATTTTTGGATAAATTCTATTAATTTGAAATTTTAATTAGAATTGATTAGGGTAAATTTTTAAAAACAAAAGTTTTGACTGAATTCTACTTTGTGACAAAAAATCTTTAAAACTGAATTTTAAAGTCAGAAATAAAATTAAAAAATTTTGGCTGCTTTCAAATAATCTTGAATTTAAGCTTTTGTTAATTAAACTTGAAATATACCAATCTATCTGATTTAAAATGAAATTATAGATTAAAATTTATTAATTTTTTTAATAAAATTCATAATCGAAAATTATTTTTATTAATTTTAAAATTTTTTTTGTTTTTTTTTAACTCATCAACCTTGTTTCTTAACTGTAAATCTTATTTTTTATAAAAAAAAAAAATTTTAGATAAAAAATAAATATGCTCAAACAAATTCAAAAATGTCATCTAATAAAAAGTTAAATGAAGTTTGTACACTGTACAAACTTCATTTAACTTTTTATAATAAATGATTTATTCTAAAATGAAAAAAAAATTATTTAAGGAAATTTAGTAGTGTTAAAAAAATTTCTTAATTAAATTGATAAATTTTCAGATTCTTTGATGAACAACATGGCTATAGATCAGGACTTTGTGTCAAACAGTCATTCATTAATTTTAAATAAATTGAATAAAGCTTATTACTTTTAAAAAATTTTCATTATGGCTTTAATAATTCTTTTTTAGGTCTTTCCAAATATTTTAAATTTATAACTCAAATATTTTGAATTGGCAGTGAAATGTTTAAGATATTAGATTTAAATTTGGAGACATGTAGGGATCTGAAGTCCACTTGTTTCCGTAACTCTGTCAATGGTTTACCATTTTTAGTAAAAACATGAATATCAAAATATGATACAACATAAATTATTCTGATAAAGGTCTTTAAATGGCTTTGAAAATTTAGATAAAAATTGCAATAAAAATTTAAATGAAAGGTTTAATTTGCATAAAATGGATATAAACTGGTCTAAGATTTTTTGCATGATTTTTGAAAATAAAACACTTTATCCAGAAAAAGTCTGAATTTGTATCAAAAGTTTCCAGGAGTTCTATGAAAAATTAATTAAAAATTGTATTTGCTATGTGATCATTTCAAGGACATTAATTAAATTTATATAGATTTTGTTGCAAAATTTGAACTATTTAACTTGAATACCTTGTTGTTTAATCTTCAAAAAATTTATTGTATTTAAAACATTCAAATATTTTTTAATTTTTTTTTTTGAATAATTTTTAATGAATTCAATAAAATTAAGTGTTATTCAGCCTTTTAATGAACAGAATCTTGATTAACCTTGAATTGAAAAAAATCTTTCAGAACCAATTTTTTTATCATTTTGTGAAGCTGTTCACATTTTTTGAAATTTATATTTAAATTTAACCTCTAAAACTTATTCAATAGAAAAAAATTAATTTCAATTTTATCTAGCGGATATACCTTCAAGAAATTTTTAAAATAAGAAATGAATTTTTTAAAAAATTAATTCAAATTCACCAAATTAATTTATTCTCAACATGAAAAAAATTAACTTAAATTTTTTTTTTAAATTAGAGTTCAGAGTTAAATGCAGTTTGTATTGTTAATATCAAAAGAATACAAATAATTCAAAATTCATAATGAATACTAAGCAGTTTCGAATCAAGAGGTATCGAATACTCGACTTCATTGTGTAATTGCTACCTATTCCTTCTTTCTTTACTGAAGAGTCAAATACTTAAACGTGTAACAACTGGCATTACTTTTTTTAATTTATTGAATTTATTTATTTTCTTCTACACTTTTTTTTAAATAATGATCAAACATTATTCAATTTTTTTTTAAAATTATTTTAATAAAATTTTGGATTTTTGAAATTTACTTCGGTTTTCTTTTTCTTGTTAATTTCTACTTTCATTTTATTTAATCATAATTACTTTCACCGATAATGTTGATTAACTTTTCGCTAATTTTAATTAAATCACTGTTATTTTAATATAAAAATTATTTTTTTAATAAAATTTAAAAAAAAACTAAGTAAGTTGGAATTAGAACAAAATAATATCTTCTTAAGCATTGTTGCAGTGGAAGTTTTTTTCTAAAAACAAGTTTAGTTAAACAAGTTTTTTAATGTATTGACGATATGAATTAAAATTTCGAAATGCTAATTTTTTTCATTTTGCTTTTTCTACTCATTTTGTCTATTTCTTTCATTTGACATTTAAAAAATAAAATAAAAAATAAAAATTTTAATTTAATGCTTTTTAAAAGTTATCTTTTTTAATGGCCAAAAAATAGTTTATACAACTATAAAATTACCTCATTTTAAAAATTTTCTAAATTTTCTAAAAATCTTTTTTAAATCAAAATAGATCAAACATTATAAATTTTAACTTAATAAAAGAAATTTGACCATAAATAGTCTATAAATTGATAGTATTCAAAGTGAATATTACCCAATTAATAGGATATTTAGGGTTGCATTTGTTTTAACCAGGAAATATCTTTTTTATTTTATTGAAAATAAAAATCGAGAAAAAAAGATAGAAATTTAAATTTAATTTTTATTTAAACTAAAATTCGAGCCAAAGACTTTTTTATTATATACATAAAACTTTGACAATAACTAGGCTGCCTCAATAACTACTTAGAACGGTAAAAAGGCAATCTGACCGTGATTCTGAATGATGAAATGCCGACGCGATGGGTTTGACTCAATAAAATAAAACTTTATTTTATTTTTAATAATAAATCAAAATAAAATTCGTAGAAATCAAAAATTAATCTAAAGGTTTTAATATTTGTTTTTTAAATTTGAATTTCAAAAATCTAGATAATTTTAATTTTTAATAAATGATGCTGATTCAAAATAATGACTTGGATTAAAAAATCTTTTTTGATTTTAAATAGTAAATTTAATCTTATTTTTTTAATCAAATGCAAAAAAAAAACAAGAATAAAATTAAATTTTATTTTAAAAACTCGAAATCATGGAAGTTCGGTCATCAATGGATTTCTTATATTAAAAAAAAGGATGTTACCATTTGACTTGTGACTTTTAAAACAACTCTGGAAAATACCCAACTTTCATTTAGGATTTCTATTCAAATTGTCTCATATCTTTTATAATTGAGAAAAAATTTAATATAAACTAAAAAAAAATTAAAAATGGAAATATATTTATTCATATATTTTGTTCTCTTTTTAATGAAATTTTTTATTCATTTCAATTGTGTCTTCTAATTGATTGTAAAAATTCAAAAATTAAATTGATATTTTATTACAGCCGAAAATTTAATCCAAATGTTAATTTTTCTTCTAAATCATAATTTTTGTTTCTCTTTCTAATTCAAAATAAGTTTACTTTTTATATATTAAAAGAGTTAATAAATCTTTTAATTTAAAGATATAAATTTGTTTTGTGATAAAAATTTATAACTACATTTGGTAAAAAATGTTTATCAACTTTTTAAATTTGATAACAAAAGACAAACATTTTTTATCATAGTTTACAATCTTTAATCATGTTCATAAATTTTAAAATTCGGAGGGAAATTAGGATGCCAGCTTTCAATTATGACTAATTTTGCATTATTTTTATAATAAAATTTTCTTGTTCATACAAAAATTAATAAATACTTGCATTTCTGTAATTATTTAAAAAATTTCGCATTAAAAACTTTATTTGATTAGTAAAGTCAGTCATTTTCGCTTGTTTTCTTTAAAATTAGTGACTAAATTAAAATGAAATACCTGGCATACTTGGCTATTTTGGCGTTTTTCCAGCAAGCAATAAGTGATCCGGTGTCGCAGACCACTTCATCCACATCCACAGTTTCCACCACTACAACAACAACAAAGCCCCTTGCGACCGATTGCGAGCTTTCGGATTCAAGCAGACATGAAAAAAAACTTCTGGAACGCCTAAATCAATTGAAAGGCAAGGAATTCACTTGGGAGGATGATGAACACAAATACTTTTTCAGCGTCTGTTCCAAAGCCAAAAATGCCTCTTTGCCTAATGAAGCATTTATTCAACTAGACAAGAAAAGCAATGGCGGAAAAAAATGGGTAATAGGCAGATTGGATGATGTTGATCTTGAAGGAACTGATGATTTCGTCCGGTTGATGTACAAAAATGGAGACAGTTATGCAAATGCATGCAATAAGACAGAAAGGAATGCAGTTGTTTATCTAGTGTGCGATTCGAGCAAGATAAATCCAGAGTTTTTGATGATAGAGGAGAACAACGATCGTTTAGACGAGTGTGCTTATATTTTTCAGCTTAAAACCAAAGATATTTGCCTAAAGTCGAACCAGACCACCACAACTGCACAAACAACAAAACCAGCAACTTCAACCACAAGCTCAACAAAAGCTCCGGACTCAACTTCAACCTCTGGTACAAATTCTAGCTCAACCTCGACATTGCCGTCCGAAAAAAAATCTAAATTAGGAGTTTTGTCAATTATTTTAATTGCGTATTTATTTTTGATTAAAAACAAAAAAAATTAAATTAAACAAAATTTTATTTTTAGTTTGGTAGCTCTTTTGGCTGTGTATTTCATTATGGGAACTTTGTACATGAGATTTGTTAATCAAGCTACTGGCTGGGAGCAAATTCCCAACTTTGGATTTTGGAACGCCATCGGTGAAAGCTCAGCAGTAAGATTTAAAAAAAAGATTCAAAAAAAAACACTAAAATTTTATTGACTTCAAAGGACCTGTGTAACATGATATGTCGATGCGGCAATCGAAGAACTGAAATTCACACTTATGAAAACATTAATGACCATGTATCCGATGACGAAAATTTACTAAATATGTAAATTCGCTTAAAGAATTTCATTTTACTCCAACTCGATTTTAAAAATCTTATTTTAAAATTTATTTTCTTAATCGATAATTTGTTTTCCATTTTTTTTCTCATTAGTTACTTAAAAGTAAATTTTAACTTTTAACTTGTTAATAAAATCTTAAAAAAATTTCACATTTTGTTCTAATTTTTACAATTAAATTAGCTAAAATATTTTTTCTTAAAAAATTTTAAAAGACTAAAATAATTTTTTGTTTAATATGAAAAATAAATTTCAATTTAGAAATTTATTTTCGGTTTTTGTCAATTTCATGATCTATAGATCACAAGTTTTACTCCATTAATTTATATTGTAAATTTTATTTTGTTTGTTTATTTGTACCGAGCTAATGAGGATAAAAAAATATTTAATTAAAATAATATTAAATTAGCAAACAAGTGAGATTGAAGAACCAGAAATATCAAAAAATAAACAATTTAATAAGTTTTATTGCTCAAATTTAGTAATAGTAATATTTATAGCTGCAGTGTGATTAGTCACGCGGAGCGCGTCAGCTGTGTGACTGACGACCTGTTGCAGCTTCCAACTTGTTTGTCTGCTTTTGAATGAGTTGACAGATTGGGATTCTTTTATTTCGCCATCCTGTTGTTAAAGAATTCGTGTCTTTGATTGCAGCATCTCACTATTTCGCGTCTAAAGTACCCTCTGTGGCCTCCGCGAGGCTCTCCGGATTGTGGGGATGTGTGTTAGTTTATCTCCTCTAGTCCTTTTTCAATTTTGAATTTTTGGATTAGGATGTCTCAAATTCTTGTCTCTAGAAGTGTTGATAAGCCTAATCTTTCGCAGTATTGTAAGGAAGATGGCTGAGCTCGTGTGAGACTTTTTTTGCTCTAAGCTGGACTTTCTCTAGAGTTTCAATGCCTGATTTGGTGTAAGGTGACCAGGCTGAGATGGCGAATTCGATTTGGGGCCGAATGTATGAAGTGTAAAGTTTTTCCATAACTTAGCGTACGAAAGTTCTTTTTAACATGTCCAGAATACTGTTTGCTTTTGATAATTAAATCAAGTTTAAATTAAATTTAACTAAAGTAAAATATAATTTAAGAAGTAAAAAAATTAAGTTCTATTTGATTTTCTTAAAATTTATTTCGAAATTATTATTTAATAACTGCAAATTTTGTGATCTAATTTTTTAAAATTATTTTCTTTTTTTGACCAGAAAATCTACAAGATAAATTTTTTGGAGTAAAATTTGTGCTCTAAAGATCATGAAATTGACAGGAAATTTAAATGCTCTAAAAAGGTTTTTTTATAGGCAATTAGAAAGTTGTAAGTTTTTGAAAAATAAAAATTACATTCTAATTAATTGTAAGTAACTTATTAACTTATGGTTAAAAAAAATCACATCTTGATTCAAATTTTCAACAAAAATCCTTCAAAAATTTTGTAAGTCTATTTTTGCTGTTCTTTTTTTTTCAAATTTAATCTACAGGACTTCTTGTTCTGTTTTTCTCTTATTAACTTAATTGATATGAAATTAGTTTTTGTCAAAGTAATAAAAACAAAAAATTAAAGAATTAAAAATTTAATCCAAACAAATTTTTTAGTTTTAAAAATATTTAATTAATATTTATAATTAATTTGATAATTATAAAAAAGTTAAAAAATATTGAAATTTTTTTTCAGGTTAATTACAAAATTTTGAAAAAAATGCAAAAAATTCCGTAAATAATAAATTACAATATTTTTTAGGAATAAAAATTCATTACGGCTTAGTTTATTTTTCATTTGCATCTCTCAATACTATAAAGAAAAAAACGATTAATAAAATTGAATAAAACCTTTAAAAAACAAATTTTACAATTAATTTTTATTATGACATTCACTATTTTGAAAAGATTATTTGAATTTGTGGGATAAACCCTGAAATATTGGGCATTTTTAAGTTCATGATCAAATGTAAATTTCAATTAAAAATTTTTATTTTAGAATTAATAATAAATGACTAAAATTTATTAAGCATGATTTGTTTAATCTTTATTAAATGCATTTTTAAAAAAAAATTTAATTAATTTTATCTGAAGTAACAAAAAAATCCTAATCAATATTTTGAAATTTTGAACTACAAAATTTAACTTTGTTTCCCTGTAAAATATTTTAATTAATTTTAAAATTTCATTAAAAGCCATAATTTGGATACCTCAATATGGATTTTGATGAAATTAAATAAATTTATTTCATCTACAACCATAAAAATGATTGTGTGCATTGCGAAGATAATACATGAAAACAGTTCCCTTTTAATTGATTCATAAATTCAAAGAAATTTTGTTTTTTATGATCTTTTTCTTGCTTTGGTATTTTAAAAAGGAATAATCGGCGTTTTGAAGTTAATGATAAATTTTTGATCTTCAAAATGATTAAATAAAGGATTAATAATTAAAAAAAAAATTATTTTTGCATATAATTAGTGCAGAGGTACATTTTTGTATTTTAAATATTTTGTTAAATCTAGAGGTAAACTCTGCAAAAGTCTGCAAATAATAACTCACTTTAAAATTTATCATTTAGATGGTGTGCACCCTGCAATGTTGATTTTGATATTGCTGAGTTTACCTTAAGGTTTTACAAAGGATGTTAAATAAAATAATGTACCTCTGCACTAATTCATTCTCTTAAAAGTGCACAGCCATTTTGGACAATAGAGGCTGTCCTTTTGGCAAAACACTTTGACTCATTGGTGCATTGTGTACAGTTTTGCACTATTTTGTCGCTCAATAAGCAAATGAATGTGTGGTCTTTAAATTTTTGAAGTAAAATTAATTTTTCATAGTCAATGTCAGGGTCTAATATTTCAGGCTTTATTGTATAATAAAAAAGTAAATTTAATAAAAAAAAAACTTTAAATTTTAAAATTTGTGTTTAAACCATTTAGTCCGATGAATTGTTTCAACATTGTACTTTATTTCTAACCAATTTAGTTAATAAAAAATTTTGTATTTTTGTTCATTTATTGATATCAATAAATTTTATTTAAATTCATTCTTCAATGAAATTCAATTAAAAATGTATTTAGTTTGTTAATTAAACGCTTGCGTTTTTCACTTTAACACAGAGAGTAAATATTTGCCCTCCTTGATCAAACAAAATAAATCGAACTATTTAAATTCCACAAGAACAAATTTATATGTTTATAGAAAAGAGCTTCTTTTAATTTTTGATATTAAAGGTGCAAGAATTAGAAACTATAAAATTCTGTTTTATTTTCTATGTGACTTGTCTTGGTTGTAAAAAATGAGGTAAAAGTAATTAAAAATTGCTTTTGTTTTGTACAATTAAACAATTTATCTAACTTGATTGAAGTTATTGATTTTAGAATTAAAGCAAATAATAAATTCGGACATAAAATTAGCTTTATTTGCCACAATCAAACAAATGTTTTTTTAAATTTAAGTAAATCGAAATTTATTAATAATAAATGGGCCTAATTGCCTGAGCATTTGAGGCTCTTGCATAATTCGCTTGCTAAAATCGGAATCAATACTCGAGCCTCGAAGACAAAATTATAATAAATGACAAGCCAAGTTTCTCCTTTAATTATGATAAAATTTTCAAACTATTTTTGAAATATTTAAATAATAATCATAATTATAATTATAATTTTGGTCTTTTTTTTAAAATTCTGTGTATTTGCTTAGCTGCATTGAGCTCATTTTCGTGCAGTAATAATCAGTCAAATATTTTATTAGCGAGCAAAAAAATAAAAATTGAACAATTTTCATAAAAATTTATTGATTTTTTTCCGTCATCATTCATCATTCTCCCATCATCATCCTCATCAACATCATCATCATCATCAAGCCAACAACAACAGTAATTTTCACCTAAAACCACTTTAAAATTTTTTTAAACAAGATAAGCTTTTTATCAGCACTTTTTTTCAATTTGAAAAAAAATTTTTTTCGTTGTTGAAAATTTAACCAAAAATTGACAACTCTGGTATCTTATATTAAGAAATGGATTTTTGAATCTTGTTAGGCTTTTTTTAATTCCGTTTTAGGCAATCTTTTCTAATTAAAAGAAAATGCTCGACAAACAAAATAAATCTCGATTTTTGTCTCTTTTTTGATTTTTGTATGTAGATAAGACATTTTGAACAGCAGGCAGATCTGGTGCTGACCAATTTTCTACCAGGAAAAAAAAAAAAATTTTTTTGGCTAATTTATTCCAAAGTAAATAAAAAATTATTTTTCTAGAAAAGAAAAAATATGTAATTTTTGTAATTTTATTATTTTTAATAAACAAATGAGAAAAAAACTCTAAACAAAAAAGTAAAAAGAAAAAAAAAGAATAAGAAGAAGAGATAAAACAAAGTAAAGAAGAGTTGAAAAAATGTCCTCGGTAAAGGTGGCTGTGCGAGTGCGGCCATTTAACCAGCGCGAAATGCAGCGCCAAACCCGATGCATAATACGGATGGACGGTCCGACCACATTCATAAGCAATCCGAGGGCACAGACGGGCACAGAAGACGCCGTCAAAAGCTTCAACTACGACTACTCGTACTGGTCGCACACGAGCAAAGCCGACCCGGCCTTTGTCTCACAGCGGCAAGTGTACGAGGACCTGGGCATCGAGATGCTGGACCATGCCATCGAGGGATACAACGTGTGCATTTTTGCCTATGGTCAGACTGGCGCGGGCAAAAGCTACACGATGATGGGCCGGCTGGAGCCCGAGCAAAAGGGCATCATTCCGCAGATGTGCGAGGATTTGTTCGGCCGCATCGACTCGCTCAAAAAGAGCCAGCCATTCCAGGCCACAGTGGAGGTGTCCTACATGGAGATTTACTGCGAGAGAGTGCGCGACCTGCTCAACCCCAAGAACAAAAACAACAACCTGAGAGTGCGCGAGCACCCGATCATGGGGCCGTATGTGGAGGACCTGTCCAAACTGGTTGTCAAGGAATACATGGACATAGACAGGCTGATCGACGAGGGCAACAAAGCAAGGACAGTGGCTGCCACCAACATGAACGAGACCAGCTCTCGGTCACATGCCGTGTTCACGCTCATATTCACGCAGAAAAGACACGACAGCCAAACTGATCTGAATACAGAGAGGGTGAGCAAAATTAGCTTGGTGGACCTGGCGGGCAGTGAGCGCGCCAACTCCACGGGCGCCCAAGGCACCCGACTGAAAGAGGGCGCCAACATCAACAAGTCTTTGACCACTTTGGGCAAGGTGATATCGGCCCTGGCCGAGACCAGCATCACGCCGTCCTCCTTTTCTTCCTACAACCTCAAAAAAGGAGCCAATGTGGCCATTAAAAAAAAGGCCGAGTTCATTCCGTACCGGGACTCGGTGCTCACTTGGCTGCTCAAGGAGAATTTGGGCGGCAATTCCAAGACTGCCATGCTGGCGGCCATTTCACCGGCCGACATCAACTACGATGAAACGCTGAGCACTTTGAGGTATGCGGACAGAGCCAAGCAGATTGTGTGCAAGGCTGTTGTCAATGAGGACTCGAATGGAAAGTTGATACGCGAGCTCAAAGAGGAGATATTCCGCTTGAGGGAGATACTGAAGCGCGAGGGCTTCGACGAAGTGCCAGACGATGGTCTGAGCAAGTCTTCGTCCTGCTACAATCTGGCCGGAAGTACCATGAACCTGAATTTTGTTCAGAATAGAAAAGAAAGTGTGTCCGAGGAGAGTGAGGACGCGCTAGAGAGGCTGAAGGAAAATCAGAAGATAATCGGACAGTTGACAGAGACCTATGAGATGAAGCTGAAGAGGACCGAGAACATAATGGCTGAACGTGAGGCTGCTCTCATGGAACTCGGCATTATGACCAAGAATGATGGAAATGCGCTCGGAATTTTTTCACCCAAAAAAACACCCCACTTAGTCAATTTAAATGAGGACCCGTTCATGTCCGAATGTTTGCTCTATTATATCAAGGAAGGCGTTACCAAGTAATTTGGTTTTTTTTAAGATATTTTTTTTTTAGATAATAATTATTTAAATTGAGAAAAATTTAATAATTTTTGAGAAAAAATTTTCAAGTTTTGAGAATTAATTAATTATTAGCCAAATTTTTTAAAATCTAATCTTGATTAAAATTGAGTTTTCAATTTATTTCTCTGAATCCCAGCATTTTCAAGAATTAAAAATATGTAAAAGTTTGACCCTCAATTGAAATTTTTAAAGTCTTTTTTTAGACAGAATTTTTTTTTAATACTTAGATCCAGAGATACGTATTCGATAAGCTGTCTCCTTTTTTTATTTAATTAAAGCACCTATTGTATCATAAATACTAAAAAACATGTCTGATTTTTTTTTAGAATTCGAATAGTTTTTTCGAATCCAAAAAATATCTGATTAATAAATTAGAAATTGAGTTTAGAGCTCTTAAAATTTTATCTAAATATCCTGGAAAAATTATTTGGTTCGAGTTTATTTATTTTTATTTTCTGATTTTGTTCACTTCTTTTTTTCATTTTTTCGACCCTTCATCCCAAGTTAGAAATTTTCGAGGATTAATTTTATTTAAAAAATTAATAAATAAAGTCCATTTTAAAAAGAATAATTATATTTTTGACAATTTTCTACTACTCCTACCACTACGAAATCTAAAAATAATTAATTTATCTTTATAGAAAGTTTTGAAGTGATAGTTTGATAAGAAAATTGAATTTTTTACTATACAAACTTATTTTATTTAAAAGTAATTAAAAAGTTTAAATTTTTTTTTAATTGATAAAATTTGGAGAAAAGACCAACGACCAAAAAATCTTTTAAAACGTAACAAGCATTGTTATTTTCTTTTTTCATTCTTTTATTGAAAATTTATCTTTAGAATTTATCTAATTAAAAAATTTTTGTTGGCAATAATATAATTTTCACATTTTAAAGCATTCATTTTTAAAGGTTTCTTGTCTAAAAAAATAACATTAAATGTAGTTCTTAAAAAACTTCTGTTTGTTAATCAAAACTGTTTTTCTATAATTAACTTGATTGATAAAAGATTTGGTTATGAAAAATTAATAATTTTATTAAAGATGCTAGTTAATGGAAACAATTTTTTTTGTACTAAAAATTCTGAAAAAAAATCATTTTTGTAAAATTTTTTAATTGATTGAATTTCAAAACATCTTTCAAAGTATCTTAAAATTTTTTTATATCAATTTTTTACAATAATTTAATTTCATGTTATCATTTAAGTTTTTAAATCTATAATGATTAAAAACCTTAAAAAACATTGATTTTTTTACAAGTTTAATTATTAATTGCTAAAAAAAATGCAAAAAATTCGCCTAATAATTTGGAAAAAAGTTTATTTCATCAAAATGGAATAAGACAAAAATAAAATGAAAGAAAATTTATAAAGTTTTTAAGAGATTTATTAATCTAAAATAAACTTTTGGATATTATTTCAGGAAACGTTTTTTATGGCAGATAAGCCTTTGTTTGAGCCTGATTTTTTGAAGCTAAAATAAATTAAAATATTGGAAATTTTAATTTTTGAAATAATTGTCTAATTAATAATTATTAATAATAACAAAAATATATTTGCAAAAAAATTCATTTAAAATTGATATGTAAATTTTCAATTAAAAATGTTTCTTAAAGTGAAAGAAAAAATAAAATTTTTCTTTGTATTAAGACTTGGCCGTCCGGATGCTCTCACACCACAAGACATTTTATTGATCGGGACTCATATATTAAGCGAGCATTGCTTGTTGGAGAACAAGGGTAATGAAGTAGTAGAGCTGAAGCCTTTGAATGACGCATTGTGTTATGTGAATGGAAAAAAAATAGAGGAAATAATTGGTTTGAAGAGTGGTGACCGCGTCATATTTGGCAAGTCTCATGTGTTTCGGTTCAATAACCCAGAACAAGCCCGAAAAGAAAAGAAAATATCATCACCATCGTCTCAAATGACCGACAGCAGTACAGTCGACTGGGTCAGTGCTATCCAGGAGCTCAAGGAAAAGCAAGGCATCGATATCAAGCAAGAAATGGAAAGACTTCTTGCGCTGGACGAACAGTACAAAAAAGAAGTTGAAACAAACAAAATGTACAAAGAGCAAATAATTGAGTATACATCTAAAATAAGTGATCTGGAGAAAAAAGTGGATATAATGACCAAGTCAATGATGTCAAGTAGTTGTATTGCGTCATTGCCAGGCGGCGGAATGAACAGCACCCTGAACGGAAGTTTGGACAATGAATCGAACATTTCTGGTGAAGACGAATACAATCAGATTCTTTCTGAGAGAGAGTACCAGCTTGCTTTGTGGGCGGCCAAACGATGGCGTTACCATCAAATGACTTCAATTAGGGTATTTTAAATTTTCTTCCTTCTTTTTATACCAAATGCAACTGGGTGGTTTTTAACATAAATTTTGGTTTATTAGGATTATTCGATACAGTTGCAGCCTGCTTGGAAAATTAAGGTACTAGGCTCGTGTTTGTTATGTATTTATTATAAGTGTTGTTCGTTTGGGTGTAGAAATGTGGCTGTTTTTTTTTTTAATTAAAAATTACTTTTGAATTTTTTTATTTATTTTTTAATTGTTTTATTTGATTTTTAGGATGAGCTCTGGGGAAAAGCTGCTTTGCTCAAAGAAGCTAATGCTATAAGTGTTGAACTTAAAAAAAAGGTAATTAATATTTTTTTTACATTTTTTTTTTTACTTAATAACTAAAATATTTAAATGTGTGAAAACTTGATTTATTATTATTTATCTATCGTTCACTGTAAGCAATTGTGCTACATTTTTTTTGTATTGTAGCTTAAGAGAAGTGATTCCCACATTTATGTATAAATATAGAAAAAGTATAAGGAATTACTATTTACTTCATTCTTCAATTTTAAAGCTGGTGTTAGGCTTAGAATATTTTAAAATAAATCACATTAAACAAAGAAAAAAGAAATTTAATGGAGAATGATTTTTACTGAAATTGTCTTTAATTTTCAATTATTAGTTGCTAAAAAATATTTAAATGAAAATAAAAGAATCTTTGAAAAAGATTTTTATTAAAAAATGAATTTATTTTTCATATTTTTAAAAGAATTCAATTGTAGATTAAAGAAGCACAAAAATTTTAACCAAAAATACAATAGTTAAATGTCTTTTTTTCAAAAAGTAATAAAAAAATTTAAGATTTAGTATTAAAAATCGATAAAATGATTATGATCTTACACTGAAAACTAAAAGTATGGATAACAAGTTTTTTTTTAAAATTTAAATTTTGACTTTATTTCGATTTACAATCAAAAAATTTAATATTTTAGCTTTTTAAAAAGTAGTTTCACATTGAACTTAAAATTCTCACAAAATGAGATTGATGGAATATTTTTTTCAAAAATTTAATTTTTAAAATTTTTTAAAAATATCAAAAATTAACATTGACTTTTATAATTTTAGCTAACCAAAAGCTAAATTAATTTTTTGGTCAAAATAATATTATAGTTAGATAGCTAAACCACGAAATGGTGCCAGAAAAATTTGAAAATTTGATTCAATGAGCTGGCATCTTCATTCCGAAGTCTTTAAAATAATTATTTAAACAAAAAAAATTTTCCAAATATTATTAATCTTTTTTTTTCGACTTTTGCTTATCAGTTTACTATGGTCGACCAAATAAAAATCATTTCTGTCTTATGGCAAAATGAAGTAAATGATCCCAACTTATAATTTAAATAGTATTTAATTGAGAATTGATTTTAAAAAAAATACTTAAGTCTTTGACTTAAATACAAGATGTAATATTTAGACTCTTTTTTTTTGAAAACTAACTTTCATGGAAAAAAATATTGAATAAAAAATTATAAGAAAAAAATAATATTTTAATTTTATTTTGGGCGGTTTTCGTTTTAACAAAAAATCCGCTACTTTTTAGTGCCCGAATTAAGCCAAAATTTTCGATTTAAAGGTGCAATTTCAATTTGTGCTATTGTCGGACACATTGTATTCACCATTGCCCTCGGAACTAAAAAACACCATGTCACATCAGGACCAAGTGCGCAAAAATGACTTTTATCCGACCAAGGACTTGATCGACAACTCAATCGACACAAACAAAAAACTCCGCACCATTGTTGCCATCGAAGTGCAAGACTTTAAAAACGGTGCAATACACTACTGGTCAATGGAAAAATTCAGGTAATCTAAATCAAAAAATTTCCACCTCACCATTTTTGTCCATCACCCAACTAAATGTTGTCAATTTAAAACCAAATTGTAAAATTTGTGTTTATGATTTTAAATCCTGAACCAATTTGAAGGCTCCGATTGGAACTAATGAGAAAATTGTACAATGTTGATTTGCCAGTGCCATCAAACTACCAGTCAAATACTTACCAGACCCATATAATCTATGCCCCGGACTCCATCGATACGGATAGTCAAAACAGCGAACCAGAACTCCAAAACGAACCCAATAACACTCTAACTAATAATCCAACATCAGCTTTCTTTAAAAATCTCCAATTTAGTCTTTCATCAGTTAGTAGATCTACTGTAAGGGCTTATAACTATTTGCTAGTGAATAGTATGCGCGAGTCACCTGCTAGCAGCAAAAGTGGCAGCACCTTAAGCCTTAACAGTCTTAGTAACATTCAAAACACTAAAATGTTTAGTCCTTGTTCCTTCTCGCACCGCGACCCCAATGAAATGGGCCAGTGTGGCTTGAGCAATATTTTGCACTCGTCCCAAATTGAAAGGTATTCTATCTGGTCTGACCATCTCTTTGTATTTGTGCTTTGTGTGCCTTGACTATTCGTATCCATATCCACATTGACAAAAACAATTCTCCAAATTAACTTCTTTCTATTTTACAGACACAGGTTGGAACTGATGCGCACAATGTACTTTAACTCGGCGGACACATCGCCCACTTCGCCTGACCCGCAGAACATGGAGACTATGATTGGTGGCGACCCATTCTATGACCGATTTCCATGGTTCAGACTGATCGGAAGATCATTTGTGTACTTGAGCAGCTTGCTGTACAACATACCTTTGATCCACAAAGTGGCCATTGTAAATGAGAAGGGCGTTGTGAAGGGCTGGCTGAGTGTGGCACTGCAGGCCATTCTCACCGAAGATGACCAGTCGGTGTCCGACGAGGTCAAGTGTGCGCCTCTACGACAATCTGGCTGGGCCAAAATAGCCTTTGATGATGACACCTATTTTGAGCATAAATTGGCTGAGTATGACAAAAATTTGTGCTCGGCAAACACTTCATTCTACCAGTCTCGGTCAGTCACTTTGGACAACTTTAAAAATTTGGACCCAAAGCCCATTTTCAGCGCTGAATCGACGAGTTCATCGGCTAGTTTTTCTCTTAGGGAAGCGGTTCCGATGACCAGGGACGACTTGGACAAAAGATTGGAGAGAATTAACTTGGCCAAATTGGAATCTCATCTCAAAGTTGGATCTCAGTTTAAATTTAGAATTATAATTGTGGACATTGCCGGAATTAGCTCCGAATATTCGGACATTTTTTGTCAATTTAATTTTTTACATCGAAACAATGAAGCCTTTTCAACAGAGCCCATTGAGAACAATAGCAAGGCACCGCCACTCGGATTTTTTCATATTCAAAATGTAACTTTTTTTTAAATAAAAAAATTTCAAACAATTTATTTTTAAATTTTATTTTTTCTCAGTTTAGTGTGACTGTGACCAGGTCGTTCATTGATTATATCAGTCATCAGCCGATTTTGTTCGAAATACTTGGCCACTATCATCATCATCCATTGCACGGCCAAGCGCTTAGTTTTGATTAGTAAAATTTTTTTATCTTTTTATATGAATAAAAAATTAATTTGTTGTAAATTTTAGTTTGAATAAAAAGCAAAAAACGCCTCTAAAATATATAAACTCGCCGCTCATGTCCAAGCCAATACCTTCGAAAAGTATTCAAAGTTGGAAGAATTTGAGCACGTCACATGTCAGATCCGAGCATGACTTGTTGGTTTGGTACGAAATATGTGAACTGGAGGCTAGTGGTGAATACATTCCGGTGGCAGTCGATCACAGTGAAGATATGCCTTGTACTGGAAAATTTTTGTTGCATCAGGGAGTTCAACGTAGAATTGCCATCACTATTTGTCACGAATCCGGCTCAGATCTAATTTGGAAGGATGTAAAAGAAGTGTTTATAGGTAAGAAAATATTTTGTTAAATGATAAAAATTTCCCATTAAAAACAAGTCTCCTGTTTTGCACAAACTGTCATATACTTTACCAAAAAAATTACTTACCGAAATAATTATATTGCGAAATTTCAATTAAATTTTATAAATAGTTTGAAAAATTGATATTAGTAAAATAAATTAAATTCTTAAAAATTAAATAAATTTTTCATGTGAATTACCTTTTTCACATTCGGTAAATAAAAATTGCTACTTCACAGCGTATTGACTCTTTCCACAATTTAACCAAGTATTTTAATATCTACTTTCTTTCAGTTTTTCGCTCAATATTAATAGTATCGTTAGTATAATCCTATCCTTGTTTTAATTTATTTATTTTTTTTATAAAATTCTTCATCTTTCTCTTAATCAATTACAGACTTGAGCAAAAGTCATTGAGTCAAAGTAACGATATTAAATGAATAAGAATTTTTTTTTTCTCTTTTTTTAAACTTATTGAGAGTTTTTTTTTACCGTAAAATTACCTTAAAATACATTTACATTTAATAAAAATAGAAAAAAATTAAAAAAAAAAGAATTTTCATTTTACGTATTTTTACGGATAATAACCAAGAAAAGTTAGATTATAGCACCACTGAGTGTAAGATTTACGAATAAGAAAAAAGTGAAAGATTTTTATTTTACTATACTTATTTGATTTTTGACACAGCTAGAAAACCTGATTTCATAAAAATTATTGATATAATTGCCTGACTTGAATTCGCTTGGTATTTTATACTTTATATTTTTTAAAGAAAAAATTTGTTCTAACTGGGAGTTAAACTGTGCTCAAAGAACTACAGTTCTTAATTTAAACCAATACACTAAACTGTCTCTTTTAAGCTTATTTCCTTTCGAAATGAAGGAGATTCTATTAAAGAATTTCATAACACCGCTTAAATGTCAAAAATATATAAAAAATCTATCAAAATTTTGAATTTTGATTTGAAATTTTACGGTTTTTCACATTACTTTATTTTACTTAAATTGTTGAAAAATACAAAAAGCAAGGCATCACTGTGCAAAAACCATTTTAATTAACAGTATTTAATAAAATAAAGTCAAAAAAATAATTAAAAAATTAATTATTTATTTAAATTAAAGGTAAAATTCAATCTCGTTCAAGTAAATAAAATTTAGTCAAAAATCTAACACTTAACATAGCTAACAAACAAAAAAAAATTAAATTATTAAAAAATTAATCAAGGTCGAGTGCGCGGAAGCAGAGGTCACCAGAACTATCATGACCAAAATGTTCTATCTCTCAATGTAGTATCAGCTCATTACATTCAAAAATCGGATGACGAGCGCACTTTTTACCGGTTTGAAGTGGCCTGGGACAGCTCGTTGCACAATTCGCATCTTCTGAACCGAGTAACTCCTCCAAAAGACTGGATCTATCTCACAATCACTTGCTACTTGGAAATAGACAATTTCTTACAACCAGCTTGTATAACCAAGGATTTGAGTTTAGTTTTTTACTCTCGCGATGCCCGGGTCAATTTGCGCTCACTCAAAAGTCTTCTCATCGGAGGAATGTACAAATCATCCGATGGAAATAAAGTATCCGGTGTCTATCGGTTAACAGTGAAGCAGGCGGCCGACTCAACCAGTCCAGGTAAGTCAATGTGGTCACTTTTTTTTAGTATTAAAGCAATGAGTGACCCTGTTGAATGCGGCATGATACCCAGTTTGATTTAGTTTATCTATTGCTTTAAAACTAAAAAAATTTAAAGATTATAGAGTGAAAAATATGATTTCAATTGATACAAAATTAGGTGCCCATCGCAGACTTGGTCGTGTGTTGGAAACAGCGAGCATTTATGTGCGGGGCGAAGAAATGCTGCAAGGGTGGCGGCCCAGAAGCGATTCTCTCATTTTTGAACATCAATGGGAATTGGAAAAATTGACCAGACTGCAACAGGTCGAAAAAACAAAACACTTTCTTTTGCTTAAAGGAACTTTGGATTCAATGAAATCCGAGGAGAATGAAGACAACGAGAGCTTAAAGTCCGAAAGATGCAAATCTAACAGAACCATTATATTTGACGAGTACCAGACTTGTTCTTACACTGATAACCAAAAACAACTTTTACTCAATTGCATAAAATTGATCAATAAAGGAAGATACAATGCGAGCAAAGATGATAAATTGTCACCGAGTAGTTCCAATGAACTTCAGACGCCTTCGTCTATTTCATCCAATGTGCCCAATATAAATGTAAATTGATTCTTAATTTTTTTTTGGGATTTAAAAAAAATTTATTTAATTCTAAGATTTGATGAGAAAATTGTTAAATTAAAAAAAAAATATAAATCAGGCTTAATTATTTTTTTTTCATGTGAAAAATTTTTAAAGTTTGAACAGAATTTGTTCATTTAAAAATTAAAAATCAGAAAACTTTGGTAAAGGAATAATTAAAGTTATCTGTGCAAATTTTGATTTTACTTCAGAATTTTTCTTTAAAACTCACTTGACTTTGACAAAAAAATTTGGCCTGGACTTTTTTAAAAGATAGATTTAAGTTTCTTTTGCAATCTTTTTAGATTAATTTTTTTGTTGAAAAATTGAAAGAGTGTCTGAAAATAGAGCTTGTAAAACAGTCGATTTTTTATAAAAATATTTTAAGGAAAAATAAAAGATTCAAATATGATTCAAACCTTCCAAATATGATAAGACAGCATGTTTTTTAATTTACCTTATTTTTTAACTATTAATACTGTAAGTATTTAGAACTAATTTTACTTTAAAGATTTGTTTCAAAATAAAATTTCTTATTTGCAAAAAATCAAAAGAACACTTAATATTAAAAATCTTATAAATCTTAGATTTTAAAGTAGATATTTTATAAGTTGGGTTTTAAATCAATCAAAATTTTGGCATTTGGTCTTGTTAATTTGAAAAATAATTAAGGTTTAATCATGCTTTTATTAGAAACGGCAATAGATAAAATTAAATTTTTAATCAAATTATTTTTTCCTTATACAAAAAAAATTTAAAATTTCAAAATTTAAAATTCAATAGATTACATCAGAAGTAACTACAATAAATCAATAAAGAAATATTTTTTCAATAAATTTGAAACTTCGAACTTTTTACATTTCTAAACTGCCGTAGAAAAATTAATAAAATTTTTTTTTTATTTTTTAAAAAACGGTATCCTAAAGCTGATGATCAATTCAAAATATCATTTCAATTAAAAGAGTTTATCTTTAGATATTAAAATTAAAATTTGAATTGATTTAAATGATTTTAATTTAACATGACTTAAATGCCATGTATAATCAAAAAACAAGATAATAATTAATTTCATATCAGATAAATAAAAAAAAGTGATAGATTCAATAAAAAAATTAAATTTAATATTTTAAAATTTTAATTTTATATTTTTTTAGATAAGTAATGATGGATCAGATTACATGTCAAAGCGTAATGAATCAAATGTTGAAAATTTGTTTACCCCTGACCGAAACGACTACCCGTCACCCATAAACCTAAATCGTTTGACCCCACACAGCTCAATTAAAACAAGCTCAAGTTCAATGGACATCTGTCGGTAAGTTTGCATTCAAAGCTAAATGTAGTCTGTGTGTAATTGTTTAATGTTAGCTACAAAAATTATATAGCTTTTCTACTACATAAAAATAACATTCGTAGAAAAAAATTTCTACGCAATCAACATTTATGCTTTAATACAAATTGTAATTGTAAAACAGTTAAACGTGACTTAAATTTTGAGTAAGCTTTAAAATTAGACTAACAATTTAACTTTATTAACTTATTTGGTAAATCCTAAATTTTCCTAAACGGAACTTGCCTCTTATCCAGCTTACTTGTTTATTTTTTATCCAACAAAAAAATTTAAATTTAAATAAAATTTAATTAAATTATTAGTTAAGAAATAATTTTAAAGAAATTTTCAAAATTATGAACCTTAAAAATAATTAAATATTTCTAAGTATCTATTCATTTTAAACAGTTTTGCAAATGTCTTTTATAAAAGGAATTAACAAAGGAATAATAAAAGGAATTAATATTCCTTTTTTAATTATTTTTTACTTCTCCTTTTAGGAAGTTGATTAAATTTTCAATAAATAAAATTTGATTTACTAATTTATTTTTAATTATGAGTTTTTATTTCAGGTTTTTATAATTATGAATTTATTTTTCCTTTTTTGTTGAAAAATTTTGTTTTTGAGGGCAATCATACATCTTAGAAAAATTAAAATTTGAAAAAACATCATTTAAATTTTTTTAAAAACTTTTTTCTTTTTTGTGCTAAAATTTGAAATTGCTCAATTTTTAGATTTAAATTTTGAAATGTTCTACCATCAGGGTTTCCAACAAAGGTCTAAATTTTGCTTTAAAAGTGATTCAAAGATTAAAATAAAATCCAATTTATGTAAATCTATGAAGGAAAATTAAAATAAAGGTTTTTTATTTTGACTAAGTTCTTGAAGGTCCGGATAAACGAGGCTACAATTTAAAGAAAAATAATAAAAAAAATATTCTAAAATGTTCCGTTTTGGATATACCGAATCCTGCATGTTTAATCATTTCTTTACCTCTTTTTAAAACTAAATTTTTTTGTAAAGCTTCTTAAACTTTGAGCCGACCATATCTAAATCACGTTCTATGGAAAGCTTGATGAGTTTAACGCATGTAGAAGAGGCCGAATTTGAACACGGAACAGTGTGCCAAAACCCGAGTCGAAGACTATCGCCATCGCGCAGTAGAGCTAAATACATAGCGGAAATTGAAGAAGTTCGAATAAACCCGATTGTGTCCAAAAAAGGTTATTTGAATTTTTTGGAAGAAAAGTCTATAGGTTGGTCGAAAAGATTTGTTACCATCAGACGACCACACGTCTTTATCTATAACAATGAGAGGGACCCATTAGAGCGCGGTCTAATCAATTTGTCCTCTTCTCAAATCGTTTACAACGAGGAACAAATCGAGATGCTTCAGAATCAAAATACCCTTAGTGTGACCAGCAAGCACCGTGGTTTCTTAATGCAGACTTTGACTGACAAAGAAATTTTTGAATGGTTGTACGCGCTAAATCCTCTTCTTGCCGGCGAAATTCGGTACATAAAATAAAAATTACCAAATAAAATAATTTTTTTTTTCAATTAGCTCAAAGCTTGCCAGAAGGAAGCAAATAGCACAGTCAACACCCAAATAACAATCAAAACAGTGATTTACCTTTTTAATGTGAAATTCTTAGTGTGTAAATAGTAGAGTTGATGTAAATGTCCTTGGAGAAATAATCAAAATAAATCTACCTTTAGTAATTAAATTTGGCTCATTTGATCTCTTTAGAAAAAGTTAGTAGACTAAATATTGGCTCATTTTTAAACGTTTGTTATTATTTTTTTTATATTGGTTCATTGTTTAATTTATTAAGTGTTAATAATAAAATTTGAATTAATAAAGTCAATTTTTATAATGCAAAAATCCATTTTATTTTAATAAAAAATTAGAATCAAGTTTTTTAACATTTAATATAATAGTTTTTATCAAATTATTTCCAAGAAAAAATGCTTTTCTAAAAGGAAAAACTCTGGTGATCTTAACGTAGCTTTAATAAAGGTTATCAAGTAATGAAAATAATGATAGATTATGTGATAACTTGATGTATATTTTATTCGTTGCATTTAATTTTTGATTAAAAAATTTTAATTTTAATTTTTTTTTCATTTAAAAATGAAAAATTTACATAAATTTTAGTAAATTTTTCAAATTTTTAATTTTTTTGTAATTAATTTAAAAAATTTCACAATAAAATTTGTACAAATAGAAAAAAAAATAAAGCGTTTTTCTTTTTTGTACTAAAATTTGACATTGCCCAATTTTAGATTTAAATTTTAAGTGTTCTTCCATTAGAGTTTTCAACAAGGGTCTAAATTTTACTAAAAAAGTGATTTAAAAATAAAAATAAAATCCAATTTATGTAAATCTATAAAAGAAAATTAAAAAAAAAGTAAAAAATGGCTTATTAAAAGGCAGTTTTTAACTTTTTCGCAAATTTTTATTTTTTTTGTAAAATTTCTTTTAAAACAATATTTTTGCTAAAATTTATTAATTTAAAAAAATTTCACAATAAGATTTATCAAAAACCTGAACCCTTAATGGGGTATAACCCTGAATTCTTCTTTGAATGATTATAACTTTTCTTTGAAAAACTTTCTAGATAATTGGTAAAAATTCGAACAAAGAACACTTTTATTGTTATTTTTGATACTGATTATGAATTTCTTATTGAAAAATTATAAAACTTTACCTATTTTCTGTTATTTCAAAATAGAAAAGTTTAAGAAAAAATGAAATTGAAGTTAAACCGTTAATTTCAATTACTGCAATAAATAGCTGAGCAAGAAAAAAACATAAACCCTTAAATATTTATAACCAAGAAACTTATAAATATTAGTCTAAAAATAAAAGTCTTTCCAAAAGTTTAGAAATTCTGATAATCCAAAAGATAAAAAGTTTTGTTATATTAATGTTTTTAATCTTTTTAATGTTTGGTTATTATTTATTTATTTGTTTTATCTGTGCCGAGCTAAAGCTCCTTCAGATTAAAAAAAAAAGAAAAAAAAAGAAAAAATATCAGAAAAATAAAAATAAGTTAAAATATAATAAAAAGACAATTAAAAATTGATAAATTGTTAAAGGTGACATGTTAAAAGTATTAAAGTATTGAACAGCTCAGGAAAGAAAGAAAAAATAGTAAAATAGCAATTACACAATGGAGTCGGGTATTCAACATACCTTGATTCAAAACCCGCTTTATATTCATCAACCAGCTTGACAACTAATGGAACATAATGACGCAGTCCTCCCGCTCCATATCTTTCGCTCAATTCAAAAAGTCGATTCGAGACAGTTAAGAATTTAAATTTATTAAAGGCCTCATTATGCAAAATATTGGAAAGAGTATCATATTTAAGTATAAAACGAACTGCCGAGTTTTGTAAGACTTGAATTTTTTTAATGTTTGTCTCCGAAAATGAATTTAGACACGGATAAGAGTAATCAATTATAGATCCGATTAAAAATTTATATAGGTTTCCTAGTGTGCAATAATTAAGACCCCACTTTTTGTTTGACTATATTTTTATTTAGTTCAACCGTGAACTACAACGCTGTTTTATTTCATCAACCTTTGGGGTAAAAGTAATTTTGAATCAAATTTTTTACCTAAAAACTTTATTTCCATTTGACTCTCAATTTTATTTTCATTGATTTTTAATTTTAAGTCAATATTTTTCTCATTATATTTAGTGAAGACAATGAAGCAAGAATTTTCGACAGATATTTTCTATCAGATATCTAAGTTCTTTATTATTAGAGATTAAAGAAGGTATTAATCCAGATCCTTTCTTTGATGGAAACCTATTAATTTCTTTCCAGATTGTTCAACTTGAAAGCGAATTTTTTTAATAAAATCAGACCAGTTTTGATTCCAAAATTTTTTTAAAATGATTCTTTACTCTGAAGTTAGTTGAATTTTTTTTTTAGTATTTTTACAACGAGTTTTTTGAAATATTCTTCTTATTTTCCTGCGTTCTTTAATTATGCTGATAATGTTCGGTGAGAGACTTGTTTCGAAAATTATATTTGTTTGGTTTGGAATGCTTTTATGAGCTGCAGTAATTAATTTTTGGGTATTTTCTTTATTTAGTTCGTCAATTGATGCTGAATTTAATCCTGAGTTTTGACCTTTTAGGATCTCACAGAATAAGAACCAATTTGTTTTTCTATAGTTTAGCTTCTCTGATTGTGTTTTAGCGATAACTGAGAAATATATGCATGCCTCAATTGAGAAATGATCACTGGTCATATCTTGATTATTTAGAATCCTTAAATCAGTGATTTTATCAACAAATGAAGATGAGATTAAGAATAACACATAGATATTTACATTTATTTATGGGAGGTATTTAATCGATCTCTAAAATTACTTAATCAATCACTAACATTTTTCTATCTCTTATTTTACTAAATACCCTTAACTTATATTTATTAATCTGTTTCCTAAATTAAATAAATCAGCAACTAATTTTACTTAAAGTATCTCTTATTTTTATTTATTAAATTGATTTAAAAAAAAAAGAATTATAAAAAATTTCAAATAATTTCAAATAAAATAATATCTTATAAGTATTTTCTTGGTCTTCCTCTACCTCTCTTTAGTGAAGCTTCTACTTTCTTACTTATACCACTGCTGGTTGATGCTTGCACTACTTTTTCAGCTTCCTTATCAATTGTTTTTTTGTTCTTTTTTGTTGGTATAACTGTTTCTTATGGAGTTTCTTCCTCTACTTCTGTTATCTTTAGCTTTAGAACTTTGATTGAGCTGACAACTCTCTCTTCTTTATCTGCTTCTGATTGGTACTCAAGCGCCTTTTTAGACTTACACTGTCTACCTCTTCTAGGTTTTTGTCCAATAACTACTTGCTTAGATTCGATTGGTATTTTGATAAGTTTCATATTTGCAGCAAAGCCAACAAGATGCTTAAAAATATGATCTTAAAAAAACTCAGGATACATAAATATTTATTATTAGAGACAGTTAATTAATCAAATTAATCGAATAAATAATATTATAAATAGAAAAAATAAAATAATATATTTTATTAAGTGATCGTTTAAGTAATGAAAGAGATCGATTAATAATACCCCTTTATTTATTTTTGGCATTTTTGAATAAAATTTTTGTTAGGCTTAAAAAAATGTTTTGATTGTGTAACAACAAATCATAATTTTAACAGAAAATTTTATTGACCATTAGAAATATAAGAATAAAAATTTAAAAAACAATTATTTTTCTTATGGATAAAATTTTAAATTAATAAAAAAACGAAAAAATAAAATTCAAGCAGGTTTCTTGCATTTTTTAAATCAACAAATCTAAAGCCGAGAGTTGCCGGCGATTCTATGTTTTGCTCGTCTAATTTTTTGTTTAAAAATTTTGAGATTTTCCCTTTTGAAATGTTCATTTGCAAAGACTCTAAATCGAAAATTGAATAAACGGAATTATTGAAATACCTTTCCATTATTAAACTAAAGAACGATCCTACAGTTTTGAACCGCGAATTTATATTATCCTTTATTTTTTAAAAAAATACAATTATTTACTTATTCTTACTTTAAATGTCTTTAATTGATTTGATTTTCAATGAGATTTTAACTAAGCGAAATCATAATTTATATCTGTTCCAACTTGATCAATTATGTTCGAGTTTTTTTAGGAACTTTTGCTTTTGGCGGTCTAATTTGTTCATTTGCTTGTTGGTGGTCTGTTTTTAATTTGCCAAGATTTGTTTTTGTATAAAATCCAGCTTGATATAAACTTTTTTTTCTGGTTCCAATAATCATCTAAGATAAAAAAAAAATGATATTATCAATTTCTTCACTAGATTACATGCAATTAACGAATTCTATTCAATCGTTAAACGCACAATTAATCGCTGCCAACAATGAAATAAATTTAAAAAAAAAACAGATTGAACTAATTTAGAATAAATTAGCAGAACAAGATTTGATGATTCATTTATTAAATAAAGAAAATTCAAATGTTGTTCTTGAAAGAGAAATTTTAATTTCTGAAGACCTAAAGTTAATATATCAAAAAGATAATGAAATTTTAGAATTAAAATATTACAGTTTAAGAGAGAATTCATTTGAACTTAGAAAAAGGAAAGGTTATTTCGAATGAGGAAGAATACAGGCTAATTATCTAAACGATGATTTAAAATTAATTTTTGAAAAAGTTTATATCCTATGTTTTGATATTGGCTTAGAAATTTCGAAAATTATCTTGTGTAAATCCGAAAATACATCAATTGTAAATGACTACAATTTAAGTTTAAAAGATAATTCAAGAAATATAATTTATTGACAAATCCATGCTGTTCTTTAGATATAATATTGTTCTTATAAAGATAGTCTTCCATTTTGGTTCTTATTATGCTTTCCATAATTTTGCACAGAATTGAAGTTAAAGACACAGGACGATATTTGCTTGCCGTTGATTTATCACCTTTTTTAAACAATGGAGTAATATTTGCTGATCTGAATTGTATTGGAATCTGATTATAGATAAAGACTTTCTGAAAATTAAAGTTAAGACTTCCGCGCAGTTTTTTAGCAGTAGCGGATGATTCTTCTTAGCTTTTTCCTCTAAATTCTGTTCATAAGTTAGTCTGGCTCTTTTTATTTCCGAAGAAACTAATTTACCGATACTTTTGTAATCATTATAAAAATTCATATCCTTCCAGTTACATGAACAGTTCCTTTATCTAAGATTTTTTTTTATTCCTAATTAAGATCTTGAGATCATCTTTTATCCAAGGTTTTGAAATACTTTTCTTTTTAGAGCCATCCGTCACTGGAATGAATCGGAACCCAATCAATGTACATAAAACTTTTCTTAAGAACTTAGTAGACTCGACGCCAAATAAGACTAATGAGTGTTTTAATAAAAAAAGCGGTTCAACTCGCTTATTACTCTTTATCATCGAATACTATATGAATGAGTATAAATGTATTTTGATCCAATAAAAGATATGCATATTGAATCATGCGGTGGACAAGTCTATTTGTTTTTTACTAATTTCTCAAATAAAATTGATGATTGGAAAGCCGATGGTTACCGTTGGGTAAATGATGGTTCACATAATTTACCTATTCACATATTGAAATTGATGCTATCGAATCATTAATAGAAATAAAAGAATCAAATAAGCAGTTATTAGAATTGTCCGGTAAAAGAAGAATGCGTAAAAATATTTAGTTTTATTAATTTTAATATTAAAATTTGTAATTTAAAATAATTAAAGACGTTTTATAATTTAAGTTCAGTTAGTTTTTATTTACCAGTTAATAGTTGGAAATAAATATTTTCATAAATTAATTTGATTTTTTTTATTCCGTATCCTTTGTTCCGAACCTTAGTAGGTTCCGCTTCAGTAATTTAGGGCCCAGTTCCGGAGGTCTGCTCAGTGTTTTAGCTCCCTAAAATTCCGTTTCCGTAATTAAGGAACAACCATAAATGTTTACTTGATCATAAATAGATATTCAATGAATCATATTAAGGAGTTGGTATAGCAAGATTTAAAACTAATTTCGAAACTCTTGAATGTGAAATTTTATCCAATTTATTGAAATAAAGAATCCCAAGCTTTTTTGAATTAAAGAAAAATAATATTTAATTTTATACGGTTAATTTCTTTTATCTTTGTGTAATTTTTCAATAGTAATAATGAAGTAATTACAGAAAAAAAATTCCTAAGGACTATAGAAACTGAATTATAAAAAAAATTTTAATTCAGGTCTTAGCTCATTAATAGCATACATCAGCAGTAAGCAGCTATCTAAAAAAAATTAAAATTTAAAATTAATTAAAAGAATGAATTTTATTTTTATTAAATATTATTTATTGGATTTTATTAAATTTAAATTTAAAAAAATTTAAATTTATTCAAATTATACGAAATATATAAAAATACTCATCTCTTATTTGTTTTTTATACTTATGTACCATTATTTAATTTATTTTTTTTAATTTCTTATTAATGACAAATTTTTTGAAATACTTTAAATCTACTTAACTCATCAAACTGTATAATCTCCCCTATTCGTCTTGTACCTCCGTTTCGTCTCTGTAACTTTTATTGTAGTTCCTTAATTTATCTCTCGATTTTTGCGCAATTAGCTAGCATAGATGGCTTCCGAGTAAGCCATCTCCGCAAGCTTGCTTGCTGTAGCTCTTTATTATTATTATTACAATAGAATAAGCAAAAGCCTCCAAACTAATTAGATTGAAAGTAGAACATCAATAGCATAATTCAGATTCTTAAATTATAAAAATTAAAAACAGAATTTTAATTTTTTTTTATATTTATTTAATAGGAAAAATTTATTTTTAGTTTTATTAGACTTAAGATTTATCACTTAAAATGTTAAATAGATCTTGTCCAAAATTTTTGTTCTGTCCCATCTATTAAAAGAATCCAATGCGGAGCTGTCTCGAAAAAAATTGTTTTAATTGGAAAGAGTTTTTAATATTTTTTATTATGTTATTATTTATTGCCAAAGGATTTATATTTTATTAAAATTATTAAAATTAAAATTCATTCAAGGTATATGAAGCTAGAAAAAACTATAGCCCCCAATATATATTTCAACTAATTAAAAACATATTTTATCTTTTGAACTAAATAATTTTGTCCTAAAGGACTTTATTATATTTATATAAAAGCTATTAGATTACAATTAATTTTTTGTTTGAACCTTAGCAATTTACAACCACAATTAAAAGAATGGAATTAGTATTTCAAATCCCCTAGACTAAACACAAAAATTGACCTCAAGTCCTCTTTATTTAGAACTAAATTCTGTGTTAAAAAATTTTAAAGAACAGTCAATTTGATCTTTCAGAATTTTTATTTTTATTTTACAAGTCCTAATTAAATAAACGAAGCGTTTGTTTTTAATTTTAGAAAAAAATTATTCTCAAAGAAAAGAATAAGTCGGCAGGGTCCCAGCAAATTTTTTAATTTAATTTTTTTTAGATTTTTATCTGTTCTTTGAGACAAAAGATTGTATGAAAAAACGAGCAGACACTTGAAACCCTTTAAATAAATAAGTCAGAACAATAAACCAAATACTATCAACCAGCCGGAGCGTTATTATTTATTTTTAAAAATTAAAAATTTAATATATTTAATTATAAACAGTTAGTTGCCAAGTGACTGACCATTTATCGTTCAATTCAAGTTAAATAATCAAGATATTTAAGTTCTATTCATTTTTGCTGTATTTAGGCCGAATTCGGAATTTTCTATAGAGAATGGAAAATAAAAACTTGTACACTGTTTTGGGCATAAAAAGCACAAGTAATTTAAATGAGATAAAAAAAGCCTATTACAGCTTGGCAAAAAAGTTCCATCCGGACAAGAATAAAAATTATTGTGCTGAAGAAAAATTCAAACAAATCACAAATGCTTATGAAACACTGTCGGACTTTGAGCGCCGTTGCGAGTACGACACCGAATATGGTCATAATAAATTCAAAGATTTAGATATTCACCAAGAGTATAGAAAACATTTTCGAAAAAATTTTGTTAAAGTTAAAAAGTCCAAGTCAAAAAAAACTGATTTAGTATCAGAATTTAAAGCATTTAACTTAAATTCGACTTTTAAAGAAACTAACAGCGACTATGACGAGGCAATTTTCGACTTGTCCGATTTAACATTTGAGTCAAACAGTTTCGAGAGCAATCGCTGCGAAACTATTAAACTATGTCAGATGGATCTCAAGCAAAAATTTTTCTCAAATTCTTTTCAGACAAAGGGCAAGAATTTTGATTGAAAATTAAATAAAATTTATTAATCTGATCATTTTGTTTTAATTTTCCTCTAGGTTAAATAAAAAATCAGCTGATTAGACAGAAATTACATCCTTTAATCGGTAGAAGAACAAATATTTCAAGCATTAAAAGCTAAATGTTAAATTTTTAGTTGAAAATTTAAATTTTTTTTAATTGTGGTTAAAATTAGTTTTATTTTTTATATTTGAATTACAAAATGTATCCAATGTTGAAATAACATTAAAAAAGTGCGATGTTTCAAAAATTTTTTTCAGTTTCAAAAAAAAAATGATTTTGAGCTAATTTTGCAAACATGGAAAACTTTGTTTTTTTTTTTAAATTTTGACTCTTGCTTTGTGATTTACTGATCCTTAAAGATAATATTTGTAAGTTTAAAAAACTTACTACGCTCTGTTTTCCATTTCTTATAAATTAAGTATTTGTTAAAATGCATCAAACGAAAGTAAATAATCACTTAAGTCAAAATTTTATAAGAAGAAAACAAAGTTTTTCGGGTCTAGTAGCTTAAAACAACAACTATGGAAACCATGGTTTACCTGTTACTGTAACAATTCTTGTTCTCAGGTTTTATGAACTAATAAAAATGACCTGATCTAAAAATTGTTTACCTATTTTGAATAACATTAAAATGTAATGATAAAAAATAAGACAGAAAAAGTAATTACATATAAAATTTTATTTTATTTTATTATTAAATGAATAAAATAATAAAAAGAAAAGAAAATTTAAAGTTTGGCGGAGTAGGTAAATTTTGCGAAATAGATGAATCTAAGTCAAACCCTTAAAGGGTGAAAAATTAATCCTATTTTTTTAGTTTTTGTTTCTATATGATGAAAGGTAAAGATTTAAGTAGAGACAAGGCGCATTTGGGTATTTGAAATTGTTGAAAGAGTAATACCAAGTCAACCAGATCAGCAGATGCTAAGCTATTTCTAAAGCTCCTTCAAATTAAAAATAAAATGATTATTAACTAATTTTTATATCAGTTTCGAGAATTAGGCAGTCTATTAAATAGCTTTATCCAATTTATCACATAATCAATATTTTTTTCAAATTTCCAAACTAAAATTAATCTCATTCTATTTCACCAAAAAGTTTAATTTCAAATATGAAAATGCTTGCAATATTAACTTAAAATTATTTTTTTTTGAATCTTAAAAAAACATTTTTGAGACATCGCACTTTTTCAATGTTATTTCAACATTGGATACATTTTGTAATTCAAACACAAAAAATTATACCAATTTAATGAATAATTTTCTATTTCAGAAACCGGTTTTGTGAAATTCAGTACAAATTGTTAAAAAGGACAGAAAAAAATGTTAAAAAATTGAATTACTTTTTTCTAAAGGTTTAAATTTAGTTCTGTAAATGCAATATGGTGCAACATTCAAATTTGCATCAAATATCAAAGCCTGCTAAATTTGCAGAGTTTAGCAGAAATTAAATTTCAATATATTCAAGCGAAGTGCATTTTGCAGAGATTTTGCACATCTTTAGCAGATTTTTACAGTTGATGAAACTTTGAATGTGTTGCACCATGCTGCTTTCACAGAATTTATTTAAACCTTTTGAAAAAAAGTTATTTAATTTTTTTACACTTTGTTCTGTTCTTTTGTAATGAACTTCATAAAACCCAAAAACCTACATTATTGAAGATCCAACTTTATTTTTTATTTTTAATTAGGCAATAAACAGCATTGTGAAAAAGCTAAGAAACGCTAGATTTTTTCATTCTCTATTTTGATGTCAACTGTAATAGCATGGGTTAGGATTATGATTTTCTGAAGTGAAGTATGTATAATGTAGAGTGTATAATTAAAAGATTAAGGCAAAGAAGTGGTGCTGTATGAGCTGCTTTGATCCAGGGATTTTTTACGGATGGCTAAATTCTCAGAGATATGCTGATATTTTAAGAGATGACTTAATTCCATCAATGGAAATGCTAAGAGAAGATGAGGAATTTATTTTCAAACAAGACAATTCTCCTTGTCATCGAGCCAGATTAATGAAGAAATGGTACCATTAACTTTGTTTCCGAACTGACTCGATATGAATTGTATAATAAAATTAATGCTGAAAGAAATTATTCCAAGTATTCTTAATAATGTACCAAAACCAATTTTTTTATTCTTAGTTTAATATAAACTAGGATTAATTTTAAAAAAAACTAATTAAACTTTAGCTTTAATTTTTTAAGTCGTGTTATTTCCAATAATTAAGTTTCAAAGTTAATCAGCAGACTAGCTAGTGTCAATTTACTTTTCTAAAAAAAAGATCGATTGATATTTCATTTATTCGAAATTTCTTCCAACTTTATGGCAATTTAAAAATTTGGTTAAAATTGTTTATTAAAAATTCAATTGAAAAATTCCAAAATGAATTGTAAAAATCAAAATTTGCAGTCTTATCTAAAATCAAGGTAATTCTCATTGAAAAATCTTAATGAAATACCTAATTTAAAATTTTTTATTTCGATGAAAAAGATTTGTATTAAATTAGTTTTTTTATTTTTGTTTGACCTTACCACAGTGTTGTTTCAGTTTCCCAAATTTGTGACTTTTTATTTTCAATTTATCCCCTCATTCTAAAAATTTTTTCCATTTTTTTGGTATCCTATAATCGGTGAAAGAAAACATTTTTTAATGCATTAAAAACATTTTTAATTGAAATTTCAAAGCAATTTTCTTATTTTGATTGTAAAATAAAAAAGAATAAAAATTAATTAAACTTGAACTTAAATTATTATATAACATTGCAAATTTTGGATTTTTTTCCAGGTTTTTTGTTACCATAACTCATAACTATTTTGCCAAAGTCCTGGCCTATAATTAAAAAAAAATATATTAAAAATAATAGTTATCATAGTAAAGCAAACCTTGAAATTCAGCCAGTTCAAGCTCCAGATAGCTTGGTTTGCTTGATAAAGCTATGCACCCAGCTCCATATGCACTTCCGCCATGGACCACTGAATTGTCTTTCAAAAGTTTATGCTTGCTTCCAATGGAAACAAACATCATTCCCATATGAACAAAAAATGGGATACAAGTAAACGTAGTGGACTCTTGACCCTGGCCTATTGAGCTTGAGCTAAAAAATGTGCCAACAAATTTGTTGCTAAGTGCCGATTTAAGCCACAAATGTTCACAAGAGTCAAAAAATGTTTTAACCTGTGTGGGTACTGTGCCAAAGTGAGTAGGAAAGCCGAACAAAATACCATCGGCTTCAACTAATTTATCCGCCGTTATGACCGGCACTGACTCATCTCTAGATTTTGCTTTCATTTTTTGCAAAACATTTTCGTTCAAAGTTTCCTCAAACTGAAAAATTTGTGATTGAACACCTGATTTTTCCAGACCGGTGCACACTGCTTTCGCCATTTCATACACATGGCCGTAGATTGAATAATAAACAACAAAAACAATTTTTCTGTCGCTCATTCCAAATTTTAATATCTTGGCATATTTAAAGAAAAAAAAAACAAAAATTGAAATGAACTTATTTTTAGGTGATATGTTCGTCAATTTTAATATTTAATTTTTTTCTGATAACTGTAATAAATTAAAAAAAAATAATTAAACAAAATTGCTGTGTATAGTATTGATTAGCTTAAGCAAAATTAATTTAAATTTATAACAGGAAATTGTAAAAATCATTGTCTAAACTAAATAAACTATTTAAATATAGAAGTTTATTTGTTGTAATGTCAACGGGTCTCTATGGCGCAATCGGCTAGCGCGTTCGGCTGTTAACCGAAAGGTTGGTGGTTCGAATCCACCTAGGGACGAATTTTTTTTATAGTTTGAGGTTGTAAAAATTTTTAAAAAACTATCAATTTTTTTTAATAAATTTATTTTGATTACCAAATGCGCATTAATTTATCAAAAATTACCTCAATGTGTTGAATAATGTTACCAGGCAACCATCTGACATTCATTCTATTAGGTTGCGTAACATAATGAATTAAAAAAGAGAAAAAATTAAAAAAATTTTGCATTAAAAATGTTTATTACTCAAAAAACTATAGCTGATTTGACAAATGATGATTCGAAAGTGCTAGGAAAAATTGCTCCTAAGATAAAAAGAGTGCGCGAAAAATTCACTTTAGAAACAAATAAATACAAAACCGTAAATAGTAGCTGGACTCCACTCAAGGATCGGGAATCAAATCGAATAGTAACGATCAGAATTTTTCTTTTAGACAAAATTTCTACTAAACTTGTTAATTCAGATTTTTGAGGAAAGAGTTGAATTAGCATGTAATTGGGTAAATTTTAATAAAAAATTGGTAAAAAATTAGCTATTTGTATGTTGGAAAAAAAGTTTGATTTATGGACAGATAAACAACGAAAATGGTTTTTGCTTAACATTTTATCGCGGTGTAAACCGACCCAAATATGCTTTTTAGAAGACACATTAAACGACATTGGCGTTTGTGAACGCAAAGATTTTACCACAGTTCTTCCCAAATATTTGTCTGCATACATTTTTTCCTTTCTGTCTCCCAAAGACTTGGCAAGATGTGCCCAGGTTTCATCACATTGGAAGTTCTTGTCTGAACAAGTAAAAATAACTTGCTTTATGAAAAGCAAGTTTTGAATTTTTTTTCTAGGAAGAGGTCTGGATGCCTAAGTGTCTAAATTTTGGTTGGTACCTGCCTTATAAGCCTACTGAGCGTGAATTTGGATGCTGGAAAGCCCACTATGTCCAGTCAATACAGAGAATCCAGGCTCATCCATTGAGCAAGGTAAGATTTTGAATTTTTGAAATTCGGCAGAAATTTTCAGAAAAACTAAATTGTTGAGATGTTTAGGATGCAGCGTTTGAATACCGAAAAAGTCTGTACCATCGTGAATTAACTGATGACGAAAAGAACAAGTATTTGTACCAGACAGTAAAGCGAGTTTTTGATCCGGAAGAAAAAAGTAGAGAAAAATTTTATTCTATAAAAAATAAAATTATTTTATTTAAGGTCACATAATGGCGTCACGCAAGCCATGGTCACCAGCTAGCAAAATACCAAAAGACTTGAAAAAATTAGACAAATACTTTTACTCAATATCAACAAATCCGAACAAGCCAAGATTAGACAATGAAATAAACGATTTGTACGCCACAGCATTCGGTTTTCCAAAAGAATCTCACCATTCAAGTCTAAAATCACTGGGACACTCGAAATCAATTAATGAAAATATGCTTCAGGAATTCAGAAAAAGCCTGCCGGCACATTTTTCCGAAACTAAAGCTCACTACAAAACAATGAGAAAATCCGAGTCGGATTTGTTTGCAACGTAAATTAAAGGTTTAAAAATTTAAATTTTAAATTTTTATTTAATGCCACAGGAGTCTTACTGAATCAAGCTTTAGTGCTTACTTGACTTACAAAGAAGCCCAAAATACACAGTCTCTTTCAAAAAGTTTATCAATTGGCAAAAAGATAGATCAATCAAGGCTGGTTTTTTTAAGTTCAAAAATTCCATGCTCATGTGTATTAAATTTTAAATTGATTTTAATTATTTATTAAATTATAAAAAAATTAATTTAGCTTTTATTGGACGCATTGAAGAATGATATAGTGCCGATTTACTACGATTTTGATTCGGAAAATTTGCAAAGTTTGCTCTTTAACGCTGAAAAAAATCTCAAAGGAAAATCAGTCAAGTAATTTAAAAAAAATCATGTTCTTTAGTAATTTTTTATACTTAGATCTGTCGCGTTTTTAACTCATTTCGAAAAGCCAGGACAAATTTGTTTAACTAAAGATAGCGTAGTGTATAAATTCAATGTTAATAGTGAAGAAATAAGCGGATTTTTTATGAAACTAAGAGATAAGCTTATTAATTTGGAAGACTGTGCATTTGACTTCTTTGCTCCCCTCGGAAGTTCAGGTAATTTTTTTTCATCATTCACTCAATTCATTAACTGATTTTTTTAAATTCTAAAATTTTATATCGACAACTTTAAATGGGTTAAGTCTTAGGATAGAATTTGTTTAATTAAGTCAAGCTTATTTTATTATACTATGTTTATTTTTTTTTCAGAATAAACGAGCAGTTATTTCTATTAATAAAGTTTAATGCTTAAGCAAGAGACTAGTGTCCTTTTTTACAAAAGATCGATTAACACTTCATTTATTTAATAAAGATAATAATTTAAAGATAAAGTTTTAATTGTTTAAAAAATATTTAATAATCACCGCATCAAATTTGAACTCAAAGAGTTTAAATAATGAAAAATAATAAGTTTTAGTGATTATTTGGATTTATTTATTTAAATAAAAAAAAACAAAAAAAATTAATAAATGTTTTTAAATGATTTTTTTTTCTATTAAAATAAGAACCAGCCAACTTTGGCTTTTTTTGTTTTATTTAATTTTGCTTCTTTTGAAAAAAACACAATTGAGTCGAGAAATTAATAAAATATGGCAAATAAAATAAAGTTTTTAAAAAAACTTTTGATGTATGTGGAAAGAAAGAAGAGTTGCATAATACTGAAAAAAAATTTTTAATTTTATACTTTGATTTATACAATTTAAGTAAGGCAAAGTGAAGTTCATGATCAAATGTATAGTTTTTGGTATACAAAAAAGGTATTTTTTATCAATTTTTCAAAAATTAAATTTTGTTAAAAATTTAATTATGAATTTTTATCTGAAGTAATATAAACCTTAATCGATATTTTGAAATTTTACAATTCAAAATTTAACTTTGTTTCGCTGTAATAAATTTTTAAATTACTAATAAAATATCATTTAAAGCCATTATTTGGATGATTTAATGTTCATTTTAAATTTGTCTTTCAAATTTTCAAATTAATATTTTATAAAATAAATTAAAGATTAATTGGAATAAAGAAAGATTTTTTTATTTAATTAAATAAATAAACATTCTGTGTTTAATTAAAAAATATTTTAATAAAGCTTTTTTCATCATTTTTATTAAGATTTTAATCTATTAAGTTTTGTTCATATGATCATGATCATGAACTTCGAGTTCACTTTAAAATACACGTTTACTTTAAATATAAATTTCTTGAAGATATTAAAAAATTTAAGACATCAACTAATGATGTGACAAGTATTGCTTTATTTTGCCAAATTTTATGTGAAATTATAAGAAATACTTGATTTTTGAGAATTTTGATTATTTTTGATTTGTTTTTAAATTAAATCTAAATTAATGAAGTAAAAAATAGTTTTTTTCACAAAATTTATTTCAAAATATTAGGGTTAGAGGAGGATGAAGTTGGCAGAAATTTTTCAGAGCAGAGCAATTTTGCTAGAATAAAACATTAATTACCAGAGTTGTTTAAAAGTCCCAAATTAAAGTCCAAGTCATTTAAAAAAAAGTCCAAGTCCGGGCATTGTGAATTTTGGTACAAAAAACAAATACAAAATATAAAAAATGCCAAAGCTCAGGTTCTGAAGGAGCAAAACATGTCCTGTAAATTGTAGCAACTGAAACATCCTTTGTACCACCAATATACTGATTCTGCAAAACTCTGCAATATATCAGCAAAATTCAGAATTTTGTGAATTGTAGTACAAAAACAGAAATAATATATAATTAAGAAATTAAGTTAAGTTCTCTAATATACAGAATACTTTTTGGTTTGTCCAAATCAAATCTCTGGTTTAATTTATATATTATTTCTGTTTTTGTACTACAATTCACAAAATTCTGAATTTTGCTGATGTATTGCAGAGTTTTGCAGAATCAGTATATTGGTGGTACAAAGGATGTTTCAGTTGCTACAATTTACAGGACATGTTTTGCTCCTTCAGAACCTGAGCTTTGGCATTTTTTATATTTTGTATTTGTTTTTTGTACCAAAATTCACAATGCCCCAAGTCCGGATTTTTTTTTTCATTAATAATGTGTTTGACTTAGCGATGAGAGAGATTAAAATGGGTATTTTATTTAAAAAATAGAATCTAAAAAATAATTAAAATAGACACATTTATTTAAAAAGTGAATTTCGTGTAAATTATAGAAATGTTTTAAAAATTGTCCTTTTATCCAAAGCAACCAAGATTTGGACAATTATTAATTTAACACAATTTAGAATTTTCTAGTAATGATATTCATCGCAAAAAGAAATTGTTAAGTTTTTGGACTTTTGGAAAACTTCAAAATGATAATTAGTATTAACAAAATTAGTTTAACAATTTTGTTAGAATTTAAAATGGATTTTGAACCATTTGCATTTATTAATAAACTATTATTATAATTGTTATTATTAAAACTAAAATTTTGTTATTAAGAGGGATGTTTTACAAATCAAAAATTTTTAAGATTATTAATTTAATTAGTGAATATTTTGATACAAATTTAAAAAATTTAAATAAAAAATTCAAATTCAATTTTTTAAATACTGAAAAATTAACTTCACATTAATCGATTTCAATATATTTTTTAATTTTGATATTATCATTATATTTAACAAATTTTTATCTTTAATACTCAAAAATTTCGTTAAATTTTTATATTTTAATCGGATTTTATACAATTCTAAGTAAATTTCTCCAGACAAAAATTGCTTCCAAATTCACTCTCTCTAGGCTTAGAGCTGTAACGTTAAAAAAGTTATTTTTTAAATTTAAACAACATTAATTGCGTATTTTTTTATGAAATAAATATGTCGCTAAGATGAAAAAATTTTCAAAGAAAACATTACTTTTAAAATATCTTTCCTATAATTTGGTAACAAATACAAAGAATTTCTGAATTAATATATTAATTTTGTGGTCTTTTGATTATGAATTAGACATAGAAATTTTTTAAAAAAAATTATAACTTTTTATTTTTAAAGTCTGAAATTTTTCAGAAAATTCTCTCAAATGATGTACTTAATGTTTCATCAAAATTCACCAAAATTACGGTGCATAAAAAATGCATTTATCTGCAGCACCTGGTCCTAAACGATACATTGAATATTCTAAGAACCAATTTTAGACTTGCAGGAAAATATTAATCAGGTTTTTTCACATTTAAATTGTTCCCTAGAAGATAAACCGTAGTATCGGAGATAATTTTAATAAAAATTTAACTAAATAATAAAATTTAATTTTTTTTGGTTTTGTGAAGTTCAGCACAAAAGAACAGAACAAAGTATTAAAAAATTTAATAACTTTTTATCTAAAAGTTTAAAATAAATTCTGTAAATCCAGCATGGTGCAACATTCAAAGTTGCATCAACTGTAAAAGTCTGCTAATGGTGTGCAGAATCTCTGCAAAATGCACTTCGCTTGAATATATTGAAATTTAATTTCTGCTAAATTCTGCAAATTCAGACTTAGATATTTGATGCAAATTTGAATGTTGCACCATATTGCATTTACAGAACTAAATTTAAACCTTTAGAAAAAAAGTTATTCAATTTTTTTACATTTTTCTGTTCTTTTTTTCATTTTGTACTGAATTTCTCAAAACCTTTTTTTTTGAAGTTAAAATTTACATAAAAAAAATTTATTTACAAAATGCTCTTAAAGAAATTTAGTGAAGCTTTAATTTAAAGAAAAAATATTTTAAGATTTTTAGAATCTTACGGAAATATACTAATAAAATTAAGAAAAAAATTCATTAATTGATAGTTCTTATTTTGTATTATTGCAAATAAAAAACAAAATTAAATTTTAATTTTTTAATTTTCTTTTATGATGAAGAAATAACTTGCATGTTAAATTTTTGAAATTAAATTAACTAATAATTTTTTTCTACTAATTTTATTGATAAATATTTTTAATTAAAAAAAATTATTTTTTAAGTTGATGGACTTGAGCTTTTAGACAATCTTTATGAACTCACAAGTCTGATAATCAGAGCTCCGACCGGTTTTAAATATAACTATAAATTTTGTAAAATTGAAAATTAAAAATTAAAATAAAGTAATTGATTTAAAAAGTAAAGGGAAAATGGTTAAATTCACCAGACATTGAGACAAGTCCATTAATGGACTATTTTATTGAGAGTAAATTAAATTTGTGGATAAAATACTCCGATATTATTGACGATGCCCATGATCGGGTCCGTGATTTGGTCATGAGCGGATACATATCCGAAACCGATAAACTAATTTCAAATAGACTAACTGGCGCTGTCATTTACACCTGTTTGAACAATAACCAATTTTTAATGGATACAAAATTTCAGTCAGAGCTAAAGGAAATGCTGTTATGTGCCGCTGAAGATACTAAAGATAAAAAAGAATTCTACACCCGAGTATCAGATGAGATTGCTAAAAAAATAAACTCGTATGACTGTGAACCATGTGAACAACATGATGATCCGCCTAAAGCTGATCAAGCTTTAGTTACTTTTCTTAAATTAGTAGGTTTTTTTTTAAAATCAAATCAAAAGATTGAAAAATTTTAAAAGAAAAGTGATGCTGAATCAGTAGAACAGAACATGCGCACTCAAATTGTTCTAGATTTGGTAAAAACCGAAATAGACTTCTTCAAATCGCTTGAAATAATTCAAAAATATTATGTCAAACCATTGAGAGCTTGTATTGATTCTGGAAACAAGTTTTTTTTGTTGGTAAAAATTTTGAAAATTCTAAATTTAATATTTTTAAGGGTCATTATTTCTCAATCCGTTCTAAATATGCTATTTAATGAAATGAATGGTCTTTATCAAATATCCAAGTAAGTTTGTATTGAATTTTTTTTAATTTTTTTAGGTAAAGGAAAATATTTCCTTTTTAAAGAATAAAAAATTTTAGAAATTAAAAGAGACGGAGCATGCTATGTTACACTTTTTTTTAAATCAAAAAATAATCAGGTCCGATCTGATTGATGTTTTATTTTTGAATTTATACTAAATTTCATAACGCCAAAAATAATGAGGTTTTATTTTGCATGACATCAAAATATAATTTTTGTTCATTTTAGAGAAATGGTCAGGGAATTCAATAATCGAATACAAAATTGGAATTTTAGCTCTTGTATTGCTGACGTTTTGTACAAATTTACCAAGAAATCAGACATGGTAATCAATTACGCCAACAATAATGATTCAATAATTTCTACACTTGACAAATTGATTTCGACTAACCCTCAATTTAGGGAATTTTTGGTACCAATCGATAACACAAACTTAACCAATATGATGAGGTTTGTTTATTAGTCTTTTTTTAGGTGAAAAGAATTGACTTAATTTAGATTGAATTTTTAACTACGAAAAAAAAACTAATCAAAAAAACATCTACGAAATTGGTTAAGAAATTTAATTAAAACAATTTCTGTATATTGGTATTTATTTCTAAATCAATCAAAAATGAAATTAAAAATTTGAATTTTAAAACTTGAAAAAAAATTATTTGATTCTGACATTAATTGAAATTTACTTGATTAACTCTAAAAATTTAACAAACATTAAATTTACCTTTAATTTATTTTGAAAAAAATATCATCTAAAAAAATTATGTTCGAATTAAAGAATTCAAGACTTGATGGCATCACCATGGACAAGAATTAAAGAATACATCAGCATTTTAGGATCGTTACAGCTTCATACGCCCAAAGAGCACCAAGATCAAGCCCATATTACCAAAGTTTCAAACAAACTTAAAGAAATGTATCTCTATGTAAAACAAGTACTGTTGAAAAAAAAAAAATATATAATTTTTGTCAACAAAATTTTCCAAAGCTTCAAGAGAGGGTCGAGAAAAAATATCGCATGCTACAAATTCAAAAATTGGTCCTTGGCGCACCAGTATGCACAAAAAAACCCAAAATTTTAAACATTAATTTTAAACAAAATTAAGGATCTGTTAAAACCAGGAAGATATCTAGTGAAAGAACAGAAGGCAGTAATGCTCAATCGAGTAACAATGAAATTTGCCAACGAAATTGTTTGTTTTCTATTTAATGACGGAATTTTGATCGGAATACGAATTAACCAAAATTTTCCTTTTATTAAGTAATTTAATTACTTGGAAAAAAATAATTGAAAACAATTAAATTGTTTTTAGACATAGCGAGGAGGTTGTTATTCACATGGAACTTGTTGACAACTTTTATAACTTGGAAATAAACGACATGGCTGACACTAAAAGTGAATTTTCAATAATTTAAAAAAGACAAAAATCGACTTCTTTTATTCTAGGGTATTCTCATGTGATAATGGTAAAAGCTCAGAAATACGGCGAATTTTATATCAGCTTCGATAGCATAGAGGAAAAAATAAATTTTTACAATTTACTAGCAGCCACACGCAGCTTAGCACTTAGATGAATCAAATTGACGCACCCAAATTAAATAATTAATTAAAATCGCTTTAAAACAAAAATTTCTTTTTATTTATTATTTATTTTAAAATAAAACATTTAAAATAAGTGTATTTTTATTTTGGGTTAAATTATCTTAGGCAAAAACTCAGTTTAGAAATCAAATTTCTAGATTAAGACCCCAAGGCTAATTAGAAAAATTTTCTAATCCAATTTTTAAAAACGTAATTTTCAAAATTATTAGTTTTGAATTCGCAATTAAGCTACTCAGTTTGTTGAACGTAATTCAATTAGAACAAAATAGTTATTCATTGAGCATTTCTTATCTGGAAATTTTCTAATTTACTTAAAAATAGATGATTTTTTTCCAAGCTAAGGTTATTTTTAAACTCGGCTAATTAACTGGTTTAATGAATTGTCAGTTGCCATGGCAACCAAAAAATTTCATCCATAGAACAAATATCAGAATAAGTGTGTCATAGAAAATTAGTTTCTTTTTCTTTTTTTTCTTCTATGGCATATGATTTATTGTCCTAAAATTTACAGATAAACTCAATAGTTTCAGCATAATTTTTTTCTTATCTACCTATTTATGTCAAACTAAAAATGACTAAATATTAATTCCAAATTAGATTTTGAGTTGACGTTGAAGTTGTTCGCGAACCAAAAGGAGGCCCTATAGAGGTCATTTAATTTTCAAAATTAATTTTTAATTTTGATGACTTTTTGGTCAATTTTTGCGAAACGAACCTGCTTATTCTTGTGCTCAGATTTCTCAGAGCCACGCATTTATTTTCTCAATTTACCTTTAAAGTTCTTTCGAGCGTTATTTCCATTACTAAGAAAAAATTTAAATTACCCATCTGCGCAGGGCATATTGTTGTTTAGGAAGAAATTAGCGATTTTGCCTAGAGAATTTTTTGCCAACTAGCTAAGAGAAAAAAAGAAAAAGCTAATTTTGACAGACTAAAATCGTCACTTGTTCCCAGTCGAGGCCTCTGGGATACAATTACTATGGATTCAATTATTTCATTAAAGGCTTTGAAGCCCGAGTAGAATCATGCAGAAGGTGTAAATAAGCAATCATTTACCTTTTTTTTCTTATTCTAATTAGCTCCGTTTTGTTCTTACATGAAAACAAGTTAAACTTTTGGTACCATCAGCTCAATATCTAGAAACATTGAACTTTTAAATCAAACATGTAAATAAAAATAATTTTTCACACACAACTATTTATTTGCATCTAAAATTAAAATAAAAGATTTGAATTTAAATTTTTTTTAAATATTTACTTTTAATTCAGAAATCAGAACCAACAACAGCAACAAAATTTTCTCAAAAAATTTATTTTTCTTGAATCCCACAGCGACCATGATCACTAGTTTAGAAACACTTTATTCCACCTGAATACTGAACCACCTAGAAATAATAAAAGAAAAGGCCTTTAGATAAAAACGAGACAATCTAATTAAATATTTTTTTGCCATAGTAGCGTTTTGTTTGTGTTTTCTTTATGAAATAATTTATGTGAAGCAATCAAGTACAAATTCGTGGTATCCGAAGATTAGAACTCGAAATGGACATAGGGCTATACGAAGACGATTTGGATGACTTGATCGAAAAACCGATCAATAGAGTCAAAGTAAAATTTTTATTCAATTTTTTAAATTATTTATTTGGGCAAAAAAAATTGTTTTTTTGAAGAGTGCCGAAGAGCTGAGGAGCCACATGATAGACGAGAGTTTGAATGATTTCGGCAAGACCATTTTTCTGCTCAACAGCAGCTATGAAGCCCAGATAGTAGTCGGAATTCAAAAGATACCCATTCTGCTAAAAATGGACAAATCTCAGTGCATACACAGAATTTTTCCCAAGTTTAAAGTAAACTTTGTTTCTCATCAAAGCTAGTTTTTAATTTCTTTCCAAGGAAACATGTCTAATAGACGAAACAAACAGAAGCTTAGAGTTTTACCAGACAATTGGTTCCACAATGGCCCAAATTCTTTCTTCAGGACTAATTTCTAGCAAAGATTTTGTCAATTATTTCATCGATTCGATAGCTAACAAGGTTTATGCATATAGTGAAAAGTCCAATGATTATGGTAAAATTAAAAGTTTTGAATAAAAAAAGGTTTTGCAAAGGTGCAGAGCAAAATGACAAATAATCTAATAGCTAGAGTTCTAAACTACTTCAGTGCAGCAATCAAAATTGCATTGAAAATTAACTTTTTGCTAAATTTGCAGAGATTACCAGAATTTAGTCTCGAATGCAACTTTGTATGATGCACCATGTCGCATTCATAGAAAATTTTTTTAGAAAAAAAATATTAGATTTTTTGTAATTTTGTTGGGAATTGGAATTTTTTATCTAAATTTCTGATTGCATCACTAAATATACAAAAATAATTATTTTTCGTAATTTTCCTAATATATTTTATTTAAGTTTAATTGCTTGATTGCATGATAAATTCTCAAATTAATTTTCTTTTTTTTTAAAAGAATAGTTTAAGGAAGATTTCTCCCTAAGGCTTCTCAAAATGGAGCTTAGTCCTTCTTTTAAGCCTCATGATAAATGGAATATAGTTAATTGAGTTTTGAGATCTAAAAAAAATAAAATTAAAATAAAATTAAAAATTCGAGTAAATTAATTTTCTTGAGTTTTGTCAATAAATGATTGATCCTTTATAAAAATCAAAATATTGAATCAAATAATTCTGAAGTAAAAAGTGTACAAAGGGAAGAAATGAGGATACTTCAAAAGGTTTATAATTATTACATATGACAAAAATACTGATGTTTTTATTTTCTTTAAAAATAATTAATAATTTTTATAAATTTATTTAAAGCTTCCTAATATTGGCTTTCAGATGTTATTTAGCTTTTTTTTATTTATTTCTTTCAATTCATCTTTTGTATTTTGACTGAATTTATTTTTATTTTTTTATCTAAAAATGCTTTAGCTCGCTACTCATTGACAAATAAATTACTAGATTTTTATTTAAAAATATTTAAAGACTAAATCTAAGGTTCTGAATAATGGTATAAAATGATTCCATTTTAGTCACTTAATTGTTGGTTATAAGATTTCAGTTAATACAAAAATTTCATTTATTAGGTTGTTTAATAAGTTTTTTTGTTTTTTTCTAGACTTTATTCATTTATAAAAACTAAAATAAAATATAATTAGTCACTAAAATAATTTCCTTCGCTAGAAATACACATCTCCCATCTTTCTGGAAGCATTTTGATACCTCGCTCGTAGAAGCTGGCTGGTTTTGAGGTGAAATATTGACTGATGTCTTTTTTAGTTTCCTCCAAGTCTGAGTAACTTTTTTCACTGAGGAAGTGCTGCATGGATCGGAACAAATGGAAATCTGAAGGAGCTAAGTCTGGTGAATAAGCTGGGTGAGATAAGACTTCCCAGTCTAGATTCTCTATCGTGTTCGGAGTCGTTTTTGCAACATGTGGCCTAGCGTTGTCATGTAGAAGTTTCACTTTTCGCTCTCCTTTAGCTCTGTGTGGCCGTTTTGTTTCCAAAGCGTGACTCAAACGTATCAATTGTTGTGAATAAAGGTCTGCGGTTATCGTTTGCTTGGGTTGCAGTAGCTCATTATAGATTATACCCTTCTGATCCCACCAAACACGCGTCATCAGCTTCGACGGTTCTCCCAACGCGTTCTTTGTCATTGAGGTCGAAATCTCCAGCTTTGAATCGAGCAAACCAATTTTGACAAGTGCGAACAGTCAGAGCGTCGTCGCCATATACCAAACAAATCGCGTTGATAGCCTCTGTCGCATTTTTTCCTTCGTTAAACTTGAATAACATGCAATGGCGGATATGCATTTTTTTGTCATACATTTTTATTTAGTTAATTATTTAAAAATTTAAAAAGCAAACATATAATCTTATATATCATTTGAAAGAAAAAGAGTTGCTCTTTCAAATGATGTACAACATTGCATAAAAAAGTTTAATCTTTGATGAGATTTTTTCATTTAAAAATCGACGAAAAAACTTATTAAACAACCTAATAATAAAGAGAAAGAAAATAGAAAGTGATAAGAAAAGACCTTGAGCGAATGAACCACAACTAAAAAAGTTTATATTATTATTTTTTTTTCTTAAAATCCAAATGTCTGAATAAATGAGGAAAATTTTTCTAAAATGTGCTAAATATTAAAGATCAAAAATATTAAAATTTTTAATGAATTTTTTTCCTTTAAAGCTCATGAGATTTGAAGATTTTTATTTTATTTAATTTTTAATAATAGAATAAATATTTTTTTGCTTCTTTTTTCAACAATTGTTATATTGTTTCATTCTATTTAATATGTTAAGAATGTAATTAAAATGTTGACAAATTATTGTTAATTATACAAAACTCTATTTTCAATATCTTGTTTTCTAAATGATAATAGTTATTTTTTTTATAAAGGATTGATTTGACATGATGGTCGACAGTAAAAAAAATTTTTTTAAGCTTTTTTCTATAAAAAATAATAGTTACTTGAATTCAAGATTTTTACAGTAAAAAATGATATAATGAGATAAAAAATGTAAATTTTTTTAGTTTTCAAATTTTCTAAGGTAATGGCAGCCGTCTACTTAAAATCATTATCATTATCTTGGTGAGCTTAAAAATACTCATGTTTTTTAATTTTTTTAATTTTAAAAATGTGGAAATTTACGTAATTTTTTAATAGAATTAATTAAATACGATTTTAAAAGCAATTTTTAAAAATTTGAGAATGAAATTGATCCAAAGTGAACCACATACAGAATTTGCTTAAACGCATCCGGTAAAAAATTCAATTTAGATGCAACAAAATATCTATTTCATTAAAAAATTAAAATTTTATTTTTTAGTAAATTAGGTAAAAAATTTTTTTCAGATCAAAAATGCAAACCAGGGAGAAAAAAAAAACAGAATTTGGTAATTTATATTAATTAGTTAGCCCTTTTCTATTAATTATATAACAAGTATTTTTTGTAAAGAGAATTGAGTTGAATCTAAAAGTTCTAATCTATCAAGACAATCAAATAGAAAAAAAATTTAAAACATGTTATATAAAATAAAATAATTAATTAAAATAAATGTACAGAAATTTGAGAAAAATTGCAAAAATTAAATAAAAACACAAAACAAAAAAATTAATAATTAAATATTTTTATAAAAGAAAATACGGAAATATTCAAAAATTGGACCGAAGTTGTTTTTGAAATAGTTGATTTATTACCAGAAAATTTAATAAAAACATTTGTAAGCATTAAAATTTTGTTTTTTATTTCATAAATTATTTCGTGTAGATTTCGGATTCTATAACAAAAATCAAAACTCAATTTTCTTCGAGAAAGTGCCGCGAGTACTTGTGTTTTTTGCTGTCCCGTAGTGCACCTAAAGTACTGCCTCAAACAAACTTGAACTTAATATTTCCCGTGATGCTCGATTTGTGCAATGACACTCAGTACGAAATCCGAGCGACGGCCTGCCGGTGCTTATCAACTGTGTCCAAGAGCCTCGGCTCCGAAATATGCATGGATCTTGTTGTGCCAGAAATGTTCAAGTTTTTGTGCGATGAATCGATGCTTGTCAGAACCAGTTGCTTTCAGTCTTTGATTGACATGTTAGATCTTTTCCAAGATTGTGAGTTAAAAAGATAGAGTGGTAAAAAAATTAATTATCTGCTTTAGATGATGCCAAAAATTATCTTTTGAAAAAAATTCAGTCATTTATTGAATACGGTACGTCAGTCCGAGATGAGAACTATTTGCTTACAGTGTCTAAAAATTTGGGAATTATTGTCGAGTCATTCTATGGTAAGTTCAATTTTTTATTCCAAGATTAAACAAAATTTTTTTTCTGTAGAAATTATGAGTTCTCAAATTAAGCTCTTTTTTGTTGATGTTTTTTATCAATTGTGTAAAAATGAAAGCCTTTTTTCCAAAAGAGTACATTGAAAAAACTTTAAAAGACTAAATTATTAATTAATTTAACAATTAAAGTCTGTCAATGAGACAAAATACAATTGGAACATGAGTAAAATAAGCCTTGCCAGTGCTTTTCCAGTAAATTTTAGCCTATTTATGATATGATAAAGTATAGGAGAATTTTATATTAGAGTATTATTTTGATTACGAATTCGGTTAACTTTGAGAACAAGCTAAGTCAATGTTTGACAAGTCTGGTGAAGGACAGAAACGAAAAAGTCCGCGAAGCTATTGCCCTACAAATGATACCAGTATAACATTTAATTATTTGAAAAGAAAAATCTTTACATTTTTTAAATTTAGATTGCTGATAAGCTTGGCAAGCAGCAACAACATTTGATTATAAATGATTTTTGCACCACAATGTCTGATAACTCTACCATTGTTCAGACAGTTGTTGTCAATAGTTTGGAAAAATTTCTAAAATTGTTTATAAAGCATGATTCTAATGGATTTTTATCCGACTCTCAAGTAATTTAAAAATTAAAGTTTTAAATTGTTTGATTATTCATTTATTTAGCAAATGCCTGGTTATCAGTTGATTTTAAAAAGATTATTCGAACTCGAAACTTCAATTAGTCAATCGTATAAATATTCGCTACATGTTTTGATTTTGAACTCTTTAGAATTGATGCCGTGGTTAGTGTCTACTGATGTTCTTGTTGAAAGAATCCTGCCACTTCTTGAAACAAGAATTGATGCAGTAAGTATTCTTTGTGTCTTTTTGTGAATTTAGAAGAACAATAATTTTTTTTTTTAATATAACTCAAAAAATTAGCTTCACCGATTCTAATTTTAATTTACTGGATCATTTCTAAACAGATTCCTAGGAGAAGGGAAAAAAGGGTTCTTAAAAAAAAATTATTTGCAAGTTCAATTTTACAAAGAGGAACAAGGCTCATCAAACACAATTTATTTTGCCACAAATATTTAAAAAAATAAAAAAAAAATAATTTTTTATTTTACCAGAAATTGAAAATAAAGAATTTTATTTTTTTTCCATTAAAATTTATTTGAAAAAAAATTTAAAATTAAAAAAGATTAAAAAACTGTATTTATTACTACATTTATTTATACAAGTTCGATTCATCAATTTACTTCCAAATTAAAAAAATTCTAAATAAAAGGTGATTTTTTATTTAATCAAGTGTTAATCTTTTTTTAATGCAAATCGTTTCGAGCAATGTGTACATTTATTTAATATTTATGGTTTCGTTGAAAAATGAAAAAATAAGAATTAAATAAAAAATGGAATTTTTCACGGATATAAGATTTTAATCGAAAGATCTGATATCTTTTAAATGATTTCATTATAACTCAAATTTTAGTCCATGATTTATTTGTAGAACTTTTGTATATTTCCGCTATTGTAGAATTTAATTAAATAAAATAAACCCATTTTTTTTAAATCCATGTTTTATTTAATTTATTTAATTGACGAAATTTTACCATACATGACAAAATTTTCTTCAAATTCAGTAAAAAATAGTAAAATTAACTTTTTATTTAAAAAAAAAATGAAAAAGAAACTTATTTTTTTTAGCTTTTAATATTTTACCCAAATATTAGAAATAAAGAATACTAAATAAATTACAATGTGCTTTTTTACTTTTAGTGGACAATGGGGACCTCTTTATACCAGACTTGAAATATGGTATCTTTTTTTTGATTAATTCTTTTCATGTACACACTGGTTCCGTGAGCAGGTGAAGTTTGGTGGCCCTTCCTAGAGATTTCTCGACAATTTTAATATTCTCCATACTAGATATTGACCATACAGCAGCTGCATATTCAAGATGAGGTCCAAATAAATAATTTCAAAAATTTTCTGATAATTTTTCTTTTGAAACTAATATCTTTGAAAATTTATCAAATTCATGAATTTCACTACCCAAAATTTCTAATTAAAATCACAAAAATTATTGAGTTCAATATTGGGGTTGAAATAAATTAAATAAATAAATAAAAGAAATAAATTTTGTTATATCTTTTTTTGTTCATTTAATTTTTTTATAATTTTTTTTTAGAAATTATTAATTTTTTAGGGTAAAAACTAAACTCCAGATTTTTTCCAAATAACTATTTTCGATATAAAAAGATAAAAATAAAACTATTGTTAATCTAAAAATTGCAAAACAAAAATAAATATTTTATAAATCTTGTTCATGATAAAGTTTATTATTATTAATTTTTAAATTTCACTTAGCGAGCGCTTCCAGTGCGTCAAGCAGCTGCCAGAACAATTTTGATAATTTTACGTAAAATACCACGAGTGGCTGTACGCAACAACTTTTTGGATAAATTGCTCCAACTAAGCTGTCACAAGAGCTGTTATAAGAGAATTTTTTTCATCGATATTTGCAACATGGTTCTGCAGTTGTATTCCAAGAACTTTTTCAAAAGCTACTTCTACCAGCCTTGTATCCGCTTAGCCCATGACAAAGTCGTCAATGTAAGGATAAGTTTTGTGAAAATTTTAGTGGATTTGAAGCGAATATGGCGCTTTCAAGTCGATCGAGACAAACTCGAAAATTTGGAATCAATCGCCAAAACCCTCCTACACGACAAAGACAAAGATGTTTTCGAACTAGCTCAAAGGGCTATTGTACAAATGGATTTTATTAAATCTTATGTAAATGTAAGAACTTCAAATTTCAAATAAATTTAAGATTTTAATGTTTTTTTAACTAGAATGAAAGTGAAGAAAGATTAAATAGAATCAAGGAAGAAGAAGAGAATTACTGGTTCGAATTGGTGAGTTTTTTTTAGCAAAAATGTCTGAATCTAAAAATAAATTTTGTTTTTCCAAAGGAACCAAAAAAGAGTAAAAATGATCCCCGATTGAGCAGTAGTTTTAATAAAATTGACTCAGCTTCTGCGACCAGTGTTGGCAAGGCTTCTCTTTCTAGAAACCAGAGCCGATTAACAAAAAACACAGGACATCAAAATTTAAGATCAAGTTTGAAGATAGAGTCGAATTTACACGATAGACCGCACAGTTTAGTAGACATGCATCAAAAGCCAAATCATACTGAAAAACGAACTCAAAATCTAAGTCTTACTTTGACAGAAAAGTAAATATTAGTGACAACAAAATATTATTTTGTTTATAAATTTTTTAAGGCCTAAAGTAAAACCGTTACAGCAACGAAGAAACTCAATCAATTCCGAAATTTACAATTGTATTTTTTTTTAATTATTTTTAATTTTGAATTAAATATTTTTTTTCAAGCTACATTGTCATCTGGAAGTCCAGTAAATAGTCGTACATCAATAACTTCTATTTCGAAGAGAAAATAAAATTTTATTGTATTTTTTTTAATTTTTTTACATCTATTAAATAAAGATATAAATAAAAATGACCAAAAAATTTAGACATATTTTTACACATTTATTTAATGAATTTTGCTGACAAATTTGTAATTTTTTTTCATATTTTTCAAGTCAAATCAAACAAAAATAATGAAAATCATTTAAATTTCTTTCGGTTTCTGATCATCCTCAGGTTATTGCTTGATTTAAAAAATAATGTAGGGTTACTAAGAGATTTATTAATAAAATTCGACTAGTAAAAAATAAATATATTAAGTTTTATTCAAGGTCTTCATCGCTTTTTTCAACAATGCTGCACTTGCGAGCCAGATACTTGCTTGAATCACTGAATAATCTTAGAGTAGTGGCTGTACGTCTGTACTTCTTTTGACCATTTATTCTTGGATCTGACACCATTTTGCTAATGCCGAACCTGATTCGCCTCAATTTCGAAGTTATTTCGGGAAATTGAGTCGACTCGGCCATCGGTGGACTGTCTACTTCATGTTGTCTGATAATTTGGTCCGCGTAAGATTTGATCAAGTCCCATGCTGCATCCATGTCCTGCTCGGTTGAATTTTCTGCATTGACACAAAAGCGTATCACATACTTTTCGTCCAGCATGGATGGTACCATGTGAATTTTGCCACTGTCGTTCAGAACAAAAAGAAGGTTTTGACTTAAGGAATTGGGGCCCTTGAGTCTAAAACACAGCAGACCCAGTACTACTTTCCCCAATATCTCGAATCTAGAATCACTAAGAATCAATTTCTCTAAATAGTTTGCCAAACGGACATGTTCGCGGATGTATCGCTGCAGACCCTCCAGTCCATAGGATCTAATAGTGAACCACATTTTGAGCGAACGAAACCTTCTGCTTAATGCAATGCCCCAGTGTCTATAATCGATTGCTTTGTCCATTTCTTTGTAGCGCAAGTAAATCGGATCGACCGATAATGCTTTGGTCAGCATATATTTGTCTTTCACCTTAAAAAATTACCTAATTAAAATAATTGAAAAAGTGTTTTCTTCTCAAAACTTATCATAAACAAGAACAGTCGAAATTCATCAGCATCCATTTATTCGGATTAAAATTAAAGGAATTAACAAGCTTTAAAAAATTTTTATTTTAATAAAATTTTATTTTTTTGAATTTTTTTCAAATTTTACTTCAAGGCCGACTGAAAAGTAGCGGAATTCCTCGCATATCAGAGCACTGCCCGCATAAGCTCCATCTACATGTAGATAGACCTCTTCTCTTTTGCACACATTGCCAACCTCGACCAAGTTATCAAAAGAACAACACGATGTAGTGCCCAAAGTACAAGAAACCTATTTAAATTATTTTTTATATGAATAAAAATATTAAAAAAAAATTGTTTTACAAAAAAAGGTATTAATCCATTGCTCTTGTCGTCTTTAATTGCTTTTTCAACAGTGGCGCCGCGCAGTGAATAATTTTCATCATGATCCAAGAGTCGAATTTTTACCATTGCAATCATTCCGGCCTTTTCTACACATGAATGTGCCTTTGATTAATTAAAATAAAATAAAAGTAAAATTTAGAAAAATTTTATTTATTAATTAGATACCAATTTCGATGTGTACATGACCAGTTTGGACAAAAGAACACCATCTTCAACAAATGGGTGTTGAGACTTCAATTGTCTGAGAATATTTCCCCTTGCGGATAAAAGGGCAACCAAGACACATTCACTCGCCGATCCAAGCACAACTCCACCACCCACTGGTTTCGGATCTAAAATTACATCATCACTCTCTTTTTCCAATTCATCATTTTCAGCCTTGGACTCGTCCTTTTCACTCAGATGACCATTCTCAATCTCATCTGAAAATGGTAGCAAAAATTTTGGCAAATTCAGTAATCTGCCCAACCAGTCCAAAACAATAGTCTCCAATTCAGTACATGACGGGCTCGATGCCCAAGAAAATCCGACTATTCCTAGACCAGCTGATAATATTTCACCCAGAATGGACGGATATGAATTACCAGCCGGAAAATAGGCGTGAAATCTCGGATGTTGCCAATGGGTTATACCAGGCAAAATTTTTGATTCAAAGTCCTTGAAAATTGAGTCCCATTGCTCAGCTTTTACTGGCGCTTCCCTTGGTAAAAGTGATTTTAAATAACCCGGCTCTACATCCGGCGTGACTCGCTCATGTCTTTTATTAATTTTTGAAAAAAAATCTTTTAAAAATTTTATTCATTGTTACTTAATATTTTCCATATAATCGGCTATGTAGTCGATCAGCTCTTTGCCTTTAATTCGGAATTCGTCTGAATTCATTTTTTTTCCTAAAAGTAAGTAATGAATAAATCAGGCCTTAAAGGAACAAAATTAGTGACGCAATTATTGAAATACGTGTTCGAAGAGTTAGATAAGCTAATTAGGAAAAAGTTTGTTGGCTTTGTTTGGGGTCTTTTGTGGCATCACATTTCAAAAAACTTAAGATTAAGGCACTTAAATTTCGATATATTTATTTGGATAAATAGTTATGAATTTTTTGGTAATTTTAATTTAATTTGGGCAAATATTTATAAACGAAGTCTGATTCTTGAGCAGATGAGCAAAGCTTAATAGATAAAAATGGAATGTTTATGACACATGCAAACAAAAGGCAGCAGTGTCGCCTAAATCCTGAGTGTTTATTATTTTATGGCTGGTAATTAAATATCAGTCAGAAACAAAATTGTGGTTATAAAGTTATTGATCTAAATGGTGATGAGTAATTTATGGTTTTGACATATTATGGGAATAGGTTGAATCGATTTTCAAACAAACTCTAGTTAATTGATTTCGAATCAATGTTATGAAATCTAAATTTACTTAATTTTATTTGAATAAATTGAATTTCTTATTTTGATGTATAAAATATTTATTTTAGAGTGGGTTAAAATTTTGCAGATTTAATTAATAAACTTAGATTAAAAAAAAACACATTTAGATTTTGGAAAATTTTATTTTAAATTTTAGAATTATTTAAATCATTGAATTAAATTTTTTAGTATAAATTTTATACAATTGAATAATTATTTTTTCTTGACTTTAAAAATCAATTGAAACAATTAAAAATTTTGACTGTTAATTAACAAAAAAATTTAATTTTATTTTAACATTCCTTTGTTTTTTTATTTTTAAATCATTGAATCTTGTCACTTGCTAGATTTGATCAGAATTTTTTTTATTTTGCAAATAAGTCTTTACAGTGAATGAACCATAAGCAACAATAACCATTGATCAAAGATGGACATGTCAAAAATATTAAGGAAGAACAAATTGAGAAAATAATAAAATAAAATTTGGAATTTTTTCAAATATTCACAATTAAATTTATAATCAGAAACTTATAGGAAAATCTGAAGTAAAAGTAAGTATGAGAATTTTCGCTTTGATTAAGTTAAATTTATTTCAGTTTTTGGTTCAAGAGAATGATATTTTTTTTTAATTTTAAAGTGCCCCAAATCAAAAACTGAAGTCAGACAAATTAATTTCGGGTCTAATAACCTCAGTCAACTTACTCAATCGCAAGTGATTTTTTTTAATTAAAGCTTGTAAATCTCTATAAAAATCTTGTTAAAAATTTTTTATTATCTAAGTTCAAATTTCAAGAATATTAAATTAATATGTCTGATTAAACGGTTTATAATTTAGAGCATTTAAAGAAAATAAATAAAAATTTTAACTTGATTTAAATCTTAAGCTAAATTTATAGAAAATAAATTAAACATCTGTCAAAACTAATCTGTTTTGTATTTATATCCAGATTATCTCCTAGCTAATGTTGAGTTTTGCTAGTTTTTATCCCAACATTTGATGAATTAGCACAAAATTTTCAATAAATTTCTTCTGTTCCTGGAATAACTTTGAGCTAAGGAAATCAATTATCAACATTTTTATTTGTTAATATGTACTGAAAGCATCGATCATTTGTGAAAGCTTTTAAAAAAAATTTAAATAATTACTTTTTATTATTTTTGTATAGAAATTAAAAAATAAATTAATTTTCATCAATAGTTTGGCATTGATTGAAGCCGAGAATTCCAAGTCTAATTTTGTTACATATTTTTGAATACAAATCAAACGATTGCGGATGAATATAGTCTTTTTGGATTTGATTCAATTTAATCGGCTCTATAGAAAAATAAAATTTGAAAATATATTATCAATTAATTATTTAATACTTGTGAAACAGCTAATGACAGAGCCAAAAAATATAACTATCAACACCGCTATAAGACCGTACCATTCGTAAGTAATATTTAAAAGTTCGTAGTCATTAGAAGTTGTGTTCTTAAGAGTGAAGCTACAGTTTTGATTGAATATGTTTTTGGTCAGATTTGACTCGAAGACATAAAAATTTATGTAGATAAAAACCGAAAAACTAAAGCTAAGTAGACCTCCGAAGAAAGCTCCATTACCATTTGTGAACGGAAAGAAAAATCCGATAATGAACATGCCCAGAATCGGTCCACATGTTATACTTGAAAAATTTATAAAATCAAAATGACAAACTATTTAATTGAATTTTATGTGACAATTTAATTTTTTTTAAATAAACGAAAATACTGAAGTTAGGAACAAGTCACAAAAATTTTAGTCTTTTTTCCTATTTTCTATCGAGCAAATAAGCTCGAAATTTCGCTTGATGCAAAAAAATTAATATTTATTTAAAATCAAACCCCTACAGGTAAATCATTTCAATACAATTCAGCATGTAATAATTTTTGACAGTTTCAATTAATTTAGAAAACACAATTTAAAATTTTATCTAGATTCAGTATTTTGGTTTTGTTAATATATTATTAAAATTATTTAATAATTTTTTTCTACCTAAACAGTGATAGAACAGCCTATGAAAACAAAAAATAAATATTTGATTCTGAATTATAGGATTAAAAGCTACCTGTAAAGTGTCTTTAAGCAAATGTGGTATATAAGTCAATGATAGGATTAATATTCCGTATAGAATGCTCAAGATCATCGACATTTGTACACATTTTTTTTCATTTAATTCCATTTTAAATAAACCTTTGAGAATACTCTCTAAAGTCACTGCTGTCAAACTGTTTAGCCCACTACTCATTGAACTTCAAAGATTTTTTACTTCAAAATTATTTGACTATAAAAAAATCACCTCAGTGAAGCTGCAAAAAGCAGGGCCAAAAAAACACCTGGAAGTCCATTTATATCATACAAGTCGTTCATCACAAATTCCGGAAATAGCTTCAGTTTAAGTAAAGAATATCTTTTTTATTTTGTTTGAAATTACCATTTCCCCGTCTCTGTTGCCTAAAAAATCACATCCATGATTCATGGCAAATATGTTCATTCCAATAAGAAGAAGAATTATGACTACAAAAGAGTAAATAGCCAAGTTTATATAAACCGCTCTTTAGAAAACTTAGCTAAAACTTTGAATACAAAATTTTTCAAAAACTAAACCTTTTGGCAATTTTCAAAGATGAGGCACACATGTATCTTTGGATTTGGGACTGATTGGCACCAAATATGCCTAGCCATTGGAAACCATAGCCAATAGTCAAACTCAAAATAGTGTGTCTACTATTTGGATTGATGTCCAAGCTTTTAAGTTTATTTTATTAAGCGTTAAAAAGATTTTAATTCCAACTTGAATAAATTTATGCGGTTGTATGACCAATTTGTTTCTATAACCCGGCTCAGCCCTCCGGATTTACTAAGACCAACTATTAAAATAAAGACTATTCCGAAGCATATTACTAGGACCTGGAAAACATCTGTCCACATCACCGTCACCATTCCGCCCTTGATAAAAAAATTTCTTAGCTAATTTTTTCCAAAGTCACAAAATCAATGAAAATTTTTTCTATCATTCCGATTACAAAATTTGACTTTGGACTCAAAAACAAATTTGATTTTAAATGCCAGAATATTAAGTTTGAAAAAATTTGCCTTTTAAAAACACAAATTGATATGATTAGAACAAAAATTCCTGGCATCTAAGTTTATCAATTCGAACAAATATAAGAATACCACTGTGGTATAGAATGTGGATATGACTCCTATAGTTATGACCAAAACCCATAGGTTCATTTTTGTGGCTGTATGTATGGCCACAGCTGGTCCATAGAGCACAAACGCCAGATACAACGACTAGATGGTAAATTTTATTTAAAATTTTTTTCTTACACACTAGAACAAAAAACTTACTGTTTGAGTAATAAAGATAGCTGTTGCCAGATATTTTACTTTTTTATCAAAACGTTTTTCTAAATACTTTTAAATCAAGGCCTAGGTTAAAGTGAAATCTTAGAAAATTTGATTAATTTAAACCTCGTAGGCAGATGTGTAGCCAAGTTTGGTGAAAAGGGGTACGAACACTTGGCAAGTAGTGATGCAGCAGATCGCAAAGCCGACTATGGACCACACAAACATAATACCACTGTTATACACTTCCAAAGGTGTGCCTAGAATGGTGGCACTCGAAACGAAGCTGGCAAAAAGACTCATGGATACGGGAATCGAGCCCATCGATCTATCAACTACAAAAACACTGTTTGCCTCCAGTTTTTTGCCAAAACAGCCGAAAAATATTCCAATTCCGGTCGATATACACAACATCAGCATAAAAATTATATAATCAAGACCCTGCAAGTGATGTGATGAATCGCTGGAATTTTTCATTGTTACTCAAAATTAAATAAATTTTTTTTCAATCCTCAAATTTTTTTTTCAAAAAGTTAAATGTATTTATAAAAAGATTGAGTGACATTTATTAATCCATGTTATCAATGATTTATTTTCTGATTTTTAAATTTAGATTTTTTATCTAATAAATTTGATTAGCTAAATGAAAGCTAGAATTTATCTTGTACTCTTGATTTATGTGTATTCGGCTTTGGGAACAGCAGTAGTAAAATACGACAGAATGAGATAATCAAATATTCTATTAGTTTCTATGACAATTTATAAAATTCAACATTAATTTTATACAGAGACAAAATTCGATATCAAATCGTCATTCCGGTGTTTATTTGACTGATCATTTTTGAATTAAACTAATTGCTTTAATTGCTCAATTTTCTAAACTGTAATTATTAATCTAACTTGGGAAAAGCCTCATTTTGTTTTATTTTAATTTTTGTAAAAATTTTTCATTTTTAGCTTTGTTTAATTAACAAAAAAATTTTAAGGCTTTTTTAGAAATGCTTCAACTAGATTGTTTAATGATACTTTAAAAAAAGATGTCAATCATATAAATTTGGAACTTCTGTTCCAGATCAGTCCTCAAAGCACCAAAGACAGTTTAAAATTTTGTTCTTTTTCAAACTAATTACAAAAAAAATATTTGAGCGACGGCTCCAATCTGACACAAAAGTTACTGCATCTAGTCGATCTCTTACACCGCAATTATTTTGCTCAAGAAGGTACTGGAATTTGAGATAGCATGGGACAAAATATTTTCTTAGCTAAAATTTTTAAATTTCCTCAAATTTATTTTTTAAAAGAAAAAAATTTAATCTATTCTATTAATTCCTGTAAAAAAGTACAAAATTGATATGAGAAATGATATTTAATAGAAAAAATATCGATTAGGGAGTAAGTGATCTCATTGTAAAAATATCTTGCCATTTAATAGAAAATTTTCAAAAGTTTTTAAATATTTTTAGTAGAGATTAAAAATAATTAGGTGGTGGAAATTTGATTGATTGCATTTTACCAAGTAATTAAGTCGATGGATTACAAAGCCTTAAAGAGAAGACCTGTCGGAATTTAAAAGTGCTGAAGGATTATTTTTTTAAATGTTTATTAACATAATAAACATCTAGAAGATAATTTCCATATTCGCATTTCTAATTCGCTTTTTATCTTAGTTTATTCATGCAAATTATTTTTGAGCAAATTGGCTCAGTTTTTATTTTCAATATTGTCAATAATTCATCCCACAGTCTTTATCTCAATTTGCCTATTTAAGTTATTAAATTTTGCAACAAAATTAATTTGTTTTTATTTGATTTTTCCTTGAGGATGATTTATTAAAATCGTCAAACAAAGCTAATGAGGCTCAATTTTATTAATTAAAAAAAACATTTACCAATTGCCGCCATTCGACTGGCAGCTTTAGTTTTTTATTAACTAAAAAGTCTTGTTTTCCTTTCCGTTTGAAGCGCTTTTGTTGCTTATCTCCTAAAAAATTCTAATTTTTTACAAGTTATTTAATCAAAGTATGCAAATGATCAAAATTTCTACATAATATCATACCTTTAAATTATAATTTTAAAATTTCAATCAAAATTTAGAAATAGTTTTTTTTTGTTTTCAATTCTAATAAAAATGCATCATTAAAATAAAAAAAGATAAATGCCGGGTTCTTTGGAGCGAACAAATTCAACAAAAGACTTAGGGAAATAAAGAAATGAATGAATCATCAGTTTATTTCGATATAAAAAGCAGCTTTTTTGCTCAAAAATTTTTAATTAGAGTGCGCCTGGTAAGCTTTAATTAACAAGTTTATGAATATGGAGCAAATCGGCGTCCTTTCGAGGATCCAGAAGCCATTTCGAACCTGTTTTATATTCTCGTCTATTCAAATCGATAATTTATTCCAAGCTTCTGAGCAACTGGTAACAAGAATTGAACTGAATTAAGTCTGAAGCAATTATTTTTGATGGTGTCCATGAAGAACAGATAAATATTTAATTTATGGCAATAATGAACCATTATGGTTTTTTGATATATTCTTCTTTCTACTAAGAAAAATATTTGTGTTTAAAAATTCCCTTTTTATATTTTTTAGAATTTAGAAAAAAAATGTTTTATTCGAAAATGTTATGTAAATATAATTATTATGAGATATAATTAAATAGTTGTAGAAAAAAATAGAAGCGATTTTTTCAAAATAATCAGAAATCAATCCAACGAAAATCATTAATAATTCATCGATTTAATTACGTTTATTGGCACAATGGCATTAGCTCAAACTTCGATGTTTTCTACCAGACTCAAGCTTGAGAGCCCGCTGCCACTTATGCTCGCAAACAACAATTTTCTCAAATGGACTGAAGTGATTTGGATTTTTTTTAAGAAAATTTTATCTAAGTTATTTTGTAGCCCAGCAATTCTAGTGAAAAGAGTTCACCAGTGTTTGTTACTCTCAGAACCGACCCCAAGGGTTTTATCATCTACTGGCGCGATTGGAACAAGGTATTCTATTTTTTTATTTTTTCATCTGACTAGGGTTAATAGGCTGCCTTTGACAACTTGATTTGAACAAAAAAATCAAAAAATTAATTAAAAACGTCAAAAATTAAATAAATGTCTTTGAGATTTGTTAAATTAATGAACAAATAAGTTTTGCTAATTAATTTGATTTAAGTATTTGACTGCTAAATAAAAAATACAAGCAAAAGAGCCTAAAATAAAAATTGAATGATGTTTTTTTAAATAATTATTTTTTTAAATATAAATAAGAGTTCTTATTGCAAAATTTGATTAAACAAAGTTTTTTAAGTTTCTTTAAATTAGCAATTAATTCATTTTTAGTCTTATGAAAAATCAAATCAATAATTTTATAATTAAAAATTTTAGGCTCAATTTTTATTTAAATAACGCTGTCAAAATCACCTAATATTGAATAAAATATTTATTTTTTTTAATAAATTTAAATAAAAGAAAAAGAAAATCGAGAAAATATTGCAAAATAGTGTAATATCCCATAATGAACTTTTTTTACCTAAAATTATATCTTTAATTTCTATTTTAAAATCAATCAAATTAGATCTTGATTGATGCTTGATTGATTGATTTTTTGGTCCACGAAAAAATTTAGATTTGTTATAAAAATGGAGAAAATGCTTTAAATGTAATTTTAATTTCTGCACTGAACCCCTCAATGCCATAAACGGGCGTTAGCTCGAGCCATTTTTCATATTTGAATTAAAAAACAATAAATTAAAAAATTATTAAAAGATATCAGATTTTTTGGAAATATCATGCATACGTGACGTAAAGACTGGCAAATACGCTTCTGTTCCAAAAGTAAAGCATTTTTTTTTTCTATAATTAAATTAATCATGTATATTCGAGGATGACAATTCCAAAGAAGTGTTATTTGCTGGAAAGTCGACAGGCTCATTGCAACACCGAACACTGTCGCTTTACTACGGTCCTGATTTTTGCAGTATACAAATAATTAATTTTGTATCCGTAGCTGAAAATGCTGTTGATATAATTCAAGTAAAATACAAAGAAAAATTTTTGTATAAAAGCCTAATCTTTTTTCCAAGTCCTGGGCTAATTTTTTGTTCAAATGCATTACCAATCAAAGAATGCAAAATTTGTCACCTTGGGAAAATCTAATCAAGCTAAGAAGCTGTCTATTATACGGCCGAGCTGTAATGGACAGCAAAAGTCATGAGTTCAAACTTCCTGTCAAAACGTAAATTATTTAAAAAATAGCTTGCATATTTTAATAGAAAAAAATAATTAAAAAGTCTTGTGGATTCCCTCGTGTCAAGTGGTAAATCGAGTGAAGCTGAGAGAAATAATGTCTACGCTGCTTTACATTCCGTTGGTCTTCCATACGGAAAAGTAATAATCAAATTTAGAAAAAAAATCAAAAATTTTTGTTTAAAAATATTCAATTTTTTTAAAGAATGATTTAATGGATGAAAAAAATTTTAGTATAGAGCGATTTTTTAAGCTAATAGTGACTTTAACATCAACTCGGGACATAGATCCGATATTTTTGAATTAGTAAGCTAGACTTTTTCTAAATAAAATAAAGTTAAAAATTTTCAATTTCACATTTTATCTTTTTTAATTTTGATTTAACCAGCTGGAAAGAGTAAGTACTTGTTGAGTGTTGTCCGAGTTGAGCACGTTGTGGTTGTTTTTTTATTCTTTAACTGTTTTAGGAAAAAATAAACAAAATTTTTGATTTTTTGATAAGAAATTTTAAATTTTAGCGCTACTAAATCAAAACAATATTTGAATGCGGAAAAATTTGAGCAATTTCTGAACAAAGAACAGAGAGATCCGAGTCTAAATGAGCTTTTGTATCCATTTTACTCGCTGCAAAAAGCTACCGAATTGATTCAAAGATACGAAATAGACGACTCATTTAGAAAAAAAAGTTATTTTTATTTAAAATAAAATAAAATAGAAAGTTAATTGAAAAAATTATCAGAAAAGTTGTCCAGCGAGGGGTTACTGCGGTATTTGATGGACTTTGAAAACGAAGTTATTGATCCGAAAAAATATGAGCTGCAGGACCAAGACATGAACCACCCTTTGAGTCATTACTTCATTAACTCGAGCCACAACACCTATTTAACAGGACATCAGCTGACTGGAAAAAGTGATCCAGAAATGTACCGACAAGTGCTGCTAAGTGGTTGCCGCTGCATAGAGCTTGATTGCCACGAAGACGATAGTTCAGATGAACCCATTATTACTCATGGCAGAACTTGGTGTACAAAAATTTTTTTCTACGAGGCCATTCATGCCATCAACGAGTCCGCGTTTAAAACGTCCCCGTATCCAGTTTTGCTTTCGTTTGAAAATTACTGCGGCAAACGAATGCAAGAAAAGATGGTTAAATATTTAAAAGAAATTTTAGGTGACAAGCTTTTAATTGATCCGTTGTCGGAGCATCCAGTAATTTGCTCAATATTTTTCGAAAAAAAATCTTAATTTTTGTTAGCTCAAGCCCGGAGTTTCTCTTCCATCTCCAGAAGATCTAAAGTACAAAATTTTGATTAAATTTAGAAAAAAATCTTCCAAAGGTAAATAGCTCTTTGATTTTATTTGATTCTAAATGCAATATTTAGTACCTTTTAAATGTTTATTTTAAATTTTAAGAAAAATTATTCAAAAAATTTTCCAATAAAAATATGAAATAATTTTCCAAATTATTTTTCATTTTTAAAATCAGTTTTTTTAAAGTTTGGGCTTGGAAAAATTTCAAAAAAATTTTGACTTTAAATAAGAATGAAAATAAAAATAGTTTATTCTATTAAAATTAACTTTTGAATTTTAATTGTAAAAATTTTTCATAAGCAATTGTCAAAATAAAATATAAACATAAACTAATTTTTTTAAAAAAATTTTCTAAAATTTCTGCGTTATCCATTGTTTTATAAAAATTAATTGAATATTTTTAAGTACTTCAAACAAATGTGAATCGAAATGGTAATGGTCAGAATTACTTTCGCTCGATTTCTGACCAAAATGAAAAGCCGTGTTCACTTTCAAACGAGTCTAATCAAGAAGAAAATTTGCCTCGCATGGAAAGTGTAGCCACCAACAGTGATAGTTCTGATAGCGAAAAAGATGAAGCCCTATACAAAAAGCCTATAGGTCCCCATCTATCTAGCATATCAGTAATATTATACTGTAAATTTTAGACTCTTTATTTATAAATTGTTTACAAATAAAGGACTCGTCAGGTAACCAGGAAATATCAACTATAGAAATGGCTCAGCTGGTAAATTATTTACAACCAGCTACTTTTCGATCTTTTGAAATCGCGCAAAGTAATTTTAAATTTTTATATTGATGAAATTTTCAATCTTTTAAAATAGGAAAAAATCGAAGCTACGAAATGTTTTCTTTTGTTGAAACAAGCGCTTTTAATTTACACAAAGACAAATCATGTGAATTTGTCAAGTATTTGTTTTAATGAAAAAAAAAATTCAAATTTTCAAATTAAAAATTTTAAAGTTACAATAAAAAACAATTTAGTCGAATATACCCCAAAGGGACTCGGATATCATCCGACAATTTTATCCCTCAAGTAAAAATAAATTTTTTTGTCAAAAAATGCTTTTTAATAAAAATTTAGATATTCTGGAATGTTGGGTGTCAAATGGTTTCGTTGAATTTTCAAACTTTAGGCAATCTTTTTTATTAATAATTAGAAATAAATTAATAAATGTAGAAATAATTTTTTAAACTTTAGACATCGGGATGCAATTAAATTTGGGAAAATTTGAATATAACAATCGCTGTGGATACTTGCTCAAGCCGGAAATAATGCGTCGTATGGATGTTAGTAGAAATTTTGATCCTCTGACTGAAAATCCCATAGATGGAATTGTAGCTTCCACGCTCAGCATTAGGGTACTTTGGAGCCTGGTTAAATTTTAGTCTTTTACTTTTATTTAGATAATTAGCGGTATGTTTTTAAACCATGTCCGTAGTGAAGAAAAGCGAACAGGTTATTCGGTAACTGTGGAAATGTACGGCTTACCAGCCGACTCGGTTAGGGGCCAAAAAGCACACCGAGTCAAGGCTATGTCTTCAAAATATTTTAGTGTTATTTATTCAGATCCTTGCGGTTATCGTTTTAAAAAAGTAAATAAATTAAATAGATAACAAAATTTTTGTTTAAATTTATTTATTTTAGATAATTTTGCCTGAATTGGCATTATTAAAAATAACAGCCTTTGACGATCAAGCTAAACAAATTGGTCATAGAATTCTTCCAGTTGTTGGTCTTAAGCCAGGCTTTAGATTTATTTGTCTTAAAAATGAGAGCAATCAGCAGTTGTTGATGAGCAGTTTATTTGTTAATATTCAGCTTGGGGACTACATACCAGAAGAATATGAAGGTAAAGCAGTTTATGTTTGTTTTTATGATTGATTGAATTCTTATTTTTTTTAAGAATTCGCCTCTGCGCTCGTCAATCCGATTAGTTTTGTATCAAAATTGACTAAAGATGAAATTGTTAAGAATCTTACTGATGACACTAACGAGGTAAGTAGATTTGATTTTTATTATCTTGAGCTGCAGAGAAATTTTTATAAGAAAAAAAATTTTTTGCAGCCAAAATTTTGGTTCATTGAGTCATTAAAATTTAGAAAATATAATTTAGCCTAAAATTAGTTAGACTCGGTTTGAAATTATTTACAGGAAGTAATTTTTTTAATTAAATTTAATAAACAAGCTAAAATTAGACAAGAAAATTAGAAATATTTTTTTGAGAAAAAATTGTTAAAAGACAAATTTTGATGACCAAAACCAAAATTTTGAATTTTATTTATCTAAAAATTAAATTTTTCAGGATTTATTTCAAACTACTCGATTATAAGTCATTTTTTAAATTTTAATTAAAAGCTTTAATAAATCACTTTTTTAATCAAATAAATTAGAATAAATTTAACCAAAAATACTAACTTTTTTTATTGTATTAATAAAAATTTTATTTTAAAATTAAAAAAAAATTTTAATCCATTTTTATACAGAGCTCATCAAAAGAGAATGGTTTGTACGATTTGGAAGATGAATCGGAAGTCCAACATAATAAAATATCCAAGAGTGTTTCTAATTTGATCAACTTGATAGATAATGATCTTAAATTTCTTAACTGTGAAAGCATTACCAATTTGAACCTACGGGAGAACCGCTACTCGATTTCATGTGAAAAATACAACCAAATTAGAAAATCAGATTTGTTAAATACCAAGCTGTTAAGCAGCAGCATGTTCAATATTCCAAGATCTCAGTCGCTTTTTTTCAATGACTATGAGAGTCTCGAAAAGACCAAAAGAAGCTTTTCGTTGCTGAATGATCCGACCCTGTTTGCCGAAATCGATTTGGAAGACCTCATAAAAATGAAGAATAATCAAAATATACTTAAAAATTGTGAGAAAAAATGCCAGCGTTTGGAAAAAGAAGCTGAAAAAGTTTTTTAAATTTAAAAAAAAAAATTTTTTTTCTATAAGACTTTTTCCAAGAAAATCAAAGAGCTAAATGACAATTTAATAATTGAGCTTGACCGTCAGAAAACGGACTACAGCAAGCATAAGCTGAAACCGGATAAAAAACGAAAGCTTTTCGCCCTCAAAACGTCCAGATCATCTATTGATTTTGATGTCTCTTTAAAAAATATGAATCTGACAACTACCGAAAAATTTGTCAACCGAATGAAACTGGTTTATGAGGAAAGCTATGTTAAGATTCGGAATTTGCGCCTTGTTTGTTTACAAACAGTAAATAAAAAAAATTTAATCTGAAAAAATGAAATTTTTATTTTTTTTTTATTTAGCTTTACATTAGATTGGAAAAGACCTTGACAGAAATTCAGGAAAGTCGGATGCAACAGTTGAAAATTCGCTCGGAAAAAGAAAATTCTCTAGTTAATAAACAAACTCATCAATTAATAAAATCAAAAAAAAAACTCTTGAGTGAAACAGTCCAGGATAAAGAAGAATTTGCCAGGTAATTTTTACTTCTGGTATTTTTTTTTATTTCAAATCAATAATTGTTAGATTGGCAAAAAAAATTGAAAAAGAGTCAGTGTCCTACGCAGTAAATGAGAGCTCTAAACTTGATGAGTTGATGAAGGCCAAACAAAAGTTAATTAAACAGATAACCGAGGCATCGATGAAAAGTTTAAAAGAATATAAAGAAAAAGTGATTAATATTATTTTAAACTATATAACATTTTTATTTATTTTTTTATAAAGCAATTGTTGTTGCATAAAAATGAGCTTATAGATAAATTAAATCAGAAAAAATTGGATTTGGACAAAAAATATTTATTCAATAGTGCACTAGATCCAGATGCCGCTATTAATAGTTTGTATTCTTTGCACCTGAGCAAATCGGCTGGTGTTCTAAATCATGTTGCCAATGAATCATCAATAGAAAGAATGAACAAAAAAGAAACGCACCGTTCTTCTGGTGAAAACATAACCCGGTTGTAATAAAAATGCATTTTCTCTTTATTTTGTTGAAAATAAAAAAATAATTAAATTGTTTAATGCTAAATTTTAAAAGTTTATTTCTCATGACCAATTTATTTTTTTTAATTGCTTTAAATCGATGAATTTTTCACAATGTGAGGAAAATTCCGGAAAGTAAAAGCTTCCTAAAAAAGTATGACTATGATACTTGTCAGCAAAGGCTTCGTATTTATATTCCAAATCAACACAATCGTGGGATAAAGTGGTCAATTTAATGGTTGCAATCGCCATGACCAACACTTTAGATACTGATGCTCTTTTCCTAAAGCATGGACTGAACTTTCTTCCATCATTAAATTGAGTTGAGCTCATTGAACTCATGGAAAATTGAAAAATTGGATCCAGAAAAATAGTACTGTTGGCAGTATTTAACGAGGTTATTTCGCTTTTAAAAAATGCTTTTTTTATTACTGAAATTGTTGTGCCAATTTTCGGATAGAGATTTAAAGTTCTTTTTTTGAAGCTATTAAAATAATATGCTGAAATGGGAATTTTAGTTTGATAAGTAACAGCCTTTAAAGAACTGAACTGAATTTCACTTGAGTTTCCCATGTAGACAAAATAATCAGATGAATTTCCTTGTATGGATACTTTCCCGGACTGGTTCATTTTCATGGTCAATTTGGAAGTCAAATCTAATGTAATTGTTAATGGAAAGCAATCATTTGTTAAAGTAGTATTGATGTTTTTAATTATTGAACTAGAGTATTGTACGCCTTAAAAATAAAATTTTTTTAATGAAAATTTTTTTCTCAAATTTTACCTATTAAAAGTGAAAATAAAATAACAACAGCAATACTTGAAAATAAGACCATTAAAATTATTGTAGCTTTGATCATTTGGTAAAATTATTTTATATTAAAAAAATTATTTTAAAAATTTTCAATTTTTTTTTAACATACAATCGAATTTTTTAAATTTTTTTGTTTAATTTTAAGTATAAAATTACATTTTAGTTTTGGTGTATTTGATATCGTTTATAAAAAACTTTATTCTCAATTATAGCCAGATCGAAAAGAGGCAGGTGTTAGTTGAATAATAAGTTTTAGCTTTTAGTTTTAGTGAAGTAATTTAGAAAAAAATATTTTTTCAAATATTTTGATTTTTTCATAGACTTCATTTTTAAAGTAATATATAGTATGTAGCTTCCAAAAATTTTCTGCATTTTCTTAATTTGGGCGTAAGTTTGTTTCAATAATTTTTTTTTTTATCAAAAATAATTAAAAAGAGATGATATTTCATAAAAATGTTGAAAAAAGTTAATTTATAGCAAATTTTATTACAAAACCTTCCGCTTAAATTATCTTAAAATTAATATAAATTGAAAAAATAATTGATTTAAACTAGATTCTGAAAATAAAATTATTTTAAAAAAATTTTTTTATTATTAAGTAATTGAATTAGGATTTAAACATGGCTAAGCAATCATTTGATAGTCTTGATTTTACAATTTTTGCCCTGATGCTCTCAATTTCGGTCGGCATCGGTGTATTTTTTGGCTGCTTTAGTAAAAACCCTAAGACAACAAGCTATTTATTAGTAGCTGATCGAAATATGAGCAGTTTTCCTGTTTCAATGAGTCTTTTTGCAAGCTTTATGTCCGGAGCTTCAATTTTGGGTGGTCCATTCGATACATATTACAATGACATCATGTTTTTTTGGAGTATTGCAGGTGTTTGTATAAGTTCAATAATTACAAATAAAGTTTTTCTACCAATATTTATTGGGCAAGGATATACATCTGCCTATCAGGTATTTAAAATAAAAATAATTCCAAAGCTTTGTACTTAATAATTTAAAAAATAAGTATTTAGAAAAACGCTTCAACAGAAAAGTCAAACTTATGGCTACGTTTGCGTTTATTTTTAATACAGTAAGAAGAAAATTTTAAATCCAGTTCAATTTTTATTTTGTTAAGATATTGTATCTTGCGTTTGTCCTTTATGGACCAGCACTGGCTGTGGAACAAGTGACCCAAATGAACATTTGGGTTTTAGTTTTAACAATCGGAACAGTTTCAACATTTTATACAACTATAGTATTTTCTAAATAAAATGATGCAAAATCGAAATATAATTTTGTTAAAAGGGAGGAATGGTAACTGTTATGTGGGCAGATGTTTTTCAAGCTTGTGTAATTTTTTTTGGTCTAATCATGATAGTTACAGTCGGTTTGTCTCAGGTGCAAGGTTTGAAAAAAGTTATTGAAATAAACTGGAAATATGGCAAACTAAATTTATTTAAGTAAATATTTAACATAGTTTTTATTACAGTTCTGGAAATTAACTTGTCAAATCATGTCATCTGATATCAACTGATATCAGTTTAGATCATTTTTTTGTCACTTCCTCATATTAGCTGATATCAGCTTATATTAAAAAAAAAAAATAAGATATTAATTCTAAAATGTAAATTTAAAATTAATAAATAAAAAATTAGTTTTTTTTTCAAAAATATACAGTGAAAGTAAAAAGTACAAAGGATATGAAGCAATACTGGTTGGTTGAAGATATGAAATATGCCTCAATTTTTTTTTCAAACATTCTTATAAATTTGAATGTGCTGATTTAGAATTTATATAATTTAGTTCAATATACTAAACTCTTTCATGCTTTATAATCAATCAAGGTTTTGGCACATTTTAGCTGGGAATCTTTCTTTTTAGTGCTATAAAAGTGATATGTAAGCTTTTTTTTCACTCAAAAATTCAAAAATTTTCAAAGATACTTTTTTTTACAACATTTTTGTTCCTTAACATCATTAGCTTTATTCCTTTAGATAAGATCAAAATTCAAAAAACGTAGCTATTTTTTTTTTAGAAATAATTAAAAATTTGGGTAAATATTTAAAAACTTATTATCATTTTTTTATTCATCACTAGAATCATATTCATTATTTAATATCAATGAATCTTCTCTTTCTAACTTATCCTTATCACAGTCCAAAATAAATTTAAAGAGTAGATTTCTTCTCTTTTTATCTAACTGTCCGAGTTTATGCTTTTCAACGCCCATGAACCACAACACAATAGTTACATGTGCACAAGCTCTGAAGACCCTTGATCCGCTCTTGCAGTCACAATACCAGCCTGTTCCTGTTCTGACTCGAGAGAGTATTTTACCCATGTATTATGCTTTGATTGAGATGTAAATCTTGAGTTAATTTTGATAATAGAAATATTGTTACTGTAAGAGCGGATTATTTTTTTTTACTGTCTTTCAGTTAATAAAGGGGTCCTCTAGTATCAATTAATATTATGCGAATCTCGAAGAATGCACATATAATACATAAGAATTAATTCCAAAAAATGAAAATTTTTAGTTAAAATCTGGATTTTATTTTTTCAAAACATTTAAAACTCGTTAATCATGTGAAGGTTTAATATGATATTGATTGTTTTTATGTTAACAAGAGTATTCTAAAAACATTCATTTATTTTTATGAAATAAAAAAATTCTAAGCAAGGGGAACAATAACTAAATGAGAGGTAAAATATAATTGATTTTGAGTTTATTGGTCTCACGCTGTTAAAAAAATTCTGCACGCAAACAAAAATCTACCTAACACAAAAGTTTAATAAGCAATTTTTGGGTGATTAATATTTGAAAAAATTTATTCTGATAAAAAATCTCAATTTTTTTGTTAAAAAGTTTAAAAGTTGAGGAGAGCAGTTTTTATCTCAGTTGATATGATTTTGCGTTGAAAAATTGTTATCAAAAATATTATTTTTTGGGTGACGGATTTTTTTTGTGTGGAATAATGAGGACCTTTAATCCTAAGTAAATTTATCACTCAAATCTTTCATTTAGTAATTTTATTGTTACCGCTTAAGTCATCTATTCTACTTCTCATTTAAATGCAAGCCAAATAAAATGGTTTTTTATATTTATTCTTCATGTATTTTTTGATATATTTGCAGGGCACTAATGTGTAAAAAATTCAACTTATTAGAACTAAAAAAGAATTTAACCAAGTTTTAGTCTAATGCCAGCTGAAAGACACACTGTATGGAATTTAACACTAGGATGCTCAATGCAATGGTTGAGTGTTTACGGAAGTAATCAAGTTCAAGTACAGCGCTATTTAAGCGCTTCTTCGCTAGAATCAGCAAAAAGAGCCACAAATATCAGCTTTATTGCTTATTCAGTATTAGTTATTCTGAATATTATACTCGGAATGATTATATTTGCTTATTATGATGGATGCAATGTCCTAAAAGATAAACCAGTTGAACAATTATTTCCAATTTATATAATGGACGCAATGCAGGGTACACCTGGAATTCCTGGTATTTTTCTGTCGGCTTTATTCGCTGCCGTGCTTAGTTCGATTAGCAGTGGCCTAAATGGCTTATCTGCCACTATTATTGAAGATTTTTTAAAAGGACGAGCAAAAATTGAAGATAGAAATTTGGCAAAAATATCCAAAATTTTGTGTTTAATATTTGGTTTATTAATTATGAGCTTGACATATGTGGCTCATTTAATAAATAATTCATTGCAAACTGTCCTTTCCTTGTTCAGGTAAAATAATATTGTTTATATTATTTTTGGCTTTCAGAATTTTCCTACATTATATACCAAAAAAATAGTTTTTTTACCGAGAAATATTTTTTTTAACAACTTGGATTAAATTTTGATCTGATTCATTATTTTTATAAGCCAAACTACTTAATTTTAATTTAAATAGCAAATAATTGGTAATTTTTAAGGTAAATTGAATTTCATGATCAAATGTAAATTTCAAATGAAAATTTTTAGTTTTGATTCAAAAATAAAGGTATTATTTTTAATTTTTTTAAAAATAAAAGACTATATAAATATAATTTGTTTAATCTTTAATCGGAAAGAAAATTATATGAATTTTTATCTTAGGTAAAATTAATACAGTGCTTTTATAAAAGGTCCAGAATCGGCTTAATTTCGTAATGCTTACGTAAGTTAACGTAATTACATTAAAAACGTGATTTTAGTAAAATTATTCCAAAATTCTTACGGTCAAAAAAATTAGATTTTTGGTAAGAAAAATGTAAAAATTGACTGTTTTTCCAAAATTTTGCAATAATTTATTTTGAAAAAATAAAAAAGTTCAATACTGCTTACCGTTTCTTACTTAATTTTACGTAAAATTTCCCAATATTTGGTATTTAAGTTTTTTTTTATAAAATGAAATCAGTTTTGATTTTCAAAGGCTTCAGACTTTGTAAACTTATAAAATCACCTATTCTCCCTGAACTGGACAAATTTAAAAGACTAATTTGGTGTCTGAGATATAAAATTTGTATTTTTTTGGATTAAAAATTTCCAAAATTTCTGGTTTTCCTTTTGATAATAATTTTTTTAAGATATTTGAAGAAAAAATGGATGCCGAAATATAAAATTTTTTCTAATTTTTTCTAATTTTTTGTTAGTTTTTGGAATACTAAAATACAATTTTGATTTCGTGGTAAATCAAAATAATGATTCTAATTATACTTCTGTTAAATGTTTGTCAAGATTTTTGCACCGCCTAAATCACCAGACTTAAAATAAAATCGAGATGCTATGGCATGAGATGAAAGGCTTTTTCAGAAAATCTGGTTTAAAACTAAGTCAGAAATTATTGATAAAATTTATAATTTTAAGATAAATTTGACGTTTAGACAAAAATAAAGTTTTTTTTTTTTTAAACTAAAAATTATTTAGATTCATGAAAGAACCTGAAAACTTGTGAAATATTATAAAAGTTCAGGAAAATACTGTGTAAATGGCCATGAATGGAGTTTGAAAAAAAAATTATTTATTTTTGATAAAATTTTGGAAAATTCAAAAAGCCATATTTTTTTTGAATAGCTTTTTAATATTAATTTTTTAGTATTATATCTGGACCGATATTAGGCGTATTTTTGCAAGGAATCTTCATTAGAAAAGCAAATTCTTTGGGTGTTATTTTGGGAGCTTGTATTAGTTTTTTGGCAACACTGTGTATCTTCATTACAGAACTTGTTTTCGATAAGCCGGAATTGAGTGAAAAATTTAACATTTTTAATTGTTCAATTGGTGAACAATCAAATGATCTTATGAATACAAACGAGAATAGATTTACTTTTCATGTTAGTTATCAGTGGTTTGGATTCATTTCCGTATTTCTGTCTATTTTTTTCGGTCTAATTTTTAGTTTTTTGGCAGGTAGTTTGAAAAAAATGATAAATTTTAATAAAACTTAATCTCTAAGATTGTTTTAAACATGATAATAATGATAGAGATTCTAAAAAATGGAGTATTTGGTCTTTATCAATATCTAAAGAAAAGTAAGTTTATCTATTTAATAAAATTATCATTTAATTTTTTGTCAAAAATAAGTTTAAAAAAATTATTCAAAAAATAAATAAGATTTTTATTTTTCTAAATCTAGGAAGATCAATCAAAGCACAATGCTGAAGTAGAGAAATCATTTAATTGTAAAAAAAATATTTGTCTTTAATTAGTTTAATTATCAGACAAAAATTTAAATTTATTTTTAAATAAAATTTTATTTTAAACATTTAGCTCTTCAATTTTTTGAATAAACAAAAATCCAGATAAACTTGCACAAGCATACCAATTCAAAAAGCCTAAATTTTGGTTCCATCTTATTTTTGACAAACTATTCTTGTTTATACTTATAGAGTTCAGTTGGTTGCTTGTTTGCTTATTTCCAGGTTTCTAAATAAAAATGATACAAACTCTAAAATTCCAATATAACCAAACCTACCAGATTGGTATGATCCAGACAAATTGATATCTGAACATCATTTTTCTCCGACAAAAAACTCAAATTATAAAAATTTTCCTTTTTTTTTTCGGCATCTTTGACTTCAAATTTAGCAATTCTCTTTAAAAAGAAAAAAATTATTTTTTTAAACCAACTTAGCCAAACCGTACCATAAACGTGTTACACATAGGCTTGTTTTTTTGCAACCAATATTTTGAGTTGTCTGATCTGCAGAGTACAATCCACCCATCATTGTCACATAAAAGAAATTTATTTAAATAATCAGATTGATTAATTGAGTTCATTGTTGAATTGGTAAAAAACAAAGAAGAATGAGCCCTTGATTCGTCTTTGTCATTATTTAATAAATTAAATTCCAAAGTCAGTGCCACCATGTGATTTTCCCCCTTTAGATTGACTTCTTTAGAGATCAAAAGATCATTTGAGTGTAGGCTAAATTCAAAATCAGAAGAATAAGTTTCGTAATCCAAGACTGGCCTGTTTGACTGGGCTAAATTCCACAATTTAATTTCTCGACTAAACACCGACCCCGTGCACAGTAAACCACAGTTGAGCTTGGACCATTTAATTGTCTTTACAAAAGTGAAATGTGCATGAATGACTCTATTCGGGTGAATAGGTTTAGGCCTTTTTTCTGAGTCCAAATTTTGTTTTTCTAAACTGTTTGAGTTCAATTGGTAAATAGCAACTGATCCATTTGAGTAACCAAGTGCTATTTGGCAGGCACCGTTCAGCTGAGACCAATCTCCTGAAGTGCACTGACCGAACGAAAAATTTGGCTTGAGAATTAGAAAATTTTTCGGCTCATAGCAAAATAATTTTTTCTCTTCATCCACTTGGTCACACATATCCTTGACCCTGTAGATGTATCCGTTTCCGTCCGAGCCACAGGCTAAAAGATAGCCAATGCATTCCGGCACTAGGCTATTTGTTTTACCAAAGTCTGGACGCCACTTCAGCTGGCTTATGTGTCCGATTTGTTTGTTTAAGAGGGCACATTTTTTTATTCCTTCTGTAGAGTTTAAATTGGAGAATTTCAAGATGTAAATTAAATTGGGATGACTAAAAATTTCCAAAATTGATTTAAATTTGGTCTCGGGTTGTTGAAGAATTTGACTTAGAATATTTAGATTGGGCAATGTGGACACGGCTATGTACTGGTCCGATTGTGTCACAGGACACCAATCTAGCGAGGTTATCTGGCCCATTAAATTAATTATTTTAAAATTATTTTTTGAATTTTTTATCTCATAGGTTTCAAAGCTTTTAAGGCCAAAATTTAAATTGTTACATTCGAATTTGAGTGTTTTCGAATCTAAACTGATGAGATCAATCAAATATTGTCTTTCTATGTCCAGTTCCAGTATTTGGTCAATTTTTTTCAAATTTCTATCCAACTCAAACAACATGGAGCTGTAGTCTTTGGTAAATTTGTACACTAGATTATCAATAAATAAGTAGCTAGTGGCTTTTAGCTGATTTTTTTTGCATGTGGTCAATTCAAATTTTGAAATAGAATCTTCGTCCTGGTCCGAGTTTTCATCTTTCAGGTGCTCGTCAGTGTAATGGTTGACCATGTCTTGTTTTTTCCTTGATTTAAAGTCACACTTGATGCAATACAAAATGTATTCGGGTATGTTTTTGTTTTGGTCACAAGAATAAAGATGAGTCTTAAAGACAAGTGGATAAGTGAACACACGGACACAAAAGGGACACTCGTAGATAATTATTTTGGGTGGCTTTGATTTTGTGCTAATAAAAGGCTTGATAGCGCTGTCGGTAAGATTGGGAATTTTTGGTTTTTTAAAAACCTGGCTATCCGAGTCCAGCTCGTATTCCCATTCGGAAATTTTTTCCTCTTGATTAAACTCGCTTAAGCTTGGCGAGTTGTCTTGACAATTCTCGGCCATGTGTATTCTTTGACTTCGCGTTAGACGGGTTTTTTTCGGTAATATCTCTTCCTCGCTTGACTCTTCCATTTCTTCCGATTCCGATTTACTTTTTTCACTCTCTGGCTTAAACTCGTCATCACTTGATTTTTGTTGATTTTCTGTCTCAGTTTCACTGTCGGTTTCAGTTTCTGGTATTTTCACCTGCTTGACAGACTTTTTAGAGTTGGATTCTTTTTTTGGGGTAGTTTGGTAAGTATTCTTGGATGAATCCAATGATTTATTTTTTGGTGGACGACCTCTAGATCGTTTTACAGGTGTTACTGGCGAGCCAGCTGGATTTAAACTAGACATTTTTTTAAAATTAAAAATTCAAAAATTTAATTTGCATTCTGAGGCAAAATATTTGTCTTTGCCTTTTTTTAATTCAATTTTTTTTCATTTTCTCAACCAATTTTGAATTCATTTTTTTAACTAATACTATAAGATGATTCTTTCTATATGACCTCCTACATCACATCCTTTAGCAAAATGTTTCGAATTTCTTTCTATTAAAACCATTTAAAAAAAAAGCTGGGTTAGAAGAAATTTTGTATATTTATTTTTTGAATTAGTTTAAAGGAATTTATAACAATTTTTTTTTAGGCAAAATAAGATATATAAAAATTCAAAAATAATTAAATTTTTTGATTAAATTAAATTTTAATTCATTAGTTGCCTTTTCAATCTTTTCAAGATAATTTTGAATTCTTCGCACAAAACATGCTAAAAAAATTTAAATAAATTTCTTATCATCAAAATTTTTTCAAATCAGCTTAGTTTTCGTTTTAAGATGATATTTTAGTTATTTGCTTCTTGAAAAAGCTTATTTTAATAAAAATGTAACTTTTATTTTTAATTTTTAAAAATAACTAAAAGATAATCGAAAATAAAGGTATAGTTAAAATCCGAAAACTAAAATAAAATTAAGTTTTTGAGTAAAGAGTAAAAACAAACTTTAAATTTAATTAAAATTAAAAATTCAATTTTTTTTTAATTAAGAAGATTAAATTCAAGCTGGAAAATTTAGAAAATTTCCGCATTCTGAGGTTTATATTGCATTTGATTGAAAGTGACTGAAAATTTGCTTCATGAGACCCAAAGCTGTAGTACCTGCAACATGGAAAATCAAAAAAATTTTTTGAAGAATTTTTTGAAGTCATTACAATAATATTCCATGGCTACGAGTCATGGTATGATAAGAAAAATGCATTTTTAACAATTTTTTATTTAGTAAAAATGTTTAAAACAATTGAATTAAAAATTACTATCATTCACCAGTATTATTGAGAAATTTTTTAATTCAAGAAATGTGAAATAATCCAGCGAAAAGTTTTGTTACCAATTCATTCAATCTAATCACTGCTAAGTTTAATTGAAGTTTTTTAATTTGTAGATTCAATTCAAATGTTTAAAATAAACATGAGAAAATCAACTTGGTGAATGGAGTGAATTTTGCAAAAAGTTTGAAAATGAATCTAAGAAGAGAGCATAACATGAAGCTTGTTAGAGAAATTAGTAAACGCGGCTCATTTAGGTACAATTTTTTATCGAACAGAATTCTTCAAGGTTGAATGATTTACCACAAAGTGTGGTGAATGCTGAAACAGTCTATACCTTCAAATCGGGTATTGATAAAGAAGTGTTTGGTATGGTGCAGAGAAAACAAAGAAAGACTGCCACAGCTCAACTTGAGCTAAACGCCGTTTGGTGTTAGTGTAGATTTATTCTATACTGCAGTTCTTATTACTACTACTACTTACTACTACCAATTATTGACAATGCGGTTGGTAAAAAAGTCTAATCGTTGAGCACAATTTTTTTCACTCTCCTTTATTAATCTAAAAGAATGACCTCTGGTAACTCTACTTTGAAAATTGAGGGGTACAGTAAAAACAGCTGCTTAAATTTTTCTACTTATTTTATCTATCGATAATTTTTCGATAATTTTTTGAATAATTATCGATAGCTTTGGTTGTTATAAGTTGAATTTTTTATTTATTCACTTGCTTTCTGTATCGAGCTAATGCCCCTTCAGAATAAAATATAAAAAAAATAAAATTGAACAAAATAAAATAGAATAAAAATAAATATAAAGCTAAAAAAGTTAGAATAAAATGAAGAGGTAATGACTATAACAAAGTGAACTGTCGTTTATATAAGTTTATTAATTCTAAAAAGAAAACCGGGCCCGTTGTCGTCGTAGACTGAACACCGGGCGGAACTATAAATCACATTATATATAAAAGAAATATGAGTAAAAATGAAATAAATAAAATAAATAAATATAAAATATAAATATGAAATACGAGTGCATGCAACTGCACAGCGAACCGAGTACATACACAGTGATGTCCTCATCACAATGACGACGGTCCTTTAATCCGACGTACTGTCTTTAGTACATTCAGATTGCTAAATCTATTAAAAAAGGCCTAACATATAAATCGTTCATTTTATTCAGTTTGTTCATTTTGATCTTTTAGTATATTTTGCTTATTTGGTCTTTTGAAAATTTCAATAAAAGATAATTATTTTTTAATTTTTATTTATTAATTTACAATTTTTCTTCGTTATAAATATTTAACAAAGAATAAATAAAAATGAAAATACTCCGAATTCATGTGTTTTTAATAATTTTTTTCTTTAAATTTTGATAATTTTTACAAAAAAATAAAATAAAAAAGAATAAATAAACCGAAATTTCTCAAGAAACTAAACAAAATGATTAAAACATGATATTCTACTAAATAAAATCATTTAAAAAAAAAACACAATATTCAGTTTGTCGGATTGTATTCAGATCGTCAATACCTAACCAACTAACTGACTCAGTCCTACTCCAACATATCTCTCGCACAGCTCAAAAAGTCGATTAATAATTTTAGTTTTTCAAAGGCCTTGTGATGTAAAATGTCAGAAGGTGTATTATATTTTAGATTAAGTATGAATCGAACTGAATCGAATCGCTGAGTTTTGAATAGCCTGAATTTTTCTGTAAGGTCTAATTCTGAAAACATGTTGAGACAAGGAAAAAAATAGTCTGATATTGAACCAATTAGTGATTTGTAAAGATCACCTAGTGTATAAGTATTAAAGTCCCACTTTCTGTTTGACATTATTTTAATAAAATTTAACCTTAAGTTGCTACGTTATTTTATATCTTCAACCATAGGACTGAAGTTTGATTTTGAGGCAAACTTAATGACTAGAAATTTTACTTTTTTTTGACTCAAGAGTTCATTGCCAAATATGTCTAGGTTTAGATTATTTTTTTTCATACTGCCCTTGCAAAAAAACATGAAGCAAGACTTCTAAACTCATATTTATATTGTAATATGGGACAATAGAAAGATAGTTATAAATAATTCATTATTTAATGAAAAAATGATATATATTAAAAAAAAGATTTTCTTATGAATATATGGAATCAAGTACGTGACAAGATTCTTAAAAAGAAAAGAGATAAATTTGTAAATTAGCAAATAAGGTGAAATGAATTCTAATAGGTTCTAGTTGATAAATTATTCAAGACATCAACTAAGAATATGACATATTTTCATTTTCCACTTGCAGAGCAATTTTTCTAGCTCTTTTGGATATTTTATTATCTTGTTTTCTTTATTTCCTTTTTTTTTAATAAAGAAAGTCAGTCAGTAACTAGGAGAGAGTATTCACTATTATTTTATTTCTTTTTTGAATATCGTTTATCAATATACTGAAAAAAAGAGTACTAGTTACTGAGCCTTGGGAGACACCCACAGTTAATAAATATTCATCACTTATATGACCATTTATATTTACTTTGAATGACCTGGATTCAAGTTAAAACTTTTGTCTTCATTTTTTCAATAAATAAGTTTTCTCACGCCTTGGCGAGTAACTTCAATTGCTAAAATATGAAACTTAAATTAAATTCAGTTTATTTTTACTCAAAAATTTATCATTGTATAAGAATTTTTAAAATCAGAATTATTTTTTTCTTTTTTTCTACAATAATTTAATTAAATAAATAATATTTGAATTTTTTTTTTTTAATAAATTGACCCAAAAAAAAAGAATCATCAAATTTAAAAGTACAATGAATAGACGAATCCAGGTAAGTTGATTTAACAGAATCATAAGAATTAAGTTTATATTTATTTATTGAATTGAATTAACCTCCTTTAAGGAGAAGTAAAAAAAATAAAAATAATTTTTTTGTGTTTTTGTGTTTTTTTTTAAATAAAAAATTATTAATTAAAAATAAAATTATAAAAATAAAGAAGGAACATTAGTTCGAAAATAGAAAAAGGCATGAAAGTTAGAAAGCAAGATAATTTGGACCAAAATTCATGAATTTCTTTTATTTTGAATTAGCTCATTTGGGAGAGTTCTTTAGTGTTTTAATTTTAAATTGCAAAGACATAGCCAAATTAAGTTTATAGGTTTTTATTTAACTCATACGTTAACTTGGTAATATTTTGATCAAAATTGGATTATAGTTTATTTCAAATATTTTAAAGATTAATATTTAGAATAATATTTGAAAGGTAGGTAGAATAATAATTGAAAGAGAAAGAAAGATAAACGTTTTAATAAATAAGAAATACAATTACTTAAAAAATCTTTCGTAATAAGGTGATTTTATGATCGTACTTTTTATAATTACCACGAAGGAATATCCAAGAATAACAATTTCCTAATTCCTAATTGCTCTTTTAATAAACAAATGTTGTTTTAATTCATTTTGTCTATTTTCGGCAATAAAGATCAAATCTTGATGGTAGCGATTGACAAAACTGTTTGCAAAAAAAAGCTGTCTAAATAAAGATCTGCAGACTTTGCCATATAACCAACTTTTCTTTAATTTCTTTATTTCAAAATCTAAAGAAAAGAAACAAAATAATATTTTATTTGTACTGATTATCATTTGAATCTTTAATTACACTTTATTTTTATTTTTTATAATAAAGGTAACAAATTGGTTCTTTAAATTTAACATTGTGCAATTAACTCTGTTGCATCTTTAGGCATTAGCTGCAAAACTTTCATAAAATTATATTTATTTAAGCCAAATGCACTTTGTATAGATTTTGCACGTGATTATCAGAATTTCACAATACAGCAATGTTAGTTGCACCAAGTTCGTGTAATTTTTACCTAAATTTTTTTGATTTTTTATCATCTTGTCATTTATTTACCTTAATTTCACAAATCCTATCAAAAGTGAAAATTAAGTAATGCAAACTGTATTCAATATTTTTTACCGCATTTTATTCATATTTAAGGTAAAATTTAAATGAATCAGTGGCTAGGTTCATATTATGTGACTTCCAAATAGTATACTAGTCAAATTATATAAATATTACCATGATCACATAAATTTTTAAACTGGTTATCAAAAAATTTAAATTTGTAAATTATTTACTTGTAAAATTCTTTAAACGGAACGTATTTTTAAACCACCTTCTCTATTATCCGCTTAGAAAAGAAATAAATTATTATTATTAAATATTAAAATAAAGGATATAGTAGATAGTGTGATCATAAGAACACCAAAAGTGTGATCAGAGAGATCAAGTCTAAAGTGTGATAAAAAAGATAAATTATGAAAATTGAATTTTTTTTGTGATCAATTTATTAATTATGTGATCATATAAAAAAAAGTTATCAAAAAAAAATAAAATAAAATATTGAATTGAATAAAAAAAACCTTTTTTCTTTTTCTTAAATTATATTTTTTCGTCTCCAAATTTGATTTTAGATTTTTTTTTGCGATCTTATTATTTTTATAAACTTTTAAAAATGACTATTTATTTAGTCATAAGTCATAAAAGAAGATTTTTATTTATGTTTTTTATGAATTTTACATGTTTATAAAAATTGAAAATTGATGAGAAATTTTGTTTGGTCAAATGGTGTTCAACAAGACCAGGAATTTTTATTTCATTAAAGTCACTTGGGTCGAAATTAAACAAATATTATAAGTTTCTAAATGTAAATGATTTGCTGGTATGCATTAGAGTGGATTATGAATATAAAGTTAATGAAAATACTGGTAGTTTTTATTGTATTGTCAAAGATATCAATACCTATGCAAATTGTATGAAGAGTTTTGAAAATTTAGTATTTAATTAACTATTGTAAAATTGTGATCTTTGCTTTAGTTTTGTGATCTATAAATTTTTTTAGTGATTTTTTTATTTAAAAATTTTTCTTTTTTGATCACACTTTAGACTTGATACCTCTGATCACACTATCGACTTTACCCAAAATAAAATAAAAGGTTTAAAAGGAAGAAATTTTTATACTTTATTAAATTAAATGTAATCATCTTTGATTTGAAATGACACCAGAGATCATTAAAAAATCTTTTATTGATTATTTAAAAGAGAAACAAACTATATTGATCTACAAAAGGAGTAGAAACTTAATTTTCTACTCCAAATTAAGTTTCCTAATTGTCAATTTCTTTTTGACATTTTGTAAGTAACCATAAAAAGACATGGTTCCTTACAAAAAGTCAAAAAGATTACGTCGAAAAAACTTTCCAATAACTCGTTTATTTTTGTCATTGTAAAATAATTCAAAAAATTTATTTTTTTAAATTTAAAATTTAAATTAAAAGCAATAAGAGACTCAGAAAATTTTATCTAAAGAAAAATAATTTTAGCCAAGTCATGAATTACCAGGTCAGATCCAAAAAATAATCCAAAAAGGTCAAAATTTATTTTTAACATAAAAAATGACCGAACTTCAAAAAAAAATCAACCTTTATTTTAGATTTATCTTACTTTGAAGTTCGGAGCATGTTCTTGATAATTTATATCATGAATTGATTGAAAATTATAAGCCCTTAAAAGTCATAAAGCTCAGGCTCAATTTTAAATCTTTATTTTTTCCTGATAAACAAAATAAAATTCTTTAAGTTAGTTTTGGAAATAAATGCTGCCAAAGTCAGCGTTCAATTTTCCTTCTAAACTATGAATATTAAAATTTTAGTCATTTGGGTCAAGAACCGATCATTCGGTATCAAATTTCGATCTGTTCGAACAAAAAAAATCTTTATAAACTCATATTAAATTTTCGTCACAAAAGCGATCAATATGTGGAAAAAAAATGCTTAAAAAATAAAAATAAATAAATTTTTATTAAGTACAAATTTAAGCTTTGAGTTTATTCATCAAAGTCCAGTGTTTACACCTTCGTCAAGTTACTATGGATATAAGAGCTAGAATGGGATTTATTTTTATTTTAAGTGGAAATTTTTCAGACTATTTTATTGACTCAATCGACTAGAAATATCAATTTCTTCCTGTTCACATCCACATCTTCTCTCCACTCAATCTCTTTCTATTTGCTATGCTAAACACTTTTTATGACTTGAATAAATAATATTTAGAATAAAAGAAAAATTTTAACATATAGCCAAGTATCGAACACAAACATAAAAAACTAGTTCAACATACAAATTAGGTCCGAGAACAAAATGGTTAATCAAGTGGTGATGGCGTCGCCGAGCATGTCTGCATCGGGCTCGTCCGAGCTCAGCTTCCAGTCAAAAACAGTCGAGAGTCTTATAGGGCCCATAATCAATCAACTAAATCAGCTCAATCTAGCCTCTAATCCGCAAACGTCAAGCACTTTGCTAAAACGCAAGAAGGGCACATCCAAAAAGGCCAATTATTTGGTCGACTCACTGATCAAGTCAATTGAACTGTTCATGCATCATGCCAACGATATAGCCCAAGAGAATGGCGAGTGTCGTGATGATATCATGCGATGCATCGAGGAAATCCGTCAGCACGGAAATTTTATGATCGAGGCGTCACGTGACTTTTCTCTAGACCCTTTGTCAGTGCAGAAAAGACTTCACATGGTCAAGATATCCAAGGATTTGCTCAATTCAATCGCGACTCTCCTTCAAATCGGAGACCTCATCGACTCCAATCTTCTGCTGCAAAGTATTCACAAAGTGCAGCAAGATCTGGTCAAGTTGAAACAGTCCAACAATCAGGATGAATTGGCGGCCAATTTTAAAAACTATGGAAGTGATTTGATCGAGCTGACCAATTTGGCCGGAAAGAGACAAGCGCTTTTAAATGACCTCAGGCTCAAGGACGAGCTCGCCTCATGCAGAGCCATCCTTAAGCGAAACAGTCTTAAGCTGTTCACTTCATCAAAGGTAAATATTTTTTTCCCTTTTTTTTCTGTAAATCAAATATAAAATATATTTTTTAGTCATGCAAAAAAAGCAATGGCTTATCTTTCTTGTCATTGTCAAATAAAAATTTTAGCAAAAATAATTACTCTTTTTTGAGCAACTTGAAGTTTATGCTCAATTTTTGATGTTCAAAATGATCAAATCAAATTTTTATTTCTTAATAGAATTGATGCAGAGATATATTTTTTTCTTTTTAAAATACTTTATTAAATTTAAAAGTAAAATTAGCAAAAGTCTGCAAAAAATAACTCACTTAAAATAGTATCATTTAGATGGGTTACACTCTGCAATGTGTATGTTGATATTAGAGTTTATCTTTTGTTTAACAAAGTATTTTAAATTAGAAAAGGGAAAAATTTTTGTTAGTAAATATATTATTTTTTTTGTAGATAATTTTTTTCATAATAAAAGATAAAAAAATTAATCAAAATAGTTAACAAATTTTTTAATGCAGTGAAAAAAAAATATTTAAAAAAAAAAACAAACTAATTAAAAAATTAACACCTAATTTCTTACTCTTTTTGAGGGCTGTTTGCTTTCATTTAGATTTTTTTGGTCTTCCACGTATACGTTTCTCAAAAACTTCAATATTACTCTCGGCAAGATCTTCTTCTGTTTAACTATAAGCCAAAATAAGTTGATTTTGAATACTGACTTTAACAATTGAATAATTTATACTATGAACCTCTTGTTGAATTTTTTGTGGATTTTGAAAGTCTAACTGCATGTTAATCGGAGCGATTGAATTTCTCTCTAACACAGATCTTTCTTTTTTTCGATCTCGTTTTACACTGCCTTCAATCGCTAAGTCTAAACCACGGTAATTTGTTTAGGTTCAAAAAGTGTCAAATTCCGAATTTTCCGAATCTATTTTAACCGCAATGAATTTTCTACTACATTCCAATAACTCATCAAAATTGTGCCAACCATCTTCTTTTGTCCAAAACTCTTTGCACTGAGCCTTTGTAATATCGGACGTTGATTCGGAAGTTGTACACATAATATTTTTTATCTTATTACAAAAATGATTTATCTACTATTTATTTTATCTACTTATTTTAAATAAAATTATCTACTAAAAAAATATTTATCTACCAACGAAAAACTATGCAAATCAGAAAATATAGGAGATTGTGAAGTTCATTTCAATTCGATCTTTTCAATTCAGAAAAACTTGAATAACTTGTTTACTAAAAGAGATAATTTAGTTCTGTAAAATGCTTAATGGTTAAGCAACTTTGCTTAATCCAAAAATATATGTCTACAAAAACACTGCAATGTAATTGCACACTTGATTGGAATACTTTTTAATAGGGTGCAAAATGCAGAAAATTGCAGAGTATTTTGCAGACTTATTTTACTGCACTAAGCAAATTTGTTTATGATTAAGCATTTTACAGAACTAAATTATCGGTTTATATTTTTTGGAGATGACTAATTTAATTTTTTTTAAATGACAAAAATAACTAAAAGGGGTGACTAATTTAATTTGTTTTAGCTGACTATAAAAAACTAATTATTCTGACAAAAAAACTAAACCACTGACAAAGTTATATATTGAGATGACTTTTTAATAATTTTTCACTGATAAAATAAAATCTTATTTGTAGACAAAAAAAACTAATTCTAGTGACGAAAATATTTATTTAAATGACAAAATATAAAAAAATAAAAATGATTAATTTTTTTTTTGATTTTTTTTACCTGAGTTGTTGATTTCTTTGGTCTTCCTCGTTTTCTTGGTAAATCCACTGTAGCTTCAACTGTAGGATCTACTGTAGCTTCAGCAACACATGCTTTCTCAATGACTGAATCGCTAGGAGGCTCTTGTTCGTCTTTAAGGCGATCAAAAAAAATAAAATGCACTAAATAAGGCAAATTTTAAATGTTTTCTTAAAAAGAAAAAAATACAAAAAAATCATTTTTTGAATTTTTTTTTGTTTGATTCCTTAACTCTCAGATATTTAAACATGCCTAAACTCTATGTATTTCAATAAATCGTTTTCAATTTTCATTTTATTTTATTTAAATTTATTTAACCTTATTTTTTCTATTTTTTTTTTAAATTCTTATGGAGCACTAGTTTTATAAACATATTTTAAAAAGAAATTTCAACTTCTAGTTATTTCAAAATTTTGTTTTAAATTTTTTTTTTTATTACTAAGACACATTTATCCTCTTTACTAATTATTTTTTTTTTAATATTTGATTTTATTTATCTTATTTTACTTAATTTTCACTAAATTTTTTTTTCACATTTTTATTCAGAATAATCGTATTCTCAAGTTCGATATTGCAGCCTCATAATTCGAAATAAAACATTGAAGCATGCAATAAATACCATCTAGTTCATGTTTAAACATTCTTAACTTAAGCTGCCTGCGCCAAAATCCTGTTTCTAATTAAAGATTGCGGTAAAAGTCAACTTTTTTTTGATTCTTTAAAATTCTTTAAAAATCGAAAAAAAACTTTTAACGCTCTGAGACAATACACATGATTTTTTTGCTATTTTTCATTTTTTTTTCAAAAAATAAAAAAGTTTTTTTCAGGTTTTTGATCATGAGGAAAAGAAATTTGGTTTTGTAAAATTTTTATTCGAAGCTTAAATAAAAAATTATTTTCTAATTTTTCAAATAAAAATTAAACTAGTTCTGTCTCATCAAACAGTAATTTCAAATATGAAAATACTTGAAATTATTTTGAACTTTAGCAATCTTATTTTAACAGTGGATACATTTAGTAATTCAAATAAAAAAAATTAAGCAAAGTTTATTATCATAATCATGCTCAAAAATTATCACCAAAAAATGATTTTTAGATATTTTTGTTCTTAAATTTTACTGCTGAAGCAAATTTTCAGAGAAAAAAACAATTTTAAACTGAATTTTTCTAGCTGCAATACTCTGCAAGCATTCTATGTCTGCAGAATTATGCACATTACCAGGTAATGGTTTAACATGGTTTTCTACACATGAAAATGTATTTCTTCATTTAATTTTTGAATTAAAAATTCTTAGAAATTTTTTTTTGACAATTTTTGAGCATGACCTCGCGAATTCGATCATAAACTTCAATTTGCCAAAAAATTGCTTAAAAATTTAAAATTTGCTAATCGAAGAGTTAGTTAATATTTTTTTTATTTAACTGACTTTAAATAACATAAAAATATATTTATTAAATTAATTAATTCGTGAATAAAATAAATTTTTGAAAAGCTATTTTTAAAAGCACAAAAAAATTGGATAAAAATCTAAACTTTGCCAATCTAAAGAGCAAAAAAAAATTTGATAAAAAATTTTATCTATTAATATCATTTTTAATTAATTTTATTTGAACAAAAAAAATTATTAATTTGTTTGCCAAGACATTGATTCGGCATCCGGAACTGAGCGCAGCCCAGCTGAACCACGACATGGTTTACAAAGAGCAAAATGAGGCACTTGAACGCATTCAAAGCATAGTGACCAACGAGTTGACCAGCGACAACCTCAGCCATTTGTACGACGAAACAGCCAGCTTGTGCTCGGCACTGGACGAACTGGACAAGCAAATAGTGAGCATCAATCCGAGTCAATTCAACGAGTCGCGCATGCGCCTCAAACTAGAGACCCAGTTGGAGAATATAATCAGTGCAGTGGCGCTGATGGCGGACAGCGAGTCGACGAGGGGGGCGAGACGCGACCGCATCGTCAACGAATGCAACATCCTGCGCCAAGCTCTGCAAGACCTGCTAAACGCCTACACTGGCAACAAGACAAACGGGAGCAGCGATCAGATCGAAATGGCCACCAATGACATGACCAAGTTGACGCGCAACCTAAGACGTCTGCTGCGCAAGGCGGTCATTGACCACATCAGCGACTCATTCATAGAGGTCAATTTTCCACTGGACAGCTTGATTGAGGTGGCAAAGCAAGGCGATGACAAACAACTGGACGAGTACTCGCAGATATTTCTGGACAATGCTGAAAAACTGCTCGAAGTGTCCTCGATGGCCTGCTCCATGTCGAACCACCTCGAGGGCATAAAGCTGGTGCGCATGGCCGCCATCCAAGTCCAACAATTGAGTCCGCAAATGATCAACTGTGCCAAGATACTGGGCTCGCGTCAAAGCTCCAAAGTGGCGCTCGAAAACATGGACGTTTTCCGAGAGCTGTGGGCCAAGAATGTGAAGCTGCTGACCGACTCGGTCGATGACATCACACAAGTCAACGATTTTCTGTCAGTGTGCGAAAACCACATTCTGGACGAGCTGAACCGCAGTTGTGTGGCCCTGAGGGACTCGGAGCCCGATTTGTTGGACAGACTGGCCGGCGGCATACGCGGCAGATGCATCCGAGTGTGCAATGTGGTGCTGTCCGAGACCGACTTGTACGAGCCAGATGAGGTCATTGACAAAATAAATGACACTGTGTATGTGCTCAGGGACCAGTTGATTGGCAATTTTGCCCATAGTGTCCATCATGCCGTAAGTTGCCTACAGCAGCAGCAGCAAATAGATGACAACGGGTTCATTGAGGCGAGCAGATTGATCTATGATGGCATACATGATGTGAGAAATGCTGTGCTGATGCTGTACGACAACAGCTTCGATGCCGAGTCCGAGCTCAATGATGACGACTTTATGCCAGAGATGAATTCAATGAGCCAGCAAGTGTATGCGGACTCGAATGCCTACTGGCCCGGCTACCACTACAAGGCCGAGAGCGAACAGGAGCCGTTCAAAGAAGAACAGTTCATCAACTATCCACAAGAGCAGAGACAGCAGATTCAGAAGCAGCTGGAGTCGTTCAGACAAGAGAAAAAGAATTTCGACAGAGAGGTGCTCAAGTGGGACGACAAAGGAAACGACATCATTGTGCTGGCCAAACAGATGTGTGTGATCATGATGGAAATGACAGATTTTACGCGCGGCAGAGGTCCCCTAAAGTCCACCATGGACATAATAACAGCTGCCAAAAAGATATCGGAGTGTGGAGCCAAATTGGACAAGCTGGCGCGAGACATTGCCGAAGAGTGTCCCGAGTCTCAGTCGAAACGAGAGCTGGACGCCTATCTCAAGCCGATTCCTCTCTTCTGCAACCAATTGAACATTGCTAGCAAGGTAAAGGCAAATGTGATTGATGTGAGTGGTGAGCCGATTATTACTGGACTGGACAGTGCTACCTCGTTGATAATCTCGGCCAAGAACCTTATGACAGCAGTTGTGTCCGTGGTCAAGGCGTCGTATGTCGCTTCGACCAAGTACACTAGCAAAATTGGCAACAGGAAGCCGATTGTGCAGTGGAAGATGAAGGCGCCCGAGAAGAAACCGCTGATCATGACGCCTAAGCCGCAGGATGTTGCTGCCAGAGTCAAAAAGGCCTCGCAAAAGAAAAAAGTTGAGCCCATCAGAGAACTCAGCGAGTTTCAATCATGATGGGAGGAAATTTTGTTTTTTAAGCTTTTTCAAAATAGATCAATTGGGTTTTTTTACGAATGATAAGTAAAATGATGATTTTCTTTTCTTCTATTTCTAAATTTGAATTTTTTTTATTTATCTTCTTTTTTTTTTTGGTGTATATTAGATATCAAAATAGTTCTCTTTTTTTTTCTATGTTTTATCTACATTTTAATGTCTTTTTATCAATAAATTTTTTATCTTTTAAAATTTATTTACCTTTTTTCTCAGATTTGGAAATTAATCAAAATTAAAATAAAAACGCCATATTTTATTTAATTATTTATCCAAATAATTGAGTTTGATCAAAGTATAAATGATATTAAATAGGTATTTTTTCTTCTAATTTTGGATTTTTTTTTATCTTTCTTGGTGAATTTTGGATAAAAATGGTCCTCTTTTTTTATCAAATTTTATCAGCAGTTTAATGGACTTTTATCAATAAAATTTTGATTGTTTTTTTATATTTAAATTGTTTAATGAGGACAAAATTTAAATAAAAAAGAATAAAAATTTTCAAACTTTAAAATTTGTCTATTTACCGGCACTGGTCTTTTACTTAGAAAAGAAATATGAAGAAAGAAGAGTTAAATGATACGGCTGAGAATAATCAAATGAGAAAATGTTTGCATTTAAAAAAAATTTTGAGTTTAGAGAGTCCAAATGCTGATCAGTTTGAAAATGAATTCAACAAAATAATTCTTGATGAATTAAATGCTAATGATTTGGTTGAATGTTTGAAAAACGGGAAATCACTTCCGCTCCAACTTAAACCGTATCTTTTGGACAATTTGAAAAGAATCAAGCGGTTCGATTCAATAATAAACCAACTATTTGAAATAGCTTACAATCATGCCAACCTTGATTCGAAAACTAAACAAATACTTGAATTAATTACTGAAAAAGATTTGGTGATTTGTATTTTAGAATCGATTGGCAATCGTTCATTGGCAAGACTGGGCTATCTTTTATCCAAAAATGATTATCCTTTACCACTAATGTATGAGGTTTATGATCACAAAAACAATTGTTTAAAAGAAAAGGTTAATTTTGAAATTTTCACAGATTTGCTGTCTTTTACAAGTAAACCATTGGCAATTGTAAGTGGAACTTCATCTACCATTCGCAAAGGAAAGTCATCACTTATTCCATTCATGTTCTCTGGTCTAAATGAAAACTCAGTTTTAGGAGCAAGCAATAATTCACCTGTACAAAACAGCATTGACATAATTTGCAATGAAGAGTCAAGTAATAATTGGATTATTGCAGATTTTAATGGTCAAATAAATGGTCAAATTATGGTAAACTTGTTCAAGTCACTTTCTACCAATGCATCCTTGCATATTTTGAATGTAAATATTGGTGACTTTGATGAGCAAACTGGAGAGCCTAAAAATGAAATAATCAATTTAATAAAACACTACAAGAGCCTAAGAGTGAAAAATTCGATAAAATTAGTTTTAATAATCCGTGACTATACTGAATTACTAGATTTGATCAAGAAGAAGGTAAATGAACTGAACTCTGATGTTTCCATTTTAAAAGTTGAAAATTGGTTTAGTTCAGACCTAAATGACCAAATATTAAAAATTAAAAAAAATGTGTTCAAGCAAAATTTTCAGAAAATTATGGAGAATATAAAAACTCAAAAGTTCCATTCCATTCAAGATGTCAGGTCAAATTATGACGCACTAAAATCCAATCCAAAGCATTGTATTTCTTTAAGTCATGAGACATGGGTTGAAAAAAATTTCAATGAACTATTCGGCCAGAATGGCGGGGCAAACTTTGAAATTTTGAGAGAAATGTTCAAATTGGCAAATGTTTACAAAAATATTGAAATAAATGAAAGCAAATTGTATCGACTTGATTCACAAGTTGATTTAGATGAAAAAAAAAGAATTCAAAATAGTATAAAAGAATTCAAAAATCAATTGAAAACAATTAAGCCTTTCAAGTGAGGTGATTCAATTTTTTATAAAAATTTTGGAATCAGAAAATTTTATGACATATTTATCAATACTTGAAAAATGTCTTATTAATTTCAAAAAAGATAAATTGAAAGACCTCAGAAAACAAAGAGAAAAAGCATCAAATGACGTTTCAATATTTGACAAAAAGATAAAAATTGAGCAAAAAAATACAAAAAGTGATGACAAAAAACAAGAAATGATGAATAAAAAGAAAGAGCTAGAAGAACTTGATGAAAATATAAAGGCAATTGACCTGACTTTGGACAAATTTTGGGATGAGTTATTTCTTTACTTTGAATGGCTTGATCATTTTAAGAAAGCAGATGAAAACCTCAAAGATCTAGTCATTGATCGATACATTAAATTGATTCAGAATGGTTACAGTATTCATTTATTAAGAGGAAGTCCGTTGAGCGTTAAGTCAAATCTGCTCAAGGAAGTCTTGGAAAAACTATCAGATTATAAAAATATCTATGTTATTTCTGTAATTGGTGAACAAAGTTCGGCCAAAAGCTCCTTGTTGAATTCGTTATTTGGCTGCGATTTTAGAACTAGTGCAGGAAGATGCACAATTGGTATTTACATGAATTTCGTAACATATGGTGACAAAACAATTGTCGTATTGGACACTGAAGGTCTTGCTTCTGTTGAATCAAGCAACAAGTTGTTTGATAACCAAATGGCAACAATGGCAGTGTTTAGCTCTCATTTGATAGTCATTAACCATAAGGGAGAAATAAGTTCCAACTTGGAAAAAATTCTTGGCATTACATTTTTTGCAAAAATACATTTGTCTAATCATTCGTTCAAACCATTGATAATGTTTGTATTGCGTGATCAAATTGATCGTAGTGAATCAAGCATAAATGGTCAAGTTTCCAAGGTAAAAGAAGGGCTAATTAAAGATTCAAAGTTTGTAGGGACATCGCTGGATGATGTTCTAAATTTAGATCCTAAACATTTAACCCTTCTTTCAAATGCCTTCTCTGAAGACTATTGTCAAAAATTGAATATCAAAATAAAATGGAGGAATAAAATATTTCCTGATGAAGTTTTAGAATTGAGAAAAAAACTCATGGAACAAATTGATTTAGTCAATAAAGAAAATGTGATAAAAAATTTAGCCGATTTGTACACTAATTTGAGCACCCATTGGGAAACCATTAGTAAAACGGGCGAGAACATCTTTAATTGTAAGGATTTGGAGGAAATTAAAATTAGAGATGAAATAAGTGCTAAATCAAACGATTTGTTTAATAAACATAGAACTGAATTGGCAAAAAACCTAGACGATTTAATCAATAAAATAATTCAAAATTATACAGAAAAGGAAACTTTTAATGATTCAATTCAAACAAATTGTAGAGATGAAATTGAAAGATGTGTAGAAGAGAGTAAAGAAAAGGTAAACCAAGAATTCGATCCACTTAAAGATGTGTCCTATTATCCTAGATCAATAGTCGATGAATATAAAGACAGAATATCGTACCAATTCGAATGGCTAAAGCACATAAGTATTTATAGACTGAATGAAAAGTGTACCCATCTTAAGAACATGAGTGAGTATAAAGATGCAAATCAAGAGATTATTAGTGAAATAAATAATTCATTAGCAAAAAATATTCATTACGACAATGTTGAAGCATTTATTAGAGATATTGAAACAAAATTTAGAAACATTGAGGAAAAAAATGAAAATCGTCTTATATCAATAGTTCAGCCAGTCGATCAATTAATTGAAAATACAGAAGGAATTTTCTACCGAAAGAAAGAATTAATCGTTGTTAACAATAAAAAATTACTTGGAACTGAAAATAATATTAGATTAGCAGATTATTTTCAGAATGATTTTAACTACCAAGTAAATGTCGAAGATTGGAAAATTGAAGGAAAATTGAATAGATTTCAAAATAAATTGAAAAATAAAGAGGATATGAAACATTATATGACTAATAAATCTAATGATATAATTAATAAATTTAAAGATATGCATTTAAAGCATAATCACAACTTTCAGATTTCTGAGGGCTTAATTTCTGATGCGATCAATTTTTTAATTTCAGAGCTTTCTCATCCAGAATCAATGGTTTATAAATATAATCAAAAGCTCGCAATGGTGTTCAATACATTAATAAAACATCTTCTTTGTTTGATAATTGAAAAGGCTGTTGAATTTCAAAATTTAAAATTATCAGAAGAAAAAAAAAATACGAAAAAGAAAAAAATAATTTAATAAAAAAAGCCACAGAGATTTATAAAATGAAAGAAGACGCAAAAAAACTTGGATCAACTGTGGCAAATGATTTTATATACAAATTATTCAATTATTTAATACAAATTGAATCTTTATCTATAAGAAATTCGATAGAGGAAAAATTAAATCAAAATTTCAAGACACCAAATGAGTTGGTTGAATTTGCTTTTAGATCAAGCTTTGAATATTCTAACTATCATAATGTATTTAAATATGTTATTGATGTCAATAGATATTGTAAAGAGGTTTGCTTTGAAACTATCAAGAGCGATTTAGAAATACAAATGCTAAAAAAGAAACAAGAAATCAAAAATTTGTACCGTGATCTTTTGAAGTTTATTCTAAATTTTCAGTCATCAGATACGATTTCTTCCTGTAGAAAATTTTTTGAAATTTTGCAAATTGAAGTTCAAAACTCTAATAAATCTTTAGTTCGTCTTTTTAATGAAAAGGATTCGATAATTGGCACAGATATTGAAGATTTTGAATTATTTTTAAATGGTTTTAAACAATCAATTAGCGATTTTGACAGAAAAGTGGATGAAAAGCTGGAAGAATTCAATAAGAAATTGGATAAAAAATGTAAATCTAAAATAAATGATTATATTGATAATTATATTGGATGCAATTCAAGATGTCCATGTTGTGGATCTAAGTGTCAGAATGCTAAAGAACACCAAGGAAATCATCGCTCCCAATTTCATATCATGAATGGATTTTTTAAATGGAGCAATAAAGATACAAATCAAATTTTAACTATTTTTTGTTGGGAAGAATCATTTTTTAAAGGTAGAATTTATAGTGGCGATAAGACATACGAGAATTGTACACAATTTCTTTCAAGTGAACACCCAGACTGGTTGTTTGACATCAACGAAAACTATGAAAAATATGGAAAAAATCCTTCAAATATAGAAATTATTAAATTTAGAAGCCAAATAATGAGGGCTTGGATGAATACACGTAAACCATTGTTGAAAGAATTCTCAAAAAATTCCCAAATAGTGGATAAAGAATACGACAATGAGTGGCTTTCTTTGGAGGACGCAGAAAATATGCTCCGAGAAGATCATGTTCCAAGTTGGATTGAAAATATTTAAGCTATTTTTTTGGAAGAATTCTAGTCCAAATTTTAAAACAGAGTTTTTATCAATAATTGTCAAGACTTATTTTTGAAAGCTTTAAATAAATTTTGAAAACTTAAGATAAAATTTTTAGCTATAAAAATGTTTCTTTCTCAAATTAATTCAATTGAACGAAGCTTACTCCTAGTTAAAATTTAAATTTTATCTTTTAATGCACTTTTAAGTGTTTAGTTGTTTATTTTTCTCATTTGAGGGCAATGTAAAATTTTAGTACAAAAATTGCAGTAAAAAGAGTTTTAAAGCTGTAATTGTTTCACTCTAAATGGCACACCATGGAAAAACGGCTCCGTTTTATATTAGCCATGTTTAAAATAAATTATTAAATGTAACCTGTACAAAATAGCTAGCTCTTTTTTTTACTTTATCAGCGAGTTTTAAATAGCAAAATTAGGTAATTAAAAAAAAGCATGTTCAAAGCCGCTTATTAAGTGAAAATTTAAATAAATTGTTCATGGATTTAAAATGTGGACAAATAACAATTTTCGAAAAACAAAAAACAAAGCTATGTTTAAAAAAGTATTTTTTTCGTATCTCAACTATAAATGATGGAAATGTATTTTGGAGATGTACTGTAACTGGTTGCAATACATGTTGTACTACCTTTGGTAATAATTGGACAAAAATATGATGTAAACATAAGTGATGATTTAGTACATCATGAAAGATTGAAAGAAATGCTCAATGGGTAAAGCAAACAAAATTTTTCAAGAATATTATTTTATTTTTAAAGTATTAAATATCAGCTTCTTTTAATTGATAAATTAATTGATAGAATGTGTTAGCCACGAAATAAAACTTACTATTTATTTGTTTTTTTTATTTAAAAGAAAAAATAGCCACTTATAGCTATTTAATTGCGATTTAATTTACCTGTACAGATTATTTTAATTTAGCTATTTTATTATTTATTTATTTGTATATCTGTACCGAGCTATTGCTCCTTCAGATTAAAAAAAAAAAAAAGAAAGAAAATTAATTAAAGAAAAAAGTTAAAACATATTTTAAATATATTTCAAGTGTTTGATTAAACAGGGAAATAAGAAGAAATAACTTGGTAGCAATTACACAGTGGAGTCGGGTATTCAAGATACCTTGACTCGAAACCTGCTTTATATTCTTCAACCTGCTTGACAACTAATGGAACATAGTTACTTAGACCAGCCCTTACATATCTCTCACTCAATTCAAAAAGTCGGTTCGAAACGGTTAGTAATTTTAGTTTATTTAAGGCCTCTTGATGTAAAATTTTAGAGGTAGTATCGAATTTTAGTCTAAGAATAAATCTAGAAAATAAGATAAACAAATACTTAGACGAACTAGAAATACGACTCTTCAAGAGGAAGATGAAAATATCTGTTGAAAAATCTTGCTTCATTGTCTTCACTAAATATAATGAGAAAAACGTTAAAAAAATTCAAGTCTTACAAAACACAGCAGTTCGTTTTAAACTTAAACTAAAATATGATACTCTTCCAATATTTTGCATCATGAGGCATTTAATAAACTTAAATTCTTAACTGTCTCGAATCGACTTTTTGAATTGAGCAAAAGATATGTAGCGGGAGGACTGCGTCATTCTGTTCCATTAGTTGTCAAGCTGGTTGATGAATATAAAGCAGGTTTTGAATCAAGGTATGTTGAATACCCGACTCCATTGTGTAATTGCTATCTTACAATTTCTTTCTTTTTTACTGAATTATCAAATATTTAGAAATATGTATTGTGTTACTCTTTATCAAAATTTATCTAATTTTAATCTTAATATTTATCTACTTTCTAACTTATATCATTTAAAGTTTATTTTTTTCTTGTTTTTTATTTTTATTTTATTTTATTTAACTTTATTTTAATTTTTTAATTTTCTTCTTTTTTTTTTAAATTTATTCTGAAGGAGCTTAAGCTCGGTACAGATGTACAAATAAATAAATAATAATAATCTAGTACCGAAAAAGCATTTGATTAAAATATGCAATAAATTGCAGAGTTTTTTCCGAGCTTAGAATTCGATTGTACAAATTTGTACAATATTGTACTGGTTGCAGAACCACTTTTGTTCAATTAGTAAAACGATTATAGCTTTTTTCCTCTTTGTACTGCAATTTTTGTACTATTTTTACTTAGGCATTGTGAATTGTGGAACAAAAAACAAAAATGTCAAAATGAAATAGCTTTTTAACTGTGAGTCTAAAAATCGTTCTGAAAAATCTTTAAACTCAAGGTAAAAAAGCAATTGCAATTTGACATTTTGGTTTTTGTTTTTTGTTCCAAAATGCACTATTCCTTTTTCTATTCTGTAATCCAATAATGATCATAAATTCACGATTGGGATGCGAAATGGGAGTAGAAGCATCATTGAAGTTGATCGGCGTTCTCCTCCACGAACTAACCTGAGTGATCTGTATATGCCATTTTTCCATCTTGTTGACCTTTTTGAATCAAATAGAAGTTCAACAAATGATTAGAGACTATTTGCAAAGTTTTGATCACATAATACTTACTTATTCTTACTTTTAGAGTCTTAAAATAATTGATCATATATTTCTTCTTTTACAAAAATTTTATTCAATTTTGAAAGCGTTAAATTTGAAGTTTATTTAAATTAAGACTAAATTGATGATTCGATTTTGAAATCTTTTTTAATTGAAAATAAATTAATTACATCAATCATGGAATATTAATTTTTTAAAACAATGATCTTAGACTTTTTTAACGCGACTTTTTCATTTTAAATTTTTTTAGATAAAATTTTGACTTGAATAAAACATAAAAAACAAAGTAAAGTAAGATTACATTTAATTGATCTTTAATTTATTTTTTAAAGTCTTTAGAATTGTAGAGCACAATCTACCTGGGAATCAGTCACTTATTAATGATGAAGGACATCTCCAATCTAAATTTTTGGGAGCTTTTTAAATATATAACCTGTGTGATGCGAAAACCAGAACTTAGTTATTCATTATTTAACTTATGCAACTAAATCAAAAGTTTTTTAATAATGATTTTTTATAAAAACATCACAGAAATCAAAAGAAGAAACATTTTTTAATAAGTATAATTTTGGTTGATATTTTAATATTAATAATTTAATTTGTTCCATGCTATCCAACTAGATAATACGGATTTAATTAACTCTTTTTCAAAATTCCAAAATATTAGATTAGATTAAATAAAAAATGCCCCAGATTATCAGAAATAGTAAAAATATATTTAATATCAATAAATATTTTATAATGTTTAGTAAAAATTTAATTTTGGAAAAAAATGGAATATCTAAAAATTAATTAACTTTTATTTTTGATAAAAATGTGTCTCTCAATATTTTTTGATGTAATAAAATTGACTTTTTTATTGCTCAAATGAAATCAAATTGTGATAAAACAACTTATTTTTTTATTTCAATTATTTAGGAACATTTTATTGAGAAAACTCAAATTTAAAAATGGCAGCAAATTTTTTCATGTCAGCCATCGGATTGTATTGCTTAATCCTGATTGTTTTGGGTACAACTGGAAACCTACTTACCATATACATTTGTTTACGAAAGCGTCTAAGATCTTACACCACATTTATATTTATACTATTTATGTGTGCTAGTGACACACTGTCTTTGTATGTGTGGTGTCTTGATCATTTTTTGGAACCATTCTTTGGTCTAACCATAGAAGAAACAAATCCAATAATTTGCAGAATTGGTTTTTTTATTCAATTTTTTTCACTGCAATCGTCATCATGGCTACTGGTTATGTCGAGCTTAGATCGATACTTAGTGGCAAAGATAAAACAATGGAGATCTATTTATTTTAAAGCAAATCAAGCCCTATTTTGCTCTTTTTCAGTAATTGCCTTAACTTTAATTATCAATTCTCAGCTATTGGTACTAGCTGGTGACCAAAGGGAAGCAATTAAATATGATTGCTATTCAAGAAGTTCAATAGGCGATTGGGTCACTACTTGGAAACAAATTCACTCGTATGTATATTCCATTGTTCCGTCAGCCTCTTTGCTTTCTATAAACACTTTGTTGTTTTACACTACATGGAAAAAAAGTACTTCAATAAATGTGGCTAGTGATGAAATTGAGTCAACCAGAGCAAGGAAAAAAAAATTCGGTCTAGTGATCACAATTTTCACATTTGGTTTTATGTTGACAACTTTACCGTCAGCGATTATCACAGGATATTTTTATACCAAATTAAATTCGCATGAAAAAACTAAAATTTACATATATGTATGCGATTCATTGGCATTTTCGTTCCACAGTTCCAAATTTGTTGTCCTGTTCATTTGTAATAGCCAGTTTAATAAAGAAGTAATGGTCTTTGTTCAAGAAGTACTCGCTAAAACGCGCTGTCTACATCAAAAATTGTATTCAAGCAATTCAAAGTCAATTACCGAATCTAGTTATTAAAGAAAAGTACATGTCTAATTAAAAAATATTTTTTTTATTCGAATTTAATTTAATTATAAAAATTTTAATAATCAAAGAAAATTAAAAAAATTTAAAACCATTTTTATCAAAATAGGTCTTTTCTTATTGAAGAATTTTGGACCTATTTGTCATCATAGGTCTTTTTTTCTAAATTTCTTTGATCATCTAATTTAAATCTTTTTCCAATGCTTCTTTTAAAAATTTTGCATAAATCATACTGACGGAATCTTCATAAATTCCATTGCTGACCTCTTCATGATCAATTTCTTTATTAGACATTTCCAGAAGATCGTTCGCATTTAACTGATGAATTATTTTTCCATCCGAACCAAGTACAAAAGACATAACCGGAAACTTGTAGGCATCTAGTGGACGTTTGCATTTTGTTTTATCATCTGAAGAAACGTCAGTGCTATTCAAACAATTCTAAAACAAAAGACATAAATTTTTTTTTCATTTTTTTTTTAAAAATTTTAATTACTTCTAAATCTACAATTAAAGACCAACTGCTGATGAATTTTTCATCAAGCAGTTTAAGAACGGCCGAACTCTCTAGAGCAGTTTCTCTCAGAGTTCGGCCTGAACCTCAGCAAGATTGATCATCCAAAGCACCCCATAACAGAATAAAGTGAACAAATTTATTCAGTTCTTGGGCTTTTTTGAATGATTCCAAAAAAGGGTAATAAGTAATTTTTTTGAAAGGATAAAAAGCTTTTTCAAGCAAAGACAACGCTTCAGAAGACTCAATCTCTTCTTCCCACTTGATCAAATTTATCATCTTTTCATACCGATTCTGGTTCATCGGTTTCATAAGTGAATCTGAAACTTTTATTTTCATAACTTTGTCATTTTCGGTATGATTTTTTATCGATATTAGTGAAGGCATTGATGAAACTATTTCCATTCGATTCACATAGCCTATATCAACTTCCATATTTTCATTCATTTCATTCAACCATTCCATATCTTTGACACAAAAGATATTTTCTGAACAAAAGTGAAATTGAATTTTTTACCAATATTCAAACGCTTTTGGCTTGGAAGATACATATTGAAGTATTCAATATGACTTGAGTCTTTAGAAATTACAATGCGTCCATTAAATTGGGCTGGGGTGAACCAAAATGGCAAATATGGCGGATCGTTTAACTGAAATTCAGCATGGATCCTTTTGAATTAAATTTTTGAATTATTTTTTTTGCTAATTAATAAATACCTGAAATAAATGTCCAGATACTTTTTATTCTTAGCTCTGGCAACCAAAGAAGTGCCCTGTGGTGCAAAACGTGATATCAGAAATGGTTTCTTTTGAAACATTTGAAGAAGTCTGAACAAGATTATATGGTTTTTGTCTGGTTCTGGTGGATTGTATCTTTTATTGGATAACTGATCCGAGTCTGATTTTAATCTTGGAATTAAATCCCAAACTTGACCAATTTGAACATTATTGACATTTTGAGGCAACAAAAACTCGAAATCTTTACAGCCAAAGTTTAGCGAAGGACGATTTGGTTCTTTCCAATTTTTGAGACTTTTTATTGAATCTGAATTGGTCTTAAATTGAAAACAAAACTTAAGAAATTTAAAGAATTTTTTTTTTGTTTTTTACCAAAAATTCATATTTGTTCGAACTCAACTTGGATGTGTCCATTGGTTCAAAGAAAGCGTTTAAAGTAATGAATTCATCATCGTCAGAAATTGCCACATCATAATCATGTTCTAACTAAATTAAATAAAAAAATTTATTTAAGAAAAATGAAGAAAAATGAAGAATTTTTCAATACTTTTATTTCTAAAAATTTTAAAGCCAAAGGTTCGAATTCGTTAATGTCGATTGAGCCATCAGAATTAAGATCATATTTGTGGTATAAAATAAGAACATCAGCTGAGATTGGCAAATTTGAATTAAAGCCCAGGTCACCACCAAAGCTAGAACTGAACAAATAAAAGTTTGCCAAGATTATTGAACTAATGATAGTGAATAAACCGATGCAAAAAGTGGATTTTTTGCACTCAATTTTGTATTTATCATTTATTGTTTGTGCTCTGGTAATTTTGGCTTGATCATCTCCAATGCCTTTTTTGTGACGCTTCATATTTTACTAAGTTTTAGTGAGAAAACGATCTCGCTAGTTTAAATTCATTTTATATGAGAATTAAACATGTTTATAGCGAAAAATTTTAATCAATGTTTTGAAAATATATTTTAAGCTATCAAAAAAAAGTCTTGACTATTATTGATAAAAACTCTGTTTTTAAATTTGAGATTCAAGAGATTCAAGGTTAATCAACATGCTAGTACCCATGCCTCATGTGACTGATTAACACTTCATTTATTTAATTGATTATTAAAACAATATATTTATTAAAAATAAAAAATTAATAACAATTGAATAGAATTATTGATTTAATAGTTATTTGAAAAAATTTAAAGGCAAGCTATTTAAGTTAAATAATTCAAATTTTGAAAAAATCTGTTTAATTTAAATTTATGTTATTGATAATTGAAATCTTAAACGCTGAAAACTTCAACATTGATCTCTTGATCATAAAGCAACTTATTAATCTTGAATAAAAATGTTCAAATATTTTTTCTCCACTTTTTGATTTGGCCATTGCTTCAATAAGGTTATTGTTGTTCCTTAAAATATAATTCAAATTTCTTGAGTCATTTTTCTTTAATTTCTCTTTAAGATTTAGCGGAGAATTGAAATATAAAAGGCATTTTTAAGAGAAAGTTAGCATCCTTTCAAAGTCGATGTTGAAATGAATAAAGACCATACTTTTTTAAAGCGTTATTTATTTCATTAAAGCTGTTTACTTCAAGCTTAACATTCAAAAGTTATATCATATACTCTTAGCTAATTTTTTATTCCTTCTTTTGAAAAATAGCATAAAAGCGTAGAGCAATAGTCAAAATACGGGAGGATAAAGGTCTTAAAAAACTGGATCTTTACTAAAGTAGCAAAATAGAAAATTCTCTTGATAGAAAATAATTTCCTTTTAACTTGGATTGATAAATTAGATGCAAATTTGGTTAAATTAAGATCTTGATCAATTATGAAACCTAATAAACAAATTTGCTTAACAACGAATATGTCTTCATTACCTATTCCTATCGTATCTGGTTATAATTTTTTCCTATTTTCAAAAATAATGCAAAATTTTTTTGACCAGTTTATATCAATTCTGTTAAAAATGCGCGTAATATAATTTATTTTATTTATTTATTTGTTTTCTGTACCGAGCTAAAGCTCCTTCAGAATAAGTTAAAAATAAAATAAAAAAATAAAATAAAAATAAAATTAAAGTTAATAAAATTAGGTAAAAAAAGAATCAAAATAGAGTAAATAAGCTAATAAAAAAAAAAAATGAAATGAAAGTTTAGAAGACATTGATTGTTAAATGTGGCACATGTTTACATAGTTCAGGTTTCAGGAAAAAAGGAGGAAATAGTAAGGTAACAATTACACAATGGAGTTGGGTATTCAATATATCTCGATTCGAAACCTTCTTTGTATTCCTCCACCAGTCATACAACCAATGGAATAGAATGACTCAGTCCTGTCCCAACATATCTCTCACTCAACTCAAAAAGACGATTCGAGACTGTTAGTAATTTTAGTTTATTAAAAGCTTCATGTTGCACGATGTTGGAGGGAGTATCATATTTTAACTTAAGGATAGATCTTACTGCTGTATTCTGAATATCTTGTAGTTTTTTGATATTTTTTTCTGAAAATGAATTCAAGCAAGGAAAAGAATAGTCTAAAATTGATCGGACTAAAGATTTATATAAATTTCTCAGTGTGTTTTGAGTAATATTTTGTTTGACAATATCTTAATAATATTTAGCCTTTTGTTGCAGCGTTCTTTAATTTCGTCTACTAGTATATTAAAGTTTAACTTAGAATCAAATTTAATACCAAGAAACTTGATTTCTTTTTGGCTCACTATTCTGTTTTCATTGATTTTTAAGTTTAGATTATCACCCTCTTTTTTGTACCTAGAAAAGACTACTGAACACGGCTTTTCAACTGATATCTTCATTTTCCATTTAATAAGCCATTGTTCTAGTTCGTTGAGGTATTTATTAATCTTATTTTCTAGGTTCCCCTTTTTGTTATAAATGAAGAATGTTACTAGATCATCTGCGAAAAGCAGAGAGTATTCATTATTTGTTTTGTTTCTTTTTGGGATGTCATTAATATATATACTAAATAAAAGAGGACTAATAACTGAGCCTTGAGGAACACCTGCAGTTATTTGATATTCGTCGCTCAAGTGGTCATTCACATTTACCTTAAATGTCCTACTATCTAAAAAGGATCTAATCCAGTTAGTCAAGTAATGAGGTGGATTCATTTTAATCAATTTAAAAAGTAAACCTTCATGCCAAACCCTATCAAAGGCTTTAGAAATATCAAAAAAAAGGCTGAAACCCTTTTTTTTCTATTAAATGATTCCACAATTTTTAGAATTAAAAAGAAAAGGTTATCTGATGTTCGCCGATGTTTTCTAAATCCAGATTGCTCCTGGTTAAGGAGTGAATTTTGTTCCAAATAATTGTATAATCTTGAAAATACTATGCGTTCCAGGAGCTTTCCTGAACAACTCGTTATACTAATTGGTCTATAATTTAAAGGATCTTGTAAAGAAGAGGCTTTTTTTTGAATCATAGTAATTTTCGATGTTTTCCATGCTTTAGGGACTCTACCTTCTCGAAGAGATAAATTAAAAAGTTCTATAATTTCTATTGATGAATTTCTAGGTAAGTTTTTTAACATTAAATTATGAATTTGGTCAGCTCCTGATGCCGCTTCATTTTTCAATTTTTTTAAAGCCATAATTAATTCATTTATTATTATTATTGTTATTTATTAGTTTAAAGCCCCATATGCAAAATTACAAAAAATTACATTAAATTCGAGATAAATTAAAAAAAAAGAAAGAAAATTGCACCAGTGTTACTAAGTAAAAAAGTTTACTCTCAAAAGATCATTTAAAATTTTATAAAAATAAAAGTAATCCAATTTTAGCAAATTGGATCATTAAAATATATTGAAAATTGAAAACATCATCTCTTGCGGTAAAATGTCGTCTGTAATTCATGCATCTCAGATGATTCGATAGTTAAGAATTTCAATCTTAAATTCAATTCTAAAACTTCATCAGCAAATATTTTATTTCTCAATAATGTTCAATTTTTATAATAGTCTTCAAAGAAAGCATTTAAAAGAAGGGTTACATGGTTAGAATCCAAATTTAAAACATCATCCAGCGATATTCCCACAAATTTAAAGTCTTTAATTTATATGTATCTGTTAACGACTTGATTTATGAGGTTTTTATCTTCTTAAGCTAAATTGATCAACCCAGTCAAAGTAAAAAAATAACTCGTCCCAAGAGATGTCCAAAGCAAGGTCGATTGCTATTATCTTTTCATCAAGTTCATGTAACTCTTTCTTATTTTTCTTCATTTCTTTTATTAAATTAACTGAATTTATTATTTCATTTTTAATTGTTTTTTTTTTGCTCACTCCTTTTTAAATTGTCAAAAATTGAAAATTCATTTGATACTTTTCGCGTTCTTTTCTTAGGTTTTTCAATTCATCTTTTTTGAAATTAATTAGACATTTTTCAAGTATTTAAAAATATATCACAAAATTTTCTTCTGATTCCAAAATTTTTATAAAAAATTGAATTGCATCACTTAAGGGGTCAATGGTTTTCAATTGAATTTTGAATGCATCTAAAGTTCACTTCATCATCAAGGCCAGGATTAAACCAATTTTCAACTTTTAAAATGAAAACATCAGAGTCCATGTCATTTACTCTCTATATCAACTCTAATAATTTGGAGTATTCTTCAGTATAGCCACGGATTATTAAAACTAATTTTATCGAATTTTTCACTCCTAGGCTCTTGTAGTGTTTATATATATTGATTATATTATTTTTAGGCTCTCCAGTTTGCTCATTAAAGTCGCCAATATTTACATTCAAAATATGCAAGGATGCATTGGTAGAAAGTGACTTGAACAAGTTTACCATAATTTGACCATTAAAATCTGCAATAATCCAATTATTACTTGACTCCTCAATTCATTGTAAATTAAAAGTTTTCTAAGTTTTTCTGACTAAAGAATTTTCAAATTTGACATTTTAAATTTTTTTTAAAAAATAACTGTGATAAAATTGAATTTTAATAAAATTTAAGAAAATATCGGAAAAATTGTTTTTTATTTTTTTTTTAATATTAATAAAATTTAAAAATTATAAAAAATTCTTCAATTTTTTTTACAACATTTTATGATTTTTTTCATTTCTAAGCAAAAATTTTCTGCTATTCATCTCATCTTTTTTTTTCATTTCAGTTGAAGTTTTTCATAATCATTACAATTGCACTTTGTTCATGTGAGTCTTTTCTGTTACTTTTTTAGCAGTTAAGACTTTTCAAGAGTAAAATTTCTATGTGCCTTTTTTTTAGAACTTCAACTCGACATTTCAATTTGGAAATTTCGACATCAGCTATGGTATAAGGATCCCTATCCTACAAAGCAGTTTGGTTGTTCCGAGTATAGAGATGAGAATATCATTTTTTTTAGGTTATTTAAAAATTATTTTGAGAAATAAAGTCAATCAAATAACAAGTAGATTTAATCAAAAATTCCATTCTGAATTTTGTATTTTTTTGTTTTTTATTTATTTTTTCTAATTTTTTTCCTCAAATATTTAACTCCATTTTCAAAATAAACATTTTAATGCAACATTATAAAATTAAATTTGAGTTAACTTCCCAATCCATGGGTGAACAATCAATCATCATAAAATAAAATATTAATTAAAAAATGAAAAGCAAAATGAATAATGGCAAAAATAGATTAAACAAGCTTTTTTATCACTTTCACTTTTTCGGATACGTGAGGGAACAATTAAGACAACGATTGTTATCTAAAAAATATCATTTCCATATTAATATTTTAAATGTCCATTTTTCTATCCTTGCGGATAATGGAGAAGAGCTCATCTGCATTTTCATTACCTTTTTTGGTAACGATGTAGATTCCTAACGGTCGGGGCAAGGAGGCTTTCAAGCAAGAGATGATGGTGTGTCTGACAGACTATTGGTACGTCGTGAAAAAAGTAAAATATATTTTTTTGGATATGATTGTATCCATTTATGGACACGCTTGGTTTGTGGTTCCAAGCTAGTCTAAATAGTTGTCGAGTTCGCAGCCTTGAAGTGCTCGGAAAATTTGATGTCAACTAACTAAGTTTGTTTCGTTTAATTTCTATTTGAAAAACTGAATATTCTCATGATCAGTTCTATTGAAAGGGAGAGTCAAAATCTAAATTTAAAAGCAAAATTTTATTTGCAAACAATTTAATTTCAGTTAAAAATCAGTTGAAAAAAAACTTTTTAAATTTTTGCTTTATTATTAACTCAAAAATTATTTGAAAAATTTAAAAACTATCATTTAATAATTAAATAAATTATGATGTATTAAAAAAAAATTTCATCGATTATTTCCGATGGAATATACTTATTTTCATCGATGAATCTAGATGAAATGGTTCCTAACTCATAAATGATTCATCTATCAATTTTCATCGATTAATCATCTCTGTGACTGGGCAGCGCTGTAGTTTTAGGAGTTTTTTTTTTCCTTGTTACTCAAGTCGGTCTTTTGCCTTTACCCTTGCTTCTCCCCATGTCATTTTCATTTCGATGAGCTCATTCCTGATTGTTGACCTCCATGTTAAGTTTTAGGAGTTACTTCTTTGAAAAAGGAAAGTAAATGGGTCTTAATGTGAATTTAGTTATGGCATTATGATTTTCCGTCAATAAATTTAAAAAAAACGTCCATTAATTTTTATTTTAGCAATTAAAATTTTATTTATCAATAAAAAAAAGTTTTAACAAATTAAAAAGAACAGCATTTATTAGAGAAAAATTTCTCAAAAAATTAATTGAGCATTAAAGCACTTGGTTTATTATCTTTTATTTGTCGTTTTTTTTTTTGGTCTTCCGACAGATCTTGTTTTTCCTAAAGGAACGTCTATAGCTTGGTCTGGAAAATCCTCAAATTCGTTTATATCTGGAACTAGGTTTATTTTAGATTTTTTTTAGATTTTAGAGTGTTGAAAAAAAAGATTTTAAGTAAGATTAACAATTCCATGCAAATTTTATTTACATTAATATTATTTTTATTGATTCCATAATATAATTAATTGACAATTATTTATTAAATTGACATAAGAATATTCTATTGACAAATCTTCAATTTTTTGGATTTCTTTTATTTAAAATTGACTCTTGTTTAATTAATTGATTTTTGAACTATTTTATTGATTTTTGTTTTTTTAATGTAGACGAAATTAAAGAACGCTGCAACAAAAGGCTAAATATTAGTAAGATATTGTCAAACAAAAAATGGGGTCTCACTCAAGACACACTAGGAAATTTATATAAATCTTTAGTCGGATCGATTTTAGACTATTCTTTTCCTTGCTTGAATTCATTTTCAGAAAAAAATATCAAAAAACTACAAGATATTCAGAATACAGCAGTCAGATCTATCCTTAAGTTAAAATATGATACTCCCTCCAACATGGTGCATCATGAGGCTTTTAATAAACTTAAATTACTAACAGTCTCAAATCGGCTTTTTGAGTTGAGTGAGAGATATGTTGGGACAGGACTGAGTCATTCTATTCCATTGGTTGTATGACTGGTGGAGGAATACAAAGAAGGTTTCGAATCAAGATATATTGAATACCCAACTCCATTGTGTAATTGCTACCTTAATATTTCCTCCTTTTTTCCTGAAACCTGAACTATGTAAACATTTGCCACATGTAACAATCAATGTCTTCTAAACTTACGTTTGATTTTTTTTTTATTAGCTTATTTACTTTATTTTGATTTTTTTTATCTCATTTTATTAACTTTAATTTTATTTTTAATTTTATTTTTTTAATTTACTCTGAAAAAGCCCTAGCTCGGTACAGAAAACAAATTAATAAAATTATTTAATGGATATTCAAATTATCAATTGATTTTTATTTATTTTTATTGACGTTTTTAATAAAATATTTATTGATTTTTGTAAAATTAATTGACAGAAAAACATAGAGTCTTTAGTTATTTCTTAAATGATAATTTTTAGGCACATTTTTATTTTTTAAATTAAAAAAGGCGCCAAATTCATAACAAATCTGGTACCTACTCAATACACAGTGTTCTATATCAAAAATAAATAAAAGTCTAGATTTATTCGAAAACAAAAAATTTACATTTAAAATTAAAATTAAAACTTTCATTTAAAATGAAAAATAAAAATAGATTAAAACCGAAATTTAAAATTAAAACAATTCAACTAAAAAATGTGACAATGAATCAACTAATTGATCAAGATTAGCTTTGGCAGATCTTAAAATAGGCCAATTGTCACTCAACTGATTTAAAGATTCGAATTGATACACATTATTTAGAAATGACAAGATCACCAAGAACAGTATTGTAATTAGAACAATTTGCACTATTTTACATGTCGTAAACCTAAGATATCCAGCATTGAAATAAGTGCATCCTTTATTGTCTTTGCCAACTGATTGAGGAGAATTTTTTTCTCGATTTTTAGTGTCCTGTATTTCATCATCCTCAAATCGGTGCTCGGAACTCTTGTTTTCATTCACATTGGAATTTGTCATTTGAGGAGGCTCGTGGGGCCTTTCAATAATATCATACTCACAAGTAGCAAACGAAGTGTTGATAGTTTCAATTTCCACTATGTCTGGACTTTCCTCTTGTTCGTCTTTGGACGATGACGATTTGGTTGCAGTTTTTTTGCGAGAACGTGTCTTTACGGGGCTCAGGTCCAAATCTTTTTTGGTATAAAGTTTTGGTGCAGTTGCCTTGCTTGTTCTTCCTCGACTGCTACTCCGGTTTTTGGATTTAGAGCGGACTCTGCTACGGTTAGATGGGCCATTTGATGAGTCTGCAGATTTGCGTCTTTTAGGCTTAGTAATCGATGTATCTGTTTGAAAACTCTCATTGGAAGCTTTTCTCGTGGATGTACGAGTGCGGAGTTGCATGGGCTGGGAGACAGAATTTGATAGACTCATTGTCCAAAAAAGATTTATTTTTTCTAGCTTTAAAATTGGTTCTTTTAAATTGATATGTTCATTGAATTTTGTTTTCATTTAAAAGAGAATGCTAGAATGGGTTAATTCATTAAGAAAATTTTGAAATATAATGAAAAAATTTTTTGAAAATTTTAGCGTGAACTTGGATAATTTAGAAGATAGCAAAAAGTGAATGTAAAGTATTTGAAAGGTTACAAAAGGTGGAGCATGAGTCTGAAAATGGAGACGAAAAATTATCGAAATAATTTTTTGAATTTGTTGTTTTATATAGACATTATTATTGTCTTATGTTTGGTTACAAATATTATTATTTTTTTCAAATAAAGTGAAATGGAATTTTTTTTCAAAATTAGTTTTTAAAGAGAATGTTAATGATGGCCAAACATTTTTTTTAAATTTTCAAAAATTAATTTTAATAAACAATTAATAATTGTTTTTAAATTCATTTATTTTCGGCTGCTAAATACAAGAAATGTATTAAAAGTTACAATAGTCAAGCATTTTTTCGGAAAAGTGATTAAATCTATCAAGACTAGACTTCAGTATGTTTGAAATTCATTACAGAAGAAATAGGAGAAAGAAAGAGAGAGAGAGTGTGTGTGGGAGAAGGGAATACAATTTTATTTGTAACTGCTAAGCATCTGATCTGAACATTAACACGATGTTTTACATACACTTGAGTGTCTCGTTCAGTCATGTTTCTCTTAAGACTATGTAACAACTTAATCGGGTATATAAACACTCGATTTGAAAAGGATTAAAACAATATGACAGCGTTTGGATGATTGAAAAATCTCAATTGTCATAAGCTTACACAATTCAGTAGCAAACTGAATCGGTCAAGTGAAGACAAACAGAGTGGCCGTATTCAAATCCAACATGTGTATTAATGGAGAAATGGAGAATTATTTATTCAAAAATGGCCTGGTTTAAAAGTTGAATTTAAAGCAATTTAAACTTGTTTGGATTATAACTTGCTTGGATTATAAACTTTCTTGCTCTTCAATTTTAGCTATCATTTCATCATCATCATCAACTCCAACTTGATGAATGTCACGAAATAGAACTGTTTATAAATAGCCTCGCTTGTTAATGAAGCCATGATGTGAGGGTATTTCTAAGCAGTAATTGTTCGGACATCAATTCAGCCGAGATCGAATGGATCATTCAGCTCGCCTCAGTGCACTAAAATACGGTATAGCGGGTAGGTATTAACGACCGCTGTGCCCTATTTTAGTACCACTGAACGGGTACACAACTTCATGTTCGATCAAATTCAAATTACAATTAGTACTGTTTATCAATAGCCTCGCGATGTTTAAGACAGGTGGACGCGAAGCTGTTCTAAGCAGTAATCGTTGTGGTCGTTTGCTACAAGAAGTAGTCTGTGTGTGTGTACATGTGTTGGTTTGTGGTAATGAATCTTACTTTTACTGTTTTTTGATAGCCTCGCGTGTGCCAGTCTCATAGATCGCGAGACTATGTCAAACAGTTAAAGTTGGACAACAATCAATAAATCTACTTTTGTCATCGGTGAATAAGTATCAGTATTTCACTGTTTGTCAATAGCCTCGCTAGTTGTGTTCCTAGTGCCTGGCTATTGCAAATAGTCGATATTCTGAACCTGTAATCGTCAATCAGCAAACATCGATCAAATTTTTTATTTTTTTTTAATAATTTTTTTTATTCAATTATTTAAACTAAAAATTTTATTTTTATTTTATTATTTAAATTACTATTATTTTAATAAAATTTGGGGACATTTTATCTAATCTAAATTTTTTCTTTTATAGAATTTTATTATTAAAACTCTTTTTTTTTAATTAAAATCAAAAAATTGATTATCATTATTACAGTGTAACACAATGTGAATTTCTTGTTCCGATTTCTGAATGTTCTTTTCTGAGCGCCTGGCTTTTGCAAAAAGTCGATATTCTGAACCTCTAAATGTCAGTTAACAAACATCGACAAGATTTTAATTTTATTATGGATTTTTGTAATTCAAATTTTATTATATTAAAAAATATTTAATTTTAAGATTTTTTTAAATATTTTAAACAAATTTGGTTTTATTTTTTCTAATCTTAAAATTTCTTTGTTAAATTCTGATCAAATTTTTAATTAAATATGAAAGAAAACATTATTTTTTTGGTTTTTTATTAATATTATTTTTAATTAAAAGTTTTATTAATTTATAAAAATTTGATTTTTATTATTTGCGATGCGATGCGATGCGATGAGTTTTCAATCCTTATACATTTAAACAAATATGATATTGTTTAAAATGTACAATAATAATAAAAATAATTATAAAAATTATAATAATAAATACAGCTAGATGTATAGCGGAAGCAACCTTCTAGGAGGTAGCCTATGGAAGCACATTGAGCTTTACAAAGAAAATTACAAAGATACAAGAACTTATAAACAGTTGTTTAAAAGAAATTGTTAGACCAAATTTAATTAAAATTAAAATTGCTGTGGTGAAAACTTGGTGACCGGTCACGAAGGCATCGTAGCGATTCTTGAATTGATTGACTGACATTTTATACTCTTTTTTTATCATGTTTACTTATTTCTTAATTAGCTTGTTTTATAAAAGGAAACCAAATTTATCTTAAAATTTAAATTACTCTTTAAAAACCGATTTTAAAATTTGTTCTGTTGTTGTTTTTCAAGTCCTTGGCTACTGTAAATGGTTGGTATTTTGAACATGTAATCATCAAATATCAAACATCGATCAAATTTTATTTTTAATATTTTTATCCAAATCTTATTTAAAAAAAAAATTTAAATCTAAATAATTTATTATTTAAACAAAATTTGTTAATATCTTATCTAATCTAAAGATTCTTCGATTTTATAAATTGTAACTTTTTTTTTATATAATTTGAAAAAGGACAGTTTAAAAAAATGCACTGTAATTAAAAGTGAGTTTATCTTACCAAATTTCTGAATCATGATTATAAATTTAATAAAGATTTTATTTTAAATTATCATGGTTGATATTTTTTTGAGATTCTAAAATAATCTTTAAAAACCGTGTTTTTAATCAGTTTTGATTTTAATACCAGTTCTTGCATGTTCTGATTTTAAACCCTCTTTTCTAAGACACCAAAAGCGCTTAAAAAATACAATATATCTGTAATCATCAAATCATTCATTTAAAAGGAATCTAATTTGTCACTTTGAATTTTCACTAAAAATTCTTAATTAAAAAATGAATATTGCATTAATTATTTTTCTCTAATTTTTGAAAATTAAAAAAAAACATTACTTTTTTTAACCTTCAAGCTTAAAGAAGAATTTAAAATAAAAAAATTTAAATAAAGTATTCATTTTTTAATCTAATAGTATTTTAATTTAGAATCTAAAATAAAATTCTTGTTGTTCTTAATTTACAATTTTAAAATTTGAATTCCATTTAATTACAATTAAAACGACTCTATATCATTGCAAAGATAAAATTAACATAGAAAATTTATATTAGAAAAATTACCATATTTTTAGGTCAAATACTTGGTCAAAAAAATCTATTAAGCTTTTATATCATAAAATAAATAAACATTAGTATCACATTATTCCTTTAAATTTACCTAGAAATTCTAAATATTTTTTACTTTTATATTATTTCTATAAATATCATCTCTTTTTTTCTCTCAGTGATCTTTTTTGAATATTTGAAAAAAAAAAGGTTGCAGGTTATTTACAGAAAGAAATTATGGGTGATTCAAGCTTTGTATCAGCTGATACAATTTTCTGAAAAACTTTTGGACCAAAATAGAAAAATATATTTCAATTTAAAGCTTTTGTTTTTTTTTGTTTCAAAATTCACAATGCCTTCTTTTGTGTAGGTTCCAAAATATAATTGGAAACAATGGAATTGTCTCATCGGCGAGGAAGTATTTAATTTAAGATTTTTAAATCAATTCTCCATTTAAATTTTCTTAAGCCAGATATTTGAAAATATCATAAGAGAATTTTATTTTAAAAATTGCAGAAGTAAAAAAAAAATTAAATTTAAATTAACAAGAAGCTTGTCTATAATCAAATTTAATTTTGTATGTGAATATTTCTATCAATTTTCGGACAAAAAAATTGTCACTTTTCAATGTAAATTTTCTATGTTTATTTTTTAATATGTAATCATATGGCCCCATTAAAACTACCTTAGAAAAGGTGAAAAATTTAAATGGTAAAATTCACATACAGACTAATTTTAAATTTCCACTTTTTTCTTAAAATTGTAATAATATAAAATATTATAAATTTAGAAGTTAAATCAAACTCTCGAAAAACTTTTTAATTTTTTGATAACACAATAATTTTCTTTAAATATCAAAATAGAAAAGAATTATTATATTGTTTAAATCCTTTTAACTTATTCCATTCTTAAATAAAAACTAAGCGAATGCAATTTTTTAATTATCTGATTTAATATTAAAAGATCAACCATTTTTTAAAATTTTTTAAGTAATGGAAAGTAAAAATATTTCCCAGATTTGAACTTGAAAATTAAAAAAAAAAAAACTGACCAGATAATATTTTAGTATTTAAGTTTTTAATGAATATTATTCTGTCAGAATTTTTATGCTTTATGAAAATGGCAGGTTTTTTTTTTATTTTACATTTCTAAAAATAATTGCGTAATTATATTTCAAATATTAACATGCTTAACTATTGAGTTTTAATGAAACAAGGTAATCTCAAAATTTCAAAAAAGTTAAATAGAAAAAAAAAACTAGCCATATGTTAATGAAACTTCATTAAAAAAAAAAGGTTCCTAATCTAATAATGAAAATAATATTTTTTGTTTTAAGAATTTAAGGAATTATAATTATTAAGTTCTTTGAGATGTTAATATTAAAATAATTTTATTAATTATTATTAAATATTATTAATTTATTAAAGACTTTTTTAGTTTTATTACCCCAAATTTTGAATAAAATACCCCAAATTTTTAATTTTTTACCCCTATTTTAGTAGTAGTAGTAGTAGTAGTTTTGACTGTAGCTGGCTAGCCAGCGAGTGTGCTGATAAGGCACACTATGACAGCTGATGTGATTGATTGCTGCTCATCCAGCAATCAATGCCTGCTTTAAAGCTGTTAACATTAGGGGCTTCAACTAATTGATTTGGCAGTGAGTTCCATATGTTAGCGGTTCTGTTGAAAAAAAGTTATCTCTATGTTGGAGCCTCGAAATTTCTTTGTGATATTTGAAGCAGTGACCTCTTCCTTGGATTTTGGTGACATTAAAATTGTTGCTTTTTTCAACCAATTCTATTCCATGCATGAACTTGTATAATTGAATTAGATCACCTCTTTTTCTTCTTTCCACCAGATTTGGAATGTTTAAAGCCTTCAATCTGCTTTCATACGGTTTGTTTCTAATTGAAGAAACAAATTTCGTAGCTCTGCGTTGAATCCTCTCAAGATTCTCACAATCCGACTTAAGAAATGGAGACCATACAGGCACAGCAAATTCCAAAAGAGGACGAACAAAAGTTAAATACAATGATCTAAATAACTTACAATCAAAACGAGCGAATGATTTCCTGATGCGACCCAACATTTGATTTGCTTTGTTTGTAGCCTCTATCACTTGATTTTTCCATTTGAGATTTGTATTGAAGATAACTCCAAGATCTCTTTCGGTTTCAGACGTTGATAACTGTTTACCATTAATAAAATAAGTGAATTTTTTGTTTTTATGACCGTAATGCATAACCACACATTTTGATGTGTTGAAGAGAAGAAGCCAATCTTGAGTCCACTTGAAAATTAAATCTAAATCTGATTGAAGTTTCACTGCGCTTATTTCTGATACCGTTTGCGAGAATATTTTTGTATCATCTGCATACATTTTGACAATATTCTCTATTCCTTTTGGTAGATCATTGATATACAAAACGAACAAAAGTGGACCAATCACTGAATCACAATTTTATTAAGATAACACCAAAAAATAAAAAAGAAATTAAAAAAATAAAATGACAATTTTATTTTATAATCGACACCAAATTAATTATAAAAATACCAAAATTAATAAAAATGAACTATTTTATTATTTTTAACCCCAAAAATTTAGTCGAATTCAGAGCATACTTACCCCAAAAATTTACTTTTTTCCACATTTATTTGAGCAAGCCCAATATCTTCTTTTAGTCATTTTAGCGCCACATTTATCACAAAACTTTTCTTCGACTTGTTTGATTGAATCAATTCGAGGTATTTTTGATGGATTTTCTTTTGTCGAACTCGAATCTTCATCATCTGTATCAATCCCTTTAGGTGCCGAATTTGTTGCTTGTGTTTCTTTCGGTTGATGTTCAAGTGGTCCAGCTGTGTCTTTTGGCCTTCCTTTCTTTCTATTGGCTTGTATAGGTATATCCATACCAACTGAGTCGAAATTGCATTTTTTTTCTTGCTGCAATAGTTGTAAGATGATAACATTTGTAATTTTTTAACCAATACCAACAATTGCAACTACTCAAAGTCCAACTATTTTCATTGAATTTAATTTTACGAATACTAAAAATGGAAGTAATCATATGATCGAATGAAAACCATTTTTTTCAATTAATGACTGATTGTATTGTTTACATTGTTCTTTGTTGATATCTATCTTGTCATCAGCAGTTAAATAATAATAATTATCATCTTTCAAATGAATAATTGTTTTGTTATAACTGTTCCATTTATAAGCTTTTACTAAGTCATCCTTTGTAACATTTGGAAATTCATAAAATATTTTTTGATTTAAGTTGTCAACGATTTGAGGCTGATTTGTTTCTGGATCAATCAATGATAATGTAGGTGCACGTTCAGTTGACCATTCTTTCAAAATATTATCTCGACATTCGTTTAGAAATGGAATCAAACCAAAACGTTTTGAATTTAAAATTTTCTTGATTTTAGCATGAGTTGACTCTAATGAATTGCTTGTACTTGGTAAACCAGGTGCAAAGCCTTCATACCAACCATTATTTCCATCTTTGCACCATTGATTATCGAAATACTCTAAAAATGTTTTGATGGCTGGACTATTGACTCTTGACCATTTTTCTTGAAATAATTTAAGAGCTCTTGGAAATAATTCTGGCTCAAAAATTTTTTGAATTTCGCTTATATCGTAGACAATTCGTTCTGCTTGTAATTTGCTAATTGATTTTACACGAATATCAATATTACGATTGACGTGAGCCCAACAATTTACTCTTGTTTTTAAATCGAATACTTTTGCAAATCCGTTTGTGATAGCACCAGCATTATCTGCTATTAAAATTGAAAAATTAACTGTTTTGTTAAATACTTTTTCATGTGTTTCTTTGACTGAGTTGAAAAAAAAACCGAAATCATCTTCATTTTCAGTACGACATATAGCTAATCCGAACGGATGAAAACTTTTATTACGATCAGTTGTACCACCTGTAATAATTGGAAAATTTTCATATGTTAACTTGTACGTAGCATCACTCAAAAAATGTTGAGCATTTTCTGCGATTTTAATTAAACGTTTTGATGTTAAAAACACTCGAAAAATTTGTGATGGCATGGCAGCATATTCAAATTTCCCAACGAAAACCGCGTCTTCATCGTCTGGAATCTCTGAATTATCTTCGCACCATTTTTTGAAATCTGTCAATGAACAATTTTTATTTAAGTCCTTACTAACTGAATTTATAATATGTTGAATTTGATTGTCAGTTGGTGGCTGAATATTTTCTTTGATTAAATTTCTCTTGATTTCTTTTTGCTTGTCCAAGCGAACGAAAATAAATAATTTTTTCTTTCACTTTAGGAGGAACATTAGCTGAATTTTCTTCGTTCGAATGATTTGAATGTTCATTGTCTGATATATAGACTGAACCACCAATTTCACCATTTTTGACTTTGAAATAAATTGATTTTTTGCAGCCTTTTTTGTTGAATTTGCAGTTGAATGTATGTTTATCGCAATCGGCTAGGTTATTTTTTGAATGAAAGTTCCATGCTACATTGTCAAAATGTAAATTTTTGACCAATTTTTTAAATTCCATTAAAGATTCACAATCTTCAAGGAAATCGTACGCTTTAGATACGCTTCTTTTTATTTTCGGCAATTCTTCAGCGTCATTTAAGGTGTCGTTGAAATTATTTTCTAAAATACTCGCAGAACTAGACATTTAATAATAATCAATACACATTTTAGCAAGCTGAATTTCTTATATAGGAATATTTTTTAAATATTTATTAAAAAAGTGTCAAAAAATTTAGGTTTCATTTTAATAAACTAGAGTTCGTTTTAATTAATTAGGTGTAGTTTTAATTGATTTAGTGTCAAAATAAAAGAAAAAGTAACATCTTATTTAATTAGGTGTAAATCTTAATTTTTTATGGTTTACTTAATTAAAAGGGGTATTTTATTAAAAAATTGGGGTAAAAAATTTTAAATTTGGGGTATTTTATTCTAAATTTATGGCCTAGATATTAAAGAGCCTTTATTAAATTAATTAGTAATATTGTTAATTTTAATATTTTAACATTAAAATATGCATTTTTAAAAGGCATTGAAGAGAGGCTTGAATATATGATTAGCAATCATGCAGAAAGTTATGTACCAAAAAGTCATAAATTCGTTAAAATACATTCTCAGAAAAAAAGTATTAGCAGTAAATCATTCTTGAGTGAGATCGACAAAAAATTTGTTTAAATTTAATATGCAATCCAGAATGGTTCGTTTCATGCTCTAAACTCAAATTTTTATCATTCAAAAAATTATATTTTTAATTCTTTTAAATATGGCAATACAATTTTGATTTTAATTTTTACAATTTCAGCTATCCATAGAAGCCCTGATTATTCAATAATTCTAATTTTATTCTCAATAAATAATAAATTAATTGCTACGAAATGATGAAAAAAAGCTAGAAAATTTGATGCAAAAGCTTTGCTGAAATCTTTCCAAAAATGAATAAAAAAATGATTACATTAAGTAAAAAAATTATTACAAACTGTAAAAATATAGAAATCGCGCTGGTTAGATTTGTAAAATAATTCCATTTGTAAAATAGTTTTTTATTTTTACTGCGACATTTGTCATGATAGATAATAGCTGATGGTCATAGTTTTAGGTCTGAGTCATGGCTTGGGTTAATTTTTTTTTTTAATTCAAAAAAGAATTTTGTTTGTTTTTTTGATTTTCTATTAAATTTAAAACAAATATACATCTTTTAATTTTTATTTAATTCAATTTTTAAATTTTTTAAATTATTTTAAATAAATAAAAAAATTTCAAATCTTGTAATAGGTAATTATAATTGGGAAGTAATTTGCCTAGCATTATTAAGATTATTTTTAAAATCTAAAGTCATTGACTTGACTTAAGACTTGAGACTTAAAAACAAGACTGATTTTAACCGATTCCAGCAATTAATAAGAGAAAAAACTAATAAATTTATAAACTGTTTTATTTAATCTTTTATTATTTTTATCCATGAAACAAAAGATTAAGAAAAATTTAAAACAGAACTTTAAAAGTCAATAATTAAAAAATCATACAAAATTTTAATTTAAAAAGAAATTTTAAAAAGCGGTTCTTTCTCTGTATCTTTGTATTTTGAAGTAAAAATTTAATTTGAAGTGTCTAGTTTTAATTCTCAGCTCGTTTTCTGTTTATTAAAATAATTAAAATATTGAGATTAGTTTAGAAATTTAAAATTTTAAAATCAAGCAGTAAAAGCATTTTATCAAGAAGTTGAAATAGATCAAATTTACTTAGGATAAAACAAATTTTTGATCGATAAATTGAGAAGACAATTAGAATCTTTTCGTCCAAATTAGAAAATAATTAAAAAAAGTAATATATTTAACTTTTTTGAATTCTACCATAATTGTTAAGTAAAATTTTTTTTTTAAAACTTATCATGAAAATTAAAACAGACATGTAATTAGTCTGTCACAACACGTCTTCATTCATTAAAAATAGAAGTGCATAAATCGTACTTTTTTGAAATAAAAAAAAACTTCACTTGAATAAAACAAAAAAAATGCTTTGAAAATTTCTAAAAACCAGACATCACTAAATCAATTTCTTTTTGGGACAAAAATATTGTTAGAAACGAGTTTTGAACGCTCTGTAATTTTCTAACAAAAAATTAATGAAAAATGAAGATCTAAAAACCAAACTTTAGCATAGTAAAACCATTCCTGTTGCAAACGTTACTTCGAATAGTACTTTTTCAATTCATAAAAGATTTTTGTCGTACAAGACTAGACTTCAGTATGTTTAAAATTCATTACAGAAGAAATAGGAGAGAAAGAGAGAGAGAGAGTGTGTGTGTGGGAGAAGGGAATACAATTTTATTCGTAACTGCTAAGCATCTGATCTGAACATTAACACGATGTTTTACATACACTTGAGTGTCTCGTTCAGTCATGTTTCTCTTAAGACTATGTAACAACTTAATCGGGTATATAAACACTCGATTTGAAAAGGATTAAAACAATATGACAGCGTTTGGATGATTGGAAAATCTCAATTGTCATAAGCTTACACAATTCAGGAGCAAACTGAATCGGTCAAGTGAAGACAAACAGAGTGGCCGTATTCAAATCCAACATGTGTGTAAATGGAGAAATGGAGAATTATTTATTCAAAAATGGCCTGGTTTAAAAGTTTAACTTAACACATTTTAAGCTAACACACTCTCATCTATTTAATCGAGTTTCTATTACCCACTTTGACTAGAAACTTTCTTGTTCTTCAATTTTAGCTATCATTTCATCATCATCACCAACTCCAACTTGATGAATGTCACGAAATAGAACTGTTTATAAATAGCCTCGCTTGTTAATGAAGCCATGATGTGAGGGTATTTCTAAGCAGTAATTGTTCGGACATCAATTCAGCCGAGATCGAATGGATCATTCAGCTCGCCTCAGTGCACTAAAATACGGTATAGCGGGTAGGTATTAACGACCGCTGTGCCCTATTTTAGTACCACTGAACGGGTACACAACTTCATGTTCGATCAAAGTCAAATTACAATTAGTACTGTTTATCAATAGCCTCGCGATGTTTAAGACAGGTGGACGCGAAGCTGTTCTAAGCAGTAATTGTTGTGGTCGTTTGCTACAAGAAGTAGTCTGTGTGTGTACATGTGTTGGTTTGTGGTAATGAATCTTACTTTTACTGTTTTTTGATAGCCTCGCGTGTGCCAGTCTCATAGATCGCGAGACTATGTCAAACAGTTAAAGTTGGACAACAATCAATAAATCTACTTTTGTCATCGGTGAATAAGTATCAGTATTTCACTGTTTGTCAATAGCCTCGCTAGTTGTGTTCCTAGTGCCTGGCTATTGCAAATAGTCGATATTCTGAACCTGTAATCGTCAATCAGCAAACATCGATCAAATTTTTTATTATTTTAATAATTTTTTTTATTCAATTATTTAAACTAAAAATCTTATTTTTATTTAAATTATTATTATTTTAATAAAATTTGGTGACATTTTATCTAATCTAAAATTTTTCTTTTATAAAATTTTATTATTAAAACTCTTTTTTTTTAATTAAAATCAAAAAAATTGATTATCATTATTACAGTGTAACAGAATGTGTATTTCTTGTTCCGATTACTCAATGTTTTTTTCTGAGCGCCTGGCTTTTGCAAAAAGTCGATATTCTGAACCTCTAAATGTCAGTTAACAAACATCTATCAAATTTTTTATTTTTTTTATAATTTCTTTTATTCAATTTAAACAAAAATTTTAGTATTAATTTAGTTTTATTATTTAAATAAAATGTTTTAAAACATTTAATCTAATCTTAAACTTTTCCTTTATGAAATTTTTTTATTAGAACTCTTATTAATACCAAAAAGACATTATTATAAATGCAGTGTAATAGAATGTGAATTTTTTGTTCCGATTTGTGAATGCCCTTTTTTAATTACATGTTTTTTAACTGAAAAATTTTGAATCAACTTAATTGTTATTTTTTTTTATCTAGTTTGAAATTTTATTAAATTAAATAATTTAATTTTTTTCAAATTTTCTTTAGGTTCAAAAACCAAAAATTATTTTTTATTGATAATGATTAAACATTTTTAAATTTAAAATAGCAATAGGTTGTTTTTTTGCCTTGAATCCTTAGTATAATTCTTTTTAACTTCTTTTGCTATTTTTAATTAAAGAATTTTAAATTTAGTTTTTAAAAGTAAAATATAAAATAACTTTTTATCTTTATTTATTTTATCAAATTGAACAAAAAACAATACAACATAATTTGATTTTACTTTTTCATTTAAAAATTTAAATCTCCCTTAAAAAAGTAGTTTATAACTAGTTCTAATTTTTTTGTTACTTTAAAAACTAACTAAAATTCTTCATAAATATATAAATAGCCATTTAAAAGGAATTAACAAACAAAATTTGGTTCTAAATTTTTAAAATAATTTTAAAGGAAATAAAAATTCTTTCAAAAAATTAATTAACTTAAAATTTTAAAATACCCTTTAAAACCGATCTTGAAATCGATTTTCTTGTTTAGACCAATTCAAAAGCCAGTTCATATTTAAAAAGAGCTTTAAAAATCAGTACCTGTCTACCAGCCTTATCACTCGATTTAAAGCTACTTAAAAGGTTCATTAAAATACTATTTTATGATTAACTTTAATTATTTTAAACATCCATCTAAAAGTAATTAAGAAAATATTTTTTGTCTTTGTATTAATTTTATTCTTTTTCAATACTTTAAAATTTTGCTTCGATGAACATTATGCCATCTGTTAATTCTAACTTTTACTTTATTTTGTTGTTAAATTACATTTTTGATTAATTTTCAAAATTTTTAATTAATTACAAAATTTTTTCATAAATTGAATTCCAACATATCTAAATATTGGTTTCATATTGAAATTAAATTTTATTACTAAAAAAAGTATGTTAAGTTTATTTTCCTAAATAATAATTTATTAAAAAGCAGCCTTAATTTAACATTATTGCTACTATTTTACTTTTCTGTTTTAATAAAGTAAGAAGACCATTTTGAAAAAATAAAGGAATCGAAATAATAATTTCAAATAATTAGACCCGAAATTTTTTCATTATTCATTTTTTAATATCATTTAAAAAATTGTTTACAAACATTTAATAACTATGGCTTTCTAATAACCTAATTATAAGACTTTACTTTAACTCGGTATTATTCATTTTTTTTTATTTTATACTATTTTTAAAAACATTTTTTAGTGATAATTGTTTACAGATACAAACAACATAATAGATTCGAAACGAGTTAATAACACTTGGTATTCATTAAAGAACTATTTTTTTTAATTTTAGAATATTAACTTGGTCACAATTGTTTTAAATTCATAAAAAAAACAAAATTTTTTAAAATAAAGTTTATTTAAGAAAATTAAAAAGAAAAATTATGAAAATTTAAGTTGATAATTTATTTGATTTTTTAATTTCAAGCATAGTTGCGTTTCTGTTCTGAGGATTTTTTGAATTAATATTTTTGATGTGTTTGGACAAAGGAGCAGATTGTGACCGACTAGTAGCCGCTTTTAAGTTTCCTTGAGGGTTTTGATTCAGCGTATTGTCAATATCGTAAAAACTCAATTTTGAAAAATTAGTTCTATTTAATTCTTTGCCCAAGTAAAAGCCCTTGAAATCGTCACGAACTTTCGGACTACCAGTCACTTCATAAAATTTAACTTGATTGTGAACGAGAAGTTTAGGCAAACCTAGTGCGAGGGAAGTTTGGAAGCTTTGGACAAACTGTTTAGATATCTTTGCATTTGATGGTATAATTGTCATAAGAGTTTTGTACAGGTGTGGATAGTTGCGACAGTTGTGCAGTAGAAGTCGGGATGCGGTCCGGTTGAAACTTAAATAACCAAGAGTAATCGCACTAGCAAAACGAATTTGATCGTTTGGTGAATAAAGACGATCACACAAGATGTCAACTGCATCACATGTTAACATTGCATCTGTTATACCTGTTCTTGTATGAGCCAAACTTGATAAATAACTTGCTGTTTGGATGACCACTTGATCATCATCAAACAACAGTAGCTGTACAAGTTTGTTAATACCCTGAGCTGTCAGCCATACATGATCTCTTCCTACTATCACTCGAGCAAGAACCACTGTCTTAAATAGTAATAAATAAACATTTTTTAAATTAAAATTATTAGTTTTCTAATAACTCGATTTATTATTCAAAACATAAAAAACTTAACTTTTATTTTCTAAAATTATTTAATCAATTAAATCTATCAATAAAAAAGGCAATTAATTATTTATCCAATGCTGAATAAAAAAAATTACTGAATTTTGATAGCTTCTTTTATTTATGATAAAATTTATTATCAAAAAAATAATTTTTAAATATTTTTTGATATAATTTATTTTTAATTCAAATTGAAATTTATCAGTTTTTTACGGAATTTCAAAAACCCAAAAAAGAACGATTTTTTGAAATTTTTTTAAAAAAATTTACTTTTTTCTTTTAATATTTTTCTTAAATGATTTTACAATTTTCTATTGAATTTTAATTAAAAATTGCAAATTTTTGTCAAAAAATGTAGAAAAATAGAAATAAAATAAAATAGAATTTATTGAAAAAAATATGTCCACCAATTTTTCAAATGTAATTTTTATTTCGAATTTTTAGTTTCGACTGAATTTTTTTATTATTTAAATAATTAAAGTTTAGTGATAATATTTGGACAATTGTTAATGATTTATGAAATTTTAAAAGGCTTATTTTCTTCATTGATGGTATATTTAAGTTTTTAAAAAATTTTACTTTAATTGCTTTCAATGTACAAAAATATTGTCAGACTTTGGACGGAATTTGTTTCTCAATTTGCAATTATGTTTAAAAATCAAAGTAAAATTTTAAGATAGTCATAGGATATAAAGACTTATAAAAATCTTTAAAAAAAATTTTTTGTTCTTGTCATCTTAAAAAAAAAAGAATTGGAGAATTGATAAACTTGAGCAACAAAGAAAGCTCTAGAAATGTAAAACTTATTACGCTTGACCACAGAAGAATAAGCGGAGATATAAATGAACAATTTGTTTGATACGTTTAAGGATCACTGAACATCATCTTTATTTTATAACCTTATTATATATTATTTGATATCAGAATACGGATTATTGAAATTCCATTTTGCTTTATTTTTATTTTTTACATTGTTGAGGAAAATTTTCTTTATTTTACGTAAATTCAGTAAAAAATTTAAAAATTATTTAAAAAAAATAATTGAAAATTTAAAAATTTTACCATTTTTTACGTAAATTTTCGTAAATTAATAATAATTTATTTTGGTATTAAGTACTTTTATATTCCAGCAGAAATCTAATTAAGAACCTTTATTTTTTTATATAATTTAATTTTTAAATATTCTTTCATTTTTTTAAATTTTAATTAAAATTGATGATTTTTCATAATTTTTTTGAATTGATTAAAGTTAATCAAAAAAAATACAATTGATAAAGAACAATGAAAATTTTTTAGAAATAAAAATAAATCCCCAAAAAATATAATAATTTTTTATTACTTTATTTATTTTTTAGAAAACAACTTACTTGAAAACATGCTCGACACAGTAGCAATGGATTGATGTTCTTTTTTTCAAAATAAACAGCATAAAAGTCGTACGATATGCCCCCGTTAACTTTGATGTCGTACTGATTTTCGGTATTGTTATAAGCAAGGACAGTGATTGCTGAGCCTGCTTTGAGCCTCATTTCCAAATCATTAGTTTCCAAGAGACTCAAAATGAGACGAATATCGAGCTTTTTTTCCAAGTACTCGCTGTTTGGTCTGTTCAGAATCAAGCAGGCGATTGCATGCGCTGTTTCTATTTGGATGAATTTAGATGGCGGATTTTCGAGTATCTTCAGCAGCAGTGTAAGAGCGCCTTTTTCGGCCAGCTCTGTCTGAGTTCGCTCATTATTTACATGAGCTATATCCACACAAAGAGCCCCAATTGTTTCCACCACAGCCAATATAACCCGGTCGCTTGTTTTCTCCAGCTTCAGCAATCTAATCAATGGATCAATACCATTTTCTTTCAGAATTAAATTTTGGTTGCTCAAATTTTCAAATACCAGAGAAACAACGCATTTGGCGCCCACAAACTGAAGCTTTTCTGATTTGGAAATCAACATGCTGATTATCTGAGAGATGCCTATTTTTTGAGCAATCATCTTGCGTTGGGGTTTTTGTGCACCGGCCAGTGTCCATAAAGTCATCGCTGCTTGCTCCCGTATTATTATTGACCAGTCTTCCATGTTCGATTTTATCTAATAAAAATATTTTATCTTATTTTTGATTTTTGTTTTTTAAACAAACATTCAAAGTGAAGAAAAAAAGGGTTAGCTTGTCAATTTTGTGAACCACTGGTCATATTGTTTACCTGACTTGATATTGCAGATAAATTTTATAAAATGATTTTTTTTGATCGTAAAATTTGGTTTAATAAAGGTTTTATTTAAAAAATTTTTTAGTTATTTTATTTGATGAAGAATTAAGGTTATATTTAAGAGTACCATTTTCACACGATTCTTGGCAAAATTTTGCTTGCATGATAAAATATGGATAGAGTTTAAAATTAATTAAATTAATGATTAGTTTAAACCTCATTAAATTAATTAATTCAAGAAAAGATTGAAATTATGCTATTTTTTAAATAAAAAAATTGAAAGAAAATTTTAGTTTATTTTTTACTATTAATTATTACTATTAAATTACCAAATTATTATCAAAAATTTTTGTTTGCTCATATAATTAACTAATAAGTTTATTATGATAAAAATACGATCAATTTTTTCACAAAATTGACGAGTCCCAAAAAAAGTGCTTTTGTAAAAGAAATAATTTTGTGTTTTAGTGAGTAAGGGGCAAGCATATTTAGGATTAAAACACACTGATGTTAACAAAAAGACAAAATTAAAATGCCAAAAGGGTTTTCATTTTTAAAGCGGAAACAAACTCAAACTCGAAAAACCCGATCAGCGTTTACCTACAGTTGCTCCAACATAGTACATTCTCTATAAAAAAACAAAGAACATTTAATCAAGTCAAAGCAAATACTTTTTGGACAATAATGGTCGCTCATGCAAACGCCCAAGCGACACTCAAAAATTGCAAAGGATCAAACCTCAGTATTTAAATAGTGTCTAAAATTTGGATTAAAAAAATTCCTTATTCCAAATGTAAAAATTCTATCGGGCTCATTAGACTTTAATTCAACATTAAAACTTATTATTTTTTGACAAGAGCCGTGTTCAACAACAGCATTTATTGTTGAATGATCCTTATTTGGAAGCAATTTTTTTGATTTTATCTTTAGTTTAAAATTCTTTACTAATCTTTACCTCAAGCAGTCGGATCATGTAAGTGGCTGCATCTAGTTCAAGCAAGGCGTCTTGTGTGGTCTGATTGCGGATGGCAAGAGCCTCAAGAGCCATTGACACCTTCAACTGGACAGTCATGTTGCGTGATTTCAACAGGTCAATTAGTGGCTTAAATATTCCCTCATTCAAGGCGATTAATTGATTTTTTTTATTCTTATAAGTCAGTGAAGAAATTGCGGCAGCTACTGATGATTTAATCAAATCTTCAAATATAAAATTTTTAATATTTTGAAATCATTTTAGACAAAACTTATTTTTTAATATCTATTTTAATTTACTTTTTTAATATAAATACTGTCAATTCTCTGTATAACGAACCCCCATATAACGAAATCCTCTATATTACCAATTAATGCCTCTATATTAAATATTAATGCTTCTACTATTTTAAACAAAAAAGATGAATTCTAATGTAATTAATTTATTATTTAATATTGAAAATTTTATAATTGAAAGTAGCTTTACCAAACAACCATCTATTACCGATTTTTTTCAAAAAAATTAACTTTTTGTTATTTCTCACATTTTTATTTTAGATTTTTTATCAATAAGATTTGGACTAAAATTTTTTTTTACCTATCATTTTATATGGGAATTTCGAAAAAACGAATACCGAATTTTCCACCCAAGTAGTTGGTTATACCGAGGATTGACTGTATTCTTCAAGAAATGTCAAGTATTTTACCAAATTTAAATTACGAAATTGAACTCAGATTGGCGAGGTTTGATGGAGAATATAAGGCTCGAAATTAATTATTCCATTTGCAGAATTTTTTTTGAGAATTTAATCTTTTAAATAATCTCAAAAGTCAAAAATAAAACAAAAAAACTTACTTAATTTTTCACTGAAATATTGATATTGGTAAAAAAAATTGGGATGATCATTACCTGTGTTTTTAAAATTTTAGTTTATTATTGATTTTTTTGTTTTATTGTTAATCAAATAAATTGCTTAATTAAGGCAAATTTTTTTATTTCGTTTTTTATTTTTTGCTAAGTTTAATTTTATGCTATTTATAATTATTACTTTGTTTACAAAAATGGTTGTTTTTCACTTGAATTTTTTTTATTCTGTCAAAAATGTTTAGCAAAAATTGCTTAGTGGCTGATTTAAAGCAAAAATGTAAAGATTATAAAATATCATACCAAGGAACAAAAGCTGAGTTGATTAAACGATTAAAAAAATATGTGACTGAAATTGCTGAAGGTATATTATAGTAGCGATCGAACCCAAAAAAAAGCCGGAAAGGTGGCCAAAGCAAAAAAAGCGATTTTTTTTCTTTTAATAAAAATTCCTTTTTGGTAGAAACAAAATTTTCTGTAAGAATATTAAATAAAATTGACAATATTAGTTACAAATAAATTTATTAACAATAAACTAAGTATTTTTGAAACACAGGTAATATTATCTCAAAAAATTGGATAAACAGATTAGTTCAAAGTATCGGTTAAATCTAGCTTCTGGGAAAAATTCTTAAAATGCCCATTAAAAAGTATAGAAATTATATTGCATAGAATATACAGAAACTGAACTAAAGAGATAGAAATAAAAATTAATTTATTCTTATTTTTTATTAAAGAAAATTCAACAAGATTCAACAAAAAATAAAAAGATTTTTTTTAAAAATTAAATGAATAAGAATTTTTGAAAGTATATAACTCAATAATTTTAAAAATTTAATTAATTTAAGAAAGTCTTCTTAGGTTTTATTTTAAACATTACCGCGATAAACGAAGAATTTTGATTGAAGTTTTCACGGAAAATTCTTCATATTTTTTTGAAGTGTTTTCGCATTTAAAAAAAATATTCTATTTAGTTTGATAATATCTTTTTTAAAATCTTTAATGATTTTTTTTTCAATTTTAAATAAATTATCAGTCGATTGAAATCGATTTCAAAATTAAGTTAGAAACCAAAATCTTCAGATTTGTCTTTAAGAGTCCTATTATTTATTAGTAAGCACTTTTGATATTTTTTTTTTTATCTTTTTTTTTTTATCAGAGGACAAGATATCTAAAAATGTTAGCAGTTAAGTTCTAAAAATATGTGATCTTTCTTGTTTTGTTAAAAAATATTTTTACTAACTAATAACTCTTATTAGGTTTATCTTTTGTTAGCAGAGAAAATTTTGCAGGAGGTTCTAGTTCGTAAAAAAGGATAATGCTTCTCTTTACATTAATTTTTTTAAAGGAAAATTAAGGAAAATTTTTTGTTTATACATCACATTTTATATATACATTAATGGTGGCTATTGAAATAGAAAATAACTTATAAAAAAGAAACTTGATAAAAATTAAAATCAATCAAATACCGAAACTTACATTTAAAGATATAGTCTATAAGTAAATTTTCAAAATCCGCGGAATAATATTTAAAAAATGCAGTAAAAATTGAATTGCGAAAAGAAAAAATAAAATTCCCAAATACCTGAATTAAGTTCCATAATGGTTAAAAAACCTTGAAAAATTCCCTTTTCAGCACAATATTCCTGATTATTCTGATTATCCTTGCACAAAATTTCCAAAGCATTAATAGCATTAACCAGCAAGTCTTCATACTCTCCATCCAACAAAACCATTAAACGATCCAAGCAGCCTTGTTGAGCAAACGAAGACTTATTATTCTCATCTACAGAAACAACATCAGCGATCAAAATAGCCGATCTTGAGTGCAAATCTTCATTCTTGGACAATTCCAAAATTTTGATCAATATACTGCCAAGATCTTTTATTTCATTTAACCTTTGCTTGACCGCTACCTGATCCGACAAATTGCATATAACTGACAAAGCATTAAAACTGATCTCCTCTTCGACCTCTTCCACACTTGCCTTGGTCAAATTTTGAACATAAGCTCTCATAATTGAAATCAATTTTTCTATTCCCCCTGCATTTAGAATAGATGACCAAAATTTTTTGCTCTGGCTAGTTAACAGCTGAAGACATTTCACACTTGCCAATCTGTCTTGAGCCCTATCACTAGCCAGCATGTTGATCAGCAGTTTCCAAGTAGGCAACTGCGAATACTCGTTCTGAATAAAATAATCAATTATATTGGTCCTGTTCCGATGAGCTGCAATGTGAATGACATTGTAGCCATTTTCGTCATGAAAAGCAATGTTGGCTCCGAGATGGATCAAACACTTGACGGCTTCAAGAGACCCCGCACTGGCTGCTACCAAAATAGGAGTCTTGCGCGACTCGCTCCGAGTGGTTATTTCCAACAACTCTTGTTGTCTTCGGATCAAAAGCTTAATAACTGGCACATTGTCAAAATAGCATGCATGGTGGATTGGAGCCCATCCGTCATTGTCCGCAAAGCTAATATTGGCATAGCTAGCCAGTAAACAAGAGACTGTGTCCAAAGAACCGCTTCGTGCCGCGTAATGCAGCGGCATCGGGCCGATGGCTAAATAATCTATTTGCTGTTTTGTATTCACATCTATTGAGACCATTATTAGTGAGCTGATGATCAGTGGTCGGTTGTATATGGCAGCGTAGTGGGTCAAGCAAAGACCGAATTCGTCATGTTTAGAAAGCCGGTTGATTGGGATTTTGCGTGCAAAGCTTTGAAAAATGTTTATTAGACCGCGCTGAGAGGCCGCTCTAAGACCTGATGATGAATTCTTTATGTTATTAAAAATAAATAAAGCATTTTTTATTTTTTTTTTATTTTTTTTTATTTTTACTTTAAATTTAGTGGCTTTCTTATAGCCAAAGTATTTTTTGAATAAGTCATAAATTTGAATGTCAGTCATTGGCAAGCGTTTTGGTTTTAGTTTAGACAAGTCGTCGGTCAGCTTGTAAACCCAGTAAGGCTTTTGCGGAAAAGCCGAATAATAGCTTTCAAAATCGATCCTAATCGACCAGTATCTTTAAAAAAAGGATTTTTTTTTTAGTTTTTTTTTATTCAATAATTTATAAAAAGTATTTTGATAATAAAGTTTATTTAATTTTTGGATTAAAGATAAATTTCAATAAATATTCGAATATTTGCAAAATTTTAAAATAAATAACTAACCAGTTAATAATACTAGAAAAAGGAGTGCTCTACAGATTACAACCTTAGAATATCTGTAGATTTTGAATAAAAATTTTTTTTTAAATCTTTTGGAAGCCTCGAAGCTAACAATTTTAAAAGAAAATTTTATAAAGGTGTCTTTTATTTGACTCAACACCCAAATATTTTAATAAAATTTTTTTTTTGTTTTGTTCAAATAAAAATAGAAACATTTGTAAAATTTAGAGACTGAAAAGGTTTTTTATAATCTAATCTTAGTGTCAAACAATTGGAAATATTTTTTGGTAGGTAACTTTTATGCGTATTAGCTTTATCTTATGAAAAATTAGGCGACAAATAAATTCTATTTTTTATTTTTTTTTAACGCTTTTGCTAGGTTTTTCAATCAAGTTTTTTAATTTTCCATGATTAGCTTGAAGCAAAAATTTTAACACCACTGATTTTTAAAAAGATCAATTTAGAAAATAACTCTTCTAATTTAAAAACTAAAATATTTTACTTAATTTGAATTGATTTCACACTAATAAAACATATTTGGCAACTTTATTTTTTAAATTTTTTTTCAAAGACTTGGAATTATTTTGCCAAGCTTTTCAATGAATTTTCCAATTTTTTTTCATCATTTCGTAGTTAAGTTTACTAATCATTATATTATTGAGGCCAAAATTTAAGACTTAAATAGTAAAAACTAAAGTCAGAATTGATTTGCAATAGTTATAAAATTTAAAAAAAAATCTTTAAACCTAATTTCCTGAACATATATTCAATATTCTTATTGATAATTTAAATTTTTGCTCAAAGAATATTTTGACAAATTTTTCAAATCAATCTTTCTAATTTTTGTTTGGAAAATTTAAAAGTTAGAAAGCTAAACAACGAAATGCTTAAAAATCTCTCATTTAAAATAATTGAATAAATAAATTTTTAAAATTTTGAAATTTAAAATTATTAAAAAATTCAAATACACACTTTTTGTTATTTACAGTGATTAAAGGGATTTTATATTCTTGCAGTTGTTCGGAGTCCAAATAAGACTTTAGAATTTCTGTCGACTTCGACGCTATCTTGTCATACTCTTTTTCCAAATTACTGAAAAAAAAATTAAAAAAAAACTTATAACAAATTAAGATTTTTAATATTAATTACAATTGAGATACGGGACACGTCTCTAGCTCAAATTGAATGCCTCCATGCAGATGAAAATAGCTATTTTTCTCCTGGTTAATCAGCGGTGCGAATCTGCTTGTCCTGAAGTCCGAGCCAAGCATTAACGGCGGCAGTTCGCGCTCAGTTTGAACATCATCACCAGTCATCAACGGAAGCAAATTGTTCATGTCTGGTATTTTCATGCGTCTCTTAAGTCCGATTAAAAACGGTGTTAGAAAACTAATTATTTTCAAATAAATTAAATTCTTTTTGATTTCAGCTTTTTTTTCGAAATTTTCTCTCAGAAAATTTTCGTGATTATTTAGGATAGGCTTTATTTTCTCAAATAATTTATTATCTATTTTTTGATTGTCGCCTCGGACACAAGCATTTATGGAGTAGTCCGAGTCAATTTCATAAATGTTTTTATAAGATTTGACCGAATTGAGTCCGAATGTCATCAGCACTGACACATCGTCAGCACACTCTTTCAAAGTGTTCAGGTTGTCGCGAATTTCATCTTCGCTCATGTTGCTGTATTCTTGCATGTTTATTGAAGCAGGCTGGTTTCCATGCAAAAATCCGCTATTTGCCGCAGTCATGCCCACTCCGAATGCCAAAGAATTGCTATCTTCTTTTTTTCCCATCAGATCACCAGGCCTATTTTCAAAAATGACCGAATAATCGGGATCTTTGCAAATATCGCTCAGACCCGAGTTCATAAACTCGTAGAAAACCGACTTTTTGGTCTGAGCTGTTCCATTGGCATCCACATCTATCATTTGTCTCCATCTTTCGGTGAATTTGATTCTTTTTTCTCGCGGAAAATAGGAGCCATGCCAAAGAGCCTTGAGCCAGTAGTCCGTGTTGATCATGATTTGTCCGAGTTTGGTGTCCACATAGGCGACGGGCAGTTGGCATGAAGTGCTCTGGTCGAAATTGGCCTCTAGCTGAAGAAAGGGGTGCTGATTGAGTACATAGATGCCGATGGTTAGTTCGCGGATTATTTGGTGAAGCTCGCGGTAGTCGATTTCAGGCACTGCTTCATCTAATGGAACCAGCAGAAACATGTGGTTGTCGTTCAGAGGACTCATCTGAGTGATCATGCCCTGGGGGTGGTCTATGGGCATCTTGAAGTCGTCGATGGAGAGGAGCCAGTGGCAGTTCATTTCGGCAAGCAGTTCTTGCTCCTCGACGCGGTCAAAGCGCTGATCAAAGCCGAGGATGTTGCGGACCGCGGGTGTATTGAGCAAATTTTGGTCCTCGTCAATTTCTTTGTGGACCGGGTTGGCCTCGTAGTTGGAGCTGGACATGCTTATGACGCTGGCGGTGTGCTTTCTGTTGGCTGCGTCACGCAGCTTCGAGCTTGATGCCAGCCGTGAGCCATTCATTTAAAATCCTCTAAAATAATTGAAAAGAAAATAAACAAAAATTCAAATTATTACATTTTATTATTATTATTATTAAAAATAAATAAAATAAAAATACATAACTAGATTGATATTTCTATGGAAATAAATTGGTAAAGAAATGAAAATATCAGAAAAAAAGAAATCTTTTTTTATTTGAAAAATAAATGTTGGTGAGGGCCCATAGCGACACCGAGTTTTCAACTAAAATTTAGTTATTGTTTAAACTCTACCTAATTCTTTAAATATTTAAGATTTCTTAGAAATTAAAGGTAAGAGCAGCGCTGCTTTGGCTATTCGCGATTAAATAATCTGATAAACAGTTCGTTTAGTGGCTTTTCTAAGGCTTTTGAATTATTAAGAAAGAGCTTAGAGTTTTGTTTTACTTCTAGGCTCTTCTTATGCAACAAAATTTATTTATTTTTTTATATTAATAATAATAAGTTTGTTGTGTGCTTTGTTTATTTTTAAAATCATGATATTTTTTCTATGCCGAGTTACAATCCATCCGACCATTGTAAATCAATAATTAGATGTGTACTTAACGTGGGCAAACAAAGCTCTAAGCAACGAATGACGTAATTTCGCTTAGGACCGGCTAAATAATGAAAACTTAAATTTGAAAAAAATAAAGGTTTTATCTGCTTTTAAAAAAATATTTAACTTTAAAATTTGAAAAAGGTGTAAAATTGACAATTTATTTTATTATTGCTATTAATTTATCTTTTAAATATTTGTCAAGTGATAAGAAAGATTTTCTTAACAAAAAATTTACTAAATATAAAATAAATTTTATTCTAACAAATATTTTATCACTGATTAAAAATACTTTTTTTTTGAAAAATGTTTACATAAACGATTATAATTAGCTAATAAAGAAAACATAAAATAAAATGAGCAGATTGACACTCAGCAAGAAATGAGCTTGATTAACATTAAAGTAGATATTCTAAAAATTGTTGCTATTTTATAAAGCGGATATGTTAACCAAGTAAAATAAAAAAATTTTAATTTTGTAATCAGATTTTGGCCAAGACTAGAATCCAAAAAAACACTTCTAAATTTTATTTCTTTTTAATTAATTTTTTCGATTAGGTGATTGAAATTTTTAAAAAATAATTTTTGTTAATTGATTTTAGGAAATGTTGAAAAAATCAAATGGTTGAGAATTGTTTTTTCATATATTTAAAGTGCAAGCTAGCGGATAAAAAATAACTATATATATATTTAATTTTAATCACAAAATAATTGAAAAAAAAAAAGAGTTTGAACACCACTAAATGACAAAGAAAATGTTAAATTTGATTAAAAATGATAGAGATTTTTTTCAAATCCAGTCTTTGACCAGAAGCTTTTTTTTCTATTCACATAAGTAATGGCTTTGTGAAATTAAAATAATTTTCTTTAAAATTCTCATTTATTTTTTTATTCAAAGTTAGTGACAGTATTTGTTTCATTGTTCAATTTTTTTTCATGATTCAGCAAGTTGAATAAACAATGATGTTTTTATTCCACCTATAATTAAAAATAAAAAAGTTTAAGACTCTGGCGAATATAAATTACTTTAAAATTATGAAGTTCTCCAAATCGCTCATATATTTAGCTGTTATTTGTTTAAGACAAAAACATATTTTTCAGCTAAACCGGAACAAATATTTGGCAAAAAATGTGTTGACTTAAACTGATTAGAACCATTTTATCCAGAAAAAATTCTTCTAGTTTTTGAAATTTTTTTAAAGATTAATTTTTGAATTACTTCTCTAGGTATTTAATATTTTTTTTAAACAGATTTATGAAATAAAAATCAATGTTTTTTATGTTATTACAATTTAACAATTTAATGAATTTAACAATCGATCCTTTTTGGTCTTTCTTTTGCTTGTTGTTCCAAAAATTTAATCTTTTTGAAAAATGTTATAATTAATTAATTTTGATTACAAAATAATTTTGTTTTCATGCTAAAAAAAAAAAGTATTCATTAAACCCGGAGAGGGGTTTTTTGAACCCTCCATAAATATTGTCTTTTTTTTGTAAAATAAATCAAAGACATGGGTAATTATGCTTTTAATTCCCATCACTACTTAATTCCTAGAATAAATAGTAATTTTTTGAACCATGTCTCGATGAAAAGCTATTGAACTTCTTAGTAATTCGGATGATACCTTACCTGAAGTTTCTGATGATAATTTTAATGATTATCAGGAAAATGATTACTTTGATAATAATTTCGAATAAGAAATGGAAACATCAAATCAACTGAATATGACTCAAATAAAGACTTAGATAATAAATAACCTGAATAAGAAGAAACTAATAATGAAAAAACTTCGAAAAAGGGACTATATGAATAAGAATGAATGACGGAGAAGAGACAAGTCTCAGAGAAAAGATAAATTCCTAATGAAAGAGTTAAGCCAACAAGCTATGCTTAGAATAAAAAAATGAGACCAAACAGTCGGCATTTTGACTTGTCCATTATAAATTTTTATTGAATTGTAACAATTGTAACCCGAAATCTGTATTTCTTTAACTTTCATTTATAAAAGAGATACATCAGCTTTATCGGTGTTTATTATGCAAGAGATGTTTTATGCCAATATGTTCCTCTCAAAGCCATGTGGTCTAAAATTTGGTCATGTGGCCAAGCTCGATTTTTTTCCATTACGGAAAAAAGTTTACTTGTGATATGGAGGGGAGATAGGGGAGATGGCTTTTAAATCGTTTTGTAAAAATTGTTAAGAACCAGTAATACGAATTCAAAAAAAAAATTTAACAAATATTTTTTTCCTGTATTTATATCAAATTTTTTTACAGACAATTTTTTCTTAAATTTTGTCAATTTTTGTTTTAAATCAAAACCAAATTTTTAAAAAAACATTTATTTTTACATTCTGTATTTTTTCTTACATTTTTATTTTTTCTTATTTTGAGTAATTATGGTAATTTATCCTAAAAAGCATATTATATTGAAGGGGTTATTTGGACCCCTTCAGTACCAATTATTTTTTTTTGGGTAATTTTAATAAAATTGAAGAAATTTGACTTAGCTGGACTGAAAAAAGTCAAAAAATCTTTTAACTAAAATTGGAATAATGATGAATAAAATTTGGAACTTAACCAAATTAAGTTAATATTTTGAGCTAACTGGGAGCATAATGGGATTACTAGAGGCAGGACGGCGGTGACCATTTTTGTCAATAAATCATGAAATATTCTTTAGAGCATTTTCTTGATGCAACTAGTAAGTAAATGCTTATTAGGAGATAAATAATGAAAAAATTTTGCAAAATAAATTTATATTAAAAGATATGATTTAAATTAAAAATCTTCCTTTGATAAAATTTTAGTTTTTTGTAAAGTCTTTTATTCTTTCCTAATTCTTAATTAAATTTTTTAGAATAAATATACAATATTTTAACAAGATTATGGTTTTCAAAAAATTTATTGATTTTTTTAAGTTGATTCAAAAAAAATTAAGCTGGTTCTTGCGTTCGGTAACTCATTAAACACAAATTTTATCTGCTAATTTATATATTGAAACAATATGTCACTGGTTATAATCAATTATATTTTAATTATATCTAAAATATATCTAAAATTTAACAAATGCTATATAACTCTTATTTTTTAACAAAATACCTAAAAACTTTAATACCTCTAAAATAAATCCTAATCTAAAAGATAGGTCCAAAAAAACTCTGACCTGAACAATATTCCATCTATATCAATTTCAAATTGCTCAAATATTTGAAAAGATAATATTGATCAATTCCCCATTATTTGCATATTTCATACTGGGTACTTCTCAAAATTTACTATGACTCTTTCTTAGTTGTTGTGTCCCTCTCTGATCAACTTAATTCTGCACCTTTCAAAATTAAATCTGATATAATAATTGTCCCTATTCTATCCTAGTGGAAAATGGGGAGGCGCTCATCTCCATTTCAAGTACCTTTTTGAGCAACGGCTCTGATCTGACACAGAGGCTACTGCATCGAAAAAAAAAATTTTCTTTCCATTAATAGTATTTTTTATCAAAAAGCACTTTTGGATTTCATAGATTTGATTCTAAATGTTATTGAGTAAAAATTATTAACCTAAAAATAAACATATTTTTTTTAAAGTATTTAGTCAAAAATCTTCTTCAGTAATAATTTTTTAAATTTTTTTATAATTATGTAAAAAGATTAATCTCTATTACGTATAAATATATTGATAAGAGGTAAATTCTATTTTTAAATTTCAATTGATAATTATATTTTTTTTAGAGAAAAAGAAACATACAATATATACTTGTTTATTCAAAAATTTAAATAATTATTCTGATAAAAAAAATTGATAAAATCATTGAGTTCATCTTTTCGCATTTAAATTTTTTCAATAAAAAAAAACAAAAATTTCAAGAATCTAAAAGGATCTAAATGTGAAAGAAGTAATATCGACTTTAATCTTTCAAATTTATTTTTTTAATCAAAATATTCATTTGAAGTTATACTCCAATGCAGTACGGGGAGGAAAAATTCCCCTTTTTTGCCTCTTTATCAGTAAATTTTTGGCTATTTTCTTTCTTCATCTAGATATAACTCTCTTTAGATATTCTTCACAAACACTTCGATACTATGAAATTCTCTCTTGGTCATTTTATACCTCTTGGACCCATAGTATACATATATATTCCCAAGAAGCTTCATTTAATTTGATCCCACTTCCCATTATGTAGAGCTGTCAGCACATTTGGGATGCTTGTCTTCAACAGTAATTGGTAAACTTCTCTCAAATGCTCGATCCATCATGAAGCTTGTTCATTTGCAGCTCTTTCATTGCTTCAATGAATAATTTGCACTCTGTTTAGTAAAGTTTTAAAAGTATGCAAAATATTTATTAGAAAAGAATTTAATTTCAAAATTTAACTTTAATATGCATAATATTTTTTAATCTTTCATACTTTTCTCCAAAAAATTGGCAATGACATAGAAATCCGATTTATTCGATTTATTTTATGTAAAAAAATGTAGCTTTAAAGCGTTAGTTTGACAGTATTTTTTCTATTTTTATTTAGCACGTGAGAGATAAAATATTGTAAGAAAACGCTAAAGAAAACTTAATTATTTTAATTTTTTGTAGATAAATTAATTATCAAAGTAATAAGAAATCACAGCATGTATACTGAAAGTATTTAATTAAATAATATTGTTCTAAGAGTAATTTTTGAACAAAACTAAAGATAATTTTAACTTTTTGGCAATAAAAGCATACGTTTATTTCTTTTAAAGTTCATTTTAAAAAGTTTGCTTTGTAAATATTTTCCATAAACTTGAGCATAAATTTTCTCATTTTTCAAAAAGATAAGTACCACCACAAACATACTCATTTATCTCTAGATGGATATTTTTTTTCAAATAGCATTTTTACAGCATTCGAAAGCCAAATTTCTGTTCCCTAGACCTTTAGTGTCTTAAGTGTTCTTTTTCTATGAGTCAACATAAAAAATTATAAAAAGGTATTTTTTTTCTCAAATTTTGTCGCAATCTTCTGAATTCAAAATTATTTAATTAAATAAAAAAATTTTTTTTTCTAGATGCAACTTATCATCAAATGGTTTATGTCAAACCTTATTTAATTTGTTATAAAACACAAGTCCAAAATTTTATTATTTAATCTTTAATTTTCTTTTTTTTTTGTTCAAATATTTTCAAAATAATCAAATGTTCCATTATCTATTCGAAAGAGTAAATTTATTTTACGAAAAAGTTTTTTTTAACTATGGCAGGTTTATTTCCCGTCACTATTTAAAAGTAATTGTGGCATCCTTCCTGGTCAATCTGGTTTTATCACTGGGCATGCTGCGCATTGACATGATAACCAAGGTGGACGAGCTGTTTTTTCCGATCAAGTCCCAGGCCAAACAGGACGAAAGACTGGTAAAAAATTTGTTCAATAAGTCAAAATTATTGAGTGAGGATTTTTTTCTGCACCAAATTGCCGATTTCGGCACTTGGGCCGAAGTCAATTTTCAGACATGCTCCGGAGAAAACATCCTAAGTGGCAATTATTTGCAGCAGATTAAAAAAATTCATGGATCAGTGCTTGAAATGGCAGATTTGGAGCAAGTATGCGCCAAGAGAAATTCCCAATGTTTAATTGATGGGGTTGATTTGCTGGAGGCGAAATTTTACGAGTCATTTTTGCGCTCGTCTATGGAACGGAAAAGCTCGCTGCATCAATGGGACCAAAGTTATGACAGAAAAAATTTTCGTTTTTACGTAAGCTTTAGTGACTCTGGCACAATTGGCTTTACCGATCTCAGCTACAATCTTGGCAAGCATTTTAGGGTTAATTTTCAAAATGAAAGCAAGGATGGCAAAGAGCCCGGCTTTGCCAGACTGGTCAAACTTCGCTACAATCTAAAAGACAATGCAGACAGTCCACAGCCTGAGGTAATCAATTGGGAGCTAGAGTTTTTAAAGCTGATGAAAAATTTAACAAATGGCCAAAGTGAATGCAATGATAAAAATGGCATATTTAAAATAAGCTATGCGGCATCCCAGTCATTAGATAGCGAAATGACCAACAATGTAACTCTGGACATCAACTTAGTTGTTGGCACATTTTCACTTATCATTATTTTTGCCTGTTTGTTCATGTCTTTGGGCACCAATTTGATCACTTCACCAAGCTATGTGCTGCCTTTTGCCGGAATAGCGGCGGCTTTTTTCGGCATCTCATCCTCGTTTGGCCTGTGCTCATACTTAAACTATCCAGGCTGCAATTTAATATTCGTGATTCCATTTCTGGTCATCGGCATCGGAATAGATGACATGTTCCTGATCTATTCCTCGTTTCAGCACATTTCCAAAAAAAAGTCCACTCAAACATCTAAAGAAAAAATACTCGAAGAAGTTATAAGTAAAACTTTGACCAGATCTGGCGTGAGCATAACCATTACATCGTTGACAGACTTTACAGCTTTTCTGGTCGGCATTACCACTGGTTTCAAGAGTGTGCAAATATTTTGCATCTATGCAGGCATATCCATTCTATTCTGCTATTTTTATCAGATAACATTTTTCACCGGGTTTCTATGTTGGCATTGTGGGCGCGTGCTGGACCAGCGAAACGCTTTTTTGCCTTGTCTCAAGGCTGAGCCAAAAAAGCTGAAAATAAAATTTTTCAATTTAAAAAAATTCAAGGAAAAATGGTTGAAATTTTGTGAATTTTTAATTTGCCACAAACTTGGAAAATTGTTAACATTATTTCTATTTTTGGTCTACATAAGTACATCAGCTTGGAATGCTTATCATATCCACGAGGGCATCGATTTGAAGGACTTGGTCTCAGAGGACTCGTACTATTCAGCCTATGTCAACGACAACTCCGAGCTAAATGACCTTTATCCAATAGTGATGCTGGTCATCCAAGAGCCCATTGATTATGACGACATGCAAAATAGAATACTAATCAACAACCTGATCAAAAATGCTCACAAAATAAAGGGGGTCAGTGACTCGTTTGGACTAAACTGGCTGGACATGCTCAAATCGGACAAAATAGACTACAAGGACTCGGTAAAAAACCTGATCGACACCATAAAAAACTATCCGCCTTTTTTGAATGACATTGTCCTAAAAAAAACCTATTTTGACTATCAACTTAACAGAACAGTGTCAGCTGGTTACTTTAAAATGTCCGATTTGGACAATGGTGAAAATATTTACCAATACCAAATAGAAGCATCGCGTTTCTATTTACAGTACTCGGAGCTCTATTTGAGCTCGTTGGACGCAATGCCCATGCATTTGTTGAGAAAAGTTTGCCAAGAATCAGGCTTGCCAGTCTTTCCATACTCGATTACGTTCAAGTATTATGAACAGTTCGAGGAAACGCTACCAAATGTTATACAGTCATTTATAATTGCTTTAGAATCAATGTATTTAATAGCTTTAATTTTTGTGCCAGACTTGGTGTCTGTTTTTTGCATCATAGCCTCAATGTTGTCCATAATGACAGGCCTAGTGGGATTCATGCACTTGTGGGGTCTTTCGCTGAGCTCCATAACCATGATAGAGCTGATAATGAGTGTGGGCTTTTGTGTTGACTTTAGCGCCCATGTAACTCACGCGTTTATTACTAATGGCAAAGGCGACCGTAATAAACGCGCTTACAAGGCATTTTTGCACGTAGGCGTCCCCATTTTCAACTCAGCCATATCCACAATAATTGGCATATCTCTTCTTGGCTTCTGCAAGTCGTACATTTTCAAGTCATTCTTTAAAACCATGATTATACTGATGTCTTTGGGCATACTTAACTCCCTGCTATTTTTGCCAGTGTTGTTGTCGCTAATCGGACCCCAATGGCCAATGCACCAAGAGGTCAAGCAACAAAATAAAGAAGAAGAAATGGTTTGTCTTAATGGTCAAAAATCTAATGAAAGTGTTTGAAATTTTATATCGTGTTGTTATAATAAATTAGTTTTAATTAATTTTTAGTTATTATTTTAAAAATCTTTTTGACAAAAATATGTTAATATTTTTTGTTAACATATTTTTGTCAAAATATGAAGTTAAAAATATTTTAACAAAAAATATTAACATATTGTCAAAATATGAAGTTAAAAATATGTTAATATTTTTTGTTAACATATTTTTGTTAACATATTTTTGTGAAAATAAAAGAATGTTTATTAAACAAAAAATATTTTTTCTGCTTTAGATTTTTGCACTATCTAATCAATGCTGATTATATACGTTCTTCAAAAATTAAAATGCTACAAAAAATATTCCAAAAAATGCCCAATTTTTTTAAATACAAAGTCACTTGAAAAATCCTTATTTATTACAAAATTCAAAAATTTTTCTGTTGTTTTTCTTAAAAAATTTAATTGGAAAAAAATGCAGATTATTTTAGTAAAATTTGAAAGAATTTCATCAAAAAAATGTTAAAATAAGTTAATTTTTCTGGTATTCCTGAGGTTTTTAAAGTGTTTCGTAAAAGTTCAATTGCTTAAGTTAAAATAAATCATTTAAAAAAATTTAATCTAATAAAAATTTAAACTTCTTTCCATATGAGTTCTAATGGGTTTAAAACTTGTGAATCTGGTTGAGACTTTATTTTAAATTTTCATATTTAAAATGCTTAATTATAAAAAACAATAAGGTGATTATTCGTTCGCTTTTAGCTTCAAATTTTATTTCAAAAATTTCAAGGTGAAGTCATACTTACTAAAGATTTTAAAGTTTTATTTCAATTCTTGAAAATTAAATTGAATATAAAAAATAATTTTTGTTCTAATTTAACTCAGATATTAACTTAGATTTTACTTTAGAACACTATAGATCAAGACACTAATCCAACCTTTAGTAGGCTTATTTGTTTGAATAAAATCGACTAACTGAGTAATAAGTGAAATATCTATGGTCACCATCTCTTCTTCTGGGTAAAAGTCTTCATTTTCCGATTCATCAGATTCAGATTCGGATAAAGTAAAAAATCATGATAATTATTATTTATATCGGGTAAAACGTCTATTTCCATATGATCATCTTCATCTTCTTCCTCTTCAATAAATTTTTTTTGGCCGAAAACTCCAAGGTTACTAACACGAGATTGATTATATTTTGATTTTTTAGGCATTTTTCACGAAATTTTATTTATACTTAGGTAAGTTTTTAGTGGGAGGTATTTTCGGTATATCAAATTTTAATTTAATTTTACTCTTTTTTTAATACTTATCTTATCTTTTTTAATAAAGCTATATCTAAGTTATTTTTCTGATATCCTACTCTACATTAGAAATAGAGTAGACGACCTTACTTTTATTTTATCCTACTCTATTTTAATTCTTTTCTTATTTAAATTTATTTTCTAGTACCAAAATTAATTTTTTAAAGCTAAAATATTATTTAGTATCAGTTTTAATGCACTGGTATCTATACTATTTTATTTTTTCAAATTTGCTTAATTTCAACTTGTGTATAGTCATATTTAAAAACACGTTTAAATAATTGCATTCATATTTAAAAATTCATAATTACATTATTTCTAATCGTTGTTGTTGTTGTTTTATTTGGATAAAAATGGATTCCATATTTGATAATGTAATACTCGATGAATCAGATAAAATGTCTGGAAACTATAAAGATGCTTTAACAATAGTTGATGGTGTTGAAGAGGATGATGAAGACCAGAGTAATAAATCTATTAGTACAAACTCGATGGAGAAAAAACAAAGCAAACAAAGCAAAAACATATATCAAACACAATTCATATGATAGTCTGGAATTAGCTGTTAATGCATTAGTAGAAAATCCAGATTTATCATTATTTAAGTGGCTTAAAGGTATTTTTTCCTTCTATTGTAATAATAATTTTCATTTTGAATATATCAAACAAAAGGGAATCAAAAGTTTTCTGAGGAAGGCAGAAAGTGTTTTTATAAGTGCAGCTAAGATTGCTCAAAGTCTATATATATTTTGATAAGAAATGATTCATTTGATAATGATATTTACATTTCAGATGACAATCACATTCACACAAATACTAATGAAACTCAAATACCAACTGAAACAAAGGAATTTGTAATTGAACAATATACCAGAAATGGTATACGTAAGCCACACACAATACAAAATTTAATATTAGAACGTGGATTAGCACAAATAATTATTTTCCAGTTATACAATTTAATAAGTAGACAAAAAAAATTTTTGGTCCTACTCAATGTCTCCTAGGTGACTTTATTTCTTGGTGTCAAGAAAAATCAACAGTTCCTACAGATGAGGATGAAGTTTATGCTTTAGATTTTGAACATAGTATTGACGAAATTAATTATAAAATAAAGAATTTTCGTTGCTTCTTAAAAACTAATCGATTGATTAAATTTATGGATAATAATAATAGAATATGCGCTGATGCAACATATAAAGTTAATTACCAAGGTTACCCAGCTATTGTAATTGGTAAGCTAAACAATTTCACCCATTTGGAATAGCATTATGTTAAGGGGAAACCACAGATCACTATGAATTCACTTTTAAGGCTACTATTAAATACAAACCAGATTACAAACCAATTGTTCTAATAGCTGATAATGCTCCAGCAATTACAAATGCTTTTTGGTTTACAAGAGTTTAAGCGTGTTAACTGTTGGGCTCATGTCATTCGTAATATTAATGAGCGTGCAAATTCGATCAAAGACAAGTCACTTAAAGAATTAATTTTAAATGATATTCACGCTCTTCAGAGGTCCACAACACCAGAAATTTTCAATGTTGCATCAAAGTTATTTATAGATAAACACAAAGATAAAGGAGATGCTGAAATTTTTATTAGCTATTTTGAGTGTCAATGGCTCGAACATGATCCCATTTGGTATGAGGGATACCTCAGAGTAGTTCCATCACATATTAATGCTCTAGAAAGCACCAATAGATACATAAAGGAAAATGGTCTAGATCGTTGCAGATTATCTATCTTGCAATATTTGAGCATGTGTACAAGTAAATTGGTTAAAATGTGGTCAGTTGGTCGTAATCCTTCAATCGTAAACCGGCTTTATCAATGCTACTTGTAGCATTTAGCATTGATGAAGTTGCCACCAAACAAATCGCTGAAGCTGTCATCAACACAGCCACCAAACAATATACTTAATGCTACGTCAAATAATATTGTTAAGCGTAAAGCTAACAGAAACGCTAGGTATGAACCTTTTAAGCCTGTAACAAGGGCTCGATTAACAAGAGGTTGTACAAAGAACTCTAAAATTATGTTTTATATTTGATTCACAGACAAACTATTATTTTTATACGCTCTATGTACCTGTTAAATGTACCTGATTCTTTTTTAATTTGTTAAATAAAATTTATTTTTTTTAAAATTCAAAATAAATATTTGATATTAAAAATATGATTACATAAAAAAAATTTTGATTTTGATAAATTAAATTAGGTACGGTGAAAAATATATGACGCTTTTAGTAAAATTTAGAAAAAAAATATCAACAGAATATTAATATACAAATTTGTTAAAAATCACATATTAATATTTAAATAAATAATAAGCCAATAAATTAAAATAATCAAGCTTACATAAGAGCATTATTTAAAAAGTCTTAAATTTAAATGTTCTTAGTTTCTGGAAAAAATTTTAGAACACATAATTGCTTACTGGGGTGGGTAACATTCTTCTGAAAGCTTTCATCAAAAATTTGCTAATAATTGGAATTTTATATCTGCAGCAACAAAAGAGAATTTTTTTTAACTTTTCTTAATACATGACAAGATAAAACGATTTGGTTTTACTTTAATTATTTTAAAAAATTTGAAACCAAAATTTTTAAATTATAATTGAATTTTTTAAGAAAACAAATAAAAAGAATTTAGCTTGTTTAATTCAATTTAAAATTGTTTATTTTGAATTTTTCTTCGAATAAATATTCATTTTCAAAAGCAAAAGGGAAATATCAATTTTTCAAAAAGCTCAAAAATTACAAACAAGAAAAACTTAAATAAATTTACTAAAAGAACTTAAAATTAAAATTTTATTTGAGAATAATCAAAATCAAAATTCATTCAAAAAAGCATGGTATATTTCACATCAATAAATGAAATCTAATGCAGTTTTGGTCTCATGGCAAAAATCACGTTTTTAAAGTTAAATCTAATGTATAAAATCTATGTAAATTTCAAAATATATTCAGTTCATAAACGATCTTAAATTCGAAAATTAAAAATTTTTCAAATTTTAGATTCTTGAAGCAAAGAAAAATGCTAAAAACATTGCTTGTAGTTTTTGGCTTAGGATTAAGTTTGGCCAAAGTGCCACTTAGAGATCCAGAACATTGGTTTGTTGGTCATTCGTTTGATCTGCTCAATGAATTCATGGGAGGATTTAACTTTGGAGTTGATCAATTGCAAAATGATGACTACTTGACAGAATTGGCTCAGGCAGTGGCCGATCTAGATGGTAATCCGCATAATTTCATCAATTCTTATGCCAAACCAGACGGCCTTAATGTCTTGGTATTTGGAATAAAATTAAATGGCAGCACCAACTATCATGACATATTGACAGACAATTTCAATTGTAAATTTAATCAATTTGAATTTAATAGTTATTAAGATTTTAAACAATTTTCTTCCTTTTTAAAGCCGTAATGAACGGTATGCCAGGATATTTGAATTTTAGATACAAAAACAACACGATGAATGTTGAATTGAGAGAGCTGAAAAAGCTAATGGACATTACTAGATGTGATACAATGACTGTTCCATTGAAGTGTGATGAAGATGCTGTGAAAAATTTGTGGAGAACTGGCACTGGAGTGTTCAAATTCCAAAATGAAAACTACAACTACAAAGTTAAATTTAATAACATGTTGAAAGTATTTGAGTCCATGGCTGATCCACGCTCTAACAGATACACACTGGACATATTCAAAGATACGGTGTCTACAAACACATTCAAGAACGAAAACTATGAAATGACTTTTGATGTGCCTGATTTGTTTGGCAAAGGTTTTTGGAGCACTGAAGAAAGTGGTGTTTGGGGCGTTGGTGATCAAATAGTGACCATTTTAACTCATGGTGGCAACATTAGAGCTACATCTGAAGTGGAACATCAATTTTTGAAAGTCGATCTATGGATCAATGAACCATTTGTTGCTCCAAAGAAACCAACTAAAAGGCTAAATGACCAAGAACTAAGAGATGAATTCGAAAGCCATTTTAAAACAATGTACGAAATGTTTGACCGTGAACAAGTGTTCAAAAGCTTCAGTAAATTTGGCCAAGCTTATTCACTTGATTCAAATGGAAATATAAACATTGTTTTCGCTTTGAGTTTTCCGTCCAGAGACGATGTTCCAGTTTTGCCAAGAGAAAGAAGACTAAGCCTTTTTAACAGACTCAAACAATGGCCATGGTTTGCTCCACCGCAGCAATCCTATGTAACCAATCCACTTGGCAAAAGTTCTTTGGTTGATTTTTGGCGAAGAGCCTTGGACTTGTCAATTGTTCCTATTAATCAAGACAGAAAAGCTGACGGCCTTCCATCACTGAACAAAAACCAAGCTTTGAACACTCTCGCTCAAGAGGCTGCTGAAAAAATGGCCGGCGATGGAAAATTTACTTCACCTGACTTTTCCGGTGCTCAAAATGCCAAAGTTTTGGTTGTTGCCATGAGACTTGATTCATCGACCAAAATCAACGAATACTCATTCATTCTAAATGACAGTAATTTTTCTACAATCCAAAATTTAAATATTTTTATATTTTATTTATCTAAATTTAGATGACTTTGGACAAGTGACATGTTTTGACAATTTTTCCAATTTACAACACAGAGTTGCCAGGCTTATCGACAACGAAAGATACATTTGCAGTAAAAACAGCAGAAATAAAGCTGCTTTGGAATCTTGGAAGAAATATGATTCGTTTGGCACTGGACATGCCATAACTCCAAACGGTGATGCTTTTATGGCTATTGCTCTAAGTGATGCTGCTGCGAAAATTGAACTTTAAATGTCTTTTTTAAAACAACAACTTCAAAATTTTCACTTATTTTAGTTATTATTTATTTATTAGCTGATCAAAAATTAAATAGTTTATTTTTTGAATTCTGAATTTTAAGTTAATAAAAATTATATTTATTTGATTTTCTTAATTCTTATTTTAAAAAAAATAACTTATTCAAAAATTTTTATTCTTTTATATAGGGAAAAGAAAATTGGAGAAAAAATTTTGTCTCCTTGATTAATTATTATCGTTTCTTTAATTAAATATAAAATTAAATATATAAATATATATATTAAATATATTTACGCAAATTTTAGTAAATTTTTTTTTATACATAATTTTGAAAATAAATATTGAAGGATAAAAAAATTCATTTTTTTTTTTAAAAGTGCGAAATTATTTCAATTTTTTGGACATTTTTTTTACATAAATTTGCGTAAAATGTTTGAAATTTACCAGATTTTACGTAAAATTTGATAGAATTACTATCTTTACGGAAATTATCGTAAATTACTAATTAAGGAACACCACTGTAGATATAGTTGAAAGTTACCATGAAAATTCTATAAAAAAAACCGACTTCATCCCAAAAGTCAAATAGAAAAACAATTGTAAGCATATTCTAAAGAGACTGTGAATTTCGAAAGTAGGGAAAAAAGGCCACTGCTTGGAATAAAACAAAATAATTAACCCTTTAAAGTTTTTTTTATTTTGGTTAGGTGCACCACAAGGTTAAGTGCTAGGCCCTCTTTTTTTTCTCATTTTTTTCAATGATTTTCATTTTCTTTTAGAAAAGTTCAATATAAAAATGTTTGCTGATGATACAAGTGCTATATGCGGTCATAGCAAACCGGTCCGACTCGCGGACGATTTTTATCGCTCATTTGGCCGTATTCGTTGATGGTCTCTATTATGGACCGCGGAAAAATCCGGGCAAATAGACATTAAGAATATTTGAGAAAAAAATTTTTAAATTTTGTAAAATGAGATTGGAGAATCTAAAAATAAAGTGGGGTTGTGAAGTTCATTTCAATACGATCGTTTCAATTCAGAAGAACTTGAATAACTTTTTTACTAAAAGAGATAATTAGTTCTGTAAAATGCTTAATTATAAGCAAATCTGCTTAATGCAGTAAAATAAGTCTGCAAAATAGTCTGCAATTTTCTGCATTTTGCACAACCCCAAATGAAGTATCCAAACAATTAATGATACCATGATTAGTCATTCAGAAAAGACTTGGACTGTGTTTTGAAAAATTTGGGGAAGTGTTAAACAAGTGGTAAATGAAATAAGTCTCTTGGATTTTAAGATTCATAAAAATCTCAATTTTTCAAACATGTGTTATCTCATTAGAAATAGATTAATTAATTTTAGAAGACTTTTCTACCTGTCTACTTCAGTAAAAACACAATTTTCAAAAACATTTATTTGCCCTATTTTGATTATAAAAAATTATTTTTCAATAATTCTTCTGAAAATTTAAGAGTGAAAAAAAAAGAAAATTTAAATTTAAAATTCAAGAAATTTTAATTACAATTTGAGGCATACTGAGCATCTGATTGAAACAATGTCAAAAAAAATTAATGATGAAAAAACCTTTGAATATTTTTACATAAGTCTAATGTGACCAAGAGATCAATTTGAAGTAATAATAATATCAACTTAATTTTTAAAAATTTTGAAAAAAACTACAAAAATTTAATTAAAATATTTCATTTATTTCAGATTAAATGTTTTAGGTTTGAATGATTTTATAAAAAATTAAGGGTGGTCTATGTTTACTGTTTATTACAATTCACCTTTTGTAGAATACTTAATTTTAAAAGAATAATTAATTTTAATATGTAATAATTATTTTATGCAAATTATACAAATAAGTATTAATCGGTCTTTTATGACATGGGCACTAGTTTGTTGGTTAACCTTGAAATTATAAATTGTTCCTACACAAAATTTTTTTTTAAAAATTTTAATTTTTCCTTATTTTCGAATTCACTGGATCTTTGAACTGATCATTCTGCAACCTCGAATATTATTTAAAATTGATTTTTAAGCAACCGAACTTTCCAAGTTTTCCAAGGCGGATCATCCTCTTCATCAAAGCCTATCAAAAAAAGTATCTCACAAGGGAGCTGTCTTTCACCTACTTTCTTCATTCACTTTTTTAGCGGCATTGTGTGCACCCTTCCGCCGGATATCAAAGCCGCCCTCTTTACAGATGATTTTATGATCATGATCATGAACTTTTACTTGGTTGCACCTATTAGGATAGCTTTTATAATCTTCATAGAACATAAGCTTTCTCAGTGTGAATTTCAAGATTAAAAAGATAGAATATTCTGAAGTTTCATTAATTTTATTTATTATTTGATCTTATTATTTTTAGATAATATGCTATCGGTGGTGGTTAGCTTTTTGCCCAAATTTGAGATAAATCAACATCAATATTGATGAGTAAGGGTCGTCAAAATCAAAATACATTAAAGTCAAATATATCATTTATTTTCAATGTTGGAGGATATTGAATTTTCAAAAGCTTTGCATGACGTTTTAACTTTTTTCTCAAGTTTTCCAATTGAGAAGCTTAAAAGTAGTTTCTTAGCATTTTATGATGCCCAACACAGATGGCAGCGATTTTTAGAACTGAACGTGATTTCATCCATCAGTATCTAAAATATTTTCGGGGTCTATTCATATTAGCAATGAATATAGAAAAATCAAAGAAATTTTAATTACATTATTATTTAAATATTTTGATACCTTTTATGATTATTTGTTTATTTAAATTTGATTATTAATTTTAAATTTTTATTTCATCTTGTAATTTTTTCGATTTTTTTATTTCCTAACATAATTTAAAATAAAATTGTTTTTTATTCTTTTGCCTTTAATCAAAAAATATTCAGAGTTAAAATGAAATTAAAAAAAAAAATAAAAAATAAATCTAAAAATAATGAAATTTTTATTATTGAAAATTAGATCAAAATTTAAATTTTGATATAGTTTTAAAATGTACATAGTATACTTAAGTTTTAATTTGAAAGAAAGGTTTTGTGGATTTTTCGGTGCTTATTAATAAAAAAAAACTTGAATAAAAATCTTTTTAAATTCATTAAAAAAATATAAAAATATAAATTGAAAAAATCAAAGAAATGGAGGACAAAAAAAGCCATGACTAAGAATGGTTTAAGTTGCTCAATCAATGTAGCTTTATTTTATATTAAATAATGTTAAAAGAAGACTTCAAGAAAAAGATCAATTTTTTGAAATCACCAGAATCAAATTTACATAATATTCTATAAAATTTATTTAAAATTAAATTAGTGTTTTTGTTAATTCTTCGTTTAAAAAAGACAAAATCTAAAAGTGAAAAGTATTAGATCGTTTTTATTATAATCACTAATAAACAGTTCTGATCTAAATGGAAAAACATCTCAACTCTCTAAAAAAGAATAATAAATCAAGTTAAAACAAAACATCATCACAAAGTTTCTTAATATCTATTAATTAAAATTATCAATTTTTTACGTAGATTTTAATGCTTTTAAATATCATTTTTCTTTTTTGTGTAGATTTTTCAGCATATTTTTTTTAAATATAGATCAATAAAAACAGTGGTTAGAAGATAATTTTTAAATTTTTATTGTAAAATTATTTTTTTTTACTTATATTTTTTCGTGCTATATTATTTTGATTCTTTGCTATAATAAAAAAAAATAAAATGATATAAAAATTAACGGAAATGATATAAACTAAAAAATAAAATTGATATATAATTGACACAATCTGATATAATAAATAAGACCTGTGATATAAAATAAAAATACAGATGCTATAAAATTATATGTATATGTAATGGCAATATATTAATTGAGCATTAACTAATTAGTGAATTTTGGTTTAAATTTTGAATTAATTGATAAAATAAGCTGAGTAGATACGATACATGCATAAGTTTCTTACCTATATTAAAAATTTAACTGACTAAACAATGACAGATACATCAACTAGCTATGAGTTTGTTGCTCCAAACAATCCAAAAGACAAAATAGTATTTCAATGGAAGAAATTACAACAAATGTTTTGGAAGCAAGAACACAACATAATGATGAAACTGGCTCAAGCGATCGTCATGATTTTGTTGTAACAGTATCAGATAATGAAGAAAATATTGATTCTATTGTAGTTGCAAAAAAAAGAGGAAGACCAGCTGGCTCAAAAAATAAACCAAAAGATCAATCAACCGGGTCTAATACTCATAATAGACCAAAAAGAAAATAGTTGACCTTTTTTTCTTTGTTTTTTTTTATTTTTTTTTATTTTTATATCATTTGTATTTTTATTATACTAGAAAAATAAAGAATTATAGCAGAAAATAATAAAATAAAAATAATATTCTTATAGCAAACAATTAAATTATTATAGCACGAAAAATAAGACCCTTTTTTTAAATCGACAGAAATAATAAATAAAAAATGGTGAAATGAAAAAATTTGCCAGGCCTGAGTCTACAAAGTCAAAACTTTACTTGCTTTTATATATTTTTATATATGTATTTATTTTTATTCAAATTTTCTAAATTTCTTCTTACTGTGTGCAACTGAAATTAAATGTACTCTGAAAACACTCGACTAGCGTTTCTTGTCTTTTTAAATGTTTTCTAAGCTTATAAAATTTTGGTGTATTAATAAGCGTTCAAATAATCATTGAAATCAAGAAGTTATAGAGCTCAAATAATTAACAAAAAAACTTCATCTCTTTTTCTTGAATAAATATTCGAGGTATAATTAAGCTTGCTACCATTTATTGTATCCATGTAACCTTTTACTGGGCAGAAGGAGCTTCACTTCGTATGTGCAAAATGCGATCTTTTCGAATGTTAGCTCGAAACATTTTTAAAATAATTTTTAAATAAAAATATCTAAAAAAAAAAAATTATGATTTCTTCTAATTTAAATATTTGAAATAAATTCACACTCATACAATAGTATCCCATTTATCCGTATTTGATTGTGTAATTTTATCATGCAAACAAATTCTCTCTAATTGTAAAAAATTAAGAATTTAAACGAGCATAAAATTTTTGACAAAATCAAACAACAATTTTAAAGCCTTAACTTAAATTGTAAATTTAATTGAAAAATCAGAGATAAAAAAAACTATAAATTAACCAAACAATTTTAAGCACCAAAAATTTCAAATATTTTCCAATTAATTAAATTAGCTTTTAATTCAATTTGAGCAATAGATAAAATTAGAACTATCTACCTTTCTATGAAAAAAAAAAGCAAAAAAAACATACCTGCTTAATTTTATTGATATTAAATAGACGTATTTTATTATATTTCAATATTGATATTAAAATAACAAAAGCGAAAAATAAATATCAAATTTGATTGTCTTAATTTGGCACAGGCCTGCCTCAATCCATTGCACACTCAGAGTAAGTACTGTCCATTTTGATGACACCAGTTTTTCGTCTCACTACACTTCTTAATTCAAAATAGCCCATTTATTTTCCCACTCAACTTTGGTTTAATCAATATTCTAAGCACCTTATCAACGCGGCAACTCAACAAAAGAGATAAGACTTCTTTGTCAAGACTCTATTCTAAATCAACGAGTTTAGAAAATCATACTAGGTCTAATTTGTAGAGATCAAATTTAAAGATTTGCTTAAATAAACCATACTTTGTTTATTTTGCTCTCGATAGATTTTTAATTAATTTTATACCTTTTAGTTAGAAAAATTCGACAAATTAGTTTTAGATATGATAAAGATTTTCGATAATTAGCATGGGATCTATTCCATGCTATTGATTGATTGATTGATTAAACGCATCGATAGCGTGTTTGACCTGTTCGGCTCATTCAATACTTGTCATCTAATTTCAGGAGATTTTGAAAAAAATTCTCGCATTTCAAATCACTTTTAACTCCATTGATAATATAAACTTAATCACGATTGAACATAAAAATTCTTTCTCTCCTTTTTTTTTTGCTGATTAGTTACAATTATTTTGGTTCATTAGTAGTCTACATAGACGATTAATATTCTGAATTTTTTTAATGAACATTTTTTTATGATCAATAAGATTTATTAATTTTTCTGCAAATAGCCACAATTTGTATTTACTGAACTTAATATAAAATTTTATTATTAATTAGCTTTATAACTTTTAACAAATTTATAAAAATAAAAACTACTAAGATTAGAGAAAAAATTTATTTCTATTTTTTAAGGACGACCTCTTAAGCAATTATTTAGAAATATTTTTCTATCAAAAAGATAAGTTTTCGTTCAAGTACGCATTTAAAATTTCTAATCAAAAAATATTGACTCTCAAAAATTTTGTTCATTTAAAATAAAATTCAGGATCTACCATTTTGTAAACTCTATTTTAAATTTGATTTATCGTGGCAAGACTAATTTTAGATAATGATTATTATTAGCAGAAAAATTGAAAATTTTTATTTTTGTTCTTCATCGAACAGATTTTTTCTAAATAAAAAACATAGTCATTACAACCTTCAATTTTATTATCAGCCACTTTTGAAAAAGAGAGAGTGTACTTTCTCTTAATCCTTTGCACTTCGTTTAGTTTGAGGAAAAAGGTAATGGAGGTTAATTTTTCTCCTTTGAAAAGAAACATTTACCGCATATCCTCAAACAGAAGAAACTTGCTTGTATTTCAGTCAAAAATTTTCCTTTATTTGAGTTATTTTTCTAGAAAATACGTGTCTTGTTTAAAAGAAAATTTATGAATCATCTCTCATGTAAAACATGCATTTTTCTAGTTTTTAATAGAAGAAAAAATAGCTATTAATTTCTTTTAATTGAGTCACATTTTGGGAGTGAAAAATTTTCGAATAGAAGAAATCCTTTGATGACCGAACTTTCTTCTATTTGAGAAATACGGTAAATTAAAGGTATTTTATTTTTATTTAAAAATTTTTAAAGCATATTGAATTTTTTCTCCGAATTAGTTGCTATCCGGTTTCTTTATTTTATGGCTGAAACTTGGCTACTTGAAGTAAATGATCACTTTTGGATGCTCTAAATGATCAAATAAAGTTGCACTATGAAATAAATTGCGATCTGTTAATAGAATTAATTTTGAATTTAACATACTTTATTAAATCTAAAGGTAAAATATGAAAAATTTTGAAAAATATTACTTAATTAAAAAAGCACCGTTTGAATGGTGTTCACTCTGAGAAATGAATGTTTTTATTGCAAAATATGTTAAATCCAGAATTAAATTACAATTTATTTCATAGTTTAAACTTTATTTAATCATTTAGAGCAAAGAAAAATTTATTTATTTATTTATTTGTAAAACTGTACCGAGCTAATGCTCCTTCAGAATAAAAATATATAAAATAAAAAATAAAGTTAAATAAGATAAAACATAAAAAAAGGACTAAATAATGAGAAAAAAAATTAAAAACGTTAAGTTGAAATAGCTAGAGGTTGCATGTTTAAATTTTAGATAGTTCAGGAGGAAAAAATTGGTAGCAGTTACACACAAGAGTTGGATTTGTTATTCTGAATAAGCACTTATTCATCAGCTTGTCAACTGATACACAAAGATAATCATTCTTGTTAAGTATCTCAGAAGTTAGACGCTTCGAAATACTGACAATACATTAAGCACTAAGCTCACATCATCTTACTTAATTACAAGCTCGTGTTCTTGACACGATCATATAGGTATGACTAAGATCCTAACAAGAACTATTCATAAGAATTCCATTCTTAGAACTTCAGAACGTTCAATAACTTAAATAAAGCTTTTAAAGATTAAACATTGTTTTATTATAAACCGGTTACAGATATTCGATAAATCTTGATTCAACAACTTCTCTTTATTCTTCCACCAGTCTAACATTACAGCATAAAAAATTGAAAATTCCCTAAAATTTAAAAAAAATTATACAAAGAATTCAGATAGATTTATTCATTTATTGAGCATAAATCACTTAGTACTGAATAAATAGACTTACTGTGATTTCTAATCATTGTCTATTCATTTAAGATAAAATGACTCTATGCTCTACAAGAAGAGAATAAGGAAAAAAAAATAAAGATAAAAGATCTTTACATTTTTTTTTAGCTTATTTACTTTATTTTTATTTTTTTTATAATTTATTATGAAAGTGCTCTAGCTCGGTACAGAAAACAAATATATAAAATAATAAAAATTAAGTTATATCAAGACAGGTTGGAACATGGTAAAAAGAAATTATTATTTTGGTACAGAAAGTTTTAAAACGAGATTAATATAGAAAAAATGGTTCAGTTTATTAGTTTAACTGTCTTGAGCCAAAGCTACTTCAGATTAAAAAAAATCAAATTAAAATTGAATGAATGTAATAAAATGCTCTACGAAATATTCTCAATTGATGTGGTAGCTGCTAAAGATGAATTGTCAAATAATCCTACCAATGCAAATTAAAAATTTTTTCTTAAATTTCCAAAATAAATATTGATAATTACAAAATTTAAAGTAAAAAAAATTATAAATTACAAATTTTATTTGAAAATATGGAATAAAATTAAATGGATGGAATATCGTTTTCAATTACGTAGTAGATTAATTTCTCGTGAACTACACTGTTAACGATTAAATGTTACATCATTTGAAAGCACGTTGCATGTACCATTTGCAATATTCTAAAGGACCATGTCTCAAATGTTGTCTTGATGAGCTAATAATTCTCTTATTCAAACTAATTGGCCTAATTTGTCTACCAAACTTAAAAAAAATAAATTTAATTAAGTGCTTATTTATTTAAAAAATGCATTTTTTTTTAAATTTTTATATATACGTGAATGCGCTTGAACAGATCGGCAAGCTAAATTATAAAAATGACACTCTAAGCCGAAAAATAGTTGATTATGTGTCAAAAATCGTTTGTTTTTTTGGGAAAAATTTTAATTAACTTTGTCTAATTTGAAAAGAAAAAAAAAAGATAAATTAAATTTTCAGTTATCACTTTTTTTTTCTATTTTATTTATTTCATTTGAAATTAATTAAAATTAGAAAATTATAATTGGCTCAAATGATGCATTTATTAAATCTATTTTCTCATTCTCTAGCTAATCAAAATATTTCAACACAAACAACCAATGATAAAAAAAATACCTCATATTTACTTTATATGAGCATATTTTTTTCTTTTATTTGTTTGCTAGTAATTTATAAGAAAAAGCATTTTTTCTCATTTGTTTGTTTTAGAACAATATGATTAAGTTGGAAGATCAATTGTACAAGTATCAGGCGTTGGCAGCATTGGCGGCCGCCGCCAACTACACCAATTTGATGTCTAGTTCGTTCATGTTCAAGCGAAGCGACGAGCAGTTCGACGAGCCCAAGAGAAAGAAGTTCAAAGCAGACCAAGGCTATTCGGACATAGACTCGGACGAAGAGGAGGAAAGAAAAGAGAGCCAGGAAGAGGAGATCGACGTGGGTCATGATCAATTTGGCGACGAGGACCAAGTGCAGAAGACAGTCAAGAAGTCGTCGTTCTTTATCTCCGACATACTTGGCCTTGACTCGCCCAAGCCCCAGGCCAACAGCCAGACCAATCTTGTCGAGAAGTTTATCCAAAACTATCAGCATCAGCTGCAGAGAACGTTTGACATTTGCCGCCTGGCGTCCTTGAACCCGGTCGAGGAGAAAAAAGAGCCCAAGAGTGGCAGCGCTAGTATTTTGTCTTCGCTGGAAAAATTGGCCAAGAGTCAACTGGACGAGCCGGTGGTGCCCAGCGAAATGCGGGCTGGTGAAAAAAGATCAGACAAAAAATTGGACATCACCGAAAAAAAAGAAGATGCTGTCAGTGAGAGTGGTGGGGCAAAAAAAATCGACACTCCGGTGTCAAACCAGTTTCCCGCATGGGTCTACTGTACACGGTACTCGGACCGGCCTAGTGCAGGTAAGCGTTCTTATCGCGTTCACTTAAGCATCATTAGGCAAAAATCGAGCTTCTCCTAATAAGCCATGAAATTTGATTAGCAGAAGAGATAATTATTTTTTTTATGAATATAAAAAAGCAATTAAGTATTTTGTTACGGGTGATAATGGTTAAGTGTAATTAAACTCTCATTAATGTGGATAGATAACACATTGTAAGCTATGATGAGTTTAATTTATTGCAAGCTTGTGTTGCTGTTCGATTGGACAAGATAAGAGCTCTTGCAATCGGGCCTCTCACAGATTAAGAGATAACACATCAATAAATTAACTCAAGCACAGAGCACGGATGCACAAGACTTTACCTCACGATCATACCACTCATGGTTTAATTAATTTGCTCGGCAAACGAGCTGTCATTCACACACACACACATTTAAACAAACACTCGGTTGCTCTTTTATTTATCTTATCTCTTTAATTATTTGAATTTTAATTATAACCAAACAAATAGGTTTAATTAACTCTCTCTCTTTGTCTCTCTTTGAAGTTTCAAAATCAAAAGAGTCGCATTTTTTTCTAACTTGTCATTTGTTTCAAAGACCCAGGCACAGAAAAAAGAAGGCAAAGCTAAGCTCGAAATTGAGCAGTCCTAGTAAGACTAAGAAGGAGACGACGTCGTCATCGTCGTCCAACTCGTCATTTTCGCTGGCATCGCCATCGCAGTCCAATCCGTTTTTGAGCGTGGTCAACGCTCCCAGACTAAAAGAGAATGAAGTGTGCGAAGTGGACAGCGATGACGAAATGGACGACATTGACGACAACGACTCGAATGCCTCGCACTCGAAGCGTCCCAGAACTGCCTTTACTAGTTCTCAGCTGCAGCGCTTGAAGCATGAATTTGAAAAGTGTAAATACTTGACTGGCGAGAAGAGACAGTATTTGGCCAACGAGCTCAATTTGAACGAGTCCCAGATCAAAATATGGTTCCAGAACAAGAGAGCTAAAATTAAAAAGTCCAGCGGCGTCAAAAACGGACTCGCTCTTCAATTAATGGCACAGGGCCTCTACAATCATTCGAATAATAGCTCCAAAAACAATCAGTTCGATTCGAGCAAATAATTCTGGCTCTTGTGGCTTTCCTTTTTTATTATTTTTTTTCTTATCTTTTTTTTTTATTTCGTCTTAGCCGATTTAAGTGTAAAAAATAAAATTTATTTTATGTATTTTTCTGTTATTATTTTCAATAAATGTTGAATAAATTTTTGTTTTCTATGTTCGGCTGTGAATTACCAGAACGATGAATGAGTTGGGTCATGTAGCATTTAACAAACCAAAATCAATGGTAACTTAGACTGCAGCATCAGGACCAGATCAAAATTTAATGCTAAAAAATTTACCTTAATATGCTTGAAAATGAATAATTTATCTTTTTAATCTTAGTCCTGAAAATGGCACGATACTGAGAGCTTGGAAAACCGCAAATATAACCATGATGCCTAAGCAATCATCTCAATTACAAGATCCCTCAAATTATATACCAATTAGTCTTGGAAAGCTGCTTGAACGCATAGTCTATCTTAGACTATAAGTCTTTACTGATTCAGCCGATCCCTCTAGGCCCCTTGCCAATCTAAACTGTGCTCCAAGAAGCTGTTTGAATATATCAACACCAAGGTGTCGTACAAGAACAATCTTATTCGCAGAGTCAAGTGTCTTAGGCTAAAAAACTCCGTGTAAATTTGTAAAATCATTTTCAAAAACTAAACTCGTTCGCAATTCGACAATGCGTTAATTCCGCTATCATGCTCAACTTAAATAAGGCTTTTTTGAATTTTGGAACAAAGAACAAAAGCAAAAATTTTAAAATTAAATAATTTTTTTACTGTCAGTCTAAATATTGTTCTGCAAAATTTATCAGCTGATACCAACTCTGTACCACCCTAATTTTTAGTCTCTGCAAAAACTCTGAAATTTAATTGTAATGATTTTCAAATGCATCAAGTGTTTTGCAGAGTTTTTGCAGAGACTAAAAATTAGGGTGGTACAAAGTTTGTATCAGCTGATACATTTTGCAGAACAATATTTAGACTGACAGTAAAAAAAATTATTTAATTTTAAAATTTTTGCTTTTGTTCTTTGTTCCAAAATTCACAATGCCGCCAAATAATCACATCTGGCCTACAAAAACTTCAAAACAAGGTGCCCAAGCACATCAAATTTTTCCATTTTAAAACCAACCTTATTAATTTTTCTAGTTGACTATAAAACTACTAATTTATATTAAAGATGTTGCCAAATTCTTTCTTTAGATTTTTTACTTGATTTTTAAAGGTCGATTTTTTAATTTTATCAATCAACTGGAGCTGATTACGAACACTAACCAAAATTGTTAAAAATTGTCCCTATTTAATCCTAGTGGATAATGGGGAGGCGCTCATCTCCTTTTCAAGTACCTTTTTGAGCCACGGCTCTGACACAAAGGCTACTGCATCTAGTTGATCATCTACACCGCAATCATTACCCAGTCGAAACTGGTCCCCCCATTTTTATGATTAAAGAGATTTAAACATTCGCCCCGCATTGCAGAAATATTTTGAAGATTTTTTCACCCTCAGCGGGTTTTGAACCCTCGACCCTCTGCTTACATGACTAACACGCAAATAGAAACAAGATCTAAAAAGCTCTTGTACAAATTCCTAATCATAAGGGCAAATCATCAACAACTTATCCAAGATCCCGTCTAATATCACCCTCAAATCACTAACAACTTCAATGAAAAATTCAATTTACTATTTCGAATATTCGAATCTATTTTAAATTTAGGAGTAAAAATAAGGACTTGTTTCCATTCTGTGCTGCCCGAGGCTCCCCTCAAATTGTTATTATTACTGATTCAAGAATAATCGGGTTTTAGGAAATACAGAAGAACTGCAGACAATCTTTTTTGTCTCATTCAAAAAATTGTTAAATCTTTTAATAGAAAGAAAAAGACAACGCTTTGTTTCTTGACATTTCAAAGGCTTTGACAGGGTCTGACATGACGGACTTATAAACAAGCTCACAAAAATGAACCTCCCACACTTCCTTATTCACTGGATAGAGTCTTTTCTTGACTCGAGGAAATTCAAATGAAAATGGTTAAAATGTAAACTAAAATGGTTATTTTAGTGAAGAATTTCCAATAACCGCAGGTGTGCCTCAAGGCTCAGTTATCAGTCCATTATTTTTCAGTATATATTGATTATTGAGGATATCTCTAAAAGAAATAAAACAAATAATGAATGCTCCCTCCTTTTAGCTGACGACCTTGTCACTTTTTTTAATCATAAGAAACAGGGTAATTTAGAAAATAAGATCAATAAGTACTTAGGTGAACTAGAACAGTGGCTTTGCAAGTGGCAAATGAAAATATCAGATGAGAATTATTGTTCGATAGTCTTTTCAAAATATAATAATTAATTTGGATTTGGATTTTTAAAGTTCAAATAGTCATTAATTTTTATTTTTAGAATTTGATCTGTTTTTTTTTGCATCAAGTGTATTCCCATTTTCTTATTCTAATATTTTTATTTCTAGTAAGGCTCGCAAGTCTCGACATGGTCAGCATTTTCCTCATTTTACAATACAGGTGATTTATTTGACATCAAAAAAGGAGGCATTTGACTTTCCATTAAAAGGCTAGAATCTTTAACTATGTAAAACGGTTGAACTAAATTAGTGGGGTCGCCTAGCTAATGTGACCAGTTGATCACATAATATGTGTTCAATATTAAAAAATTATTTTTACTATTTTAGATTTGTGATCATAAATAAGTTTTGGTGATCAAATATTAAATGACGTAATCAAACAAAAAATAGGTAATCAAAAAAATTTATTTAAATAAAATCTTTAAAGTCCAAACATTGATAAACTAATCGAGTCATTTAAAATAAAATTATTTGTGTAAAGATGTATCATCATCGCTGCAATTTTTAATGTGAATATTTTGAATTTGTAAGAATTTCTGTTCATCAAATAATTTGTTTAATTATTTCTATTTTTCACAAATTTATGATCAAATATTAATTGTTGTCAATGTCTTCAATAATTAGAAATTACGATTATTTTTTAAAAAATATTTATTTCAAAAAACTTTCGAATAAAAATTAAATTGTCACGACGCGTTTCGACCAAATGGCCTTCTTCAGGTTTTAAGACTGAAAGAAAGAATAAAATTTAATAAAAAAAATTATAAAAAAAAAAAAAAAAAAAAAGAGGAATATTTTACATAATAGAAATAATTGCTTTTCAAATTATTATAAAAATAGATAATTAGAATAAAATTAATACATAAAAAATAGTTTTTGAAATTAATGTAAAATTAATGTCGAATTTTCATAATTGAAATTTAATATTTAAATTTAGAATAATTTTTTTACAATTCAAAAAATCAAAGTTAACAAAAATTAAAGATAAAAAATTTTTTATGAAAAACTTAGAGTTTTTATATATTCAATTTTAGGAATTTTTTTGTTCATAATAGGTATATTAAATTTTAAGAAAAAGTTTATAATATCAGTTTCAGTTGATTTTCGAATAATGTCTTATTTCAGGTCAGATTTAACTATATAGAATGAAAAATCTTCTTCAACATGATTTATTTTATTAAAGTGAATAGATACTTCTGAACATGAATTAAAATTACTTAGAGATTTTCTAATATCTTTTTTAAATTTCCTAATTGAATATAAATGATCTAATATTCTTATTTTAGCTTTTCTAGATGATTCACCTATATAAAATAATTTACATTTATTACATTTAATTATATAAACTATTCCAATCGATTCACAATTTGAGTCACTCAAGAATGGAATATAAAGTTTTTTATATTTCAAACAAAACTTTTTTTCGGTAAATTTACAGCTCAAACATCCAAGGGTATCACACTTATCTGAGTAAAATTTTTTAGTATTATTTAGTTTAAAATTTAACATAAATAAAGAACCTATATTTTTCTGAATTTCATTTACCACCATTAAATCCATATTTTTCAAAAAACTAGAATCCATTTTTATCTTTTGAAAAGAATCTTTAATAATTAAATTAAACTCTGAAATATTTTTATCAAATGAATTAAAAAATTTTAATTCTGAATTAGATATAAGTGACTTTCTTTTATAGGGAAGGAGATCACTTCTTTCCTTTTTAGCTATACTACGACATATTCCTGAAACTTTTTTAAAATCATAACCTTGTTTAGTTAATTGTACTATCAGATCTCTAGAATGGGCTAAATAATCTAGATAAAAAGTACATATTCTTCTAATTCTAGTAAAAAGAGAAACTGGAATATTTTTAAATATATGTTCAGGATGGTTAGAAACTGGCATTAAATAATTACATGAATTTGTGGGTTTTATATAAAGATTAAAGATTAACATCTTAAATAAAGGTTCAAATTTAATTCTTAAGTCCAGAAAAATTACTGAGTTATCTATTGAAATATTTAGTTTTAAGTAAAGAAATTGTGACTTAAATTCATCCAAATTTAATTCTGTAGTAGATGCAATAAAAATGTCATCAATAAATCTTTTGTATAGAATGAAAGAGCTATTTAAAGAAACCCAGTTTTTTTCTAAAATAAAAAGATAAAGGTTAGCTACAGACGGACCGCATTTACATCCCATCGGTAACCCTAACTTTTGAACATAAATTCCTTTATTAAACTCAAAAATACCACAGTTAAATATCAAATTTAAAATAGTTCTAATAGATATTAAATTGAACTCAAAATTGTCAACAAATATATTTGAACTATTAAGAAACTCACAGAGTAATAAAGTGGCATGTTCTGGTTTAATATTAGTATAGAGAGACTCAAAATCACATGAATAAAGAAAAACTTTTTCACTATCAAATTTTTTATTTTCACAAATTTGTAAGAGCTCTTTGTAATAAATCTATTTTTAGGTATCACCTAGATCTTATTCTAATTAGTGACAAAAAACTAAGAGAATTTGAAATTCGGCAAAATCTGCTACTTAAAAGAGTTTCTGGTGTCAAAAAGTATGCGAGAAGTGCACCCTTGCTAGAGGCCCTAAAGGTGGAAAAAATTGAACAAATCTATTCAAAGCACAAGATATTTTTTCTTTAACAATTAGAAAATAACAAGATGTGTTATGACTTATTGATTTACTTAAGAGAAAAATATGTTATTTTTGAGCAAAAGAATACCTTAATGTGTAAACAACTAGCTAGTTTGGAAAATAAACTACATATAAATGTTATCGACTATAGATCGAGGACGTCTATTTTGATTGTTGAGCATATATTTGCTGAAAAAAATCGTGGGTTGGCTGATCCGGTCAATCTAGTCATGAATAAAATCAAAAAAGAGTTAGAAAATGATCCAAATTTTTTTAATTTTTTTTAAATTTTAAACGACTTACTGAAGGTAGATTTCTTTACATAATAGTAATTTAAACTATAAATGATTTTAAACTTTTTCAAATTTGTGAATTGCTTATTTTTATTTTCAAATTTTGTAGAATTCGAAGAAACAACTTTTTATTTTTTTTTTTTTTATTTTTTATTTTGCCTATGAGGCTTAAATCAATAAATAATAATAATAAATTCATATTGTGTCAATATTATTTTAATGTTGATAGGTAATTCAAAATTCAGCAGTTTGGTCTATTCTAAATCTAAAATTCGACATCCCCTCCAACATTTTACATCACAAGGCCTTAAAAAAGCCTTAATTACCAACAGTGTTGAATTGACTTTTTGACTTGAGTGAGAGAAATGTTGGGACAGGACCGAGTCGTTCTATTCCATTGATTGTCAGACTGGTGGAAAAATGCATAGCGGATTTCTAGTCAAGATATATCGAATACCCGACTTCATCCTGTAATTGATATCTTCCTAATTTGCTCAATATCTAAACATGTTTCACCTGTCATTAATTTTTGAATGCTTTAATTTTCATTTATATTATATAATATAACTTATTTTATTTTTGTTTATTTTTAATTTAAATTTTCATTTTTTAAATCTGAAGTAGCTTTAGTTTGGCACAAATAAGCAAATAGATAATTAAATAATAACTAGAAAATGTTCATGTCCAAAAAAAAGTCATAAAAAAAAGTCACTTTAAAGTCTTTTCAAATCAAGTCTTTTGACTTGACTAAAGTTTTTTAAAAGTCTTAAATTCAATGTAAAGTCAAGTGAATAGACTTTTATTTTTGGATTAGGTCATTAGAGTTGACTTGAAATTAAAAAAAAAAGTTATCCGACTTGATCTCAAATAAAAAGTCTAGTGACTTGACTTTGACTTTATGACTTTTAAACAATTATGGTCAATTTCACTTTTGTAATTTTTCACTTTGAAGCGGAAAAATATTATTTTTATATCCGCTTCAAGTTGACAAAACTGAAGTTTAGGCTTGCTTTTATATGCTATTTATTACAAAAGTCAAAATATTTTAAAATTGGCTTATAAAAATAGGGGTCAGCAAACAAAAAAAGGAGCTAGTTAGAGATTTTTTCGCAAATTTCTAAAAAAATTCACTGTAAAGCAGAAATTTTTTAAATTCAAAAACTAGTAGTTGAGTCCTGCAAAACAGCAAAAGATCTTCTAGTAATATTTATTTGTTGTTGAAATAAGAAGGGGTCTGGAAAATTGACAAAAAAAGGGGTCAGCGTTTTAGAACATCCCTTGGAATACTAATGCTATTAAAACAGAATGAGTGGATTAGAAGTATATTTACTTAAATAATAAAGACGAAAATAATAAAAATAATAAAAATAATAAAGATTTTCTAGATCAAGATGCACTTATTCCAGAACCAGCAAATTTTGAACCTGCTTCTCGGAATTAATTTTAATTATGGTAAATGAAAATGAAATTTGTCAACCAGCAAAAAAAATAGAGGCCTAGACCAAAAAGGATCAGAATTTAAATATTTATATAGAATAAACTTAAAAATTAACAAAAAAATATTCCAATTTGAATAGATCATAGAAATAAAAATAAACAAATCTAAAAATATTGATATTTTATTTGATCATTATTATTCCCCTGCTAATTAAAATTAATTTTTATTTGTTGAATTTGGCGAAACAAATTTTAATTCAACGTCTAAAAAAATCAATTTTGTCAATATAAATTAATGAAAAAGAATTTTATCGTGTAATTTTTGGAAATTCACGATGCCATTAGTTTTTGAACATGAATTAGAACAGGAGATATTGTAATCTAAAATAGATGCAACCAAGGATTTACAAAAGTTTCCTAAAGTTTATAATTTAGAATCAATTATTTTCTAAGAAAAAATCTTAATTAAGTTACACCTTGGTTTAAAATGTTCCTTCATTTCATTTAACATTGAATAGAAAGTTAATTTATAATCAAAATTTATACCAAGAAACTTTGAAACAAACCTTTCTCTTTTTGTCTTATGATTTTATTTCAATCGATTCTTCTTAAGTTTAAATCAGCGTTTTCCTTGTGATATTTTGAAAAGACCATCGATCAATATTTTTTATCTGATATCTTCATTTTTCAACTTCTTGTCACTATATGTGTATTTATATTGAACTGATATTCAATTCACCTGTTGTGATATATCTTTGTCTATATAAAAATTTTATAGAAGACAAATGGAAAAAAATTAAATTCTTTACATGGACCAGGTTGCAAACCAAATCGAACTCATTCGAATTGATCAATTCTAATCACACTTCTATCACACACACATACACACTAAAATCAAATTGATATTTTAATAATTTTCAATTAGTTTAAGTTGTCTTTTTAAAATTTAGAACTTTTAATTTTAAGATAAATTTAAACAAAAATTTTCATGTTATTTTTTTAATTTTATTTAAATAAAAATGCTAAACAATTTTTGTAAGCTTTAAAATCAAAAAACTTTTTTATTTTATTTTTTTATAAAGTTGTATTCAAAAAAAATTTTCATTTTATTTCTATTTTATTTTATTTTCTTTTTTGTTTTTTTTTTAATTTGAATTAAGTTTTCTTTTTAGTTCTTAAAGGATGATTTATTGAAAAGGGGCTTTTTCTAAGAAGCCAAGTGTTGAGTTTTTTTTACTCAGATTGATTGTAGTCTAATATCTCTTGTTTAATTTGGTAGTGGGTAAGTCAATTAAAAACAAATTTTTGAAATTGTTTAGAGTATCTTTTTTTTAAAAATTTCAATCCTTAGGGACTCTTGAAAACTTGCTAGCTTTTGCGAATTTTATTTTTCAGAGAATGAGGTTTTGTTCCTTACTCCAAAAAAATAAATAAAGAAAAAGTTTTAATTTCTTTTAATAAGCATTTTTAATTTTTAGACATATCTTTGACAATTCACTAAATTCAACTAATTTCATGAAATAACTTAACCCAAACTTACTTAATAATGAGATTATAAACAAAAGAAATATTTCATTCCGTAGATCAGCAAGAAATCTTTTTTCAAAGTTTGTCAAGATTTAAAAAAAAATACTTGAGCCATTAATCAAATTTTCTTAAATTTAATTTGTTTCTTATCAAAAAGAGATTAAAAATGAATTTTATTATCTATAAAATTTAAAATTTAAAAATGTAAAATTTTAAATGATTTTTTAATAATCGATTTTGTCTATTAAGTGAACTTTCAATTTTTTTATTCATTTTATTTAAAATTTTTTGTTTTTTATATTTTATTGCATATGAGGCTTGAAATGATAAATATAATAAAAATGAAGTGAGACAAATGATAGAATCTTTTAATTAAAGAAATTTAAAATATTTCAAATCTTGAAAATTCTAATGGTGGTGATACAAGTTACAGGGATGAGCTAGACAAAAGTCTACAGAGAAGACCCAAAGGTTCTAGTTCAAAATCAAAATTTTGATTTTATATTATTTAATGATGAACTTGTCATCAGAAGATGATTTTTTTGGCAATGAAAAAAATAGCCCCAAAATTCTCTATAAATTTGATTTATTTAATTTAAATGCTTCTTTATCAATTTAAGCAATTTAAGCATACAGTTTTCTCTTTTCAGTAAAAACAAATATATTTTTTATGATTTATAATTTATTTTATCAAAGATAAAAATAGTTTAAATAGCAAAAAAAGCGAATAAAAATATTTTTTTTTATTTAGAAATTTTGTAAATAAGATCTTCACTTTTTGATTACCTATCACGATCATTTCTCAGAGACTCGAATTTTCTCTTCGAATAAAACGGAAATAATTTTTTCTAAAAAAAGTGCAGCTGACATATTCGGCGGTGTAAATTTCCATTTTTTTAGGTAAAATTATACTAAAAAATTGAAATTAAAATTTTGTTTTTATCTTGAATAATAAAAAATATTTTTAGTCAATCTTCGAAAAAATAATAAGAAAGATGTCTAAAAACTAAAAATAAAACATTACTCTCGACAAGGGTCTACAAAATCTTTAAATTAGCAAAAATTTAAACTTTCGAATTATTTAAAACAAAAAAAACTTTTAATTTAATTAATAATCATTTGCAATTCAATTTTGATAATTTTTTATAGCTGAATTAAAAAAATAGCATGAATTGAAAATTACAAACTTTTCACGTTAACAAAATTTTTTTTGATAAACCGTGCTTTTTTCAACTAGGATCTTGCTATATCTTTAGTGAGAGAAACTTGTTCCCGGAGTAAATTAATTATAAATTATAAAATAAAAATAAATGTTTTTCTTGAAAAAAATTCTAAATTGCTCAGCCTGTTGCAAATTTTTTGATTTTCTAGTTAAAACTTGTTAGATATTAATTTTGTGAAGAATTGAATACAACAATTCACAGATATTAATATTTTTATTAGTTTTATAACTAATTATATTATTTACTGATGACAGATAATTCATCAATTTTATTATAAAAAAAATTAAATCATTTATTATTATTATTATTATTATTTATTTCAAAAATTACGCCAGATTTGACGAAGAAAAAAAAAATTATTATAAAAGAGAAATATTAAAAAAGGGAAATTTTTAATTAGAAAATAGGATTTTATTATTAAGCGTTGATTTGCTAGGAGGATTTGACAATAACTTATGTAAATTAACGCTATATTAGGTAAAAAAAATGTATGCGTCCCGTCACTAACAATATCTTAGAGATGATTTTATTCAACACTGCAAAAAGTTGAAAAATTTTAAAGCAAAGATAATAAACCTAAACCATGCAAAGGGATATTCGTGAATGAATCACTTTATAGAAAAATAAAAAATAGAAAAAATTTCACTGAAAATTCAAATAGAAAAATTATTTAAAATAAAAAATTTAACTTAAATAAAATTTATTTTTTAATATTTTTTTTTATATAAAATTTATAAATTGTAAGATAACAAAATTTTAGCATAATTAAAAGTTTAATATTTGCTGATAAAGAACTTTAATCCAAGATATTATTATTTTACCAATAGAAGTGAATAGTATTGGAATATATCGCCAGAAGATGAAGTCCTAACTAATAAGTTTCAATCACTTATAATGGCCATAAAACATCAATCTTAAATACTTTTTATTTAGCTATTCAAATTTTTTTATCAACTCATCAACAAATAGATGTTTAATAAAGAATAAAAATAAATTTTTTTCCACTATTCTAAAATATTATTTTCACCTTATTAGTAAATAGCAAATGTTCAACATTAATCATTTAAGCGTTACTAATGAACAGTTAATGAAACATTGCAAATAAAATCAATCTTCTTTTATTTTTAAATAGATTAAAACATTTGTTTTTTTTATCTAAAATATCTAACTGATAAAATTCATATTTTGATAATTTGATAAAAAATTTGGTTCAAAAAAAAAGTGAAATTTTGTAAATTTAAAATTGAAATTCTAATTTTTCCTAAATGAATGTACTCCAATAATCAAACTTTTAATTAGTATTACTTTAATAAATCTTAGTTTATTTGATCAATTTAAAATTAAACAAAAATGTCTGAAGTATTTGCTCAGCCTCATCAGCGCATGCAGCCAGCGCCTAACTCAGAAACCATATCAAAATTATTAGACGAAAACACTCAATTATTGACAGCAATTACAGAGCAGTTCAATAAGGGCCGAATGCAGGAAACACTCGATCTACAAAAACAGCTTCATCGGAACTTGGTGTACCTGGCTTGTTTGGCTTATCCCAATAAACCACTCAGCGATGTACAATCTTTAATTCCTGTAAGTTTACCTATCTTTATTTTTTTGAATAAAAAATTAAAAAACAAAGCTTATAGTCTCCGGAAACAGCCCGAAAACAAATTCAAATGCAGCAACATCATCAACAGCAGCAATCAATGCAACAAGGACAGCAAGTTTCTGGGCAACAAGCGATGCCTGGACAGCAACAAATGCCAGCTCAACAGCAAGGACCGCAGATGATAGCTCAGCAACAAATGCAACAGATGCCTGGACAGCAACCGGCCCCCCAAAATCCACAACAACAACCAATGTACAACCCATATCAAGCTCAAATGCCTAACCAGCAATGGAGTCAAAGCTCGGCTCAACCTCAAATGCCGAGTCAACCTCAGCAGCCCAACATGATGAATCCCATGATGACCCAGCAAGCACAACAGCCTCCTGCATTTAACCCATATCAACAAAATCCGATGATGATGATGCCACAACAACAACAGCAGCAGCAGCATCCGCAAATAGGCATAATACCTCAACAGCAAGCGAGTGGTCAGCAGCAAATGCCGCCGCAAAACCAGCCTCAGCAAATTTTGATGCAGCAACAAGCTATGATGCAGCAAATGAGGGGCAATACGCCCATGTCCAACGGTTTACCGCAACAGCCAGGTACTCCACAACCTCAACAGCAACCTCCCCAATATCAGCAAGCTCAACAGCAACAATTCCAACAGCAGCAGCAACAACCACCCGCTCAAAATGCTGCTCAGCAACAAAATCAACAATTTTAAATAAATTTTTCTTCTCTCTCTTTTTTTGTTAGTTTGTAAATATGTTTTTTTTTAATGAAATCAAAAATAAAAAATAAATTTTGTGTACAACTCTATTCTTTAGTGTATCGAGTTCTAGGACTTCAAATCTCTTGAAAAAAAAATAAGACAAAACAAAATGCATCATGGTTTATTTTTGAATAAAACACGCATACATGCACACCAAATGAAACAAGTTGCTAATTGATCTTGATTGTACAAGCATAAAATTCAATTTTTAGACTTGAATTTGTAAATATTTGAGCAAAGAAAGAAAGAAAATTTTTTGAGAATGTCTGGCTCAGAGCAGCAAGTTGCTACCAATTCGTCAAGCGCGAAAAAGAATGACACTGTGCAAACAGTGACCAAAGACAAGCATTCGGTAAGCAAACGCTTGCAACAAGAACTAATGTCACTGATGATGTCGGGCGAGAAAGGTGTCTCTGCTTTTCCCGATGGCGACAATCTGTTCAAATGGATCGGCACCATTCAAGGTCCGATCGGAACTGTGTACGAAGGCTTGGAGTATCGACTGATACTCGACTTTCCAAATGGGTATCCCATAGTTGCCCCCAAAGTCAAATTCGAGTCGTCCTGCTTTCATCCGAATGTGGACGAGAACGGAAATATTTGTCTGGACATTCTCAGGGAAAAATGGTCGGCTACATATGATGTGCTGTCAATTTTGCTCTCGGTTCAGAGTCTGCTCGGCGACCCCAATATTGCCAGTGCTCTGAACCACCAGGCTGCTGATTTGTGGAAAAATCAGTCGTTGTTCAAAAAGTACTTGCTGGACAAATACGACAAAGAGGTTAGGAATAAAAAGTTCTAATCATTTCATTCTGTGTACAAAAGAATCAAAAATTTCTATGTAATTTTTGCTATCTTAGATGAAATTAAATGTGACAATTTTTTTATTTTAATTAAATTAAATAAATTTATAATAAAAAAATGCTGTTTTTTTTTGAAATTTTATTTTTTCGATATTTTTTATTTTGTTTTAAATATTAAAAGGATTTTTTTCTTTTCAACGGGCACTCAAAAAAGAATGTTCAAAATTTTGACAAGTAAAAAAACATGTTCTAGTAGACTCAATTTACCACTAATATATTTTTTTTAATTTTGATATATTTAAAAGAATTTAAAAATTTAGACAGTTTAAAAAATCTATTTTTTACATGGTTTTCTAGGTGAAAAAGACCGCCTAGAACATCTTAATCTGTAAATCATGCCTCTCCTCTAACTTTTATCATGAGCAATAAAAAACGATAAAAATGAACCCTTAATTATTTTTTGATGTATTATTGACAAAAAACTGTTTGAAAAGGTTGCCAAAATTTTACTTTTTTTAATTACTTGAAAATTTTAAGTATAAACTTACTTTTTCTGAAATCTGACGAAAAGAAAATTATAATTCATTTGGAACTTTTAACTTTAATTAAATAGTGACATAGCTTTACAAAAATCATGTTTTCAATTAATTTCTTAATGATTCCTCCACATGTTTTTTTACTTGTCAACTAACATGTTCTCAATTAATTTCTTTGATACCTTATTTTAAAGAGATCTTAATCATTTTTTATGTCTTTTAGTTCAAAAGTTATTTGAGTTTGTCCATTTTTACTTTAAATTAAAAAAAAATGGCCTGCAGTTTAACCAGATACTTCAAGAAATAAGGTATAAAGAGCTGTAAAACGCTTGAGCTCTAGACTTACAAAAGTAGAAAATGTAAACAAGTTAAACCAGAAAGTATTACAGTGTTGATTTGACACGTGGGTTTTGACGTAAAATTACGAAAATTTACGTAAATTTACGTAACTTTTCGTAATTTAACGCTAAAAAGGGTAAAAACTAAAAGGCCAAAATTCGCCGTTTTTTGGTATATTTTTAATAATTTTGCTCAAATTCAACAAAATATAAGTTTCAAACTCGAGAAAAAAAATTTACGATATTTTACGTAAAATTTCGTAAAATTTGAGTTTAAAAGTGGTAAAATTTCGTAAAAATTTTAAAATTAAAAATAGATATTAAGCAGAGATTTTATTTTTTAAATGTTAAGAATGTAAGAATATATTTTAATGATTCGACCATTCTCCATTCTTTTCAATTATAATCGGTATCACCTTATATTAAATTTATGTATTTAAACTCGAATTTAAAAATGTTTGTACACTAAATAATACCTTTTTAATGTGGTTTATATAATGGATACACTTCTCTGCAGTTAATCTGTTTTGAAACTTAAAAATTGCATCAATGACGTCTTGTTAATTTTCTGGACATTCTGAAAGAATAAACCTTTTTAACTCACTCCAGACCATTTCAATTGGATTTAAGTCAGGTGAGTTTGCTGGAGATTTCATCTAAGAGGATTTTACGAAATTTTTGGCCTTTTAGTTTTTACCCTTTTACCCTTTTTTTGGCCTTTTAGTTTTTACCCGTAAATATACGTAAATTTACGTAATTTTACGTAATTTTACGTCAAAACCCACGTGTCAAATCAACACTGTATATTTTAATTAATTGGTTTACTTATGTAATTTAGTTAAGAACGTGTTTCGGGTATAATCTATTACAAGATGAAAACACACAATTATTAAGTTATTTGGACATATGTGGAGGAATCATTAAGAAATTAATTGAAAACATGATTGTTGCAAAGCTATGTCACTATTTAATTAAAGTTAAAAGTTCCAAATGAATTATAATCTCCTTTCGTCAGATATCAGAAAAAGTAAGTATATACCTAAAATTTTCAAGTAATTAAAGTCTTTTAAATATTTGGTTAAATTCAGTCTACTAGAACATGTTTTTTTACTTGTCAAAATGTTCAATACATTCCAAATAAAGTATAAAGACAAGATAAAATTTTTGAAATCAAATTTAAGTGAATAATTATTTTGACGGTAATTTACAAAAGAAAAAACAAAAATTTATTTTATTTTAATAAAGCTTTAGTATCAATTATTGAAATTAATAAAGTGAAACGGGATTTTTAAAAGTTGAAAAATTGAATAGAATACAACATATCCATAAAAAGAGAACCAAAAAATGATAATTATAAACTGATTAGAGTTTCGAAGCTCAAAATGATTCAAAGATATATAATTATATAAAGAATTTTTAACTAGAATCAACATCGAAATTTTCAAAAAAAGGGGTTTAGCGCATTTCGTAATTTTATTTTAAATTATATTTCTTCTTAATTTTATTTCCTCAAATAGGTGGAGAATGATACGGCTTATAATTAGCTTTAAAAGACAATCAGCTTAGTTTCAAGAAATAAACTAGGGAAAGAACGATCATTAAGAGTCAACATGATTTGTAGAAATCAATGGAAAAAATATAAAAAAAATTCATTTCCGTCTAGATTTAAAGGGAAATTTTTATTTTTCCGTTTCAAATAAGCCATTTAAAAGTCTAAATTTTTAACCAAGTTAAATTTTTTTTTAAAGAAAGTTAGAATACATAATTAGATAAGGTAAAATGATGCTATTTATAATAAAACTAGAAGAACCAGTAAATTTTTTGACCCAACTTTTGGCAAAGACAGTGAATTTAAGGAAAAAAAGGTCATTTTACAAAATTATTCGTTGGAGTCTATATATTTAAAAAAAAGATAAAAGTAATTAATTTTTATATTTACAAAGTTAAACAAAGACAATTGAAATTTTGAAAGTACGTCAAAAAAATTTCGTTGGTGTTTTTAGTTTTATAGAGGATTTTTTTCTTAGAAACTTTTTTTTTCCTAAAAATAATTCCAGTTAAAAGTAATTATTAACTCAACTAAAAAAAATTTGAAAATGAGACTAATTTGGCAACTTAAGAGCAGAATAAGTAAATTCTTTCTCTATTAATTTTGCTAAAAATTGTTTTATAAATTAAAATAACAGAGCTTACATTACCTATTTAAAAAGTCGAATAAATTTAAAAAAAGTTAAGTCTGGACGAATTTTTTTAAAAAGATTTCTCTACTTTCATTATACAGTGGTAATTTGTTCCCCTTATTTTACGAAAAATCACGTAAAATACCGTAAATTAACAAAATTATACCAAATTTTACGTAAATTAACATAAAATCCGAAAAGCAAAAAAGGGGTATTTTACGAAAAATTACGTAAATTAATAGGATTTTACAATAATTTTGGTAAAATTTGGTAAAACTCAAAACGGCCAAAAAGTTTTGAAAAAATTTCTTTTTTTTTTTAATTTTTTTTTTTAAATATTTTAGAAATTACTATTTTTAACCAAAAATAGTAATTTCAAGTTGAGGGGCAAATTGAGATAGTCATTCAAAGATGGTGACTTGCCTGATCATTAACTTTAAAATATTATGATTTTTTTTAAAATGAAAATTCGATTTGCAAACAGAAATTTTCACTCATTTTTTTTTTATTTTGAGTGTGAGTATGAGTGCTAATTACTCGAGAGTTGAATGTGAGTGATTCACTCAAAATTTTAGGTGAATCACTCACACTAACACTCACACGAGCACTCACAATCATTTCACTCAAAAATTTTTCACTCACACTCAATAAAAAATGACCAAAAAAATATTTAATTAAATAAATAATTTATATTTTTAAAAAAATTTTTCTAAAATTTTTAGAATAAAATATCTCCAAAAATTATATGTTTTAAAAGTCAAGTTGAGAAAGTCGTTGATTAAAAATTAAAAGAAAATGATCAAAGTTCGAAACAAAGTCTAGTTAGAAATTTTTAAAAACGATAAAAAAATTAAACTAAAAAATCAAATTCATCAATAATCAATGTATCTCTGGAATAGATAAATTCTCATAATGAAAAAGAAGGAAAAAATTTTACTTTTTTTGCCAATTTTTCAAAAAATAACCAAAATTTACTTAATTTTTGGTTAAATATAGTAATTTCTAAAATCTTTAAAAAAAAAAAAAAAAGAATTTTTAAATTTTCGATTTATGGAAAAAAAGACATTTTTTCAACAATTTTTGACCGTTTTGATTAATATACGTTAATTTACGTAAAATACTGGGATCAAATCACTACTTTAATAAAAATTTTATGGATAAAAAAATATAATATAAATATAAATATCATCATTTAGCAAATAATTTCCGTAATAAGTTAATGCAATCAATATTCCGAAAAAGGAGAACTAAGGTTAGATGAAAGCTGTTTTTATTTTTTATTTTTTGATCTAACTCTTACGAAAATATGCAGCTTTATTTTGCTATCTAACGATGATAATATAGGTTTTACAATTATTTCATATTCCAGAATGGTTAATAAGTAACAAAACCGTATGTTCTTATCAAAAGTACAAAAATAAATTTTAGATATTCTCACATTTTATGCTTCTTTTTTTTAAGTTATCTCAAATCTTCCACTTCTACTTACTTATGATTAAAATTTAAAAAATTTAAAATTTAATTTCTTTAAAAAGGTAATTAAAATTTTGTTTTCTTTATTTATTACTAATTCAACATAATTTTTTCAGGTGTTAATGTAATATTAAAACTAAATTGAAAAAAGACGTAATTTGACAACTAAAAAAAAGTCTTGTCAAAATTTTTTTTTTTTCATGTTAAAAAACGTTTAGAACATCAACCCAATACTTTATAAAGTATTACATAAAATTTGCTTATTAGGCAAATTAAATTGCATCATTTAGAAGTAAAATTTAGTAATTAGTTTTTATTAGAATCATTTGATAATGGAAGACTTTTAATTTCCGTAGAAACGTTCAATTTATGCTAATTTCGACTCGAAATTTTAAAAGCATATGTATAAATATTCCTTAGAATGAGAGTTTATATTATAATTTTATCTAAAATAAAAAAAAATATACTTTTCAAGCTTGGCTACGTTCAAAAGGTAATTTATTGTTTTTCAGATTAATTTTCGATTTTCTAAAGCTTGAAGATTATGTAGGAGTGGTTAATTGAAAATTAGATAATTGAGAATTAAAAAATAAATGTCATATTTTTTCTAAAAATCTTTAATTTAAGAAATAAAAAAAAATGATTTATTTAAAAAAATTTTGCTAGTTTTTTTCTATTTTAGCGTGGTCATGTTTTTCAAAGCCTGTTTAATAAAAACATTCAATTTATTGACGTTCAAATATCAAGATTTCAAAAAATATAATCCAAATTAAAAAATTATGAATAAATATTATAATTTAAACTTGTATATAATATTTTTCTCTAGATTACGTTTTGACTTGTTTTTTGAGTAAAAAAAAAAGAGAAAAAAAACTAAAAACTAGAAATATTTCGCAATATTGTTATTGCCATCGAAACAGCTCATTTTACAAAAAATTAAGGTAAATATTAATGATCATAAAATGACTAATTTTTACATTTTTATCTTTAAATTTTGCAAAATTTTTCCTTACTAATTTTATTCTCTTTTTTTAAAATGGGTTCTTCAAGTAGTGAGTTGAAAAAAAGAAGCCGTGTATTGATAAGTCACAACTTTTTTAATAAAAAATCCCAAAAATTCTCGTCAACTTATTTCCTAAATTCAGACAACTTGCCAAAATTTCCCAAACCAATAGTAAACATGTCCCTTAAGCCAAAAACAAATCCGATCTACGAAGACTACATAATCACCAAAGAAGTGTTGGGCTTGGGCATCAGCGGCAAAGTGCTTTCCTGCACCCACAAGCAAACCAGGCAAAAATTTGCCTTGAAAACTTTGCGCGAGTCTACCAAGGCTAAGCGCGAGATAGACCTTCAGTGGCGAGCATGTCAAGGGTGTCCTTACATAGTCCAGATAATAGACGTGTATGAGAATGTAATCAATAACCAAAAAGTGATCCTGGTAGTGATGGAATGCATGGAGGGTGGTGAACTTTTTTCGAAAATTTCCGAGCGGACCCAGCCGTTCACAGAGCAAGAGGTCGCCAAGATGATGCATCAAATATGCTCTGCAGTCAAACACTTGCACAGCATGAACATCGCCCACCGGGACTTAAAGCCCGAGAATCTTCTGCTGACCACAAACGATGAAAGAGCGGTCATAAAACTGACCGATTTTGGCTTTGCCAAAGAGGTGTCACTGGGCCTAATAACTCCTTGCTACACACCGTATTACGTAGCGCCCGAAGTTCTTGGTCCTCAGCGCTACGACATCTCTTGCGACATCTGGTCTCTTGGTGTCATCTTATACATCTTGTGTTGCGGCTATCCGCCCTTTTACAGCACTCACGGACAACCGATTTCTCCGGGCATGAAGCGCCGCATCAAGGCTGGCGAATACACTTTTCCCGACGCCGAGTGGTCGCGTGTGTCCAAAGAGGGAAAGGATCTGATCAAAGGCATGCTGGAGACTGTGCCGGAAAAACGCTCTACCATCAATGACATAATGAAGAGCAATTGGATTTCCAGGTACCACAATGTGCCAGCGACGCCGCTGCCATCGCTTGACATTCTAAAAGAGGACAAGGACCAGTGGGGCGAAGTGCAGCAAAATATGGGAAAAGCTCTGGACGAAATGAGGATTAAAGACTCTGTTGTCAAATTGGATCTATCTAAAAATAAATTTCTAGAAAAAAGGATGAAAAATAAAAAAAATAAACCAGAAGATTTACAGCCTGTGCCCGAAGACTTTTCGCGTGAACAATCAATGATGTCGGTTCGGTCCATTTCTCCAACCGAGTGAACTTATTTTTAAATTATTTTTTTTCTTATTATTATTTAAAATGCTGTTGTGTAAATAGTTTTTTTTTTTTTATCATTACTTTAATTAGATTTGATACTTTTGAATAAAATGTTTATGAAAATTTTAAGAAAAAATTTTGTTAATTTTTTATTTTAGTAAAATAATTAGCTATGATTATTTGACAGGAGCGAATCCGAGCGGCATTGGTGCCCCAGCGGCCGAGCTGGTCGCTGCGCTCGGTCCCAACAAAAGTTCTCTCTGCTGTTTGGCCTGCTGTTCTTCGATGCTAGCGCGTTGTTCTTCGCAAATAATGGGCAAAATGAGAATTGTGAATGTGGACGCGACCACCCACAGGCCCGATCTTGACCATTTGTACAAGTTTTTGCTCGCGCTCACCGACGAATTGAAGATGGAGTCGGAAAAAGTGCGCACTGACTCTGGGAACATTTCGCTAAGACCCATCAATCTTTCTCCAAGGGTCTCATCTTCGATCTCCAAATTCTAATCAATTAATTTAAATTAAGAAATTATTATTTTGAATTTTATTTATCAATATATATAATATAATATAATTTACATCGATGTTTTCTTCGATTTCCAAAGCCATTTATTGTTAAGTGTAATAATCAGAATTTAAAAATTAAAAATTTTAAGAATTTTTTTATTCTAAGTGAAAGAAAAGGTAAATTTGGATTTATGAAAAATGAGAATGTGCGTACCATACTAACATATGTAATCTTGCAAAAAAGTTAATATTTTGAATTTTAGTTTTTGGCTAGCAAATTCAACCAAACTTTTTCATTAATCATTCTCTAATATTTATTTTTAATTAAATATAAAAAATATTAATTTTTTAATAAAATAGAAAAAAAATTCAAAGCTTATCAAAACAAGTTTTGATAATTGATATAAATGCTTATTTAAAAAAAAAAAAACTCGAAAATATTATTATGCAATTTTTTTTATTACATTTTAAAGGTATAGTAACCCGATTTCATAAAAAATCTCTAATTTAAAATAATTTTTTTTATCAATTTTTTAGATAAACAATTACTCATAATTCAAAAAAAAAACTCTTCAATTAATTGTTTTTTATTCAAATAAAAATCGCCCACATGGCTTTGGAAAAATAATTTAAATAACATGGCAAAAATTCTGAAAAAATCAAACAATAATGAATAAACTAAGCACTTTATACGAAGAAACAGTTTTCTCAATTAAATCAAAATTCAAGAAACTAGGTAACTTGGGTTATGGACTAAATGGACATGTTTTCTTGGCTAAATCAAAAAAAGACAAAAAATTATATGCAATAAAAGTAATTTATCTATTTTTTCAATTAAAGATACAAAGAAATTAATTATTAAAGCCATTGGAAAAAAATGACAAGTCAAAAAATGAAATTAATTTACACTGGGAATGCTTGGGCTCATGTACCAACATCGTCGATATTCATGCTTTGTACTCCACAGATAAGAATTTTTATCTAATACTAGAATAGTAACTTTAAAGAATTAACTTTAATTTTTTTTAATAATTACTTAGTATGGAAGGAGGTTCTTTATGGGACAAAATAAAAAATGATAATAAAAATTTTAGTGAAAAAGACATTATGAACATTGTGAGACAAATTTGTGCAGCTGTTAAAGTTTTGCATTCTAAAGGTATTGCTCACAGAGATATAAAATTAGAGAATGTTCTTTGCTCAGGACAGGATTTGACTGTAAAATTAGCAGACTTTGGTTTTGCTAAACAAGAAAAATTGGGTTTAAACTCTTCGAAATTCACTGCTCCATATGTTGCACCAGAAGTTTTGTGTGAACCAAGTTACAGTATTTCCTGTGACATATGGTCTCTTGGAGTATTAATGTTTGTTTTATGCTGTGGATACTTGCCTTTCAATAGCTCAACTGAATCCGATTTTAGCAAAGGAATGATGGAAAGAATAATTTCTAGAGATTTGGATTTGACCACCAAAGAATGGTCGGTTTTGACCGAAGAAGCTAAAGATTTAATTCTTTCAATGCTTGAAGTCGATCCGGCAAAGAGATTGAATATAACTCAAGTGTTGGATCACAAGTGGTTTAGAACAAAAGCTGCAGAAACACCACTAGATTCAATAAAATATCTAAAAAATGTTGATTTGAGCGATTTTAAAATGGAAGTTGAAAATAAATTTTATAAAATGAGAAATTATGATTCGAAAAATTCTTTTAAGTTAAATTTGAAAGAAAATGGTCTTTACAAAAAAAGAACGAGTAAGTTAACTTCAATTATGGAGCAAAATGAAGACCAATTGAGCTTGTATGACAATTTAAGTCAAACTTGGGTTTAGGATATTGGGTTCCACTTAAAAAAGCTTTCGAATTTTTAATTAGAAACTCAAAGTCCGGATTTTATCAATCATCAATCCTGTCATCAACTAATCAAAATAAATGTTTTAGTAAAAGAACCACGGACTTATTTTTAAAAAAATGAGCATGATTTATTATCTATTCACAATAATCAATGGATTTAAAAAATAAAAAATTTAAATAAAATAATTTTTTATTCATTTTAATTATTACTAAAATATATTTCACAATTTTTAGATATTTTTTTCGTTAATAAAAATTGAGAAAAATGTATGATCATTTAAATTTGACCAAATGGGTGTAGAATGAAGATGGCACAAAATAAATATAGAAATATCAGTTGTCCAAAAAAACAAAAAAAAAGTGTTAGTATTTTTAAAAATATTTGGTTAATTGCTTATTATGTAAAGAATTTAATAAATTATTTTATTTAAAAAAACAAATTTATTGTAGAAAAATTAATTAAAAATTTTCGAAAATTTACATTAAAAATTTTATTTAATCTTACCAATGCTTTAGCAACATCAGCCCCACTACGTTTATCCTTCGTATATGATAACAAATTTTTGTATTCAATTGGAATTCAACCAACTTTTTCACTTCGGCTACTTCTATTAAATGACAACAAAAATAGCCTCTTAGATTGAAGCTACAGGTACAATTTGAATAAGTAGCTTTTTAAATAGTATTTTTATATGCATATTTGAAAAGTAATAATCCTCTCATAGAGCAAACTTTACCATTTTTATTCTTCACTCATTTACTGGACAATTTTTAACTAATTTACAAAATTTAAATTAAGAATAAAATATTAAAAAAGAAAAATTAATGAAAACGCAGTAAAAGTTTTTTGCTTGAGGCAAACTGGCCAACTCACTTGAATTAAATGATTCAGGTTTTAACTAAGGTAAAATTGAACAAATTTGGGTTTTTAGTTTTAGATCTAAAAAAAAATGTTTTTTATAAATTTTTAAAAATAAATGACCAAACTTTTTTAAAAATGATTTTTTTAGTCTTTTATTTCGAAGAAAATTAAATGAATTTTTAACTAAAGTAAAAATGAAATCTTAATCATTTCTTAATTAGATAGTCTGATAACAGAAATACAAATAATATTCAATGAATGATTGAATATTTTTTTATCATTCATCATCGCTTGAAATCATGGGTTTAGTGGTTAAATATTTAGTTATTTTGATTTTTCCAATACCCTTTTTAATCATTATTTAAAAAAAAATTATATTTCAAATTTGGTACAGTTTATTCGATTTGTTTTGAATTAAAATTTTGATTAAAAAAATTAAAAATATATTAATTAATATTCACAAATATAACTTAGAGTTGTGGAGCAATCTAAATTGCTATGATAGCATCCATTCTCAAAATAGATGCAATTCCTAGTTGAAAGAGGACACAGTGTTGAATTTACATTTTCGTCGGACGATGGTCGCCATTTATAGTCATCTGCGGAACCAGATCCTTGCCCATTGTTTGTCCTTTCACCACTTAGCCAATATCTTTCACTTCCAGTCAAATAAATATTTGAATCAATGAAAATTAGTTCTTCTTCTGTTTCAATTGCCGCTAGTTGGCTTCCTGAGCGAATCTAGAAAAATATTAAACTTAGAGGACAATTTAAAAAAAATTCATGTAAATTTCATCAAAACTTGATGATAAAATATTATTTTTAATTAAAATATATCAAATTATTTAAAAATTAAAAGAAAATAAAAGTTGTGAAATATTAATTAACATGATAAAAAAAATTTTAATTTGAAATTCAGATAGCACTTAAAGTCTTACTTCTGAATCATTAGAAAAATAAGAGATCTAAAGTTGTTCTCTTGATACACTCTTTCAACGAAAGCCTAGAAATATTCAGTCAAATTTTATAAAAATAAAAGCAAACTTTTGTTATTAACTTTTATTTATTTTTTTGTGACATTACTACGGGAGAATGCTAAGGAATTATTTGACTAAAGAAAAATCATGTTTGTTTGTTGTTAACGGAAATCTTTAAGTTTAATGTTTTATTTTTGATTGATTATTTAAAAAAGTTGAAATTAAAAGCTTAATTGATGTATTTACAAAAGACCCATATCAATGAAAAAGGTGTTGATTTTGAAAATTAAAATTCATCGAAAAACTAATCGAGAAATTAAAAATTTCTAATACTATTAGAAATTTTTGACTGATTTCGATAATGAGTCTAAAATTCTTCATCTTAGACCAGAAAAATGAGCAGAAAATGATCTTGAAATAAAATTCTTACATTGTCACAATTGTTTTTAGCGTCTTCTCGGTTTTTTTTATCTGTTTCATTTGAATAAAAGTAGCATTTATCATTAAAGTAGTAGTCACCATCTTCGCATTTTTTACATTTGTTCCAACTAGCAAAACCACCAACTTGTTCACAATCACATTTTGCATCAATACATTTAGTAAGCTCTATCATAGTCTTGCATTGATAGTCATAAGAGCACGAGCTGCCGTATTCAAGGGCATCAACACATTTAGACGTAGATACATCCCAATACATTTCTTTAGTCAGATCTCTGTAACAATCACAATGATTTATTGTAGAAGTGTTTGGACAATTGCAGTTTGTGTTTGTGGCACAAATTAACTCCTCGTTTGAGTTGCAATCTGATGATTGACTGCAGGTTCCATACGAATAGGTCAATTTACATATCTGAGAAGTCGATGACCATGAATATCCTGTTGGGCACTTACACATGCCAGCATCACATAAAAGAAGTTTGTCCTCCCGACAATGGTGATTCGATGTGCAGACACCTCCTGGAAAATGCTGTTCTTGGCAATTGGATATTGTAGCATTGAAAAAGTAATAAATGTCACATGTGCAGTTGGATGATGAACAAAACATTGGCAAAAGACACATGTCATCATATGTACAACTTGAAAACTCTCCAACTCGATCATGGCATTGGCTACCATTATAGTATTGTAAATCAGTACAAAGACCTTAAAAGAAAAATAACTAAATGAATTACTTGGATGACAAAAAAACTTACAATAATTGTTTTTACAGACAGTCTGCTGAGAATCAAGACACTGATCATCTGAAGAACACGGAAGACTGTATCTCTTTTTGGCAACACATTCATTCACAGTTTCATCCCAGAAATACCTATAAATAAAACAATTTCAAATTTTTTTTTTTAAATAATGTAATTACAAAGTGTTATCGATGCACAGACAGACTCCCAACGAACTACATTCCAAATTAATTCTAATCTTACATTGATCTCCATAACATGTTTCTCCATGAGTCAACCTATCAACACATTTACTTGATTCAGCATCCCAGTATTTAGTTGAAGCACATGAGCAAATAGATGCAAAACAAATCATGTCTTGACTTGGATCACAGTTGTCTCTTGAAACACACTTTTCTCCGTATTTGGACAAATCGACACATTTATTTGTGTAATACTTGGGTGATTCACATTGGCATAGTTTATTTATGCATTTTAGATTTAGTTCTTTTGAACAAGACCTGTCTGCACAGGACTGTCCATAGATTGCATCTGGTTTAACACTGCCCATGGTTATCAGAGCCCCGGTGAAGAAAGCAATTAAGAAAATCATTACTGGAATGGAAAAATACACAATCCATCTTGGCACTTCAACTAAACCATTTTCATGTAGTTCCAGATTTCGAACAGCTTCAGATTTTTCAACTTTGTACTCAAACTGGTAAAATTGATCATTCGAATATCCATTTAGAATATAGGAACTACGGTCAGCTAAAACATTCCGGACAAATTTTTCAGGTTCTTTATATTCCATTTTAGAATAAAAAAAATTTAGATTTTTTGAAAGCTGTGAATCGTTTAAATAAGAATAAACTTTTATTTACAGAAAACTTATATTTATGACATAAGTAAATATCATGTCTTATGTATTTTTAATTAATTTTTTAATTTTTTTGGGTTTCTTTCGAGACTATTTAGTTTTGGCTCTCATCAAATGAAAATTATTTTTAATTTAAAAATAATTCTTTCTTCAGTAATGTTATAAACTTTTACAAAATCAAAAAAAAAGAAACTAAATAAATAGAGTTTAAACAACTAAATCGAAATCAGAACTTAAAAGTTAGTGAAATTAATTATCGAAAAAAACCATTTCTCTTATAATTGCCCAAAATCTTAAACCGTAGTATCGGAACTTTTTATTTTTAATATTTTTTAAAAGAATAAATAACTTTATAAAATAAAGATTTTAATTGTTCATTACAATAAATCCAAAATCGAAAAGTAGAATGTGGTAGAAAAGAGTATTTCTATAAAAGTCCAGAACTTGCAAAAATCACGTTATTTTACTTAATTCAAAGTAAGGTTACTTAATATTAGGTAAAAAAATCCGCTACGAATAAGTGAGTTTGCGTAAAATTATTTTAAATTAAGTTATTTTTAAGGAAAATCGTCCAAAAATGTTAATAGCAAAAAAGAGGCTTTAGGTAAGGATAAAAATAGAAAAAATTAAGTTTTTTGAAAATATCGGGCTATTTTTTTTGTTATAAAAATAATTTGCTTTTATTTTCTAATAATGTAATCAAATATAACATTACTTCTTCTTGTAATGAATTATTACTAATTAGTTTTTATTATGACAAAATGAAGAAATTAAAAATTTATTCATAAGTCCTTTTAATACCACAACTAATACAAATTATTTTAATTATTTGTTATACTTGCTGATTTTATCTTAAATAAAATTATTTTTATGAAAGCCTTGCAAGTAAAGTTTAAGTTCCCCAAGACTCAAGCAAAGAAGATTTAATTTTACACAGATTGACAATGAGCTTAATTTTAATACTAAAAATTCTTTTGTGTCCTTTTCTTAGTAAGTAGAATATTCCTTCATATTTTGAGTAATTTAATTTTTTTAAATAAAAAAATTTAATTTTTCATAACACTTGTTTATTCGTTTATGGAATAAAGAAAAACGGAAGGTGGAGCGGAGTCCTGGTTTAGGGAAACGGGTTAATCTAAATAATAGAGAAATTATTTATTTGTTTTATTAGCAGGTAAACAATGTAATTTTTTATTTTTAAAATATAATGGTATATAAGAAAAGGATGCAATAGGACAAAAAAGAATATTTAGCAATAAAAACACGCTCATTGTCAAAGCTTATTTTAGTTTTGATTTAATAAAAATTAAAATTTTCTTGGATTGAAAAAACTTCAAAGTTTGAAGTAAAGCAATAAAAAGCTTTTATGGCTTCAAAAATAGCAATCCCAAAATGTATATATTCATAATATTCATAAATTGAGTCTGTCATTCTTTAAACAAGTAATTCTATTTACAGAAACCTTTCTGATCACCATATTTTTTTTTATTAAATGATAACATGATAAAATTTTTTCTTTGAATGTTTTAATTGTAAATAACTTTTATTAATTTTTTTTTGTTATTGAAAAAATCTTTTGCTTTAAAATTAATCACAACTTTTTTTAATTATGTAGGTCTTTAACGAGAGTGCATCCTAATGCTTTAATCTAAAGCTTTATCAAGTAGTAGTAGTTTTGACTGTAGCTGACTAGCCAACGAGTGCGCTGATAAGGCAGATTAAGACAGGTGATTTGACTGATTGCTGCTCATCGAGCAAACAATGCCTGCTTTAAAGCTGTTAACATCGGGGGCTTCAACTAATTGATTTGGCAGCGAGTTCCATATGTAAGCAGTTCTGTTGAAAATAAAGTTATCTCTATGTTGGAGCCTCGAAATATTTTTGTGATATCCGAAGCATTGACCTCTTCCTTGTTTTTTGGTGACATTAAAATGGTTGCTTTTTTCAATCAATTGAATTAGATCACCTCTTTTTCTTCTTACCACCAGATTTGAAATGATCAGAACCCTCAATCTGCTTTCATACGGTTTGTTTCTAATTGAAGAAACAAATTTCGTAGCTCTGCGTTGAATCCTTTCAACATTCTCACAGTCCGACTTAAGAATTGGAGACCATACAGGCACAGCAAATTCCAAAAGAGGACGAACAAAAGTTAAATACAATGATCTAAATAACTTTCAGTCAAAACGGGCGAATGATTTCCTGATGCGACCCAACATTTGATTTTCTTTGTTTGTAGCCTCTAACACTTGATTTTTCCTTTTAAGATTTTTATCGAAAATAACTCCAAGATCTCTTTCGGTATCTGACGTTGATAGCTGTTTACCATTAATAAAATAAGTGAATTCTTTGTTTTTATGACCGTAATGCATAACCACACATTTTGATGTGTTGAAGAGAAGAAGCCAATCTTGAGTCCACTTGAAAATTAAATCTAAATCGGATTGAAGTTTCACTGAGCTTATTTCTGATAAGTTTGCGAGAATTTTTTAGTATCATCTGAATACATTTTGACAATATTCTCTATTCCTTTTGTTAGATCATTGATACACAAAACGAACAAAAGTGGACCAATCACTGTAATTTATCAAAAAACACTTTATAACTAATATCATTTGGTTCAATGTCAATAAGATAAGTTGAAAGACATTTGGCGTAAATATTTTTATGAGTCCTAGATTCTTCTTCAAAATTTCGTTTTAACAGACTTAATAAATTTGCATCTTGTAAATTAATCTTCTTGATTTTAAGTACGGATGTATAATAGAGAATTTTCTTAAGATTAACAGGCTGAATGGGCGGGTCGACACATCCGAACAGGCCGGACGTCTTGGCCGATAAGGCCGGCCGAGGCCGCGCCGTTACGATTTTATAAGAACCGCTGTATTAGTTCACCTAATTTTTTTTTCACGAGGTGAACCAAAGTAGAATTAGGTAAAAGAATTTTTGAATTATGTGAACAAATCGAATAAAACTATTTAATTAATGAATGCCCAATAAACGTAACTGATATAAAAATAAATAATTAAAGTTAAAGACTTTTTTTTTTTTTTTAATTTGAAGTAGCTTTTGTATTATAGCATTTGCTTTTCTGGTTGGCCTGGTACAGTGCACTCGCGCTACAACGAATGAGCGGGACTTTATAATGTCATTCGTTATATGAAAAATCGTTACATCAAATTTTGCATGTTAATTGATTGGTGTTAAAAAAAAATGTATAATTGTTGTAGACTACTTATTTACTCAAACAACTGACTTCACATATAAACAAAATCGATCAATTAAAAACGATAAAGATAAAATTGAAACAATACATACGGTGAGGAGTCGAATTGATCACGTTTTAGTGAACGAAAACATCGCAGGAAAAATCGAACAAGTAAACATTTTAAGTGGACAAGATCACCAGTCAAATACAAGTGACCACTGTGCGATTAGAATTGATCTAAACCACTTAAAAATTAATATTGATCCAAAACAAAATTTAGTAAGTAATGTTAAACTTACTAAAAAGTTTGATTGGAATGATGGAAACAACCAAGAAGCTTATGCTGAATCACTAAGGCATAAACTATTTAAAAAAAAAAATATATTTTTAAAATTGAATGAAACAAATAGTAATAAGTTGAAAATAAACATTACTGAGTTAATAAACGAGTTGGGGAGTACAATGCGCGAAACAATTGATGAAATAACCTCATTAAATTCTAACACTAAATCGGTTAATAACAAACATGTAAAGAAAAATAAATGGTGGGACGATGAAATGAAAACCCTCAAACAAAAAGTTAACAAAGCATACCTCCAATGGAAACATTCTGAATTTACTTCGGAAGAACTTGAGAAGCAACTAAAAATCGAGAAAAACAACTTCAGAAAAAACAAAGACAAAAAGTAAAAATAATCGAAGATATTAACGTTAAAAGAATTAATACTCTGTTTCACGTACACCGAGACAAGTTTTGGAAAGAAATGAAAAGATTAAGAAAAAAGGATGAAAGTGTCAATGTCCCTATGTACGAATTACGGAATAACTTTGAAAGGCTTTTCAACGATCGAAATAATTTGACAAACGAGAATGACTTTATTAGTGCTCAAAACGAAATCAATAAATATGAGAAAGAGATAAACGAAACTCTTGACATTAGCACTATTAAGGTTGACCAAAATACGATAAAAGAAATAATTAAAGAGCTTCCAAATGGTAAATCTGTTGGATTTGGAGACGTAAGCAATGAGATGGTTAAATATGGATGTTTGGAGGAACTGTCCGAAATAATCGCAAAATTAATAGAACAAATGATAAAATACAACCAAATGCCATATTTATTTAATGTAGGTAAAATACTTCCTATATTAAAAAGAACGATGGACTAACCGATGACATAAACAACATACGCCCAATCACATTATCAGACACTATCACTAATGTGTTTGAAAAGTATATACTGAATAGAATTAGTCAGAAACATGCCGATCCTCAAACACAATTTGGATTTAAAACAAAAAGCTCAACAAACCATGGTATTTATTGCGTGACAGAAACAATTCAACACTTTAAAATGAGAAAGAAGAAATTGTTTATTTGCGCTATTGATGCTAGTAAAGCATTTGATAAGGTAATTAGAGAAATTATGCTGAAGAATATGATAGGAAAGGTGGAACCAGAAATATGGAGAGTATTAAAAAGCTATTACCATAACTCATTATCAATTGTGCAGAATAAAAATGAAATTTCATCAATTTTCACTACGACAGTTGGTGTAAAACAAGGAGGTCCGCTATCACCGAAATTGTTTTCAATATACGTTGAAGATCTGATTAACGAAATAATGGAAACTGACTTAATCACTGATATAAATGGAATAAAAACAGGCATACTAATGTATGCTGATGATCTGTTAATAATGACAGAGTCTATTAAAAAAATGGAAAAAGTATTAAAAATGTGTGAAAACTTTGGAATGAGAACTGGAATTAAATTCAACCCGTCTAAAACTCAGATAATGCGAATTAATGGCCAAAAAAAGATAATGCTAGACTTGAACTCTGTGGAGAGGAAATAGAATGGGTTGGAAAAATTAAATATCTCGGGGTGTGGATTGATGGAAAATGCTACAGTAAAGAGCACTTAAGAGAGAGGAGACTAAGTACATGGAGAGCTTTCTATCTACTGAAACAAAACCTAGACCTCAATAGTAGTAAAATGAGCCCACAGCTAAAAGCACACTTACTCAAAACATACGTAAGACCTATCACATATTACGGATTAGAAAATTGCGTAATTAGTAAATGTGAAAAAAGTAAGATTCAAACTATGGAAGGTCTTATGATTAAACAGATGCTTGGCCTCGACAAAAGATCACGTACGACCAATCTACTGTATGCACTAAATATTGAACCAGTTATCTCGAAAATAAAAAAATTAAAACTGAATTTTGCATCCAGAATAATTGGTAATGAGTGTACTGGAAAAATATTTAGAACGAAAGAAACTGATCGAAATAACGGTAATAAACTTGTACAAGAGTTAAGAGAGATTCTTGGCTCGAATGAGTTCATTACTCAAGAAATTTTAACTAAAAAAGTAAATAAAATCAAGGAAGAAGACGAGATAAAAAGTAAAAATGGAATATGTGAAACTATAAAATTTTGCCTGGAAAATATGGACGAAAGGAAAGAGCAATTAAAATTAATAGTTAAAGCTTACTCATGTAAAACTGGTCCTTAAGTGATAGAATCAAACAAAACTCAATAAAATTCGATGCGTTCTTGGTTCTTGTTTTATACGTGACTGAAAAATAATAACAAAGGGATAAACAAAATTTAAAAGAAAAAAAAAAAAGGAAAAAAAAAAACTTACATACGACTTTTCAAAAGGTTTTATCTTTTTTTTTTTTTTTTTTTTTTTTTGTATCTCAATATTTGAATATTTAATCTAAAATTAATCTTTTGTGGTATTTATGTAATAATTTATTTTAATATTTTAATTTCTTAAACATAATTGTAAATTAAAAATAGGAAAACTAACAGTACAAAAATCCTTGTATTTAATTTATTTTTAACATCGCCAAGTCTGGCGTAATTTTATGAATAAATAATAATAATAATAATAATTGGGCGGTTGATAGATTTTTTTAGTTTTTATTGACAAAATAAGATAAGAAAACACAAAGTTATTAACATAAACAATAAAAATAAGAAAAAATTAAATAAACTAATTAGATAAACTGAAAAAACTTGTGATTTACGATTGTTTTTTTGATTCGATTGATTGAATAGAGGCGATGATTTTGAAGACTGAATTTATCTCATTTCTACAGTCTTCTTTGCTATTCATAAAATGAATGTGCTAAAAAAAGATTGTATTCGTTAAAGAAAGTGACAATTAACGTTGTTATGTATAAGTTAAGTATGAAAATGGGCTTTGATTTCCCATTCGCAGTAGCGAATTTTTCATAATTTCATATTCGTAATATGATATTTTGTTAGCCATTGATTTGAATGGAGAGGAAATCGGGGCTTATACATCATTCGCTGTAACGCGATATTCGTAATAAAGCGAATCGTTATAGCGCGAGTGCACTGTATTACCCTTTTAATAATCCTAAATACCTAAATGCGCTCACTACTTGAGAGGGATTAATTAATTAATTAATATTAATTTTATTAATTTAAATTAATTTTAATATTGATACTTTTATTTTTAATGAATAAATAATGAATTCTCTCTGCTTTTCGCAGTGGATCTAGTTACATTCTTCATTTATAACAAAAAGGGGATCCAATAAAATAAAACAAATAAATACACCAACGAACTAGAACAATGGCTAATTAAATGGAAAATGAAGATATCAGTTGAAAGGTCGTGTTCAGTAGTTTTTTCTAAGTACAAAAAAGAGAATGATTATCTTAATTTAAAAATTTATGAAATCAGAAAAATATGCCAAAAAGATTTCAAGTTTCTTGGTATTAAATTTGATTCTTAGTTAAATTTTAACTTTCTGGTAAACGAAATTGAAGAACACTGCAATAAAAGCAGTCAGATCTATTCTTAAGTTAAAATTTGATGCTCCCTCCAGCTTCGTACATCATGAGGCTTTTAATAAACTTAAATTATTAAAAGTCTCGAATCGGCTTTTTGAATTGAGTGAGAGATATGTTGGGAGAGGACTGAGTCATTCTATTCCATTGATTGTCAGACTCGTGGAGGAATACAGAGAAGGTTTCGAATCAAGATATATTGAATACCCAACTCCATTTTGTGATTGCTTCCTAACTATGTTAAGATTTGGTCTTATCCTTCAATAGACTAATTAGTTGCCACCTTTGAGCCTCAGATACTTTTTTTGCCCATTTTTATGGAAAATGGTACAACTCAATCAAATGACCGATTTTAAAATCCAAAAATAATAAATCAAACGAAAAAAGTGCAAGCAAACAGCATGAAAAGACATTCCAAGCATTTTGTGAAAAAAAATGGCCAGAGATTGTCAAGGTGTGGCAAATTTTTTTTTTTTTTTTTCCTTATTCACTCCTTGTGGAGCATAGAGTCATTACTTTTGATTTCCACTCAAGTCGATCTTTTGCCTTTACCCTTGCTTCTCCCCATGTCATACCCATTTCGATGAGCTCTTTCGTGATTGTTGACCTCCATGTTACTGCTGGTCGTCCTACCTTACGTCGCCCTTGAGGTGTCCATTGAAGGGCTCTTTTTGGTATCCGTGTTTCTTTCATTCTAAGTACATGCCCAAGCCATCGCAGTCTTTTGTTCTTAATGCATTGACTTAATGGCTCTGAATTTGTTCTTCTGTATAGGTCAGCATTTGACAATGTCTCAGGCCAGTGTATCCCGAGAATCCTCCGCAGGCTTCTCGTGTGGAAGCTGTTAAGGCTTTTCCTGTCAGATTCACTCATCCCCCAACATTCACTTCCGTACATCAATGTTGCTTTTACTACACTGTTGTAAAGTTTAAGCTTTGTTCTCTTGCTATAGCTTTTTGATTTCCATGCTGGTCGGAGTCTAGCAAAGACACTCTTTGCTTTAGCAAGTCTATTCTTAATGTCTCTCTGTGTTCCCAACGTTGTGCTGATAGTGCTACCTAGGTATGTGAATTCATTTACACACTCGATTTGTGTACCATCGATGATGATCGGGGTATCCAATTTGGTGTTTATGCACATAACTTTCGTTTTGGCCACATTTATTTTGAGTCCAGTTGGTTTAGCGTTGTTCGCCAAGTCTTGCGTCTTCATTGGCATATGAGCTTCTGTATTAGATATTAGCACCAGATCATCCGCAAAGTCTAAGTCTTCAAGTTTTGCAGTTAATCCCCATTGAATACCTCTCGCACTAACAGTAGTTTTCTTCATGACATAGTCAATCAATATTAGGAATAGTGTCGGAGAGAGAACGCCCCCTTGTCTGACTCCTGTACACACTTTGAAACTCTCAGATTTTCCTTTTTCCAGAATCACGTTACACTCGAAATTCTCGTAGAAGAGTTTTATCAAATTAACTATCTTCTGTGACAGGTCATAAGATCTTAATAAAGCCCACAAGGTTTCTCTGTGTATGCTATCAAAGGTTTTCTTGAAGTCAATGAAGTTAAGATACAGGGGGCTATTCCATTCCAGACTTTGTTCTATGATGTTCCTAAGTGTAAATATCTGGTCTATGCATCCTCTGCCTCGTCTAAAACCTGCTGGTTCTTCTCTAAGTATAACATCCAAAGAATTCCTGATTCTTTCCAGTATTATACTGCAGAACGCCTGTGGCAAAATTTTAGGATAAAAAAATTGTTCCAATTTTATCTGTGTTTTTTTAAATGGGTTCTCGACTGTTCATAAATTTTTTTTTGAACAATCTTTATATCAAAGAAAGCTAATAAAATTTTCTTTAAGATGGTATAGTTAACCTTATATTTAAATCGATTTTAATTTTAGATTTTTACATTTCTAAAATTCTAAAATTTCGTAGTGATGTTTTATACTTTTTAGACATACTGTATTAATTAAAACTAAAATTGTCAAATTAAGATTATAATGTGCATTTATTTAAATTTTATAGATATAAAATAATGAAAAGTCTATTTTGTTAATAAACCTAGCAATCAATTAATAAAAAGAAGATTAATTTCTTTCTATGTGTATAGTCTATTGGCGAACTTTGTCAAAAATGTTTCTAGAATAGTCCTATAAATGATTTTATATACGCATTCACGTTTGTTTAATAAGATTCTCTCCTTTTTCCTATCAAAAAAAGTGTTCATAACTTAAGCGTCTTCTCTAATTATTTCAACATTTTTTTTAAAGATATATAAAGTTTTTTAATAAATGAATTTTATACAGCGGTTCTAATAAAATCGTAACGCCGACCAGCCGGCCTGCGAGGCCTACCCATCTGACCGGCCTATTCGGCCATGTCCGCCTGCTTGTTCGGCTTATTCGGCCAAGCCGGCCATGTCGGCCTGCAGGTTCAAGGTGAACACGCCGAACAGGCCGGACGATTTGGCCGGCTTGGATGTGAATAGGCCGGACGATTTGGCCGGCTTGGATGTGAATAGGCCGGACGATTTGGCCGGCTTGGATGTGAATAGGCCGGACGGATGTGAAGGCCGCGCCGGGCTGACAAAATGGCCGAGGTCGCGCCGGCAGGCCGACCGGCGTTAAGATTTCATTAGAACCGCTGTAAATGAGTTTAAATAATTTCAAAAAGAACAAATGAAGAGTGAATTTTTGAAAAGTCAAAACACTTCCACTGTCCACTTCTTTGAGATTGATCACAAGGGATTTAAATCGTTATTAAAATCAAAAAAATTGACACTAAAATTAACCATAGTTTGACTTAGCAGACGTAAACAAGGGTCTTGAGCTTGACATATTCGAAGTACAACGGGGTCCAGGGTTTAACGAATCCGGTTAATTAAATGAAAACGGATATCATAAAAAATATTTTTTTTAATCTTAAAAATATCATATAAGATAGTCGAATAATTGGTTTAAATCCAATTTTGTCCACGACTGGTACTGAGCTAATGCTCCTTCAGATTAAAAATATAAAAAAACAAAGTTAAATTAAATAAAATAATTAAAAAAAAAAGAAAAATATGATAAAGAACCAAGAAAAATGGAATATCCAACTCCATTGTGTAATTTCTTCCAAATAATTACATCTTTTTCAATATGATCGAGCGTAGTGCATTTTGCAGAGATTTTGCACATTATTAGCAGACTTTGGGAGTTGATGCAACTTTGAATGTTGCACCATGCTGCATCCACAGAACTAATTTTAAATTTTTAGAAAAAATTCATTAAATTTTTTTACATTTTTTTCTGTTCTTAAGTGTTTATTTAAGTTCAACATTTAGATAAAACTTTTCTGTTAATTCTTACTTTATTCGATCTTAGATTTTTTTAGAAAAGTCTTGAATCTTCAACATACAAGCTCATTTTTTAGCAAACTTAATCATGACAATGAAATTTATTTTTAGCTTTTAGCTTTTCAATTCTTAAAGAGTGAAGACTCTGCCAAAAGTCAAAAGTAATACCTTTGTTTATGTTTATTTAATTAAAAAAAATCACAAAGTGGCATATTTTCGACAGGCAAGGTTAATACAGCTAAATTTATATATTTGTCATCTATAAAAATTACATTAAATTATATGAATAGTTCATCAAACCAACATTATCAATGTGATCACTTTTTGGACTAGACCCGAATATGGGGGCTATTTCTGTTATTTCAGAAACAAATTCTGTACCATTTTTTTAAGTTTGCACCTAGTTAAAATCTTTGACAGAGAATTTTCTTAAAGCTACAATCAACAGAATACCCTAAAATTTCTTTTCATCTTTACCTTGTCGCTTACAAAAACTGCTGGCGTTTTAATGTAATCATTATATTAATTAATTATGTTTATTACCGTAAACTCGTGACCATTACTCTTGGAACAATGTCAAAATTTGGGTTTATTCCATACGGAACTAATACCATCGAAACCATGTTATAAAGTTTTTTTTTTTTTTAGAATAAACCTTGACGTCTGACTTTAAACTAAGAGTAAGCGCAAAAGCTTGATTTTATTCTTAGAATAATTTCGAATTTATTTTGTAATAAACTTTAAAAATTGTACTCTTAGAATAAATACAAAAATTAGAATAAAGTTTAATTTTTAATTTTTTTTAATTTCGAATATAACTCTACAATTTCTAATGGTTTCGATGGTATTAGTTCCGTATGGAATAAACCCAAATTTTGACATTGTTCCAAGAGTAATAGTCACGATTTTACGGTAGTTTATTTATTTATTATTGCTTAATATTCTGCTCTAAATTAATATTTGGTACTTTGATGGATGATTTAAAGTGTGCTGAATATTTGGCACTGCAAACATCTCAAGACACTACGAAATGTTTAATGGGATCAATTTTAGATAAATATTTTCCATTTATAAAAAAACCAAAAAAAATTCTGAACACAGGCATTTAGATAAATTAAAATATGATAGATTACTTCAAATATGAATACATGAGTCATTCAAACCCTCTATTTCATTTTTTTTAATTTCCTTCATTTTATTTTAACTTTAGTTTTAATTTAGTTTAATTTTTTATGTTTGAAACACTTCGTTCTAAATTAACCTTTTGCCAAAAATATTTTCTTGGAATAATAAGTACATTTTTCGATTTATTGCTAATTTTATTTATTTCTACAGAATAAACTAAATCGGTTAATTAAATTACTACTTGTTTACTTTTTTCACATGTTCAATTTTGATAAATTTTTTATTTTTTAATTTGTTCTTTTTTATGCTTTGAGATGGGTAATTCATATAACAAGTTGAAAAAGGAAGACTATTCATCGACGCTAGGTAAAAGTCAAAAGCATTTTCCAAACATTCTATACGATGAATCAATTACCTCAATAAAATCAAAATTCAAGAAACTAGGTAACTTGGGTAATGGAGCAAATGGACATGTTTTTTTGGCAGAATCAAACCAAGACAAAAAATCATATGCAATAAAGGTAATTAAATCTTTTCAATTATCAATTTAAAAATGTTAATTTTTAAAGAGATTGGAAAAAAATGATAAATCAAAAAATGTCTTGGCACTTCATCTTGGCACTTCATCTTGGCACTTCAACTAAACCATTTTCATGTAGTTCCAGATTTCGAACAGCTTCAGATTTTTCAACTTTGTACTCAAACTGGTAAAATTGATCATTCGAATATCCATTTAGAATATAGGAACTACGGTCAGCTAAAACATTCCGGACAAATTTTTCAGGTTCTTTATATTCCATTTTAGAATAAAAAAAATTTAGATTTTTTGAAAGCTGTGAATCGTTTAAATAAGAATAAACTTTTATTTACAGAAAACTTATATTTATGACATAAGTAAATATCATGTCTTATGTATTTTTAATTAATTTTTTAATTTTTTTGGGTTTCTTTCGAGACTATTTAGTTTTGGCTCTCATCAAATGAAAATTATTTTTAATTTAAAAATAATTCTTTCTTCAGTAATGTTATAAACTTTTACAAAATCAAAAAAAAAAGAAACTAAATAAATAGAGTTTAAACAACTAAATCGAAATCAGAACTTAAAAGTTAGTGAAATTAATTATCGAAAAAACCATTTCTCTTATAATTGCCCAAAATCTTAAACCGTAGTATCGGAACTTTTTATTTTTAATATTTTTTAAAAGAATAAATAACTTTATAAAATAAAGATTTTAATTGTTCATTACAATAAATCCAAAATCGAAAAGTAGAATGTGGTAGAAAAGAGTATTTCTATAAAAGTCCAGAACTTGCAAAAATCACGTTATTTTACTTAATTCAAAGTAAGGTTACTTAATATTAGGTAAAAAAATCCGCTACGAATAAGTGAGTTTGCGTAAAATTATTTTAAATTAAGTTATTTTTAAGGAAAATCGTCCAAAAATGTTAATAGCAAAAAAGAGGCTTTAGGTAAGGATAAAAATAGAAAAAATTAAGTTTTTTGAAAATATCGGGCTATTTTTTTTGTTATAAAAATAATTTGCTTTTATTTTCTAATAATGTAATCAAATATAACATTACTTCTTCTTGTAATGAATTATTACTAATTAGTTTTTATTATGACAAAATGAAGAAATTAAAAATTTATTCATAAGTCCTTTTAATACCACAACTAATACAAATTATTTTAATTATTTGTTATACTTGCTGATTTTATCTTAAATAAAATTATTTTTATGAAAGCCTTGCAAGTAAAGTTTAAGTTCCCCAAGACTCAAGCAAAGAAGATTTAATTTTACACAGATTGACAATGAGCTTAATTTTAATACTAAAAATTCTTTTGTGTCCTTTTCTTAGTAAGTAGAATATTCCTTCATATTTTGAGTAATTTAATTTTTTTAAATAAAAAAATTTAATTTTTCATAACACTTGTTTATTCGTTTATGGAATAAAGAAAAACGGAAGGTGGAGCGGAGTCCTGGTTTAGGGAAACGGGTTAATCTAAATAATAGAGAAATTATTTATTTGTTTTATTAGCAGGTAAACAATGTAATTTTTTATTTTTAAAATATAATGGTATATAAGAAAAGGATGCAATAGGACAAAAAGAATATTTAGCAATAAAAACACGCTCATTGTCAAAGCTTATTTTAGTTTTGATTTAATAAAAATTAAAATTTTCTTGGATTGAAAAAACTTCAAAGTTTGAAGTAAAGCAATAAAAAGCTTTTATGGCTTCAAAAATAGCAATCCCAAAATGTATATATTCATAATATTCATAAATTGAGTCTGTCATTCTTTAAACAAGTAATTCTATTTACAGAAACCTTTCTGATCACCATATTTTTTTTTATTAAATGATAACATGATAAAATTTTTTCTTTGAATGTTTTAATTGTAAATAACTTTTATTAATTTTTTTTTGTTATTGAAAAAATCTTTTGCTTTAAAATTAATCACAACTTTTTTTAATTATGTAGGTCTTTAACGAGAGTGCATCCTAATGCTTTAATCTAAAGCTTTATCAAGTAGTAGTAGTTTTGACTGTAGCTGACTAGCCAACGAGTGCGCTGATAAGGCAGATTAAGACAGGTGATTTGACTGATTGCTGCTCATCGAGCAAACAATGCCTGCTTTAAAGCTGTTAACATCGGGGGCTTCAACTAATTGATTTGGCAGCGAGTTCCATATGTAAGCAGTTCTGTTGAAAATAAAGTTATCTCTATGTTGGAGCCTCGAAATATTTTTGTGATATCCGAAGCATTGACCTCTTCCTTGTTTTTTGGTGACATTAAAATGGTTGCTTTTTTCAATCAATTGAATTAGATCACCTCTTTTTCTTCTTACCACCAGATTTGAAATGATCAGAACCCTCAATCTGCTTTCATACGGTTTGTTTCTAATTGAAGAAACAAATTTCGTAGCTCTGCGTTGAATCCTTTCAACATTCTCACAGTCCGACTTAAGAATTGGAGACCATACAGGCACAGCAAATTCCAAAAGAGGACGAACAAAAGTTAAATACAATGATCTAAATAACTTTCAGTCAAAACGGGCGAATGATTTCCTGATGCGACCCAACATTTGATTTTCTTTGTTTGTAGCCTCTAACACTTGATTTTTCCTTTTAAGATTTTTATCGAAAATAACTCCAAGATCTCTTTCGGTATCTGACGTTGATAGCTGTTTACCATTAATAAAATAAGTGAATTCTTTGTTTTTATGACCGTAATGCATAACCACACATTTTGATGTGTTGAAGAGAAGAAGCCAATCTTGAGTCCACTTGAAAATTAAATCTAAATCGGATTGAAGTTTCACTGAGCTTATTTCTGATAAGTTTGCGAGAATTTTTAGTATCATCTGAATACATTTTGACAATATTCTCTATTCCTTTTGTTAGATCATTGATACACAAAACGAACAAAAGTGGACCAATCACTGTAATTTATCAAAAAACACTTTATAACTAATATCATTTGGTTCAATGTCAATAAGATAAGTTGAAAGACATTTGGCGTAAATATTTTTATGAGTCCTAGATTCTTCTTCAAAATTTCGTTTTAACAGACTTAATAAATTTGCATCTTGTAAATTAATCTTCTTGATTTTAAGTACGGATGTATAATAGAGAATTTTCTTAAGATTAACAGGCTGAATGGGCGGGTCGACACATCCGAACAGGCCGGACGTCTTGGCCGATAAGGCCGGCCGAGGCCGCGCCGTTACGATTTTATAAGAACCGCTGTATTAGTTCACCTAATTTTTTTTTCACGAGGTGAACCAAAGTAGAATTAGGTAAAAGAATTTTTGAATTATGTGAACAAATCGAATAAAACTATTTAATTAATGAATGCCCAATAAACGTAACTGATATAAAAATAAATAATTAAAGTTAAAGACTTTTTTTTTTTTTTTAATTTGAAGTAGCTTTTGTATTATAGCATTTGCTTTTCTGGTTGGCCTGGTACAGTGCACTCGCGCTACAACGAATGAGCGGGACTTTATAATGTCATTCGTTATATGAAAAATCGTTACATCAAATTTTGCATGTTAATTGATTGGTGTTAAAAAAATGTATAATTGTTGTAGACTACTTATTTACTCAAACAACTGACTTCACATATAAACAAAATCGATCAATTAAAAACGATAAAGATAAAATTGAAACAATACATACGGTGAGGAGTCGAATTGATCACGTTTTAGTGAACGAAAACATCGCAGGAAAAATCGAACAAGTAAACATTTTAAGTGGACAAGATCACCAGTCAAATACAAGTGACCACTGTGCGATTAGAATTGATCTAAACCACTTAAAAATTAATATTGATCCAAAACAAAATTTAGTAAGTAATGTTAAACTTACTAAAAAGTTTGATTGGAATGATGGAAACAACCAAGAAGCTTATGCTGAATCACTAAGGCATAAACTATTTAAAAAAAAAAATATATTTTTAAAATTGAATGAAACAAATAGTAATAAGTTGAAAATAAACATTACTGAGTTAATAAACGAGTTGGGGAGTACAATGCGCGAAACAATTGATGAAATAACCTCATTAAATTCTAACACTAAATCGGTTAATAACAAACATGTAAAGAAAAATAAATGGTGGGACGATGAAATGAAAACCCTCAAACAAAAAGTTAACAAAGCATACCTCCAATGGAAACATTCTGAATTTACTTCGGAAGAACTTGAGAAGCAACTAAAAATCGAGAAAAACAACTTCAGAAAAAACAAAGACAAAAAGTAAAAATAATCGAAGATATTAACGTTAAAAGAATTAATACTCTGTTTCACGTACACCGAGACAAGTTTTGGAAAGAAATGAAAAGATTAAGAAAAAAGGATGAAAGTGTCAATGTCCCTATGTACGAATTACGGAATAACTTTGAAAGGCTTTTCAACGATCGAAATAATTTGACAAACGAGAATGACTTTATTAGTGCTCAAAACGAAATCAATAAATATGAGAAAGAGATAAACGAAACTCTTGACATTAGCACTATTAAGGTTGACCAAAATACGATAAAAGAAATAATTAAAGAGCTTCCAAATGGTAAATCTGTTGGATTTGGAGACGTAAGCAATGAGATGGTTAAATATGGATGTTTGGAGGAACTGTCCGAAATAATCGCAAAATTAATAGAACAAATGATAAAATACAACCAAATGCCATATTTATTTAATGTAGGTAAAATACTTCCTATATTAAAAAAGAACGATGGACTAACCGATGACATAAACAACATACGCCCAATCACATTATCAGACACTATCACTAATGTGTTTGAAAAGTATATACTGAATAGAATTAGTCAGAAACATGCCGATCCTCAAACACAATTTGGATTTAAAACAAAAAGCTCAACAAACCATGGTATTTATTGCGTGACAGAAACAATTCAACACTTTAAAATGAGAAAGAAGAAATTGTTTATTTGCGCTATTGATGCTAGTAAAGCATTTGATAAGGTAATTAGAGAAATTATGCTGAAGAATATGATAGGAAAGGTGGAACCAGAAATATGGAGAGTATTAAAAAGCTATTACCATAACTCATTATCAATTGTGCAGAATAAAAATGAAATTTCATCAATTTTCACTACGACAGTTGGTGTAAAACAAGGAGGTCCGCTATCACCGAAATTGTTTTCAATATACGTTGAAGATCTGATTAACGAAATAATGGAAACTGACTTAATCACTGATATAAATGGAATAAAAACAGGCATACTAATGTATGCTGATGATCTGTTAATAATGACAGAGTCTATTAAAAAAATGGAAAAAGTATTAAAAATGTGTGAAAACTTTGGAATGAGAACTGGAATTAAATTCAACCCGTCTAAAACTCAGATAATGCGAATTAATGGCCAAAAAAAGATAATGCTAGACTTGAACTCTGTGGAGAGGAAATAGAATGGGTTGGAAAAATTAAATATCTCGGGGTGTGGATTGATGGAAAATGCTACAGTAAAGAGCACTTAAGAGAGAGGAGACTAAGTACATGGAGAGCTTTCTATCTACTGAAACAAAACCTAGACCTCAATAGTAGTAAAATGAGCCCACAGCTAAAAGCACACTTACTCAAAACATACGTAAGACCTATCACATATTACGGATTAGAAAATTGCGTAATTAGTAAATGTGAAAAAAGTAAGATTCAAACTATGGAAGGTCTTATGATTAAACAGATGCTTGGCCTCGACAAAAGATCACGTACGACCAATCTACTGTATGCACTAAATATTGAACCAGTTATCTCGAAAATAAAAAAATTAAAACTGAATTTTGCATCCAGAATAATTGGTAATGAGTGTACTGGAAAAATATTTAGAACGAAAGAAACTGATCGAAATAACGGTAATAAACTTGTACAAGAGTTAAGAGAGATTCTTGGCTCGAATGAGTTCATTACTCAAGAAATTTTAACTAAAAAAGTAAATAAAATCAAGGAAGAAGACGAGATAAAAAGTAAAAATGGAATATGTGAAACTATAAAATTTTGCCTGGAAAATATGGACGAAAGGAAAGAGCAATTAAAATTAATAGTTAAAGCTTACTCATGTAAAACTGGTCCTTAAGTGATAGAATCAAACAAAACTCAATAAAATTCGATGCGTTCTTGGTTCTTGTTTTATACGTGACTGAAAAATAATAACAAAGGGATAAACAAAATTTAAAAGAAAAAAAAAAAAAGGAAAAAAAAAAACTTACATACGACTTTTCAAAAGGTTTTATCTTTTTTTTTTTTTTTTTTGTATCTCAATATTTGAATATTTAATCTAAAATTAATCTTTTGTGGTATTTATGTAATAATTTATTTTAATATTTTAATTTCTTAAACATAATTGTAAATTAAAAATAGGAAAACTAACAGTACAAAAATCCTTGTATTTAATTTATTTTTAACATCGCCAAGTCTGGCGTAATTTTATGAATAAATAATAATAATAATAATAATTGGGCGGTTGATAGATTTTTTTAGTTTTTATTGACAAAATAAGATAAGAAAACACAAAGTTATTAACATAAACAATAAAAATAAGAAAAAATTAAATAAACTAATTAGATAAACTGAAAAAACTTGTGATTTACGATTGTTTTTTTGATTCGATTGATTGAATAGAGGCGATGATTTTGAAGACTGAATTTATCTCATTTCTACAGTCTTCTTTGCTATTCATAAAATGAATGTGCTAAAAAAAGATTGTATTCGTTAAAGAAAGTGACAATTAACGTTGTTATGTATAAGTTAAGTATGAAAATGGGCTTTGATTTCCCATTCGCAGTAGCGAATTTTTCATAATTTCATATTCGTAATATGATATTTTGTTAGCCATTGATTTGAATGGAGAGGAAATCGGGGCTTATACATCATTCGCTGTAACGCGATATTCGTAATAAAGCGAATCGTTATAGCGCGAGTGCACTGTATTACCCTTTTAATAATCCTAAATACCTAAATGCGCTCACTACTTGAGAGGGATTAATTAATTAATTAATATTAATTTTATTAATTTAAATTAATTTTAATATTGATACTTTTATTTTTAATGAATAAATAATGAATTCTCTCTGCTTTTCGCAGTGGATCTAGTTACATTCTTCATTTATAACAAAAAGGGGATCCAATAAAATAAAACAAATAAATACACCAACGAACTAGAACAATGGCTAATTAAATGGAAAATGAAGATATCAGTTGAAAGGTCGTGTTTAGTAGTTTTTCTAAGTACAAAAAAGAGAATGATTATCTTAATTTAAAAATTTATGAAATCAGAAAAATATGCCAAAAAGATTTCAAGTTTCTTGGTATTAAATTTGATTCTTAGTTAAATTTTAACTTTCTGGTAAACGAAATTGAAGAACACTGCAATAAAAGCAGTCAGATCTATTCTTAAGTTAAAATTTGATGCTCCCTCCAGCTTCGTACATCATGAGGCTTTTAATAAACTTAAATTATTAAAAGTCTCGAATCGGCTTTTTGAATTGAGTGAGAGATATGTTGGGAGAGGACTGAGTCATTCTATTCCATTGATTGTCAGACTCGTGGAGGAATACAGAGAAGGTTTCGAATCAAGATATATTGAATACCCAACTCCATTTTGTGATTGCTTCCTAACTATGTTAAGATTTGGTCTTATCCTTCAATAGACTAATTAGTTGCCACCTTTGAGCCTCAGATACTTTTTTTTTGCCCATTTTTATGGAAAATGGTACAACTCAATCAAATGACCGATTTTAAAATCCAAAAATAATAAATCAAACGAAAAAAGTGCAAGCAAACAGCATGAAAAGACATTCCAAGCATTTTGTGAAAAAAAATGGCCAGAGATTGTCAAGGTGTGGCAAATTTTTTTTTTTTTTTTTTCCTTATTCACTCCTTGTGGAGCATAGAGTCATTACTTTTGATTTCCACTCAAGTCGATCTTTTGCCTTTACCCTTGCTTCTCCCCATGTCATACCCATTTCGATGAGCTCTTTCGTGATTGTTGACCTCCATGTTACTGCTGGTCGTCCTACCTTACGTCGCCCTTGAGGTGTCCATTGAAGGGCTCTTTTTGGTATCCGTGTTTCTTTCATTCTAAGTACATGCCCAAGCCATCGCAGTCTTTTGTTCTTAATGCATTGACTTAATGGCTCTGAATTTGTTCTTCTGTATAGGTCAGCATTTGACAATGTCTCAGGCCAGTGTATCCCGAGAATCCTCCGCAGGCTTCTCGTGTGGAAGCTGTTAAGGCTTTTCCTGTCAGATTCACTCATCCCCCAACATTCACTTCCGTACATCAATGTTGCTTTTACTACACTGTTGTAAAGTTTAAGCTTTGTTCTCTTGCTATAGCTTTTTGATTTCCATGCTGGTCGGAGTCTAGCAAAGACACTCTTTGCTTTAGCAAGTCTATTCTTAATGTCTCTCTGTGTTCCCAACGTTGTGCTGATAGTGCTACCTAGGTATGTGAATTCATTTACACACTCGATTTGTGTACCATCGATGATGATCGGGGTATCCAATTTGGTGTTTATGCACATAACTTTCGTTTTGGCCACATTTATTTTGAGTCCAGTTGGTTTAGCGTTGTTCGCCAAGTCTTGCGTCTTCATTGGCATATGAGCTTCTGTATTAGATATTAGCACCAGATCATCCGCAAAGTCTAAGTCTTCAAGTTTTGCAGTTAATCCCCATTGAATACCTCTCGCACTAACAGTAGTTTTCTTCATGACATAGTCAATCAATATTAGGAATAGTGTCGGAGAGAGAACGCCCCCTTGTCTGACTCCTGTACACACTTTGAAACTCTCAGATTTTCCTTTTTCCAGAATCACGTTACACTCGAAATTCTCGTAGAAGAGTTTTATCAAATTAACTATCTTCTGTGACAGGTCATAAGATCTTAATAAAGCCCACAAGGTTTCTCTGTGTATGCTATCAAAGGTTTTCTTGAAGTCAATGAAGTTAAGATACAGGGGGCTATTCCATTCCAGACTTTGTTCTATGATGTTCCTAAGTGTAAATATCTGGTCTATGCATCCTCTGCCTCGTCTAAAACCTGCTGGTTCTTCTCTAAGTATAACATCCAAAGAATTCCTGATTCTTTCCAGTATTATACTGCAGAACGCCTGTGGCAAAATTTTAGGATAAAAAAATTGTTCCAATTTTATCTGTGTTTTTTTAAATGGGTTCTCGACTGTTCATAAATTTTTTTTTGAACAATCTTTATATCAAAGAAAGCTAATAAAATTTTCTTTAAGATGGTATAGTTAACCTTATATTTAAATCGATTTTAATTTTAGATTTTTACATTTCTAAAATTCTAAAATTTCGTAGTGATGTTTTATACTTTTTAGACATACTGTATTAATTAAAACTAAAATTGTCAAATTAAGATTATAATGTGCATTTATTTAAATTTTATAGATATAAAATAATGAAAAGTCTATTTTGTTAATAAACCTAGCAATCAATTAATAAAAGAAGATTAATTTCTTTCTATGTGTATAGTCTATTGGCGAACTTTGTCAAAAATGTTTCTAGAATAGTCCTATAAATGATTTTATATACGCATTCACGTTTGTTTAATAAGATTCTCTCCTTTTTCCTATCAAAAAAAGTGTTCATAACTTAAGCGTCTTCTCTAATTATTTCAACATTTTTTTTAAAGATATATAAAGTTTTTTAATAAATGAATTTTATACAGCGGTTCTAATAAAATCGTAACGCCGACCAGCCGGCCTGCGAGGCCTACCCATCTGACCGGCCTATTCGGCCATGTCCGCCTGCTTGTTCGGCTTATTCGGCCAAGCCGGCCATGTCGGCCTGCAGGTTCAAGGTGAACACGCCGAACAGGCCGGACGATTTGGCCGGCTTGGATGTGAATAGGCCGGACGATTTGGCCGGCTTGGATGTGAATAGGCCGGACGATTTGGCCGGCTTGGATGTGAATAGGCCGGACGGATGTGAAGGCCGCGCCGGGCTGACAAAATGGCCGAGGTCGCGCCGGCAGGCCGACCGGCGTTAAGATTTCATTAGAACCGCTGTAAATGAGTTTAAATAATTTCAAAAAGAACAAATGAAGAGTGAATTTTTGAAAAGTCAAAACACTTCCACTGTCCACTTCTTTGAGATTGATCACAAGGGATTTAAATCGTTATTAAAATCAAAAAAATTGACACTAAAATTAACCATAGTTTGACTTAGCAGACGTAAACAAGGGTCTTGAGCTTGACATATTCGAAGTACAACGGGGTCCAGGGTTTAACGAATCCGGTTAATTAAATGAAAACGGATATCATAAAAAATATTTTTTTAATCTTAAAAATATCATATAAGATAGTCGAATAATTGGTTTAAATCCAATTTTGTCCACGACTGGTACTGAGCTAATGCTCCTTCAGATTAAAAATATAAAAAAACAAAGTTAAATTAAATAAAATAATTAAAAAAAAAAGAAAAATATGATAAAGAACCAAGAAAAATGGAATATCCAACTCCATTGTGTAATTTCTTCCAAATAATTACATCTTTTTCAATATGATCGAGCGTAGTGCATTTTGCAGAGATTTTGCACATTATTAGCAGACTTTGGGAGTTGATGCAACTTTGAATGTTGCACCATGCTGCATCCACAGAACTAATTTTAAATTTTTAGAAAAAATTCATTAAATTTTTTTACATTTTTTTCTGTTCTTAAGTGTTTATTTAAGTTCAACATTTAGATAAAACTTTTCTGTTAATTCTTACTTTATTCGATCTTAGATTTTTTTAGAAAAGTCTTGAATCTTCAACATACAAGCTCATTTTTTAGCAAACTTAATCATGACAATGAAATTTATTTTTAGCTTTTAGCTTTTCAATTCTTAAAGAGTGAAGACTCTGCCAAAAGTCAAAAGTAATACCTTTGTTTATGTTTATTTAATTAAAAAAATCACAAAGTGGCATATTTTCGACAGGCAAGGTTAATACAGCTAAATTTATATATTTGTCATCTATAAAAATTACATTAAATTATATGAATAGTTCATCAAACCAACATTATCAATGTGATCACTTTTTGGACTAGACCCGAATATGGGGGCTATTTCTGTTATTTCAGAAACAAATTCTGTACCATTTTTTAAGTTTGCACCTAGTTAAAATCTTTGACAGAGAATTTTCTTAAAGCTACAATCAACAGAATACCCTAAAATTTCTTTTCATCTTTACCTTGTCGCTTACAAAAACTGCTGGCGTTTTAATGTAATCATTATATTAATTAATTATGTTTATTACCGTAAACTCGTGACCATTACTCTTGGAACAATGTCAAAATTTGGGTTTATTCCATACGGAACTAATACCATCGAAACCATGTTATAAAGTTTTTTTTTTTTTTAGAATAAACCTTGACGTCTGACTTTAAACTAAGAGTAAGCGCAAAAGCTTGATTTTATTCTTAGAATAATTTCGAATTTATTTTGTAATAAACTTTAAAAATTGTACTCTTAGAATAAATACAAAAATTAGAATAAAGTTTAATTTTTAATTTTTTTTAATTTCGAATATAACTCTACAATTTCTAATGGTTTCGATGGTATTAGTTCCGTATGGAATAAACCCAAATTTTGACATTGTTCCAAGAGTAATAGTCACGATTTTACGGTAGTTTATTTATTTATTATTGCTTAATATTCTGCTCTAAATTAATATTTGGTACTTTGATGGATGATTTAAAGTGTGCTGAATATTTGGCACTGCAAACATCTCAAGACACTACGAAATGTTTAATGGGATCAATTTTAGATAAATATTTTCCATTTATAAAAAAACCAAAAAAAATTCTGAACACAGGCATTTAGATAAATTAAAATATGATAGATTACTTCAAATATGAATACATGAGTCATTCAAACCCTCTATTTCATTTTTTTTAATTTCCTTCATTTTATTTTAACTTTAGTTTTAATTTAGTTTAATTTTTTATGTTTGAAACACTTCGTTCTAAATTAACCTTTTGCCAAAAATATTTTCTTGGAATAATAAGTACATTTTTCGATTTATTGCTAATTTTATTTATTTCTACAGAATAAACTAAATCGGTTAATTAAATTACTACTTGTTTACTTTTTTCACATGTTCAATTTTGATAAATTTTTTATTTTTTAATTTGTTCTTTTTTATGCTTTGAGATGGGTAATTCATATAACAAGTTGAAAAAGGAAGACTATTCATCGACGCTAGGTAAAAGTCAAAAGCATTTTCCAAACATTCTATACGATGAATCAATTACCTCAATAAAATCAAAATTCAAGAAACTAGGTAACTTGGGTAATGGAGCAAATGGACATGTTTTTTTGGCAGAATCAAACCAAGACAAAAAATCATATGCAATAAAGGTAATTAAATCTTTTCAATTATCAATTTAAAAATGTTAATTTTTAAAGAGATTGGAAAAAAATGATAAATCAAAAAATGTAATTAATTTACACTGGGAATGCTTGGGCTCATGTACCAACATCGTCGATATTCATGCTTTGTACTCCACACATAAGAATTTTTATCTAATACTAGAATAGTAAATTTAAAGAATTAACTTTAATTTTTTTTAATAATTACTTAGTATGGAAGGAGGTTCTTTATGGGACAAAATAAAAAATGATAATAAAAATTTTAGTGAAAAAGACATTATGAACATTGTGAGACAAATTTGTGCAGCTGTTAAAGTTTTGCATTCTAAAGGTATTGCTCACAGAGATATAAAATTAGAGAATGTTCTTTGCTCAGGACAGGATTTGACTGTAAAATTAGCAGACTTTGGTTTTGCTAAACAAGAAAAATTGGGTTTAAACTCTTCGAAATTCACTGCTCCATATGTTGCACCAGAAGTTTTGTGTGAACCTAGTAACAACATTTCCTGTGACATATGGTCACTGGGAGTTTTAATGTTTTATTTATGCAGCGGATACTTGTCTTTTAATAAATCAACTGATGCAACGGAATCTGATTTTAGCAAAGTAATGATGGAAGAAATAATGTCAAGAAATTTGGATTTGAAAACCAAAGAATGGTCTGTTTTGTCCAAAGAAGCCAAAGATTTGATTCTTTCAATGATTGAAGTTGATCCTGCAAAGAGATTGAATATAACTCAAGTTTTGGATCATGAGTGGTTTAAAATTTATGCTACAAATCATCTATCTTAGAAACTCTTGTTATATGGCTGAAATTTATAATTCTACTTGACAATTTCTTGTTTTTTCCCGAACTATCAAATATTTAAACATAAATTTAATACTATTAATTAATGCATTTAACGACTCATTTTTTATTGCTTAATTAAGTTAAATTGTATCTGGCAATCAAAGCCTACCAAGTTACATCATACATAAATGTGACATCAAGTATTTTTCAAGCCTTCAATTCAAAAAAATGAATTAACTTTTTTTTCAATTTAAAATTTTTTCATTTTTATTTTAAAAAAAAATCACTCAATACTTAAAAGATTAAATATTATTAATAAATTATAATTAAAAACATATTTTTGAATTTACGTGAGAAAATATTGCTGAGAGCTTTGCAAAAGCCAATTATTTAGGTATGAAATAAAAAAACATGACTTTCTTTTAATAAAAAAATCTTTGAAAGAAAGTTATAAATAGCATGAATGTTAAATGAGTAATAGGACAAAAAAAAATTACCTCAATGTTTAAAAAAACAAGAAAGTTGATAATTGGAACGCTCTTTTTATTTCCTTTTCCAAAATCACTTAATATTCAATCTGACTTGTAATTTTTGGAAGTGCAAGTTAAATTTTAAACAGATAAATTGATTAATTATTTTATCGGTTACATATTTATTAAAATTGTTCACGAATTTTGTCTGGTTGATCGACTTTTTCCTTAGTCATCAATTTATTGACAGTCACCAAGTAAGCAGAGTGATTTTTACCGCGAGAACTTGGCTGTAAAACGTTGGAAACCCATAAGCTTATATCTATATGAAATAAGCTATTCAAATCTATTATTCAAAGCTATTTTATTTTGGGTTTTTTATAAGATTTTTAAAATTAATTAATTTATCATTTATTTTAACAAAAATCACATTTTAAGAAGAATCATAAAGATGAGATAAAAGAGAGGTTAAAAAATTAAATTAATATTTTCTTACGGTTTATAAATTGTGCCTTTTCCTCTTGTAGAAACAACAACTTTATCATCAATATCATCAGCGTCCAATATTGACTCGCCAGGGTTATTTAGAAGAATAATTTCGCTTCTCGACATTTTTTGGAATTTACTTTTTTTTTAAGTTTTTAATAGAAAATATCTGTTATCATTTTTTTTACTTTTCATACCGTTATTTAATAATATTAATAATTAAAATTTTAATATTTTAGATGTAAGTGTTATTAATTTAGAGGAATGTTTTATCATTTTAGATTAGTTTTTATTAATTTAGAGACGAGCTTATTAAATTAGCGGTATTAAAAAATTATTCGACAAAAAAAATAATAAATGATAATATTAAGATAAAAAAATTAAAAATCTTCATTTCTAAAGAGATCTGGCCTCGTAATTCGCCAGATATAAATCCATGTGATTTTTACCTTTTATCTTTATGAAATTTAAAATCTTATTTAGTTATTTAATAAAAAGACAGTCATTAAGCTTTCCACTTGTTGTCAATTTTTTTTGAATTTTCTAGATAAAATTTTGTCTTGGGTAAATGATGTGATAGAAAATTTATACGTAGATTTGGTGTATTTTTGCATCTTTTAATAAAATTTTTTATAAAAGAAATAGGCGTTGGAATGATACAAAATTCAAATATAATTTGATAATGTCATTGTTCATTTTTCAAAAATTGAGTACTTTTGTTCAGGAATTTTTTTATGGTTGTGAAAATCTTTTTTTTGGATGTAGAAAGCAGATTTTTGCTGTCAAAAGGTTTTTAGTAAAAACCTTTTGACAGCTTTTAAAAACAAAAACTTTTAAACATAAAAACTTATAAAAACATTTAAACAAAGTATCTATCTGTAAAAAATTTTATCATTTCCTTTTTATATTTTAAATCTTCAGTTTGATATTCTTCTTGTTCCAAATCAAGCATAAATTGAATTTTTAGTTAGATACAATAGGTAATTGCTCTTAATTTTAAAAATTTTCATGGTAGTTTTTTACCGTTAAAATGATTAAACGAAGTAATAAACCTTTTTGTCATATCAATACCAAAACATGGAACAAACAAATAATCGTTTGTATTTTCCGAATTAAAGGTTATTTCTGGTATTGTAATGGTCCCAAATTTTAATACATATTCTTATGTCTGTTTGGATTTTGGTTGTAATACTTTGATTTATCGCGAATATAATTTAAACTCGCATTTTGATAAGACATGTTTTTAAATGTAGCTCAGAGTTTGCAGGCTAGCGATCCAAGCAGCGTAAAAGTGATAGCCTCTGTTTTGTCTGTGTTGACCCAAAACCGTAAAGAAATATCAATTAGTGCTGCAGAGAAAGCTATGCAAAAAAGCCAGTCGTTGGCCGACAACCTTATAAGCATGTCTTCAAACAATGGCTTTGAATTTTTAAAACAAGCAGCTAATAAAATTATTATTATTATTATTATTATTATTATTATTATTAATAATATATATAATAATTTTATTATTAAAATTAATTTTTAGTTAAAAATCAGTTGAAAAAAAACTTATTAAATTTTTGCTTATTATTAACTTAAAAATTATTTGAAAAATTAAAAAACTATCATTTAATAATTGAATAAATTATGATGTATTTTAAAAAAAAATTTAATCGATTATTACATGAAATATACTTATTTTCATCGGTGAATTTGGATGAAATGGTTCCTAACTCATTAATGATTCATCTATCAATTTTCATCGATTAATAATCGTTTTCTTTGTGACTGGGTATTATACATCAGATAAATTTTGATTCTTTCTCTATCATAATAGGTTGTCCGTTCAGTGATCACAAATTCCTTTTATGCTCTTTTCCGATATCAAAATCTAGTCCGGTGAACATGACTCAGCTTAATATATTTTTGACAGTTTTAAAGAGTAAAAATTAAATAACTGTTTTCAAACACCTGGTTTTTCATGTCATGAGTTTTCTCTTCATAAAATTAAAAAAGCTCTAAATGAATTACCATCTTCTAGCTCACCTGGTTATATTGGTATTCATTCTAAGATACTAAAAGGTCTATCAGACCTATTTGCTCCCTTCCTTCTTTTTCTTTTTAATGAATGCTTGAGATTAAAATCCATTTCAGATGACTGGAAGCTAGCTATTGTTAATCCTTTATTTAAAAATAAAGGTTTTAAATCAGATATTGATAACTATAGGATTATTTCAGTTCTTTCTAAAATTGCAGAATTGTATGAAAGATTATTTGCTTGTCAAATCTCAAGCTATTTTTAATCTTACAAAATATTGTTTAGATTTTGATTTATTTTTACGGTGACAATTTTATAAAAATTAATTTTTTACAGTTATTATTGGAAAGTTATTAATTAGACAAAAAAAAGACACATTTATTCCAAAAAAAATTATTTTGACCAATTAAACATTTTGACAAAGTCATTTTTTCAAATAAATTTTCCACAAAAAAATTTGCTGAAATAGCACTTTAAATATCTAGAAATATCCGGCTTGGTGCTTAAGAGATCATCGGCGAAACAACTTCGCAAACCCTCTAACTCCTATTTTGCGCAAACAACAATCAAAAACAAAAAATAATTTTAAAAATGCTAAATTAAAAATGCTAATGCACCTTAAGCAATTTTTTTAATTACAGTTAAACCACAAAACGCAACTTTATACACAATAATTTTCTTTCATTTATCTGCAAAATTTACATATAATCCTGTTTGGCCTATTGTTCAAAGCAAAGGTGTCTTAATAAACATTCCTATACTTTTATAAAAAGTAATTGAATCACCAAAATTAAAAAACTCATGATTATTAGAAATGTATGAAATACGTCTCTAATTGTTTTCTAAGTTTTGAGCAGGTTGTTGATTTGTAATTTGTTATCCAATTATAGATGAAAAGCAATTGTTCTCGATTTTATCAAAATTGGCAGAGGTATTTGGGTTAAAAGAACTATTCGATAGGAACTTTGAGGCCGAACTACTTGACAATTAAATATCTAGAAATATCCGGCTTGATGCTTAAGAGATCATCGGCTAAACAACTTCGCAAACCCTCTAACTCCTTTTTTGACTGATCTTCGAGCAAGGATGTCTCGTTTTCTTCAGTATCGATTTCTTAGTTGTCATAGGCGTCCATGCGGGAACTGGCATCATCAACATGGAAGTAATCAGAACCATCATTTTTCAAGTTTAGCATACAGCTGGCGCTCTAAATCCATGCTGTCCTTCATAATGGTGGCAAACTCTGTTTCAACCAGAGGCTTCTTGTGAACCTCGAGCAAGTCCGATGCCGATTAAAATATACTATTTCGATTAATCTGGAATATTGAATACCATCTAATGCACGTAAAGGAATTTTATAAATTACAGTTAATCAACAAAACGCAGCTTTTTTACTGGCAAAATAAAGTAATTTTTTAATTATATTTTTTCAAAAATTTTTATTACTATAGAAAAGCAAAAATTAATTCCAAATTGTTTATTGAATCTAAATATTTTAAACAACTAGTTTTTAAAAAAATATATGAATAAATTTTTTCTGTTTAATAAATATATTTTTAAGATTGATATCTAAAAGAGAATGAAGAGATCAAGGAGAAAACTTAATTTATTTCCTTATGAATCTGAAGATAAAAAATATTAAAATATTGAATTAATTTACTTTCAGAATGATAAAAATGAGAAAATCTTACAGCCATCAGGTATGAATGTATTTATTAATATCTTTTGAAAGTATTGATAATTTTTGTTAAAGATACAAAAAGTGATTATACTTATGAGAAAGTGGTTGACAAAGATAAAGATCGAATGGAAATTCAGGTACAAAATGGTACAATTAATTTGGTTTTCTCTCCAAGCAAAGGTAATAAATTAATTAGTAAAAATATTAATAATTGGTAAATTAATTTTTGATTGCTTTGAAAACACTCGACTAGCGTTAATTCGTACTTTTTGGGGGTATTTTTTTTCAGTTCCGATTAGCATAATTCGATATACAGAATAATCCGAATTTGTTGTAAAATATTAAATAATACGAACAAAAGGGCTTTTTAAATAAAATATTTTATTAGATAAAATACTAATTTATAATTAAACAATTTTTTGAAAAACAAAACGGATTTTACTAAACGAAATTTTAAAGTTATTATTTGAAATATTCTAATAGACTTTTTGAGTAAATTTATCTGATTTGGCTTTGTTAAATCGATTTTCAAACTTATCTAACCTTTTAGTTGCCATGTTTTGTGTACATTTTGATACCAAATCATTTTTTGAAATTGTCGCTTGAAATACTTGAAATTTTGAATACATCAAATCTTGAGCCTTTTCGATTAAAATCTCATCATTAAGACAAATATTTGAAGAAAGTTTCTCGTTATACCAATAAAATAGCGAGTCTTCTAACTTAGGATACTGTGCTTTTCTTATCCGGAATTAGCTCGAATATTCTTCAACTAAATATTTGTTAAAGTTTTTTGAATTTATTATTCCAGAGAACGTCGATTTTGGAATATCGGTTTTATATTTCTCACAAAAATGTAGACGAACTTCTTCTTTAAGTTTATTTGGATTTTTAGCGATAAATTGACAAATCTCAAAAGCTTTCTTTAGAATTCGTGAGTTCAACTTTTTTTCTTTTTTGTTTTATTTGTAAAGTCATTTTTATTTATTAAATGAAAAAATATTATGTTTGTGTTAATTTTGATCAAAGTAATTAAAGACATATGTTTTCATTACTACAAAATTATGTAGAATTTTTAAAATAATAATGTGCTTTTATAAGATTATTTAAGAAAAATTAGTTCCGATTATCAAAACTAACCTTTCATTTTGGTTCGAAATAAAAGTCCCCTTTTTAATGTATTTAGTATTGGAAAGATGCGGGAGGGGAAAATAATCAGTCCCACTCAGAACCACTCAGAAATAAATAATTTTTGAGTGGTCAATTGGATAGAATGATAATAGAAATTTAAAACTAATTTTCATCATACTCCGTACACAGTTATTTACCAATCATGTGTTTAAATGATAATGAAATAATAAATAGAATACTGTAACACCCCACTCACCCCGGTCCCCGCCTCGACATGTTTAAATATATTTTTCCTTTCTTGATATTATTAAGTTTAGTTTTAGTTTTAGTTTTTTTGTTTAAATAAAAGAATTACAGAACTTTGTTCTTTTTTGTTTTATTTAATAGCTCACGCTATTAAATTGGTGGCAGCGGTAAAGAAGTTTTTCCACGAGGATTTTTTTTATCCTATTTAATCATGGACAGGAGGGATTGGTATATGTCGCTAAATGTCCAGTTATGTACTGCAAGCCTAGGATTGGCAGTTTTTCTATATTTTGTTTTTTTGTTCAACGGAGTTTTAGGTGTTGTGGTGGTGATAGCTACAGTAATATTTGTCACGTTTGGAATAATGTGGTTACAGAACGTGTCAATCGGTAAACCTATTGAACGTCGTCGTCACGACTCCAAGGAGTTTGAATTGACACAAGTCAATAGATCATTAATTAATATCAAGCGAGAAGAAGAAGATGCGAAGGAAAATCTTGAGCGAGCGCTTACGCCACGGACTACAACAACGCTAAAATCAAAATGGTGTCAGGTAGAAAAGGAAAACTCAGATTACAAACCACGAGACCAAGACGTGGCGAGACGAGTTGAGAGGAAATTAGAACCGGAAGGCTTACAGACAACCCTTGGATCATATCATTATGAATTTAACGGTTCTCGTCCATTTCAAGTAGACAGCAAGTGGCCTGAAACGCCCCGACGCCCAGCTGGACTGTTCGAATCCTTTAATTACAATGAAGGCTTCACCAACGTTTCTGATCTGAACACAGGTATACAGGACAATACTGTCATCCAACCCGTGAAGAACTCACAAACCGAACAAACCCCTAAAGTCGGGTTTACCCTTCTCGGAGAAGAAAATCCGTCTATCAAGAACCATTGTTTGGAGCCATTTTCAGTTGATCGGGAACCAAATAAGACTACAACCAACGCACAACGGATTTCCGAAACAAACATCAATCCGACTGAAACGAGACCTCGTTGGATCACGGGAGATGCGCTCCTAGACAACTATACGACGAGTACTCCCAGCGTTTTACAAGAGCAGTGGCTATTCAGGGACTCTTGTTTTCGGCCCAGTCGGTACTCACGCTCGATGGACCTGAACACATGGTGGAAAAGGTTTGAGATCTTTGTTAAAAATGCACACGTCCCGTTGAAATCTTTACGTTCCGTATTACTCTCGTTTCTCGACGACGATTGCATGCCAGTTTTCGAGAATTGCACGCCCGAACGGACAGCCGGTTTAGATGAACTAAAAGATCAAATGTACAAATTGTTCGCAGTTTGTGAAGAAATCAAAGTGGACTCGTTTGCTAATTTCTTCAGTAGGAAACAATTTCGGGATGAGGAAACCAAGTCGTATTTCTCAGAGTTGTGGCGACTCGCTAAAATCGCATTTAAAAATGAACCGTGCATAGATCATGACCGTTGCGTGCGGGACCGTTTCATCAGCGGTCTATGCGATCCGTACCTTGTTATGCAGATAACGTCTAATAAGCCTAATACCAGTTTAGAAGCCCTTAACTCTACCATGAAGTTGATGGCCCACTTAAACTCGTGGAGGACAACCCTCCCGTTTCCGACAAACACCCCGCCTTTCTCAGGGCATCCCAACAGGGACGTTTCCGACTACAAGGACACGAATATTGTACAACCAAACATTACATGCCATTATTGTAAAAAGCCGGGACATTTCATCGCGGAATGCCAAGCGCGTCTGTCCAAGATAAATCACTACCGACAAGGGAAACATCCAAATGGATACCCGAATGATCAACACCCGCCTACGGTTTCCAATGTGGTCATAAACAGTGTTATATGTGAGGAAAGTATACAGGGAGATTGTAACATCAACGGACGTAGAGTGAGATTTTTATTCGATACCGGGACGGTTAAAACAATCGTTTCGGAGAGGGTATGGAAACAAGTCAGCCGGAACGACATTAAGGTGAGACCGATTAATGGAAAAATGGAGACTTGTAACGGGGTCCACTACTGATTGTCGGCGCCAGCAAGTGTCAACTACAACTCCAGAATTTTTGCGGTCAGGTTGAAGTAATAATTGTTAAGCAGTTAAAACATGACTGTCTCCTTGGCTTAGACGTGGCGTTCAAAATCAGTACGGTAAAGACATATCTGAACTTGATTCGAGAGGCGTTTGGTGGCAGTCTACCAGCAAGTCCCCAGGTATCTACTAACACCACAGATAGCTTTGCTGACCTTCCAAAACAATATCAACCACTGATTAACGCCGTTTCAACAACGAGGCCACCCGAATCCGACGAAGAAGTCCAAACGGAGAAGAAAAACACCGAAGAGGAACAAATTGAGATTTTCAAAACAATATTACGGGACGAATATGACGACATTGTTTCCCAGGGGTTGGACACCCTAACCCAGACTGACTTGTGTGAACATTCTATCAGCCTAGTCTGTGACCAACCCATTAAACAACCCGTCAGACGGATGCCATTCTCGCTACGAGATGAGGTCAAAGGACAAATAGATGAAATGTTGAAAAATGCACTCATTCGGGAGAGCGACTCTCCATGGGCCTCCCCAATAGTTTTAGTCCGCAAAGCCAACGGCTCTCTCCGTATTTGTGTCGACTACAGGAAACTCAATGAGTCCACGATTAAGGACAGTTACCCGCTCCCTAAAATCGAGGACATGATAGCCTCACTAAATAAGGCCCGTTTCTTTACTAAGTTGGATCTCTCTGCAGGATATCATCAAATCCGGATCCGAGAGCAAGATAAATTGAAAACGGCTTTCGTGACTGAGTTCGGACTCTTTGAGTATAACGTCATGCCATTTGGATTGACCAACGCTCCAGCTACGTTCCAGCGGATGATGGAGAAAGCGCTAAAAGGCCTGTTGAACAAGATATGCCTAGTCTATCTAGACGACACTATTATCTTCTCAGAGACGCTAGAAGAGCACTATATCAGTGTCCGGACTGTCCTGGAACGCGTCCGAAAAGCGTGTTTGAAATTAGAATGGAAGAAATGTGAATGGTTTGTGAAGTCTATAGAGTATTTAGGAAATGTTATAAGCTACCGTAGTGTTCGCCCCGCCCCAAGTAAAGTCGAGGTACTTTTCAGATATCAACAGCCAAAAACAATTCGTCAACTACAAAGTTTTCTCGGCTTAGCAAACCACTACAGACGTTTTGTGAAAAGCTATGCTGCTATAGCCGGACCATTACACAAAGCAACCGAGAAGGGGAAAAAGTTTGTATGGGACGAAGACTGCCAAGTGAGTTTTGATAAACTGCGTACCTATCTTACCACGACCGAGACTGGAGTACTTATCCTACCCAATTTTAAAGAGGAATTTCGCCTTGAGACCGATGCTAGCCAGTACAGTGCAGGCGCAGTGTTGGCTCAAAAATATAGGGGTTCATGGCGACCGGTGGCGTATTGGAGCAAACGTTTTTCGAGGGCGCAGAGAAACTACTCCACTTCCGAAAAAGAACTCCTAGCTCTAGTCCTCGCAGTATTACACTTTAAACAATTTCTAATCGGGCGGAAGTTCATTATTTGCACCGATCATAAACCTCTCATCTGGCTAAAAAATCTTAAAAGTCCTTCACCCAGGCTCATGAGGTGGCTTTGTGAATTACGAATGTTCGAGTTTGATATAGAATATAGGGAGGGTCATTTAAATTGCAATGCTGACGCCTTATCACGATGGTTATGCAACGGAGATGACGAGGAAGTTGAAAGCAAGGAAGATGAGGACGAACTTGACCCGGGCAATGTAGTAAACAATGTCACCCTGCAAGAGGTAGAGGCCAATGAGACCCAATTCAAAGACCCGCATATCGAAAATCTCTACAAATGGCTGAGAGACGGACACCGGCCCGACAAATGCGAACGGAAGCCGATGGAAACATTTGTTTACTGGTCGTCCTACCATCGTTTCCGAATTTTTGGCAAAAATGTGTTCCGCTGCCTCGAAAACTCGGATTACGGGATCCATTATCAGTACTTAGTCCCAATTGATGAACGCCACGCCGTTTTAAAGAAAATCCATGATGATCCTTTCTCCGGACACTTGGGTGTTGACAAGACTTTTGAAAAACTTAAACTCAGATTCTACTGGCCAAACTACAGAAAAGACACAGCCAACTACATCCTCAGCTGCGAGATCTGTGCCTCAATTAAAGCACCTAAAGCTTACACTCGACAACCAATTGTACCCATCCAGGCATCTAAACCATTCCAACTCATTACCTGGGATATTTTGGGCCCACTGCCGGCAACGGAAAATCGTTTCGCTTATATCCTGGTGATCATTTGCCATTTCTCGAAATATGTTGAGTTATTTGCATTACTAGGACTTACCGCCGAAGAAGTAGCAAATTGTTTAGTTTTGTTTATCTGTCGCCACGGAGTTCCGGAAGCTGCTTTGTCGGACCGAGGAACCAATTTTCAGGCTGAATTAATGGACCAACTGTTCGAACTTTTGGACATTAAACGTCTAAGAACTTCAGCTTATCACCCGCAGTGCGACGGAGAAACGGAGCGTTTTAACCGAACTTTGGAGCAAATGTTGGCGTGCTACGTAGCAGACACGCAGAATAAATGGGATCAATATCTACCAAAACTCGCTTTCGCCTATAACACGGCTGTCCATGCGACCACTGGGCTCACCCCATTTGAGGTAGTATACGGAAGGAAACCAAAACTTCCCGTAGACTTAATGTTCCCCACGCCAAACCTTGAGTTAAACCTTAGTGTTGACTCATACGCAAAGAAGGTTCAGCAACACCTCCTCAAATGCTACGAGTTGGTAGAACGAACCTCAGGGTCACGCATAAATAAATTTAAATTTTATGCAGACCGGAACGTTAGACCAGCCGATTACACTGTTGGAGATAGAGTATGGCTGTTAAACGACGCCAAGAAAAAAGGGGTGTCGAAAAAGTTGAGTAGAAGGTGGACGGGACCGTACACCGTGATCGAGAAGATGTCGGACACCAACTACCGAATTCGCCCCGACTCCAAAGGAAAAAAGGTTAGTTCACGTGAACCGCTTAAAAAGTGTAACGCACCCCCAAAAAGCAAACTGTACGACTCTGTCACAGATAAGACTTCAAATCCGTCAGATGAAACCGCACTCACCCATTATGGAAATAGTACAGGGATACACTCGGATATAGCGGAACAAGCTTTTCAGAGTTTGGACGAAGCATCGTCCAAGGGAAGAACAAACACCCCACAAGCTAGGTCACCGTGCTTAGCTAACAACTCGATACCACACATATTAGAGGACGCTTCGCTTTGGCTTGACACTAATTACCTAGATCTAGCTGAAAACGAGGTCTTGTCCCAAGTACAGTCTTGCTCCGATGATTTAGAGTTTAGACCAACTTCATACCACCAAAAGCAAATAGATCAATGGGGAAACCAACAGGCGCATCCAAGCAACGCCCCGCCCGAACGCGTCGACCCCCGACCGACTACGGTTTTGAGACAAATTCGTACACAACAACTTATTTAAAAAAAAAAAAAAAAAAAAAAAATATTTTTTTGGTTTCTCTTTCTATGTTTAAGTGAAGGTTTTATTTGCATTCTATTTGCATTTTTTTTTATATAGCGTTTTTTTTTTTCTATTTTTAAGTGAAGGTTTTATTTGCATTTTTTTTTATATAGCGTGTTTTTTTTCTATTATTAATAAAATTTCATTTTCTATTATTTTCAAGAAAATTACGCCTCAAACAACCGTACAATTCGTAACAATCGAAGAACCAAAAAGGAAATGGACACTGCTCTGGTACCACTGGAAGTGAGAATCGACCAAGTTCGTGACGACTTCAAGCAAAAAAACACCATCAAGGAGTTTATTTTAAACAATGGTGGTCGCGAGCGCGGGGGACTCGCTAGGTTCCGTACTGTGGAGCACCGGAAGAAACTCTCGATTTTCGTGTCCATGAAGCGAATCTACGAGAACAAGTGGCTTTTCGACATGCTCCGGTCCACACCAATCGAGGGAAGAATCCTCACCCTCTGGGCCGAGGAAGAGGTCGAGGTTTTACGACCCAGGGAGCACATTACGCCACCTAAGGAGCCTCCAGTGAAGACGTCAAGTCAAGCTACGCTGAAGACACCCACCATCTCGGCCCAGAACGACAATGTCATTCACCACCAAAACCCCCATCCCGAACCACCAACAATAAACATATATCCGAAAGTGGTGGTGAAAGTGGACACTGAGTCTCTGATATCCAGACTTGGATTAGGCAGAGCCAGACTGTATCGCCCCGTCTCCGCCCTTACATTGCCAACTCCAAGGGCGGGTCCCTCCGCACCTTCCCAGGAATCGGCTCTACAAACAGACAGTGAGGAGGAGGGCCGCACATTTGCCGACGTCAAATAAAATTTTTTTTTTTCTTTCATTAATTTTTCATTTTTTTTTTCTTTGAAGATTATCTTTTTTTTCTCTTATTTTGTTTATGTTATTATTTTTGTTATTATTTGTATTTTTGTTTTGTTTAGTTGAGGTCGGACGCTATAGCTGAAGAGTTACAGTGCCACCCTCAACATCGGGAGATGTCTCTCATGTAAAGAGGGAGCAATGTAACACCACACTCAACCCGGTCCCCGCCTCGACATGTTTAAATATATTTTTCCTTTCTTGATATTATTAAGTTTAGTTTTAGTTTTAGTTTTTTTGTTTAAATAAAAGAATTACAGAACTTTGTTCTTTTTTGTTTTATTTAATAGCTCACGCTATTAAAATACATTTAATAAAAATAGATAAAAATCAAGTATTAAAAATCAAAATCTTTGGTTTCTTTTTAGAGAAGGCAAGTACCAAGCCCGATATTTCTAGATAATTAAAGTACTATTTTAGCACATTTATTGAGCCATTGCAGCTGAGCAAGAATGTAGGGATTTTTTTGAGAAATACAAGCAAGAAAATGATTCTGAATATAATCTTTCCCAAAATTTATATCGCTGTCAAATAAAGTTACTATTCCACATTATACTCAAGATAGGAAATTAATTTTTGTATTTGACGAAGCTAATAGTTTGTAAGATGTAAAAAGCAATGGTCGTTCCAATTTTTTCCTCATAAGAAGCATTTCATCTGATTTAAAGCCAAACAAATTTGTTTTATTTTTGGACACATTTTCACACTTAAGCGAGTTTATGCCACCGATTTTCGAGGATCCATAAAAACGAGTTTTTTCAGATTGATTAAAAGTATTCGAGCCAATTTATCTTCTACTAAATTGGGCTTTGTTTTTTAAAAGCGACTCAAGACACAGTCATATTTGAAAACATGTGTTTGTTTGGCAGAGCTTCGTGGGGCTCATGGATGCATAAACGTACAAACTCAAATGGAAAATACAAATCTTTTTATCATCTAGCTGATTTTAAGCTCATTTCAAAATCGTTTGAAAATTTTTGCTTTGAACAAAAGGCCTAAGAGGATTAAATAAATTTGAGAAAGTATTGATTGAGCGAATTATTATTTATTAAAGTTATGCCATTTTTATTAAAAACTCTCATTTATTTTTTGGGTGGTGAAGTTTCCTTCAATTCGATCGTTTCAATTGGAGAAAATTGTAAGGGAGCAAAAAGGTCTGGTAGACCTTTTAGTATCTTAGAATGTGTTAACTATGGGCCCTACCTTTCCTGCGAACCCTAGATAATAATTTAGGTACCCTCTCACTCTCATGAGGGTCCTACCTTTACAGTCATAGAAGAGGAGATACTCTGACATGTCTTTTACAAATTTTGTAGCTTCCCTGCTACGTGTTATGCCCTGCCCATCCCAGTTCGCTCCAAGGAAACTTAGTGTTTTTACCGGGTTTAGAACTGACTTAAACGTATTAAGCACCCAACCAGATTTCCTGAGTTTTGCCCTAAGCACATCCAGAAGTATTTGGAGCTTTCTTCTGTCTGGGTGCGCGATTATCAGGTCGTCCAGGTGCCCGTAAGTAAACTGTGTGTATTTCTTGATAAATTTCAAGACACAGTTTAAGAGCATTTGCTGGATATAGGGTGCAATGTTTAAGCCAAAGGGCATTCTATTAAAGTTATAGAACTCACCCCCGTAGCCAAATGTGGTTACGAATTTACTTTTGGGGTGTAGTTCAATATTGAAGAACGCCTGCTTGAAATCTATCTTTGAGTACCATAAGTGTTTTGGCCAGTTAATGTCCTGGACCACTTGGTACAAAGATTTCAAAGCAAATTTTGGCGCCTCTATAACTTTAGTGAGCGCCGAAAAGTCGGCTATTGGTCTCACTTTGGAGCCGGGTCTCCTTACTAAAAAGAAGGTCCCACAGTAACGTGGTCTAGAAGTATAACTAGGTGAGCTAGAAATTGGTACAACGTTTTTAGACTTAAATGTAAAAAATAAAAAATTATTCTCCACTTTTAAAGCTTTTTTTTTGATTATTGTCATTTTACAGTAAATTAATTATAGCGTTGTCAATTTACCGTGAGCCCAAGTGACCAAACAAATGTTGCTATTTCTGTTGCTTTCTAGGGAAGGCAAGCAGAAAACTTTTTCGGCAAGCAGAAAACTTTTTTTTTTTTTGATTTTGTTTCTTGATTAACAAAATCAAAGTTACAAATTATGGTGGGAAGAAAAATTTTTTTAATTTATTCCTGGATAAAATGAATTACAGATTTCAATTATTTTGTTAGATTTTGAGAAACTTACCGTATAAAAAGTTGTATGATTTTTCAGGCCACATCTTGAGTTTTTAAAAAAAATTGACAAAAAAATTGACCAGAATTTAGGCCAGAGAGAGCTTCCTTACAAATAGAGACGTAATCGCTTGTAAAAAATTACCGACAAAAGTTGTCAATGCGAAATCTAAAAATGAATTTTTTATTTATTATTAACATAAGTATATTCTTATGAGGGATTTATGTTAAAATCTGACAGCTACCATAGCAAGGCTACATGAAGTTATTTTTTGCAGATTTTTGCAGATTTTTCCTTTAAATAATTATCAAAATATGTAAAAAAACAAAAATGTACCTCTGCATTAACTTATTTGAGAAATAACAATTTCATAATTACAAATTTATAAGATTATTTTGGGCATCAGAAATTGATTATAAACCTTTAAAATGAGCTTTTTTTATATTTGATTTAATATTTTACAATTTGTTTATCCATTCAAACATATTTAAATTGTTTTCCATGAGATGAATCCAATAAAACACTAAGCTATTTGAAAAAGAGGATACCGAACTGTTTCTTGAGATATCTAGACTGAAATTGTCAAATTCTTGGTTAATTAATGTGTCACTTCTAGGATTCTATGTTGAAAATAAATTAATTGTTTGTCGTTTAATTCAGATCATATGAGGCGCTGATCTCTCCTGGTAGAACTGTATATTGCTATTGTCTGTCAACAATAGATAAGGCTGGCTTCGACTCGCCATTCCTAATACCCCAAAATCATTTTTTTTACCATCAGAACATTTCTTGAACTTAAACGTTCGCCCGTTTATTGTAGCTGATTCCGTTAATTCGTTGCTTTACGGTCACGTTCTTGTCGTAGCATTTCCATTTTTGTTTCTGTTAATTACAATTCAACCACCGCTAACATAAGTTTAGCATTTGAAGTTCAAAAAACAGTACTTGGGTTCTCAGACCGACGTTTAATTCGTAAGATAGAGAAGCATAGCTTTATTTATGCGAGTAACGAGCTCTTAAACTTCCATTAAAATATTCATGAAAAGTATTTTCAAGTAGTTTATGATTAAAGAACAATTGAAAGTTGTATAATATTAATAAAAAATTCAATTGTCAAATTAATAATGTGCAAATATGTAAAGTTTATTTTGTTGATAAACCAAAAATTCAATAAATAAAAATTAGATTGATTTCTTCTCGCATGTGTAGAGTCTATTGATGAACTTCGTAAAGAATTTTTCTAAAATAGTCCAGTAATCGATTTTAAATAACCATTCACGTTTGTTAATTTAACTCGTTCCTCGCAAATTCAGCATCTTTTGATAAAAGTTTGCTTCCGCGCTTCCAATTTAAATTAAGCAAATTGAAGTTCATAATCAAATGTTAATTTCAAATTAATATTTTTAGTTTTAGACTTAAAAAAAATGTTTTTTATCAATTTTTAAAAATAAATGACCAAACTTTTTTAAAAATGATTTTTTTAGTCTTTTATTTCGAAGAAAATTAAATGAATTTTTAACTAAAGTAAAAATGAAATCTTAATCATTTCTTAATTTAATAGTCTGATCACAGAAATACAAATAATATTCAATGAATGATTGAATATTTTTTTATCATTCATCGCTTGAAATCATGGGTTTAGTGGTTAAAGATTTAGTTATTTTGATTTAATCATTATTTTTTAAATAAAAACAATTATATTTCAAATTTGGTACAGTTTATTTGATTTGTTTTGAATTAAAATTTTGATTAAAAAAATTAAAAATATATTAATTAATATTCACAAATATAACTTAGAGTTGTGGAGCAATCTAAATTGCTATGATAGCATCCATTCTCAAAATAGATGCAATTCCTAGTTGAAAGAGGACACAGTGTTGAATTTACATTTTCGTCGGACGATGGTCGCCATTTATAGTCATCTGCGGAACCAGATCCCTGCCCATTGTTTGTCCCTTCACCATTTTGTCTTTTCACTTCCAGACAAATAAATGTTTGAATCAATGAAAATTAGTTTTTCTTCTGTTTCAATTGCGGCTATTTGGCTTCCTGAGCGAATCTAGAAAGATATTAAACTTAGAGGACAATTTAAAAAAAAATTCATGTAAATTTCATCAAAACTTGCTGTTTTTCTTATAAGATTCTAAAGAACCCAGAATCACCTCTTCCACTTAAAACTCAACTTATTGTGAACGATTCACTTAACAAACCATATAATTTAAGAAACAGTAATAAATTTTTTACTCCAGGAAGTCTAGGGTTCAACTCTTTTGGTGAATTAACATTTTCCTATTTTTTTCTAAATTTATCAACACTTTTACACTGAAAGATCTAGATTTAAATTTATCGCTTTTTAGACAAAGAAAAATTAATAATGTAAATCTACACTTTATTGAGTTTATTCAAATGTTTCCCAAATTTGACATAGATTACATCTATAATTTTCTTAATTATGTAAAATACAAAAAAAAAAAAAAAAAATAATAAACTAAATTAATGTCAAATCACCTTTCTCTCTCCTTATCTTTCTTCTTATTCTATTTTGTACTATTTATTTATATTTAAATTTATATTAAAACAGTTTGATTTATATAAAAAATCTATTTAATTTTTATTTTATATTTTTAATAAATGAGTGTGTTCACCATGTTCGCATGTAAGACTAATGTCTGCTCTGAACACATTGAAAAAAAAAATGAAAAAAAAAACAAAAAAACTTAGAGGACAATTTAAAAAAAAATTCATGTAAATTTCTTCAAAACTTGATGATAAAATATAATTTTTGATAAAATATAATATAACAGAGGGACAATAGTTTACCTCACTGACAAAAGCCCGAAAAACTTTGTTTTGATCTTATAAAATTTTGACTTAAGTGATAATTTACTTTCGTTTGGTGCTTTTTAACAAATACTCAATTAATAAAAAATGGAAAACAGAGCGTAGATAGTTTTTTAAACAACAAATATTATCTTAAGGATCATCATTTCTCAAACTTAAAGTCAGAATTCATAAAAAACACCCGTACGCTCTCACGGACACCAACACTAATAATAAAGTGAAAAGGTTTGAAAACGGTTGTTTAATAATAAAGAGTGACATGTCACTTTACAAGGAAAAAACTTTTCAAAAAAGCGCAATTTTACGCCCGTTTCATTTATAGTGACATTTAATTATAAACGAAAACCTGTCTAAAGTTACATGTCACTAAAGTTGAGTAAATAAGCTATTGTAACTTTCCGATAGTTTTACTTCGGACACTGCAGAGACCCTAAGTCAAGGCACAGTTCTCCAAAAGCAGAGAGTAACATTTCGTCATTTACCAATTTAAATATTTTCCTTATTTATACATTTTCCTCGCACAATTACTATTATTTTAAATTATTTGGATGATTTATTTTATCAAAAGACAAAAACGCTTATTGGAATTTTTATTTTTATTGTTTAGTTTAAAAAGAAAAATTAATATTCGCAAATATACCTAAGATCAACATCGTCATCCACATCATTTTGAAAACATTCAATATCAGGATCATAATTAAGCATTCGTTCATTGTCTACATAAAAATTAGGACACACTGTCGAATTTATGAGCTCATTTGAACCAAAATAAGTGTACCTATCACCACCATCTCTTCTCCCATTAATCCAATATTTATAGCCAGGATCTGCATTTTCAATTATAAAATCTAATACATCAAAATTCTTAATTTTAGCCAGCTAATTTTTTGAAAATAAAATAATAAAAAATCCTAAAAATTAAAAAAGATTACAGTGCAATCATCATCCACATCGTCGCCTTCTTTTTGACCAGTACTGAAATGATAACATAATCCTTCAGGATCAAAAAATATATCACCAGTATTACATTTTTTGCAAATTTGGGTAGCAGGTAGCCATCCTCCAGGTTCTTCACAAGTACATACTTGATTTATACACTTTGTCTTTTCGATGTTTGTTCGACACTCAAAGTCATTGCTGCATCCTTCAAGATACGCTTTGGCTACAACACATTGAGGAGACGCCAAACTAGCATCCCAGTACATTTCTTGTGTATTACTTCTCGGGCAATCGCAATAGTCCCTAACTGAATTGGTTGGACAATCGCATGAATAGTACCCTTGGTCAAAGCAAACAAGGCCTTCTGAGAGATTGCAGTCAGAATCAGAATCACATTCACCTTTGGTATAAGTTAATTCACACGAATTTTGACTGCTAGACCAAGTGTAAGAAGTCATGCATTTGCACATGTTTGTGCTTAAGTCACATTCAAGATGTAAATCACTTCGACAATGATGATTAGCTTCACACAGCCCAATTTCTGAACTTATTTTTTCGATGCAATTTTCTTCAAAATTTCAGTCTTTATAAATTATCATAAATTTAAAATAATAACTGCCAACATGTCGAATACTGACCCGTTCGAGTTATTAAAATCGAAAAAATGGCCATCAATAACTGGAGCGCCACAGCAATACGTGAAGGATCATCGTGACTGGATTAAGAGGCTAGCAGAAGAGGTTTTGGGATTAAAGAGCGTGGTTGAGAGCCTAAAAACAATGTGCTCCAATAACGAAACTACCATCAACGAGCTGAAGAATATGAACAAGGTTCAACAAAACACCATAACGGCGCTACGAGAGGAACTGGCCATGTCTTCATCGTCTCTTAAAAACGATCTTGAAGACAACATCAAGAAAACAGCAGAATATACTGCTAAGAACATCACTTTGGCCGAAGTGCTAAAGCGCGGATTGAATACCAAAAGTTCGGACTTTGAGATCAATCACGCTCTTGCGAACAGTAAATCGATACGGGAGAAAGAGAAAAGAGCGAATTACATCATGATTTTCGGCCTCAAGTACGACAATGACAAGCAAGCTGACGGGCAAGTCATGAACTTAGTTGGTGTCTTGAGTGTGAACTCGTGTCAGATCAAGCGAATAGTAAAATTTGCTGCTAAGAACTCGTACCAGACCCGCCCTCCACCGGTCCTTGTCGAGTCTGACAGCCCCAGCACCCGCGAGATTGCATTTAAATCAACACGTGCACTCAAAACTCATGAGCGATTTGTCGGTGTACAAGTGGCGCCCGACCTGACGCTCAGTGAACGCCTCGGCCTCAAACTTGAACACAACGCATGCGTCGAATTAAACAGTAAACTACCTGCGGATAGTCCTTTTGAGTGGCGTGTGCGCAATGGCGAGAAGACCAAGATTGATAAAAAAACATAGCGCTTTTACAAAACCAGCATAAGAGCTGAACCGTCAACCAACCAAATTGTTACTAACCATCTAACCAAGCCACAGTCCATTGATCAACATCACTGACATTTGTTCTGTAAGCTGCAAACAAAAGAGGTCATTGCCTCATTTGATCTCGATGAATCTGTAGAACAAAACAGATCCGAAACAATCAAAAAAACGGTGAACAATCCATAGAACAACTCAACCGACGCAACTTCGCTTAAGAATTTGAGCGACTCAGCTGTCTCCATTCGATCAGGAACGACCGTAGTATCAGTCAACAAGGCCTTGACCGACTCAACCCACTACAGTCTATCAGGAGCAACGAAAGCAAAAGTCAACATGACTATGACCGACTCAGCTGTCTCTAATCGACCTGTAGCAACCAAAGCAGAAGCCTTCGATGTTCTGAAAAACTCAACTGACTCCAGTCGACCCGGAGCAACCGAAGCTTCAGTTAACAAGACCTTGGCTAAATCAGTCGACTCCATCCATTCCGAAACGACTGAAGCAGCAGTCAACAAGAACTTGACAAACTCAACTGATCCCAGTCGATCTAGAATTACCAAATACCCAGTCAACAAGGCCTTGACAGGCTCAATCGACTCCAGTCAATCAGGAGCAACGAAAGCAGCACTCAACAAAACTATGATCGTCTCTAGACGACCCCGAGCAAACGAAGCTTCAGTTAACATGAACTTGACAAATTCAACAGAATTTCAGCCTATGTTTGATCAAAACGATATTTTTGAACCAAAAACAAATTGGGAATATGACTATAATCTAGCAGTAGAAGGATTCAACACAAAGTTAACGTTCCATGATTTATCATCGCTCCACAAAACAAAATGGGTAAACGACAACATAATTGATTTTTATTTTAACCTTATTATTTCTCTTTCTACTTCTGAAAATTGTTTTTTCTCATTCTCAGCATCTCTTTTCTCTTTATATGTTAAAAATGGTAAGTACAGACTAAAACTCAATAAAGTAAGTAAATACAATTTTATAATTATTCCAACTTGCTTTATGAATCACTGGCGGCTAATAATTCTTGATTTCTCAAAATCAACAATAATCTTATATGACTCTCTAGGAATAAACAGCAACACTTATTATCAGGAGGTAAACAAATTTTTAACATTAATACTAAAGGATCTTAACCTGATTATAGATAACTGGTGTTACTCTAATGTTTCTTTTCCAATTCAGACAAACCTGTATGACTGTGGTATTTTCATTTGTCTTTTTTTTCGATATTTTATCCATATTAACCTTTAAACAGGATCAAATAGATGCCTTTCGTAAGTTAATTTTTCATGAAATTATCTCTAAAGGTCTTCTCTCTATTAAAGGAATCGATAATTCATTTACTACCTCATGTTCTTTATGATTAAATCCAGAAAAATTAAACCCATCATTAAGATTAATTAGTTCCGACTTTGTTAACGATCTTATAGAAGTAACTAAAGCGACAGGCAATTTTTCTATTCTCCATTTCAATGTTAACAGATTTTTTAATAAAAGAGACCAAATATTCTCAGTCCTAAACTTAAGAATATTTGATATAGTGATGCTCAATGAAACATTTCTAAATGATTTTATCCACCCTTTATCCTCTCTTAAACATTCTTTCTACAATATCATACGTCTCGATAGAGAAAATGAAGAAGGCGGAGGTGTTCTCGTCTATGTTCGATACGAATACACTATAAGGAAAACAAAAATTTTACCATCAATCGAAAGTATTTATCTTCAAATTTACTTAAAAAAAATGTGCTTTAATTTTCTCTCATGCTATAAAGCCCCAAACAGATATATTAATGATAGTGATTACCTTGATAAAATTGGAAATTTCCTCTTAACCATAAACATCGAAGATCCCCTTTTTCTTATTGGTGATTTTAATATAGATTCTTTAAAAAAAAATGAAATCTTAAAATGTTTTCTTTCAAGTTACGGATTAAAAAACTTCGTTTTAGGTCCAACTAGAGTCACAACCAAATTTTTTCAGAAGGAAAAAAAATTAATAACAAGTGTTTCTCAAATAGATCTCGTACTGCATAACCAAAATCTAATAAAATCGACTTCATCCATTGATACTTCTATAAGTGATCATAGAATGTTGGTTATCACGCTTGACATTTCCTCAATTAAAAGCACCTCCGTGTTCAGATCTGTGAGAAATCTTTCTGAGAATAATCTTTATAAAATCTCAGAGAAAATCTCTCACCATGACTTCAAATCTCAATCTTTTTATTTAACTTTATCTTCATTTGATCTACCTAATGATTAATGGAACTCCCTTAAGAACTCAATTTTAAGTATAGTAGATTCCATTGCACCAATAAAAAATGTTAAAATTGATAAAAGAAATTCTATTAGCCCATGGTCAGATAATGAAATTAATTCTCTTTCTAAATCACGGGATGGTTTTTATAAGTCTTGGAAAAACACACATGATCGCTCTTATTATTTATCGTATGTAGAAGCAAAAAAGCGAATAAAAACTTTGACCGAACAAAAATTAGTCCTTTATTTCAAAGATAAAAAATTAAATGATTTTCAAAATTCCAAAAAATTTTATGAATTCTATAGATCAACAATAAAATTAAAGTCTGACAAGCAAAATAGTATCATTCCGAACTTCATTATCAAAGGTAATAACTCTGCATCTGAGGCCTCAGAAATTAGCAAGCTAATGAATCATTTTTTCACTGATATAAAATCAGATTCATTATCTGATTTAAGGACCTGTATTACTTTCATAAATGAAACATTTAATGAACTCTCTAACATGTGTCCCTTTAGTAATTTAAAAGAAAAAACTTTTGATTTTCATTTAATATCGGTCGATTCTGTTGTTAAATTGATTAGTAATTTGAACCCCAACAATGGTCCTGGAATCTCAGATATTTCAGTCAAAATCTTTAAGGATTCAGCAGCAATTCTTGGTCCAGTGGTAACTGAACTTATCAATGATTGTATTAATTATTGCAGAGTGCCTGATGAATGGAAATGCGCAATAGTAACAGCTATATACAAAAATAAAGGTCCAATCGAAATCATCAACAACTACAGAGGAATTTCCGTACAACCTGTAATATCAAAAATTTTTGAAAAGATTATAGCATCACAATTATCTCTATACTTGACCACCAATAAAATTCTATTTCCATGCCAGTATGGATTCCGCGAAGATCACTCCTGTGAAACGGCCTTGCATGAACTTATTTCACAAATTAACGCATCACGTAACAAAAGATATATTACACTTCTCTTGTTTATTGACTTTCGCAAGGCTTTCGACTTGGTAGACCCAAATCTCTTACTTAGCAAATTAAAGAGAATAGGGCTTAGCGAAAACGCTCTTGAACTTATCAAAAATTATTTCTCTGGAAGAAAACAAGCGGTTTCCTTCGGTGGCACTCTTTCTGAATTCTCAAAAATAGACCTTGGAGTTCCACAGGGCAGTGTGTTAGGTCCTCTTTTCTTTCTAATTTTCATAAATGACCTAGCTTTTTTTCTTAAAAATCATGACATAAACTGTAAAATATTTGCTGATGATACCACAATCAATTTCTGTAGTTCAAATTTAAAGGATTTAATAGACAACTTCAGAAATTGCTTAGAACTAGTATACAAATGGTGCTCGTTTAATCGTCTCGATATCAACTGGGATAAAACTAAAATAATGATTATCCATAACAAAAAAAACATAGTAATGCCAGCATCATTTTCTTTTAGATCATTCGAAATCGAGGTTGTACCTGAATTCAAGCTTTTAGGTGTTATAATAGATAATAAATTAAACTTTACTAGTCACGTTAACAATCTAAAAGCTACTATTAATAAAAAGCTAAACTCAATTAAGCAATTATTCTTTCTTTCAAAACTAGTAAAAATACAATTCTTTAAAACGTTCATCTTGCCCCACTTTGATTATTGTTTATCACTAACCATCTATTTCTCCAAGCCTGCTATTCAATCTCTATCAAATTCATATTATATTTCGCTTTTCAAATTGATTCACTTCAAAGCCCAAGTTAATTATCTTAATGATTTCAATACAATAAATAATAATCTTGAAATTCTAGGTCTTTACGGATTTCAACATAGGCTGATCATTAAGCTTTGCTGTTTTTCTTATAAGATTCTAAAGAACCCAGAATCACCTCTTCCACTTAAAACTCAACTTATTGTGAACGATTCACTTAACAAACCATATAATTTAAGAAACAGTAATAAATTTTTTACTCCAGGAAGTCTAGGGTTCAACTCTTTTGGTGAATTAACATTTTCCTATTTTTTTTCTAAATTTATCAACACTTTTACACTGAAAGATCTAGATTTAAATTTATCGCTTTTTAGACAAAGAAAAATTAATAATGTAAATCTACACTTTATTGAGTTTATTCAAATGTTTCCCAAATTTGACATAGATTACATCTATAATTTTCTTAATTATGTAAAATACAAAAAAAAAAAAAAAAAATAATAAACTAAATTAATGTCAAATCACCTTTCTCTCTCCTTATCTTTCTTCTTATTCTATTTTGTACTATTTATTTATATTTAAATTTATATTAAAACAGTTTGATTTATATAAAAAATCTATTTAATTTTTATTTTATATTTTTAATAAATGAGTGTGTTCACCATGTTCGCATGTAAGACTAATGTCTGCTCTGAACACATTGAAAAAAAAAATGAAAAAAAAAAAAAAAAAACTTAGAGGACAATTTAAAAAAAAATTCATGTAAATTTCTTCAAAACTTGATGATAAAATATAATTTTTGATAAAATATAATATAACAGAGGGACAATAGTTTACCTCACTGACAAAAGCCCGAAAAACTTTGTTTTGATCTTATAAAATTTTGACTTAAGTGATAATTTACTTTCGTTTGGTGCTTTTTAACAAATACTCAATTAATAAAAAATGGAAAACAGAGCGTAGATAGTTTTTTAAACAACAAATATTATCTTAAGGATCATCATTTCTCAAACTTAAAGTCAGAATTCATAAAAAACACCCGTACGCTCTCACGGACACCAACACTAATAATAAAGTGAAAAGGTTTGAAAACGGTTGTTTAATAATAAAGAGTGACATGTCACTTTACAAGGAAAAAACTTTTCAAAAAGCGCAATTTTACGCCCGTTTCATTTATAGTGACATTTAATTATAAACGAAAACCTGTCTAAAGTTACATGTCACTAAAGTTGAGTAAATAAGCTATTGTAACTTTCCGATAGTTTTACTTCGGACACTGCAGAGACCCTAAGTCAAGGCACAGTTCTCCAAAAGCAGAGAGTAACATTTCGTCATTTACCAATTTAAATATTTTCCTTATTTATACATTTTCCTCGCACAATTACTATTATTTTAAATTATTTGGATGATTTATTTTATCAAAAGACAAAAACGCTTATTGGAATTTTTATTTTTATTGTTTAGTTTAAAAAGAAAAATTAATATTCGCAAATATACCTAAGATCAACATCGTCATCCACATCATTTTGAAAACATTCAATATCAGGATCATAATTAAGCATTCGTTCATTGTCTACATAAAAATTAGGACACACTGTCGAATTTATGAGCTCATTTGAACCAAAATAAGTGTACCTATCACCACCATCTCTTCTCCCATTAATCCAATATTTATAGCCAGGATCTGCATTTTCAATTATAAAATCTAATACATCAAAATTCTTAATTTTAGCCAGCTAATTTTTTGAAAATAAAATAATAAAAAATCCTAAAAATTAAAAAAGATTACAGTGCAATCATCATCCACATCGTCGCCTTCTTTTTGACCAGTACTGAAATGATAACATAATCCTTCAGGATCAAAAAATATATCACCAGTATTACATTTTTTGCAAATTTGGGTAGCAGCTAGCCATCCTCCAGGTTCTTCACAAGTACATACTTGATTTATACACTTTGTCTTTTCGATGTTTGTTCGACACTCAAAGTCATTGCTGCATCCTTCAAGATACGCTTTGGCTACAACACATTGAGGAGACGCCAAACTAGCATCCCAGTACATTTCTTGTGTATTACTTCTCGGGCAATCGCAATAGTCCCTAACTGAATTGGTTGGACAATCGCATGAATAGTACCCTTGGTCAAAGCAAACAAGGCCTTCTGAGAGATTGCAGTCAGAATCAGAATCACATTCACCTTTGGTATAAGTTAATTCACACGAATTTTGACTGCTAGACCAAGTGTAAGAAGTCATGCATTTGCACATGTTTGTGCTTAAGTCACATTCAAGATGTAAATCACTTCGACAATGATGATTAGCTTCACACAGCCCAATTTCTGAACTTATTTTTTCGATGCAATTTTCTTCAAAATTTCAGTCTTTATAAATTATCATAAATTTAAAATAATAACTGCCAACATGTCGAATACTGACCCGTTCGAGTTATTAAAATCGAAAAAATGGCCATCAATAACTGGAGCGCCACAGCAATACGTGAAGGATCATCGTGACTGGATTAAGAGGCTAGCAGAAGAGGTTTTGGGATTAAAGAGCGTGGTTGAGAGCCTAAAAACAATGTGCTCCAATAACGAAACTACCATCAACGAGCTGAAGAATATGAACAAGGTTCAACAAAACACCATAACGGCGCTACGAGAGGAACTGGCCATGTCTTCATCGTCTCTTAAAAACGATCTTGAAGACAACATCAAGAAAACAGCAGAATATACTGCTAAGAACATCACTTTGGCCGAAGTGCTAAAGCGCGGATTGAATACCAAAAGTTCGGACTTTGAGATCAATCACGCTCTTGCGAACAGTAAATCGATACGGGAGAAAGAGAAAAGAGCGAATTACATCATGATTTTCGGCCTCAAGTACGACAATGACAAGCAAGCTGACGGGCAAGTCATGAACTTAGTTGGTGTCTTGAGTGTGAACTCGTGTCAGATCAAGCGAATAGTAAAATTTGCTGCTAAGAACTCGTACCAGACCCGCCCTCCACCGGTCCTTGTCGAGTCTGACAGCCCCAGCACCCGCGAGATTGCATTTAAATCAACACGTGCACTCAAAACTCATGAGCGATTTGTCGGTGTACAAGTGGCGCCCGACCTGACGCTCAGTGAACGCCTCGGCCTCAAACTTGAACACAACGCATGCGTCGAATTAAACAGTAAACTACCTGCGGATAGTCCTTTTGAGTGGCGTGTGCGCAATGGCGAGAAGACCAAGATTGATAAAAAAACATAGCGCTTTTACAAAACCAGCATAAGAGCTGAACCGTCAACCAACCAAATTGTTACTAACCATCTAACCAAGCCACAGTCCATTGATCAACATCACTGACATTTGTTCTGTAAGCTGCAAACAAAAGAGGTCATTGCCTCATTTGATCTCGATGAATCTGTAGAACAAAACAGATCCGAAACAATCAAAAAAACGGTGAACAATCCATAGAACAACTCAACCGACGCAACTTCGCTTAAGAATTTGAGCGACTCAGCTGTCTCCATTCGATCAGGAACGACCGTAGTATCAGTCAACAAGGCCTTGACCGACTCAACCCACTACAGTCTATCAGGAGCAACGAAAGCAAAAGTCAACATGACTATGACCGACTCAGCTGTCTCTAATCGACCTGTAGCAACCAAAGCAGAAGCCTTCGATGTTCTGAAAAACTCAACTGACTCCAGTCGACCCGGAGCAACCGAAGCTTCAGTTAACAAGACCTTGGCTAAATCAGTCGACTCCATCCATTCCGAAACGACTGAAGCAGCAGTCAACAAGAACTTGACAAACTCAACTGATCCCAGTCGATCTAGAATTACCAAATACCCAGTCAACAAGGCCTTGACAGGCTCAATCGACTCCAGTCAATCAGGAGCAACGAAAGCAGCACTCAACAAAACTATGATCGTCTCTAGACGACCCCGAGCAAACGAAGCTTCAGTTAACATGAACTTGACAAATTCAACAGAATTTCAGCCTATGTTTGATCAAAACGATATTTTTGAACCAAAAACAAATTGGGAATATGACTATAATCTAGCAGTAGAAGGATTCAACACAAAGTTAACGTTCCATGATTTATCATCGCTCCACAAAACAAAATGGGTAAACGACAACATAATTGATTTTTATTTTAACCTTATTATTTCTCTTTCTACTTCTGAAAATTGTTTTTTCTCATTCTCAGCATCTCTTTTCTCTTTATATGTTAAAAATGGTAAGTACAGACTAAAACTCAATAAAGTAAGTAAATACAATTTTATAATTATTCCAACTTGCTTTATGAATCACTGGCGGCTAATAATTCTTGATTTCTCAAAATCAACAATAATCTTATATGACTCTCTAGGAATAAACAGCAACACTTATTATCAGGAGGTAAACAAATTTTTAACATTAATACTAAAGGATCTTAACCTGATTATAGATAACTGGTGTTACTCTAATGTTTCTTTTCCAATTCAGACAAACCTGTATGACTGTGGTATTTTCATTTGTCTTTTTTTTCGATATTTTATCCATATTAACCTTTAAACAGGATCAAATAGATGCCTTTCGTAAGTTAATTTTTCATGAAATTATCTCTAAAGGTCTTCTCTCTATTAAAGGAATCGATAATTCATTTACTACCTCATGTTCTTTATGATTAAATCCAGAAAAATTAAACCCATCATTAAGATTAATTAGTTCCGACTTTGTTAACGATCTTATAGAAGTAACTAAAGCGACAGGCAATTTTTCTATTCTCCATTTCAATGTTAACAGATTTTTTAATAAAAGAGACCAAATATTCTCAGTCCTAAACTTAAGAATATTTGATATAGTGATGCTCAATGAAACATTTCTAAATGATTTTATCCACCCTTTATCCTCTCTTAAACATTCTTTCTACAATATCATACGTCTCGATAGAGAAAATGAAGAAGGCGGAGGTGTTCTCGTCTATGTTCGATACGAATACACTATAAGGAAAACAAAAATTTTACCATCAATCGAAAGTATTTATCTTCAAATTTACTTAAAAAAAATGTGCTTTAATTTTCTCTCATGCTATAAAGCCCCAAACAGATATATTAATGATAGTGATTACCTTGATAAAATTGGAAATTTCCTCTTAACCATAAACATCGAAGATCCCCTTTTTCTTATTGGTGATTTTAATATAGATTCTTTAAAAAAAAATGAAATCTTAAAATGTTTTCTTTCAAGTTACGGATTAAAAAACTTCGTTTTAGGTCCAACTAGAGTCACAACCAAATTTTTTCAGAAGGAAAAAAAATTAATAACAAGTGTTTCTCAAATAGATCTCGTACTGCATAACCAAAATCTAATAAAATCGACTTCATCCATTGATACTTCTATAAGTGATCATAGAATGTTGGTTATCACGCTTGACATTTCCTCAATTAAAAGCACCTCCGTGTTCAGATCTGTGAGAAATCTTTCTGAGAATAATCTTTATAAAATCTCAGAGAAAATCTCTCACCATGACTTCAAATCTCAATCTTTTTATTTAACTTTATCTTCATTTGATCTACCTAATGATTAATGGAACTCCCTTAAGAACTCAATTTTAAGTATAGTAGATTCCATTGCACCAATAAAAAATGTTAAAATTGATAAAAGAAATTCTATTAGCCCATGGTCAGATAATGAAATTAATTCTCTTTCTAAATCACGGGATGGTTTTTATAAGTCTTGGAAAAACACACATGATCGCTCTTATTATTTATCGTATGTAGAAGCAAAAAGCGAATAAAAACTTTGACCGAACAAAAATTAGTCCTTTATTTCAAAGATAAAAAATTAAATGATTTTCAAAATTCCAAAAATTTTATGAATTCTATAGATCAACAATAAAATTAAAGTCTGACAAGCAAAATAGTATCATTCCGAACTTCATTATCAAAGGTAATAACTCTGCATCTGAGGCCTCAGAAATTAGCAAGCTAATGAATCATTTTTTCACTGATATAAAATCAGATTCATTATCTGATTTAAGGACCTGTATTACTTTCATAAATGAAACATTTAATGAACTCTCTAACATGTGTCCCTTTAGTAATTTAAAAGAAAAAACTTTTGATTTTCATTTAATATCGGTCGATTCTGTTGTTAAATTGATTAGTAATTTGAACCCCAACAATGGTCCTGGAATCTCAGATATTTCAGTCAAAATCTTTAAGGATTCAGCAGCAATTCTTGGTCCAGTGGTAACTGAACTTATCAATGATTGTATTAATTATTGCAGAGTGCCTGATGAATGGAAATGCGCAATAGTAACAGCTATATACAAAAATAAAGGTCCAATCGAAATCATCAACAACTACAGAGGAATTTCCGTACAACCTGTAATATCAAAAATTTTTGAAAAGATTATAGCATCACAATTATCTCTATACTTGACCACCAATAAAATTCTATTTCCATGCCAGTATGGATTCCGCGAAGATCACTCCTGTGAAACGGCCTTGCATGAACTTATTTCACAAATTAACGCATCACGTAACAAAAGATATATTACACTTCTCTTGTTTATTGACTTTCGCAAGGCTTTCGACTTGGTAGACCCAAATCTCTTACTTAGCAAATTAAAGAGAATAGGGCTTAGCGAAAACGCTCTTGAACTTATCAAAAATTATTTCTCTGGAAGAAAACAAGCGGTTTCCTTCGGTGGCACTCTTTCTGAATTCTCAAAAATAGACCTTGGAGTTCCACAGGGCAGTGTGTTAGGTCCTCTTTTCTTTCTAATTTTCATAAATGACCTAGCTTTTTTTCTTAAAAATCATGACATAAACTGTAAAATATTTGCTGATGATACCACAATCAATTTCTGTAGTTCAAATTTAAAGGATTTAATAGACAACTTCAGAAATTGCTTAGAACTAGTATACAAATGGTGCTCGTTTAATCGTCTCGATATCAACTGGGATAAAACTAAAATAATGATTATCCATAACAAAAAAAACATAGTAATGCCAGCATCATTTTCTTTTAGATCATTCGAAATCGAGGTTGTACCTGAATTCAAGCTTTTAGGTGTTATAATAGATAATAAATTAAACTTTACTAGTCACGTTAACAATCTAAAAGCTACTATTAATAAAAAGCTAAACTCAATTAAGCAATTATTCTTTCTTTCAAAACTAGTAAAAATACAATTCTTTAAAACGTTCATCTTGCCCCACTTTGATTATTGTTTATCACTAACCATCTATTTCTCCAAGCCTGCTATTCAATCTCTATCAAATTCATATTATATTTCGCTTTTCAAATTGATTCACTTCAAAGCCCAAGTTAATTATCTTAATGATTTCAATACAATAAATAATAATCTTGAAATTCTAGGTCTTTACGGATTTCAACATAGGCTGATCATTAAGCTTTGCTGTTTTTCTTATAAGATTCTAAAGAACCCAGAATCACCTCTTCCACTTAAAACTCAACTTATTGTGAACGATTCACTTAACAAACCATATAATTTAAGAAACAGTAATAAATTTTTTACTCCAGGAAGTCTAGGGTTCAACTCTTTTGGTGAATTAACATTTTCCTATTTTTTTCTAAATTTATCAACACTTTTACACTGAAAGATCTAGATTTAAATTTATCGCTTTTTAGACAAAGAAAAATTAATAATGTAAATCTACACTTTATTGAGTTTATTCAAATGTTTCCCAAATTTGACATAGATTACATCTATAATTTTCTTAATTATGTAAAATACAAAAAAAATAATAACCTAAAATAATGTCAAATCACCTTTCTCTCTCCTTTTCTTTCTTCTTATTCTATTTTGTACTATTTATTTATATTTAAATTTATATTAAAGCAGTTTGATTTATATAAAAATCTATTTAATTTTTATTTTATATTTTTAATAAATGAGTGTGTTCACCATGTTCGCATGTAAGACTAATGTCTGCTCTGAACACATTGAAAAAAAAATGAAAAAAAAAAAAACTTAGAGGACAATTTAAAAAAATTCATTTAAATTTATTCTAATCTTTATGATAAAATATAATTTTTGATAAAATATAATATAACAGAGGGACAATAGTTTACCTCACTGACAAAAGCCCGAAAAACTTTGTTTTGATCTTATAAAATTTTGACTTAAGTGATAATTTACTTTCGTTTGGTGCTTTTTAACAAATACTCAATTAATAAAAAATGGAAAACAGAGCGTAGATAGTTTTTTAAACAACAAATATTATCTTAAGGATCATCATTTCTCAAACTTAAAGTCAGAATTCATAAAAAACACCCGTACGCTCTCACGGACACCAACACTAATAATAAAGTGAAAAGGTTTGAAAACGGTTGTTTAATAATAAAGAGTGACATGTCACTTTACAAGGAAAAACTTTTCAAAAAAGCGCAATTTTACGCCCGTTTCATTTATAGTGACATTTAATTATAAACGAAAACCTGTCTAAAGTTACATGTCACTAAAGTTGAGTAAATAAGCTATTGTAACTTTCCGATAGTTTTACTTCGGACACTGCAGAGACCCTAAGTCAAGGCACAGTTCTCCAAAAGCAGAGAGTAACATTTCGTCATTTACCAATTTAAATATTTTCCTTATTTATACATTTTCCTCGCACAATTACTATTATTTTAAATTATTTGGATGATTTATTTTATCAAAAGACAAAAACGCTTATTGGAATTTTTATTTTTATTGTTTAGTTTAAAAAGAAAAATTAATATTCGCAAATATACCTAAGATCAACATCGTCATCCACATCATTTTGAAAACATTCAATATCAGGATCATAATTAAGCATTCGTTCATTGTCTACATAAAAATTAGGACACACTGTCGAATTTATGAGCTCATTTGAACCAAAATAAGTGTACCTATCACCACCATCTCTTCTCCCATTAATCCAATATTTATAGCCAGGATCTGCATTTTCAATTATAAAATCTAATACATCAAAATTCTTAATTTTAGCCAGCTAATTTTTTGAAAATAAAATAATAAAAAATCCTAAAAATTAAAAAAGATTACAGTGCAATCATCATCCACATCGTCGCCTTCTTTTTGACCAGTACTGAAATGATAACATAATCCTTCAGGATCAAAAAATATATCACCAGTATTACATTTTTTGCAAATTTGGGTAGCAGGTAGCCATCCTCCAGGTTCTTCACAAGTACATACTTGATTTATACACTTTGTCTTTTCGATGTTTGTTCGACACTCAAAGTCATTGCTGCATCCTTCAAGATACGCTTTGGCTACAACACATTGAGGAGACGCCAAACTAGCATCCCAGTACATTTCTTGTGTATTACTTCTCGGGCAATCGCAATAGTCCCTAACTGAATTGGTTGGACAATCGCATGAATAGTACCCTTGGTCAAAGCAAACAAGGCCTTCTGAGAGATTGCAGTCAGAATCAGAATCACATTCACCTTTGGTATAAGTTAATTCACACGAATTTTGACTGCTAGACCAAGTGTAAGAAGTCATGCATTTGCACATGTTTGTGCTTAAGTCACATTCAAGATGTAAATCACTTCGACAATGATGATTAGCTTCACACAGCCCAATTTCTGAACTTATTTTTTCGATGCAATTTTCATATAATGTGCTAAAGAAATAATCTCCTGAGCATTTGCATCCATCACTTGAGTCACAATACATCGGAATTATGCACATATCATCATATGTACAGCTGACAAACTCTCCAACTCGATCCACGCAATTAACACCATTAAAGTATTTTGAATCCGAACAAAGACCTTTATTTCATTTAAAAATATTCATTAATTTTAATTTTTAATAAACGGAATTATACAATGCTGGTAGTTTTTACAAATGGTTGCTTCTGAGTCTAGACACTGCTCATCTGAAGAGCAAGGAAGACTGTATCTCTTTTTGGCAACACATTCTTTCACAGTATCATCCCAGAAATACCTATTTTAAAAAATAAAATATCTCAGAAATTTTTTTGTTTTTAAGTTACGAAATAAAGATAAAATTACAGAGTGTTATCAATGCATTGACAGATTCCCAATGAACTACATTCCAAATTAATTCTAATCTTACATTGATCTCCATAACATGTTTCTCCATGAGTCAACCTATCAACACATTTACTTGATTCAGCATCCCAGTATTTAGTTGGAGCACATGAACAAATAGATCCAAAACAAATCATGTCTTGACTTGGATCACAGTTGTCTCTTGAAACACACTTTTCTCCGTATTTGGACAAATCGACACATTTATTTGTGTAATACTTGGGTGATTCACATTGGCATAGTTTATTTATGCATTTTAGATTTAGTTCTTTTGAACAAGACCTGTCTGCACAGGACTGTCCATAGATTGCATCTGGTTTAACACTGCCCATGGTTATCAAAGCCCCGGCGAAGAAAGCAATTAAGAAAATCATTACTGGAATGGAAAAATACACAATCCATCTTGGCACTTCAACTAAACCATTTTCATGTAGTTCCAGATTTCGAACAGCTTCAGATTTTTCAACTTTGTACTCAAATTGATAAAAGTGATCATCCAAATAACCATTAAGAATATAGGAACTAGGGTCAGCTAAAACATTTCGGACAAATTTTTCAGGTTCTTCCATTTTAGAATAAAAAAAAAATTTTTTTTTTTGGAAAGCTGGGATTTTTTTTTAAATAAGATTAATCTTTTACCTACAGAAACCTTATATTTTTCCATTAGATTAAATTTAACCACTGTTTCAATTAATTTTTTTCCGATATGTTTCAGAATAAATACAAAGGTTTCTTTAGATACCCAATTAAGTTGTTGTTTCTTTTTTTTTAAGCAAAGTTGATTAATTTTTAAAGCTTTTATTTTTCGTCAAACATAAAGTACCGATTTGATTTATTTCTTAAAACTGCACAAGGTTGGCTTTAAATTAAAATTTGAAGTATAATTATTTTAAAATTTAATTAAAAAAATCGATTCTTTTGACGCATTTAAATTAACTTAATTTTTTTCTTAAGCTTACCAAGATCAGTTTGTTAATGCAATAAAGTTTTATTTATTAATTTGGTTTTAGAAAAATTTATTTATCAAAGAAAAGATTTTGTTTTTATAAAATTTTTGTTCCTTTGTTTTTTTTGTGTCTTTTTTCAAATTTTATGATCTCTCTTACGATAATTAAACTCTAAAAGCAAAGCCTCTCATTTATCTTTCCTCTTGTTATTTATTTATTTATTTCATTTAGCTTATTTATTTCATTTATTAATACAGCGCCAATTCTGGCGTTGTATTAAAATTAAAAAATGTATAATTAAAATGTAAGACAAAAATAATGATACAAATTAGAAATAAAAACGAAATATAGAATTTTTCTGTTAATTTAGTTTCAATTAAAATAATAATTTTTAATTTGTAAATATAAGAGATTTAATTTTTGCATAATAAAAAACATTATAATTAAAGTTTTGGTTCTTTTTTTTTTAAATTCAAGGAGTTTTAGCACAGTACGGGGCTATGAAAGTTGTTTCAATTTGATTATTTTTAATTCAGAAAAGCTTGATTAACTTTTATACCACAAGAGATAATTTAGTTCTGTAAAACCCTTTTTTCAAGTAAATTTGCTTTATGCAGTTAAGTAAGTCTGCAAAAAATTCTGCATTTTTCACACCATCACAATATATTCTAAACAATTGTACAATCACCTTGCAGAGTTTTTGCGATCATGTGTTTTTAAATTGTGCAAAGTTGCTTAAAGATAAAGCATTCTATAGAACAAAACAATTTAGTAGTAGTAGTAATTTCTTTTAGTAAAAAAAGTCATTCCAGTTTTTCTGAATTGAAACTATCAAATTGAACAAAACTTGGCAACGCCGAACGAAAAGGTATTTATTGTCTGCGCCAAAGTTGTGTTTCGGGTTTTGAGGCTGCTATATCGAGCAAGGGAATATGGTTTACCCATCTAATTTTAAATTATTTAAGTAGCGATGATAGAATTTTAACATTTAAATAAAATAAATTTACTAATTTCAAAAAAAAAATTCCCAATAGAACTGGCTTTAGAGACAAAAAATAAATAAATTTGAAAATATTGATATTTTATTTCATCATTAATATTACTTTTTAATTAAAATTAATTAAATTTTTATTTGTTGAATTTAGTGAAACTTATTTTGTTTCATGTTGTTTCATTATCAAAGTTCAAAAAGCTGAATTTTGTCAATAATTAATTTTATGGTGTATTTTTTGTAAAGTTTGTTTGAAAATTCAAATTGATAATAACTTTAATTTTGTTTTAATTTTTTCTTTCGGGAAATTTATTCATATAAATTTCGTTTAATTAATTATTGATCTCTGAATAAATTGAAAGCGATTAATACTAAAAATTGATCCCCAATTAATCTAATGGTCTCAAAATATCATTTAACGATCTACAAAATAAAAATTAAATCTCTTGTTATTTTAAATTAATGTATCACCTTTCATTACAAAAATTTTCTCTAATTTGTTTTAATTTTATTTTTAATTTTTTAATTTTATCCTAAGGGTGCTTTAGCTTTGTACATCTAAACAAATCAATAAAGTTTTTGAAAAACTTCTGTTTAAATCTGAAATAAAAAAATTTAAAAAATTTTAAAATCCAAGTTGACAAATCTGAAGTTGTTTATTGCTTATTGTATTATTAAAGAGAAATTCCAAATGCACCTTGAGTATAATATTATTATTCTTTAAAAAAAATATTTAAAATTGAAAAAAATCTTCAAGTTTTGATCAATATTTTCAAGTAATTTATTCAACTGCAACTAAATGCATCATTAAAAAAAATTAGTAAAAAGATTGAATTTACAAAAATAAATCGGGTTAATAATTCGAGATAATTTTTAAAAAAATTTTAATAATAAAAAACGTAGATTTAAAATTTTTGTGCATAGTTTCAATTATTTTGAGTATTTGTTTGATCATTTTTTAAATTAGATGTGTAATAGAAAGCAACTAGTGATTGTGTGGTCGGTGATAAAGGCATAGATAATGATCGTTGTATTGGGATAGATATAATCGGATTGAGCTCAATATCTTCGATTAGATTTTCCAAAATTTTTGCTTTTTTATTTTGACTTAGCTTTTTTAGTCTACGTTTTAACAAAGGATTTTCAGCTGATTCAATATTTTTTATATTCAATATTTTATCATCATTAATTCTCATTTCGCCTAATGCTTGACCCATACTCAAGTCAATTTCCTTCAAATTTATTGACTTGTCATTTAAAATTTTGATCGATCTTAATTTAGTCCTTGGCAAATTGAGACTATTCAGCATCCATCTGCTGTGCATTACTTGATCTATGTTGAGTCGCTTTTCTGGCACTGTTTCTAGCATACCTGAAATTAGCTCCTTGGCTTCGTCCGAGACTTGCAGCCAGTCCGAATCAGGAAAATTAAATTGACCTTTTTTTATTCTTTTTTTCATACCGGGAGAGATCGGATCACCATTGACACTGTAAAATGGAGGATAACCACAGCAAAGAATATACATTATTACTCCCAGAGACCAAATGTCACATGATATGTCATATTTTTCGAATAACAAAATTTCCGGTGGCACATAGTAAGGCGTAAAGCTTAAAATATTATTTTAACTTCTTTATTTGAAAATAAAATTATTTTAAAAATTAAAAATTTTAACTATCTTCAAATTTAACTTGATAAAGGCACCATTATGGATTTTTTCCAACAATTAATCATTTATTGATTATTTTTTTGAGTATCAGAAATTGTGTGGTGAATTATCAATATTATCAAATCCAATGTGAATGGCATTGGTAATATCGAAGATAAAATTAAAAAAAATTAGAATCAGTACAAAAAAGAATATTCAATTTACTATTAATTACATTATCAGTAAAAAAATGTGAAAATTGACTTCATTTTTTTTGATAAATTTAAGAAAATTGTTTAAAAAATTTTTGAAAAAAGCGTATTGAACGTGATAAAGAATTGTGAATGTAATAAAGTAATGTATCAAATACTTAAAAAAAAAGACATTGTGAATCAAAAAAAAAAGGAACAAAAATTTAAAACTTGTCAATTTTTCTTTAAACACCAAAAATTTTTAAGCTATTTAAAATTTATGACACAGAAATTTAAAATAAAAAAAATATTATTATTTTTAGCTTAAATTTTAAAAAGGAATTTTTTAACTTGTTTATTTCTGTTTATAAAAAAAACTTTTTTATGCAGTTTCGGTTTTTATTATTATAAAAATAAAGAAAAGTTTATTTGTTAAAAAAACATCCAGAGAATATATATAAAATCAAATTAAATTCTTTTCATTATTATTTTTATGTAATTTTCTAATTTTCATCAAAAACAAAATGTGAATGATTAGAAATTTTTTTAACATAAATTTAAATTGTTTGTATCATTAATTTGAAAATTTATTTATGATTTCATAAAATTACAAAATTCAAGTTCAAATTTTTAAATTAGAATAATTCAAAATTCCTTTCTTAGCCTGATCAGACTGGAACCTATTTTAGAAATCTTAAATGAACCCAAAAAGTTCATGATTCATGTATCATGATTATTTTAAGTTAAATACACGTCCTTACTATTTAATTATGAAATTCTTGAATATCAAAACAATAACTTAATCTAAAAAATTCTTATTTACTTTGGAGTATTGAGCCCCTTGCAGGCTTCTTTGGCAAAACCGAAATCACTTAATTTTATGATTGCATTTTCATCTTTAGATGTGAGTAGCAGATTTTCAGGCTTCAAATCTTCAAAAAACATCTATTAATAATTTATACCTTGGCAAGTAATTATCATACCTCTATGAGCAATTCCCATCTTGTGCAAATGACTAACTGCCGTACAAACTTGCTTCATAATTTTGGCAACCTCTTAACACCAAGCTCATAAAACAACAAAATTATAATTTTCTAAGCTTACCTTGTTCGGTGAATTTTTTCTTTTTCTTTAGTCTGTCAAATAGTTCACCCCCTTCCATGCTAAAATTAAATATTTAAAATCTAATTAAAAAAAAATAGTCCGTACTATTCCATAACTACCAGCAAATACTTCTTGCCATTTATTCTGTTTTCATACACGTTCACAATCTTAACTATGTGGTCACATGTTTGTGCTGATCGCCACTGTAGGTCTATCTCACGTCTCGCTTGCTTGCTATCTTCAAGCTTCTTCAGAGCGTATTTGCCTTTATCATTTCGATTGATTACTAAATAAACTTTGCCATTCATACCCTCACCAATACCCTTGGATATGATGTAATCATTTTCTATATTAGATGTTTTAGTTGACAAAATTCTGTTCGGTTTTCTTAAGCTTTGGTGTCTGTTCATACTAAGGCTACGCTTGCTCTTACAGCTTAAAAGTGCTTGATTACCCATTATTAAAATTTCTGACGAGGTTTTATTTAATAATCTTGTATTTATATAATAAACAGCGTTGTAATAATTACGTAATGTTGTTTATATATGCGTGGGCTATGATCTTTTTGTCTTAACTTTTTTAATTTTTGTAATTTTCAAATGGAATGAAATACTTTTGAGTAATAATAATGAGCCATTATTTATTAGTCAAACAGGTGAAAGTATACCAATGAATTATGAAAAAAATTTTTTTTTTCCAAATTTGGTCTGTTTCCGTCAAATTTGGGCAAACAAACAAAAATAATAATAAAAAATAGTAATTAAAATGTTTAAATCCCGGGGCTTTTAAATGATTGATTGATTAAATTGAGCAAAGAAAAAATGTATTTTAGATTCGCATAGCTGTAAGCCCTAGTATCGAAACGAGGCGTCTAAGTTTGTGACCTCGAATTTCAAATACTTTTTAATCTTTTTATAAATAGAATTCAACAAAAAAATTAATAAAGTTTTAAGACAAAGCGGCTTACAAAAATCTTCTGGTATTAAAGTGTGCTTTAAAAGATACCAAGAAAAAAATAAAAACAAGATGCGCTTTTTTTAATTTTTCCACTTTTTTATAATTACTTTAATTTTTTACACAATGCAATTCAAAGATATCGAATTATTCAAAAACGTGAGTCATTTTTTGTACTTTCTTTATTTGGCAAACGAGTGCCAACTCTTAGATTAAATCTTTCATAAAACATAAAATCATTTGAAAAGTTTAGAAGTAATTTTTTAAAAGTATAAAATTATATTCAGTATTTTATTTTTCAGGTTTTTAGGTTATAATGAATTTAGATAAAAAAATAGGAGTAAAAATGAAAAAATTTTATAACTTTTTTGCTTAAAAGCTCAAAATTAGCTCTTAAAATTGTGACAAAAATTACGCCTAATTTAAATTGAAAATCTACATTTAAAATTTTTAAGATTGTACTCTTAAATTTATTAATTTTTAATCATTATTGTCTTAAATTTTTACAACAACAACATAATCAAAATACAAAACCCCAAGGTTAATCCTGTTTTTAAGTCTAAAGCCTAATAAAACATTACTGTATGAATAAAAAATAGACTGGATTAAAATTTAAAAATAAAAAATGATATTTTTTTATTTTTTTTTTATTAAAAAATTTCTATTCTGTAATAAAAATTAACTTTTCAAACTTAAAAGATTGTTTTTGAAAATAAAGTAAACACAACTAGAATTTCAACACTCATTTTCAGCTTTTTCAGCATTAGTAGAACTACTTTCACCTTATTTTTTCTCAGTAAATTAATCTTTAATAATTTTATTCTAATTGTTGAATTCAATAAAATTTTTACAAAAAAAGATTTATCGTTATGACAAATTTAAACAATAGAACAAAATTTGTGTCAATTTTAGTATTTATTTTTCTCCTAATTTCAAAATTGTGGTGTGCATTTTCAGAAAATTTCAGAGTATTTGCAGAATCTCGGTTTTAGAAAAATCAGAAAATTTAATTAAATGCCATTCAATTTTAGCGGTTCACTTTGTAGTCGTTATTTTCTTTTTAATATAAAAATTAAAGATAATACAATAAAAAAACATAAATAAGTGATCGAATCCTTTACTCTCAACTAATTTATTAAAATTATAAGTCTTATAATTTTTTTAATAATTTTTCTAGTCGGATAAAACAGATCTTTAACTAGCGAAAATTTCTCAAAAAGTAATTATCAGACTAGAAAAAAATATTTTTGATAAACTAGAATTAAATTGAATTTTAGAATTGAAAAAAAAATTTACAACTATAACCATTTATTGCAAAAAAAAATTCTAATTTGAATGGATCATAGAAACAAAAAATAAATAAATTTCAAAATATTTAAATTTTATTTCATCATTAATATCACTTGTTTATCAAAGTTAATTTTTATTTATTGAATTTAGTGAAACTTATTTTTTTACATGTTGTTTCATTATCAAAGTTTGAAAAGCTCAATTTTGTCAATTTAAATTGATGAAAAAGAATTTTATTTTGTAATTTAAGGAAGTTTTGTTTGAAAATTCAATGCCTTAATCTAATTCATTTTTATACTCTTTTTTAAACAAAATTTCTTGATTTTGGAAATTAATAAATTAAACTAAACTAAAATCTTCATGCAAAGGAAAAGTGGCACTTTGTTATAGTTTTTTATACCCAATAAATTTTCAAGAATTCGATATAGCTATGATTTTAATATATGCTTTATTAAATTTAACACTAGTTTTATTCCAATAAACAGCAATTATTCGAAAAATTTTATTTTTGACATTTATAGAAATAATTTTTTTAAATTAAAAAAAAAAGCAAAAATTCACAAAAAAGTGCCTTCGCAAGACTCAAACCAGTATGAAAGTCAACCAGCTACAAGGTTGATTTTCATTTCACCAGCAAGGAAACAAAACTTAAACTATACAATAGTGTAGTAAAAGCAACACTGATGTACGGAAGTGAATGTTGGGGGATGTGTGAATCTGACAGAAAAAGTCATAACACCTTTCACACGGGAAGCTTGCGGAGGATTCTCGGGATACACTGGCCTGAGACATTGTCGAATGCTGACCTATACAGAAGAACAAATTCAGAGCCATTAAGTCAATGCATTAAGAACAAAAGACTGCGATGGCTTGGGCATGTACTTAGAATGAAAGAAACACGGATACCAAAAAGAGCCCTTCAATGGACACCTCAAGGGCGACGTAAGGTAGGACGACCAGCAGTAACATGGAGGTCAAAAATCACGAAAGAGCTCATTGAAATGGGAATGACATGGGGAGAAGCAAGGGTAAAGGCAAAAGATCGACTTGAGTGGAAATCAAAAGTAATGACCCTATGCTCCACAAGGAGTGAATAAGGAAAAAAAAATTCACAAAAATCTCTATTATTTAAAGGATAGATCGAATATTGATAGAGACAGTACTAAATGTTAAGTTATTTTGACTTTTCGTCTCAACTTTTAAAATTTTAATGCTTAAATTTTTTAAAATTACCGTATTCTCTCGTTAAAATATGCTGCACCACAAATTAAGACACGCTTTTGAACCCAAGTAAATCACAAAATTTTTTTATTTTTTGTCTTAAACCCAAGTTTTGATGAAAATATGGATAGAGTTTTGAAATTGTCTCAATAGGTATGACCACAAATTGGCAAGGCAGTGTCAAAAACTATTAATCTTAGAAAAAGAGATGCTGATTAAAACCAGTTAAGATGAATTTTTTCATTTTATTTTTTTACATATTATTTCACTATTTTCTTTATATTTAATAAAAATTTAATTATGTAGTAAATTTTTTTATTAAAAATTAATTAAAATCTTTAAATACTAATAAAAAAAGTTGAGGAGTCGAAAAAGCCGATAAATAAAACAAGAGTCGACTTTATCGAGCTATTCAGGCTCAAAAGTTGCATCAACCTAAGTTCAAAAATAAATATGAAATTCCTCCTTTTATTTTTTTTCAATAATTCAAAAATTGAATTCCATGGATATACAATGAAATTAAACTTATTAAAAGCATTTTCTCTTTTGTCATTTATATTAGTTTTTATAATTATATTAAAAATAAAACAGGGTCCGGCGTGTAGCTCTGGTTTAGGGATTCGAGTAAGCTGAAGGTAAAAGAAATATAAGTTAAAATTAATATTTAAGCTATTGATTAGTTAAAATCTTTATTTTAATTAACAAAAAGTACAAAAAGGAAAATTTTTAAAATCAAGTCAAATCAGGCAAAAATCTAAGTGAAGTGAAAATTATTCTCTCTATTGACAATTTCTATAAGTTATTTATTTTCAAAACAAATAATTTTTTTTAATTATTCGATTACAGCATTTCCCTTTTTATCTAAATATTCAATTAATAAAATTATCTTTAAAATTTTTAGAATAATTTTTTCCTTTAGCTTGAAAGTTAGACTTATTGATTTTTTTTGAATGTAAATGTGAATGAGTTCGAATTCTTTACACTCAAAAAATGATTGAAAAATTTTTGGAATTTCAAAAAATTTAAATTAAAAAATTTTAACTTTTTATAAAATAGTAAAAATGTATTAATATTTATGAATATAGATAGAAAAAATATTGAAAATTTTGATGGTACAATTGGTTATGTCTTGGATCAAAAATTTTTATATATTTTAAAATTTAAAATTCGCTTCGAAATTTTTAAAAAGTGATTTATCTTTTTTGATTTTTTCCGAATAAAATTTAGTTAGATATTTTTAATGAATTTAATCTAATTAAATTACTTTGTTACTGGTGAGACCTTAATAGAAATTTTTAGCTAATCTCTCAAATGCAAAATTATTTTTTTATTTAAAATGAAATATCTGCTGAATTCGAAATTCACAAAATAGTTGACATAGAAAAAATTTACATTTAAAAGTAAAAATATGAATATCTTGTACTTGTTTATAATCATCAAAATAAAGAATTATATTTATTTGCTTTTGATTAAGGACTATTGATTAACAACAGGGGTTTATTCACTCAAAAGCGCTCTGGGTTCTAACTTAAAAATTATTTTTCAAATAAATTGTAAAAAAATTAGATTGATTTTTTACTTTAAATGCACAACATTTAAAATTTGGTTATTTATCTCAAACCAGAAATGAAATATTTGTTGCTAAAAGTTTTTCAGACGTTTTCCTATGTAAAATCATAGAAAGAAGTTTCATGATTTTATTTTCCTTTTCCTGATGTTAAAGTTTAGTGATAACTTTTGGATTGGAAAAAAATTTCACTCTCTACATATTAAAAATTTAATTCTCATAAAGAAGATTGATTAGACATTTTTATCATTTTTAAAAAGTTGATTTCAATTAAATATTTTGTTTAATCATAGACTTCCTAGCAAAATTTTACCATATTTAAAATGCAAATTGTGTTCACAAAATCTTACATATTTTTTAAAGGAAGCTTATGAGATTTTTAATTTGAAAAAATATTGAGCTTCTCTTATTTTCAAATAATTCTTTTAAATTTAATTAAGCTGAGATTAAAAACCACTCAAAAAAGTCAATTTATAATTATTTTGCAACTGGATAAAAGAAAGCAAAATATTTTCTTTAAATTTAACAATTTTAATTTCAGACTTTTATGATTATGTGGGCAATTTGAAATTCATGATCATCATCAAATGATCAAAACTTAATTGATTTAAATTGATAAAAGTGATGAAATAAGCTTTCATAATTTTTTTTTAAATTAAACATAAAATAAAATGTTTAATATATTAATTTAAAAAAAAAACTTTTTTTTTAAATTGATCTGTAATTAATTCCTCTAAAATCTTTATTTGAAAACTTTAAAGACAAATTTAAAATAAACATTAAGGTATTCATGGCTTTAAATGATATTTTAATATCAATTAATAAATAATTGAAGATGGATTAGTCCGAAAAATTAGAGAGGAAATTTATATTAATGTATTTATCATTCACCATACTATAATCATGAAGCAGCGAAGAGACATTTGAAAATTTAGCATTAGCAAAAAAGTTAGTTGAGAACAAAATCTACGCCAGTCTGTTAATTGCTGGAAATTTTAACTTAACCAAAATTAGTTGGGTCGAGCTGATGGTGTAATGGTTCGATCAGCCGCTTAAAAAGTGTAGTAAGCAAAAAAAGGTCGATGGTTCGAATCCTCCTGGAGGAATTCGAAGTAGAAAGTACGCGGTTGAAAGGTATCATGTACACCAAAGGCTCTTCTGCAAGCGCGTAGGGCTAACTACCCGACCGCCTAATTATATAAAACTAGTTACAAAGAAATCAAGAAACCAGAAAGAAGCTCAAGGGAGTAGCGGTAACATCCCGATGGCCGAAACAACGTCAGTCATGACGCTTGAAACTGAAAACCTACGGGGAGGTTGCAAGCAGAAAAGTGGGATATTTACTGCGAAACATAGATGTAGAGTCGGAACCTGGAATGTCAGAACCATGTCCGAAACATCCAGATGCGCTCAAGCTGCACTGGTCATGGAGAAATACGGTTTAGAGGTGCTAGGTATATGTGAAAGTCGCTGGACAGGATCAGGCCAAATAAACAACAGTAGATGGACCTTCCTGTATTCTGGTACTGATAACACAAGACAACACGGCGTAGGGATAATGCTTTCAAAGCAAGTAAAGGATGCCATGATAGAATGGGAACCTATAAGTGAACGACTGATTCGCACACGGCTAAAAGGGAAGCATTGTAACACATCCATCATATAATGCTATGCCCCAACAAACGAAGGAAATGAGAAGAAAAATCTATATTCTACGAACATCTACAAGAAACTTTAGATAAAGTGCCTCGACATGACCTCATGATAGTCATGGGCGACATGAATGCGAAAGTTGGAAGTGATAACTATGGATTTGAAAAGTGCATGGGAACTCACGGTTGCGGAGAAAGAAATAATAATGGTGAAAGACTAGTAGATCTATGTATGACCAACAACCTCTGTATAGGTGGAACAATGTTTCAGCACAAAAAATATACACAAACTGACATGGCAATCTCCAGATAAGAAAACTTTAAACCAAATTGATCATATAATGATCAATAAAAGATGGAGGTCTTCCCTAAATGACACTAAAGTCTTTAGAGGAGCCGACATATATAGTGATCACTATCTGGTAAGAGCGTGTATAAAGTTGAAACTGAGTAAAGCCTACCAGAGGAATACAGAAAAGAAATACGATGTTGGACGTCTAGCTGATCCCAAAAGTAAAACAGAATACAGCAGAAAGCTAAGAAAGAGCCTTCAAAAACTTGAACAGCAAGAGAAGTCGGATATACAAAGAAGGTGGTCAGAAATTCGAGAAGCCTATTGTAAAACAGCAGAAGAGGTTCTAGGATTTGTAAAACATCAAAGGAAAAGGTGGATATCCGATGAGACCTGGGCACTGATAGCTGAAAGAGGGGAAATCAAAGCGAAAATGCTTCAGGCACAATCTAATCGAATCCGAGAGAAATTAGAATCATCATACGCATTAAAGAACAGGCTTGTGAAGAAAGGAGCTAGGCGTGATAAGAGGAATTATATAAGCCAGTGTGCTAGCGAAGCAGAAGAAGCCAGCTCAAAAGGGGACCTACATAAGCTACACAAGATCACTAATTCGTTATGTAGCCCTTCACAGAAAAAAACAACATTAGTGAAAGACAAAGAAGGTCGTATCCTAACAACTGAAAAAGAGCAAGGGAAAAGATGGGTTGAGCACTTTAGAGAAGTTCTAAATAGACCAGAACCTTTAGAGTCTTTAAGACCAGAAGCAGCTAGCACTGACCTTGATATAAACACCGAAGTGCCAAGCCTAAGAGAAATAGAAGCTGCGATAAAGGCTCTGAAGAACCGGAAAGCACTCGGCATTGACGAAGTCACAGCAGAAATGTAAAAAGCTGATGGCAGTATCACAGTAGGGATATTGCAAGACCTCTTTAGTAAGATATGGCGGCAAGAAATAATACCAGAGGACTGGTCAAAAGGCCTAATAGTCAGGGTCCCAAAGAAAGGTAACAAAATGATATGTGACAATTGGCGAGGAATAACACTGCTACCTATAGCAAGCAAGGCGTTCTGCAGTATAATACTGGAACGAATCAGGAATTCTTTGGATGTTATACTTAGAGAAGAACAAGCAGGTTTTAGACGAGGTAGAGGATGCATAGACCAGATATTTACACTTAGGAACATCATAGAACAAAGTCTGGAATGGAATAGCCCCCATCTTAACTTCATTGACTTCAAGAAAGCCTTTGATAGCATACACAGAGAAACCTTGTGGGCTATATTAAGATCTTATGGCCTACCACAGAAGATAGTTAATTTGATAAAACTGTTCTACGAGAATTTCGAGTGTAACGTGATTCTGGAAAAAGGAAAATCTGAGAGTTTCAAAGTGTGTACAGGGGTCAGACAAGGGTGCGTTCTCTCTCCGACACTATTTCTAATATTGATTGACTATGTCATGAAGAAAACTACTGTTAGTGCGAGAGGTATTCAATGGGGATTTAACTGCAAAACTTGAAGACTTAGACTTTGCGGATGATCTGGTGCTAATATCTAATACAGAAGCACATATACATATGAAGACGCAAGACTTGGCGAACAACGCTAAACCAACTGGACTCGAAATAAATGGAGCCAAAACGAAAGTTATGTGCATTAACACCAAATTGGATACCCCGATCATCATCGATGGTACACAAATCGAGTGTGTAAATGAATTCACATACCTAGGTAGCACTATCAGCACAACGTTGGGAACACACAGAGACATTAAGAATAGACTTGCTAAAGCAAAGAGTGTCTTTGTTAGACTCAAACCAGTATGAAAGTCAACCAGCTACAGCAAGGAAACAAAACTTAAACTATACAATAGTGTAGTAAAAGCAACACTGATGTACGGAAGTGAATGTTGGGGGATGTGTGAATCTGACAGGAAAAGTCATAACACCTTTCACACGGGAAGCTTGCGGAGGATTCTCGGGATACACTGGCCTGAGACATTGTCGAATGCTGACCAATACAGAAGAACAAATTCAGAGCCATTAAGTCAATGCATTAAGAACAAAAGACTGCGATGGCTTGGGCATGTACTTAGAATGAAAGAAACACGGATACCAAAAAGGGCCCTCCAATGGACACCTCAAGGGCGACGTAAGGTAGGACGACCAGCAGTAACATGGAGGTCAACAATCACGAAAGAGCTCATCGAAATGGGTATGACATGGGGAGAAGCAAGGGTAAAGGCAAAAGATCGACTTGAGTGGAAATCAAAAGTAATGACCCTATGCTCCACAAGGAGTGAATAAGGAACGAAAAAAAATTAGTTGGACAAGCCTGCACGGATGCATCGATGGTCAGAGCCAAGTTGGTGCTTTAAGCTCTAAATTTATCGAAACTTTGGAAAAAAAAACTTTGACTCAACAATGTAGAAGTACCTAGCGTTGGCGAAAAAACATTGGCCTTAGCCCTATTTATGTTGTACAAGGAGGTGCTCCACTTGGTGTTTCCTTTAAATTCATTAAGTACTCTCTTGGGAATACCTGCTCAAGGAAAAGTAAAAATGAATCCACAAAATCGGTTTAATATAGCTTATGCAGGCTAGTGGTAAAGGAGGCTAAGAAGGAGGGGATGAACTATGAATGGTCTATTTTTAGGAATTGTAAAAATAAGCCGAAGCGTATTCTTTCATTTGTAAATAACTATAGAATATACAAAGATCGGGTTAGGTCTTTAAACGATGGCTCTGGAAACTTGGTCACGGTTAAACTGATGTTATCGAACATATTCAACAAGCAGTTTCAAATAAAAATTTTTAAGTTTTCGACTTTAAAACATCAACTTGACCTTACAAGTCTCCCAATTGATATGGACAAACTGGTAGATTGGTAAAATATATGTTTGATGAATTTAATGAGAAGAAGTGCAAGGCTATGGTTATCAATAACAAACATTTTAATTTTAATAAAACAATGAATGGTAAGCCCGTTCTTTATGAGTACTCTTACTCATCAAGAACGTGATTTGGACATTGTTAAAACTTAAAATGGGGTCAACAAGCGACGTTAACTGCAAATACAGTCTGACCTTTTCTCTGGCAGTTGAGCAAGGTTTAAAGTTCTTTTTTAAAAAATTTTTTAGATCGTTAAATGTTGCCATAATAAGACCACATTTAAAAAATGCAGCTTGGTACTTTCATACCAATAAAGAGATAAATATACTTGAAAAAGTAAAAATTAGATCTACAAAGCATGTTAGAAATATAATAAAAGAAATGTCATATGAAAAAAGACTAGAAATTTTGGACCCATTGACCCTCAAAGGATGAGAGGACGCCAACTTAATCGAATACTTAAAATTTTCTTAAGGGGTTGAATATTATAGACTGGTGCAACCCGAACAAGCTCATTAATTCACTGTCGGTTGAAGATCCAGCTAGAGATGAAACAAGTTAAATTAAGTGAAATTAGTGAAACAATTCACAAGGATCAGTCAAAGTTAATAACACTTTTTGTCGAATAGAGTGGTAGACAGTAAGAACCGATTGCCGGATGGAAAAATTTCAGTAGACTCCATCAAGAACAGTTTTAGAAAGAAAATTAATAATTTTTACAATCAAACAGGAAATAAACATAATCAGTTATATTAACTCATTTTAGCTACCATAATAAGAACCCAGTGTCTTGCTTAAAAACAGAGACTTTGAAAAAAAAAATTAATTTTGTTAGGCAATGATTAAAATGAAATATTAATAATATTTACCAAACAATATTGGATATTTAACAGAGCAGAAATTTAAATTCTTTAAATTTTTTTAGATTTTAGCATTTTATTTCAATATCAGCATGTATTTGATACTAATTGTTTGTGTTTTAGTAGAAAAAAGAAGTTTGAGTAAAAAAATATTTTATTAAATATCGTAAACTATTGTATTTCTTTCCTGATAGAGGCATGCACCATTACCAAAAGTAATATAAAAAGTGCATGCGATGACAATTACTCGATAATTAATTAACGAATGTGCTAATACCAATAACTCAAAAGGTAATAATGGGTGCTAAACCAAAAGCTTTTTATGACGTAGTTATTTTTTTGCATAGTTTAAAAATTACAAAATATTAATTAAAATACTTTTCTTTTAACTTAACTTTATAAGCGGTCTAAAAGATTTATCTGAAAAATTTCAAATAACATTTTCAGCTTCATCTAAACTTTAATCTATGTTTAATAATAATTTTTCAAAATCCTAAACAAAAAAGCGCAATTTCATTTAAACTTATATTAACTAATTAATATTATTTAATTTTTCTTCAACAAATTTTTCGGGCCACATTTATAGTTAGATTAAAATGAATTTTTTTTAATTTTTTTTTAAATTATCTTAATAAAATAGCTTTAAAAAAATTTTTGGCTTTCAAAAGTTTTGAAAGTAAAAAAGTTAGTAGCTCCAGAATACCTTGTTTTTTTTCAACAAAACAAGGTAAGCTTAAAAAAGTGAATCCAGCAAATGGCAACTGGATTTATTAGTGGAATTATTTTTTGAAAAATTTAAAATGATTTTTTCAAGACTTTAAGTGAACTTATCAATTTTTTTTTACTTTTTAGTATTTAAGCTTTCTAATAATATTTTGTATTTTTAAAACCAAAATAATAATTGTAAAAATAATGGGAAATTTATATAAAATAAAGTCAAGTTTGATATTTTTTTAAATTTTTCAAAATTAATTTTTTTTTAATTTGAGAAACTCATTTCCTGATAATTAAAAGTTTAATTTATTTTGACGATAAGATTGACTTTTTGGTACAAAATTATCTAATTAATAGTAAATAAATTAAAAAAAAAGTAAGCCATCTCTTGAATTTTTTATTTGATTATTCAAATTTTTGCTTTTTAAAAAAACATTATGACTAATTTTTTCAATCAATTTTCTTTTTATTCTTTTATTTACCTAATATCTCAGTGATTATAATTTTGACATCAAAATATAAAAATTAAAAAGCTGAATTAAAAAATGGCGATAAAAAAATTAAAGTTTCATTCTAAGGATTAGTAAATTATACCAAAGTTTATAAAAAATTTGATTTCAATGAAAAAAATGTTTCCAAATATACGAAAAGCGAGACCGACCAAAGATGCTTCGGGGAATTTGAAGGCCAAAAATTTTAAGCAATTAAAAAAACTTAAGGTGTCTGTTAATATTTGTTAAGGTAGAATAAAATGCACATTTGCAAAAAAAAGATTTTAATATTCAGAATTTTAGACTTTTTAAAGCAAGCCTTTGAAACAAAATGTTTATTGTTCAAGAAAAAAAAATGATTTCTAGCTTTTTTAATTTAGTTTATGAATAAATCAATATTAATAAACTAAAAATAATTTTCTTTTCATCAAAATTGCGTGATTATTTGTTGAAAATTATACCAAATAAGTTTAAAAAATTTAGATATTAATATACTAGAATCGTGTATAGCTTGGATACATTAGAAATTCAAGAAATTTCCTTTTAATATTTTTAATAAAGATATTGCATTTTTTTCTAATCAGAATATCCGAATTTGATAGGAATCTCGATCATTAGGACTAATTCATTCTATGACAGTCAAAATACTAATCTCTTTTTTAGATTAGTTTTTGCAATCAAATTCAAATTTTTATTTTGGTTCATCAATCTTAATTAATTAAGAAAAAAAATCAGGGAAGTGAAGTTGGAAGCAATTTTAATTTTATAAAATCAAAAACTTTTGGAAAAGGAAAAAATTAGAATTTAAATAATTAATTTTTGATAGAAAATAATTAATAAAATTTCTAAAAAAATTTGATTTCAATTTATTTTTGAACGAAATGTTTCAATGTTTTTATCAATTCAACTTAATATGTTCTTCCAAATCAATATATCTCCTTAGGAACTTTTCAACAGGAGTTCTTAGTTTCCTTATAATTGTTTCCTTATAAATTCTTAGTTTCCTTAGAGTTTTCTTTTTTTTTCACAACTTCAAAGAGGCCTCTCCGGAGTTAGATATTAAATTATGCAAAAAATTTACTTGATTAGAATGATGAACTTTGGATTGAATCCGGCAAAAACTTAACAATAGAATGATATATTTAAAGCTATTTTAAATTTTGATATTTAAGCAACGATAAATAATTTATGATAAAAATAAAAAATTTATTTTTCCCAAAATATTCTTGTAAATTTTAAAATTATTCCTAAAGTAAATCAAGATATTACACCTAATCAACCCTAATTTATTGTTGCTAGCATAGTTTTCGACAATATCTTCCTGAACTGTTCTGTGAAGCTGATGTATCAGTTGATTTGTATTCAAATTACTCATTGGAATTAGAGTTCAAAACAGGCGAGATATGCAAAAGATCACCTGCTGAATGGCGAGTCTATACAACTTGGAAAAGTTCTTTATGGTTCAAGATTTAATAATGTGGTTGTAAAACAAATGAAGCTGAATTTTTCATATTTTTTTAATTTATTTGAAACATCGTTTAATCAGAAAAATGCTCAAAAATAAGCACCGAAAAAATGTTATATGAAATTCTATTTTATTTTTATAAAAGTCGAAATTTTTTTTAAAAAATTATTTTTTTCCAATATCTGTCAAAATATATTTATTATTTTCTGTTTTGAATTAAGCAAAAGCGGCTAGTGCTGCTGTTAAAATAAAAATAAAATAATAAAAATTTTACATAACTTTTTTCTAATTTTCCATTTAGTATCGTAAATATCAAGATGTTCTATTCTATTTTTACAACTTAATCATCTGGGCTACGCAAAACTAATCTTGATTTTCTCAAGGTCTTTTTTTTAATATGGTTCGATGGTACAAAATTCATGAAAAGTAAACCCCAAATTGTGTGAGCTTTTAGAGTGATGGTCAAGAGAAAACAGATATAATGCTATTCTCATATTTTTGTTTTTTCGTCGCCGAAAAAGGCCCTATTCTATTTAAATAGATAAAATTTTACAAAATTAAAGGTTAATTTAAAAAAAAGCCCTAAAAAGTAGCAGCTAAATGAAGATTTAAAAATAAAATAAAGTGAAAAATTTTAAAAGTTCTATTTTATTTTGCTTATCATCAAATTTTCTTGGATTCGAAGCATTTGATCTATTCACTAAAATTCAAACCGATTTCTAGATTTCTAGCATTATACTACTACTACTAAAATATTTACTAGAGGCTTTGGGAATTTTATTTTCTAAGAAAAATTAATTAATCTTAAAATAAATCGTGTGTTCTTATTTCATTCATATTTAAAATAAATTCAAAAACAAGCTCAAAATGAAATCTAAAATTGCAATTGAAATTAATTTTGCATAAATTTCATATTTTTGCCTACTAAAAAGTAAAACTTAATTTAAATTATAATAAAGTCGTTTGAAAAATAGATAATTTAGATTTTTTATTTTCAAAAAATAAACTTAGTCATATGCCTAAAATTTGAGTATTTCTAGATTCCAAACATGGCTAAGAATACAAGCTTGAGCGGGTTTCGCAAAATAGATATTGACATATACAACCCGGAAAACTATAATGAAGACGATGTTCAAAATATCCAAGACGACTGCATGCCCAATGAATCAGAAATAGTCTCGCTGATAAACTCCAAGCGAAGTAATGAAGCGCTCAGCCTGGTCCTTAAAAACCCGCCTTTAAACTCCAAAAATCAACAAGTAAAAGATGCTGTGTTCAATTTGGTTATGAGAGTGCTGAGAAGCTTCGCCAATTCGTTAGAGATCGACAGCGCTGTCAAAAGCCTCAGCGACGAAGCACTTGATATTTTGATGAAATATATTTACCGCGGATTTGAAAAAGAGCCCAGAGACAGTGCGCAATTATTGACATGGCATGAGAAGGTAACTTTTTGTTGCTCGCAAACAAACAAAATTTGTTTTATTTTTTTGTTCCAGGTCTATGCCATAGGCGGAAATGGGTGCATTGTTAGAGTATTAACAGACAGGAAGAGAGTTTAGAATTTAATTTAAAAAAGGTGAATCAAAAATCATCATTTCATTATATTTATTTAAATTTTAAATCAATAATTTTCGAATTTATTAGCTCTAATTGAGCGAACAACAATAAAAATTTTGATTAGATATTTTTTTATTGAATAAAATAGTTTAATGCTTTTTTTTATATTTTCCTTTTTTTCTTCAAATCATCTAAGTAAATGGAGAGAAGACAAAAATTAGAAAGACTAAAAAGATATCCATGACGCAGCGTTTAGATGGGAATAATTTGATCGGAAATGAATTAAATGATTACTCTAGGAGGAAATAAAGTCAAAAGAGACATATGAAGAAATGAATGCATTCAAAGATTGTCATTAAAATATTAAAATTTCAGAAAAATAAATAAATTTGATGCAAGACCGGATAAATGATTATTATTATTATTTTTATTACTAGTTTGCATGAGTATCATCATAATTTTGTCAATACTGCGAATGAGAAGAATTGCTGACATAATTGAAGGTATAGGGAATAATTTCTTCTTTTTCTGCGCCGACAACTAGTAATTATGCGGACTCCGAGAAATTTATTTTTCAACTTTCTCTTTATTTCAACTTTCTTAGTTTAGATTTTCTTTTTTTCCACAATGACTCATTTAATTATATCCCATGTTCATTATTTTTATGAAAATTATTAGCTACATTTTTTTTGTAAAAAAGAAGCAAATTTCAGTAGATTAGCAGTTTTTCGAAAATTTTCAACTCTTTCATTCATAAATAAACTTCTAGACCATCTAGGGCTACACTATTTAATGAATTACTAAGTAATTAAATGGAATATTAATTTATTAGGCAAGCATTGGGGAAAAGAGAGAGAGAGGAAAGAGAAGCAAATGTCAAAAAATTTCAATCAGATTTATGTCAAATAAGCGGGCACGTAAGCGCCTAGAGTAAAGAGCCTTTGTATCAAGACCCAATTATAATAATTCTACATGTCTCATAGCATAAAACAATTTATAAAACTGCATTTAGAGTGTTGTAAATCGATTAGAAAAAAAGCATAATTTTTAATATTTTAAGTTATTTTTTTTTCAAGCCATTATTTCAAAATCAAATTTTTTTTAGATTAAAATTTAGAACCATGTCTGATCCGGTAAGTTATCGATCCCTGTTCTCCAGTCGAATAGAGAAATTTTTCGCTTATGTAAAATGTTTGTTCGGAGTAAACATTAATAGTGCTTATTTATTCTAATAGACTAACACTTTTTTAAAAATTAATTAATTTAAATAAAATTTTTTCCAAATAGAGATCAAAGCATACTTCGTTGACCGAAGAGCAAATTGAGGTGTACCGTGAAGCTTTTTTGATGTATGACAAAAACGGAGACAGCAAGATAACTTTGGACGAGTTTGGCGATGTGATCAAGAGTCTGGGCCTTAACCCGTCCAAGGATCAGCTGGCCACTTTGATGAAAGAGATTGACCTGGACGGCAGCGGAACCGTCGACTTCAACGAGTTCGCCATTTGGATGTCGATCAAAATGTCGCCGGACAAATATAGTGACAAGAGCCTTGATTTGGAGAACACGTTCAAGATATTTGATGAAAATGGCGACCACTTCATCACTGCCGACGAGCTTAAGAACGTGATGAAAAAGCTCGGACAGACTCTGAGCGACGAGGAGATCAATTTGATGATCACCGAGGCCGACACCGACGGAGATAAGCAAGTAAACTACAAGGAATTTGTGCAATTAATGAGAAAACTTGATTTATAATCTTTTCTAAACGATAATCAATCAAAATAGCATTTTTATAAAAGTTTTTTATAAAAGTTTTTTTTTTTTGCATGTAATCTAATTATTGTTATTTCCAGTTAAGAAAAAAAATTTGAAAAAAAAATTTTTTATTCAATATTCCATTATTTAGATAGTATTCAATAAATTTTTTAAAATATTTTTTTAGTCTTTCTAAAATGTAGATTTAAAATGAGTTCAGAGAAAATTTTGTTTAAACATTAAATTGACTGATGATTTTGGTTTTTTTTTAATTAAGAAAATGTCAAATCAAGGAATTCTAATAGGAAAAAACTAATCAAAACAAAAAATAAATTATTTGTTTATTTAATAAATATTCAGGCTTCATAGGCATTAATTCGAAGAACAGAAACAATCACGATTTTTACAGAAGATATAAATGAAGTTTTTTGCTGGTCTAAATTTAGAAAAAAATTACCCTTTTTTATTAAAACATCTATCAATTTTAATATTTATGCTCATTAATAAAATTCTCTATTTTAATAAATAAAAATAAATGCAATTTATACTCAAAATACTCAAATTATTAATTTGCTTTTTAATTAATTAAAAAAATTCAGCCAAAATAATTTTTATTCGTAAAAATAGAAAGAAATTTAGTAAAAATTGACAAAATTTGGAGACCAGCTGTCAACTTATCTTAAATCGTTAATTAAGTGCTTGCTCTTTTTTAAATTAATCTGGTAGAAAACAATTTAAACTTTTCAATGCTACCATTAGCAGCCAAAATAATTAAAAATTGAGGTTGCAAGGTACGCTTCATTAATTCTATAAATTTTACCCAGAGTTAAAAATAAAAATTTTGAAAAAACCTATGAATAAATCAAGTCAGTTGTGTTTTTAAATTTAGCTTAAATTATAGAATAATTAGAGAATTCGAGATAATTTCAATCTTTTTTTTTTAATCATTTTTTTAAAATAACTATTCAAAGAAAAACTCTTCTTTAAAAAATTACTTTTTCAAGTTAAATTGTGTTTAAAAAAATATCCTTATTTTAGCAGATATTTTTTAATGTTCTATAATTTTTTTATCTTTTGCGTTTTATTTATTTAGAAAGAGATATGGTTGTTTATTAATTGATATCTTTGACGAGAATAAGATGTCAATTTTATTAAAATTTGAGGTAATTTTTTTATTTTGGTTTATTAAATTTTCATAGAAAAAAAAGATTCAAAATAGCTGGAATAAGTTAAAAAAAATTTTTATTTTTATTATTATTTTATTCAATCATATTTTCGTATATAAACAAATTTGCTTTTTGACGATTAATAAAACTATATTTTATAGAATGTTTGGTTTTAATAATTAATTAATAACAAAACATTGTTTAAAATATTTGAAGCATAATTTAATTTTAGAAACTTGATAAAGACTGCTAATCAGGTGCTAAAAATTTTACTCTTAAATTTATAGAAATTAAGTTCCTGTTAAATTTCTAGAACTTATAAAGTGTATTCTCATTCTATGTCACGTACCATTTATTAATTAATTTTATCTTTAAATTTTTTATCTATTTTAAATTGCTCCTAAATCTTTTTATTTTGATAAAATAATAAAAATAAAGATTGGTCTTCACAGTGAAAGATGGTATTGGGTCTTGCACATGTGCATTATCTAAATCCATTTTGCTCATTAGATAAGATTTTCTTTTTAAATATCTGAAGATTTTCGTTTTTCAAATTACTCTTATAATCTTAAAGTTTGATTCATAAAATATAGGCTATCGGTTTTGACAACATTTTTTTAGTCGCTGTTTTAGAAGGTTTACTGTTTTTTCATCTTTTAGGCCTTAAATTCCGAAGAATTTTTTCTGCGAAAAAAACGGTTTTAAGAAATTCAAATACAAATTGAACAAAAATTCTTCCTTTTTTAATAAATTAAAATTAAATATTTTTCAAATATATTTAAAAAATACGGCAAAATAATGCAATAACAATTTACAAAAAAATTGAAGATTTTATTTTAGATACAAAAGGTGCAAAAAACTATGCTGCAATATTTTTTAAAATAAATTTTAGCATCTTTTGTTTTAATTTATTAAAATTGGATAAAAATTTTTTTCAATTTGAATTTGAATTTCACAGTACCATTAAAAAAAATTTTTACAAAATTTAAAACACTCGAAAATTTTCTTGTAAGTCAAAATAAAAAAAAATAGCTTCAATATTTACCTAAAAAATTAATTAATTTTAAATAAAAAAAAATGGTCGATTTTTTAAATATTAGTCGAAAAAAATAAGTCGATTTGTATTTCTAATAATTATTTAATTTAATTTAAAAAATAAAATAAAATTTCCTATACTATAATTAATTTTTTTTTTGCTAGCTTTTTAATTTAAAAATTTTTATTCAAAAAATGTATTATTTACAATAATTTAAATTAAACTAAAAAAAATTGGAAAGGTTTTGTTCACTCACATAACAAATCGAACCTATCTTTTGGGTATTGTCTTATTCTACTCCCCTTAACAGTCATAGAATAGAAGAAGTAGCCCGCCAAAATTGGAACGGTTAATACGGTCACGTTACCGTATTAGGAAAATTTTGGCCCGTTTACTGTCCGCTTGCACGGACACCAACACTAATTCTAATATTTCATTTAAATATCGCAGTTAAAATAAGATTACTGCAATAAAAGTTTTTGTTTATTTAAATTTTGATAGGATTTTTTATCAATAATCTAAAAATAAGTGACAGCACTTTCAATTTAAGAGTTTTTCTGATTTTTAGCATATCAATATTTAATTTTTCACTAGTGATGCATGTTTTTCACTTTAAAAAAATAATGACATGGGAAATAATTAATTGTTTTGAGATTAATTTTTGAAAAAATCGATCAGCTACAGAAATTTATTTCAAAATTAATTATTAATTATTTTTAATAGTTTGAGAAATCCAGCTTAGAAAAGCACTAGTTCTTGTATACACGCCGCCATCTCCGCATCCATATCCCCAGCTTGTGATACCAACAAGAAAGTATGCTACATGATGATAATGATGCTCATGCTCATGTTCAAGTTCGTGGTCATGATCATGGTCATGTCCTTCATAACTAACTACTAGAGGACCACCAGAATCACCTTGACAAGTATCCTGATTCAAGTTGTAATCACCAGCACAAATTACAGCTGCCGTTTCAACACTATTATATTTATCTTTGCATCTGGTATCATTTAGAATAGGTAATTGAACTTCCATCAAGTATCGTGACAATGCACCGCCTGAGAGGACACTTCCCCATCCAGTAGCTATTCCATCTTGGTTTGTTAAATTGAAAGAAGAATCCGCTACACAAACAGGCATAATGTAGTTACTAAAAACCAGTTTTTGATCAAGTTTTATCAAAGCTATATCATTTTTATAGCCAAAATTGGAATAAGCTGGATGAATGATTATTTTTGAAATAGATATAACATCAGTGAATTTATCATGAAAAGTCAAATCGTGAAGTCCAACAATTACTTCATAATTAATTGGATTTAAGTTTGAATTTACACAATGTGCAGCAGTTACTACCCAAAGCGAATTGATGATTGAGCCTCCGCATATAAATCTACCATTATACTTCAATGCAATCTGCCATGGCCAATCTCCCTTCGAAGACTGTTGACCACCGACTATTTTATGGGGGAAATATTCATGTTCCAATGGTCGTTCACCACAATGCAGCCAGTTTATTTCGGTGGGATCATCGGTTTCAAGTTCATCTATATGCCCATTTGAAATAATCAAAAGAATTGTAAAAAATAAAATTCTTGAAATCATTATTTTAATTTTTTAAAATTTTTAATTTGAAATAATTTTAAAGATGAAGCTTAAATATGCCTTTCTAAATGTGAATTCACGTTTCGCGATCTTGTAATGTTTCACATCAAATTGAAAATTTTTAAATAGATTAAAACGATATTTATCTGATTTGATAAATATCTCAAAAATTTAAATAATTGTAATTTTCCCTTTTAAAAAAAATTTAAAAATTTTTTATAAATAAAATAATTATGACTTAAAAATTTCAATTCTGTTTATTCTTTGAAAAAAAAAATTACAGATAATGACTTTGGTCACTTGATTATGCTTAAAAAGATTTTTGAATTCACTTTTTTTATAAAATAACTAATTCTTTTTAAAAAAAATTAATAAATAATTATATTTTCGTTAAATCAATATTTTAGGATATAAAGATGGTTAAATTTTGTAAATAAATAATTAATCTAAATTTTATTTTGAGACAAGATCGGCAATCAGTTGATTATCTAAAATATTTGCTTTAAATCAAACTTTTAAGTTAATTGTAAATTTACCACAGTCATTTAAAAATTTCAATTTATTTTTATTTTTTTTATATGTTATTAGTTATCAATATTTTAAATAATAAATGATTTAAAAAAATTTACGAATATTTTTGCAACAGGATTTTTTTACAAAATGGAATAAAATTTATTTATTAATGTAAAAAAATAAAATAATAAGAAAGTAATAATAATTTAGCAACACTACAATAAAAAATTATAAAACCTAAGATAGGAAATAAAAAATTAATAAAATAATGCTTCGAAGTCTTTAAATGAATAATCAAATAAATTTTAAAAAATTTTCTAAACGTGAATTCACATTTCAAAAATTTGATGATTTCCCAATATTTTTTAAATTATTTTTCTTATCAAAAATAAAATGCGCAAAAAATATCCCATTCAAATTTTTTTATGGGATCAAAAACGCATGTCAATTTCTTATGTGATGATCTTTACTTTTGCTTATAGTGATGTTTGTTGTGAATAAAAAAATTATCATTAGTGTGAATTCATATTTAGCAATATAAATCCAAAATTCAAAAAAAAATTAACAAACCTGGGGTTAAGTCAAACAAAAATTTATTGAAAATTCATAATTTTTTTGTTTCAGAATATGAAAAGTTTTTTTTTCAATTGAATTTGTCTTGAACGCGAAATTTTTTAATTGTCATATAAAGCTTATTTAAATCCTCAGTTATCTATTAAAAATTTCATAAAGGTAAAAAAAAATTATAGCTGATGACTAATTTAGTTTTTAGAAAATATTAATTTTTCAAATACTAATTAATCACAATATTTTTCTTTACTATGGCTGTTAATTTAGAAAATTCATTAGTTCTGAAAGGAAATCAAATAGAGAAATTTCTCAGAAAAAAAGCACTTTTGTATGACATTTTCTGTTCGAGAATTTTTTTATGCTTGTCTTTACCCTTTTCCCAATATATAACAATTATAATTATCAAGCAGTGCTCTAATGAGCTATAGCAGTCGCTTCAAATCGTTTCGCCATCCAAAAATCAAGTTTTGCTTTGTAACTGTTTGTATTCTTTGAGTTGATAATTTTTTCTGGTAATTTGTTCCATTCATTGAGAAACCTGTTAGTAAAAAAGTTAAATCTAGGAAGACAGCTCCTTACTTGCTCTCGTGTAAGCTTCTGTCCGTGTCTTCTCAACTTATATCTCCGATTTTCTATCTTAGTGTTTAAACTATAATTGATCCCGTTGATAAAATTAAGAATTTCTACACCATTAACTATCTTAAACATTTTAATCAACTCGCCACGTACTCTTCTTGTTTTTAAGTCGGTTAAATTTAACTCTGATAGTCTTTCCGAGTAATCTAAATGACGCAGTTCATGAACTAATTTAGATGCTCTTTTTTGAAAGAGGAACCAAAACCGAGACTTTCAATCCAAACCCAACTAGAATATTTGCATCATCTGGAACGATTCTTTGTGACCTTCCAGTTAAAAATGTACGAATCCACTCATCAATTCTTTGTCCGAAACAAAAAAATCTAAGCTTGTATGACAGTTTCCTGAGAGAAACTTTATCAAAGGTCTAAGCAAAATCCGAATAGATTACATCCACAGCAAAAGCTTGAGAGACTGCTTTCGCAATCAGATCAATAGTCTCAAGCAGGTTAGTGGTACATGATTTTTTCGGAAGAAAACCATGTGGGGAAGATGAAATCTAATTTTTATTTAATAAATGATCTATTATTTTCTCTTTTAAAATACTCTATAAAATCTTGCATATAATACAAGTTAGAGAGACAGGTCGATAGTTTTTGTGTGAAACGTTAGTCTGCTTCCGGTAAAGTAAAGCCTCTGACATTAATTTAATAAAATTTTCAAATAATTTTCAAAGCTTTTGATTTAAATTTTCAAGTTCAAGTTCAATTAGTTTAATTTTTTTAGCATCTTATAAACAGCTTTTAGCCCTCATTCTTGTTTATGAAAAAAAGCAAATAATGAAAAAATGAAATTTGTTTTTATGTTTTTTAATTTTATTTGAACAATAAAATTATGCTTACCCTATGATAAAAAAGTAAAAGACTTTGAAGGAAAGAAATTTTCTTGAATTTAAAATGACCGAGAATTAGATTAGTTTTGCTTAACGAATTTGAGCATTTGACATTGTCAATCTTTTTTTTTCTAAAATAAAATTTTCTTTTTTTTGAATTCTTATTTATTTTTGTTTGATCATGAAATAAATTTATTTTTTAAATCTTTGATTAAAAAAAGCTTAAGTCAAAATAGTTTTTGAAAATTATTATTATACTTAATCTAAAATATCTCATAAACTCAAAGACCTAAACTACAAAGCTAGATGTGACTATCTAGGCCTTTCTTCACTAACCGAAAGGAGACCTCATTTAAAAATACAAATTTGAAAACAGAATAGGTGAAATAAGCTTGCCCAAAGAGCCAGATCTAGAGTGCGCTAGAAGAGGCCGAAGGATACTTCAGAAGAGAAAAAGTGAGATGCTGCAACCAAGAAAACAGTTGGTACTTGTAATCAGATAAAGTGATAAACGCACCTTCAGTAAACTCCATCAAGAGCAAATTGGTCAAACACTGAACAACTGTCATTCTCGGTTGACGCGCTCTGCATGATTAACTCGCGTTATTTCATCTTGCATTTTTAAATTACTACTGCTACTTAAGTACTAAACCTTAAACCCGACTTGTTCAATTGAAGTTTAAAATAATTTTACTCCTAGAAAGAAAGTATTAAAAATGTAATTTTTTTAATGTCCCGCTTTGTGTTTTTTACAGCAATTTACGTAAAATATTGTAAATTTGCCAAATTTCACATTAATAGTTGTAAAATAAATATAGTGCCGGAAATTAACTTGTCACATCAAATAATTTGATCTGATATCAAATAATAAGATAAAAGGCAAAAAATTGACCCAAACTGATATCAGCTGATAGCTAATATCATCTGAAATCAGATCATATTATTTGATAAACGATAATATCAGATGATATGGCGTGACAAGTTAATTTCCGGCACTGTACTCAAAAAATCATGAGATTTGGCGTCTTTTTTATTTCTTTAGGGACTTAATTTATTCTTTAAAAAAGGGTTTATTTATAATTTAAAAAAATCTTGATCAGAAAATAAATCGGTTCCATTTCATTAAATTTACATTTGATTAATAACTCAAAAGGTGTCAATACTGCTAAATTTATCATAGAATTCATTTTTGTTTTTATGCAAAATATTGAAAAAATAAAAATAAATAATTTTTTTAATTTAAATTTCAAATTGTTTATTTTTTAAAGTAAAAATATTATTTTAAGTTAACTTTATTTAATGATTTTGAATAGACTTCAACTACTTTAATTCAATTATGCTTCAAAAGATATTCAACAATTCACAAAATTCCAAAGGATCCACAAAAATGTTAATGATTTTTATTGTGATTTTTTTTGGTTTTTTATACTCGCTTGTGAGGCTTCAACTAATGAATAAAAATAAAAGTAAAATTATTGTTTTAAAATTTATTTTAAGATTAAAACTAAAAATCGAATAAAGTTTTTGAAATGATGGTGTGGTATTTTATAATTTAAGAAATTTGCATTTAATCAATTCAGTAAAAATTTTGTCTTTTTCTAAAGAATAAACGATATATATAGACCCGATTGTGAACAAAATTTTTGCCAAATAATCAATTAAAATTAAGCAAATGAATATAATTCGGCTTTCAATGCTAGACTCATCATTTTCAAGCGAGTTTTTGACTCCATTCAACTTATTAACAACTATTAGAAATAAAATTAAAAAAAACAAACGTGATCCAAAACCAACAAAAAAATAGACTCAAACATAGAAGAAAAATTAAAAAATTTATTTTCAACTGAATCACTTTTGTTAGATAGATTTTCATTCTTTTGATTTTGCTGCTTGTCTTGCGCGTTGTCTTGGAGAAGTTTTTGGTGAATTGCTCTGAGTTTCCACATGATGTTTAGGTATCCAGTCCATGTCGACTTCATTTGATGATGTCGTTTGAGCGGCATAGCTTTTCGGCTTGCTGGATCGGCCTTTTTTGGTGACCGAAGAAAGCATCTGTTTGCCCAAGAGACCCAAGAGAGCCAAAATTGCGGCAAGAAAAACATATAGGAAGAATGTTTCACCATCGAAGCCCTCATCGAGTTCGGTAATGCTGACTGTTTCATTAAAGACGGTGTTGACAAATTCTCTGCCTTCGGCATTTTTGTATCTAAGGTTGACGGTCAGACCGAATTGACGCGCTGAAAATGCCTCACTGGGAGTGAACATGTATTCGAAGGTAGCCTCGCGGTCGCCATCGACAACCTTGTTGTATCGGAAGGAGGAAAAGTTTTGAATGTGATAGGAAAAGTCTTGTGGGTATCTGAACGAAGCGTCAATGCCTTCTACCAAGAATGCGCTTGTTGCATTGTTATGAAATCCGACCAAAAGTTTGACCAAGCGTCCTGCTGGTAAATCTGTTCCTTCAGCTGGTTCCACAAACAAAAAGTTTGTTTTGACATCAGGCGATGATAGCTCCAAATCTTCAGCAGATTCTTCTTCACTCTTTTTTTAAAGAGAATCAAAATTTTAATCAAAAAATTCTTAATTTTGTTTACTTCTGCTACGCTAGGGTTCTCGGCTTCTTCATTGATCACAGCATCTTCTTCTACATCATCTTCAACAGCGTCTTCAGCCCTAACGATCACAGGCGCAAAAAGTAGCGCGAATGAAAAAGAGGCAATCAGGAGAACAGTCAAACTAAAAATTTTCATTTCTAAATTTTTTTCAAAAAGCTTTTAATTATGATTATTTGGAAAAATGTTTTTTTTTTTTTTTAAAGCTACTAAAAGTTGTATTCGTGGTATTATTTCGACTATAAATGAACATTTGTCAAGTTTTTTGACATTGACTCTAAAGCAAAATTTTGATAAAATTCAAATAAAGCTACACGTATTTGCTTATATTTTAAAAACTGTGTATTTTAAAATTCTTTTTTTAATACATACTTATAGCTAGAGGGTTGATTCTGTAATTGTCTTTAGATAAACAAGCAAAATTTTATTAAGATAAACGTAAGAGTATCTTTGATTATAAATTTTTTTTATTTAAATTTTTAAAAATTTAAAAATGTTCAATGTATCAAATGTTGACAACTTTTGAAAATCATAATTTATTATTAAAAATGGTAATAGTGATATTGAAGAAAGCTTTAATTGGAGTTGATTACTGCATTAGTTCATGGACGAATGGAATGCTCATGATCCTGCTGATAAGTGTCTGAAATTTTTGGAAAAAGCGGGTAAAAAGCTAAAATTGATTATTTACATTCTTGTGGAAAATATTGCCAGTAATGACCAAATAAAAACACAATCTGAATTAAAGGCAATTGAAGATATCAAAGAGAATGGGCTAGTAGTCTAGATGGTGATAAAAAGATTTATAGAACTAAGGTAAATTATTTAAAGCTGTCAGCTTTCGAATGTAGCTACAACGTTTATTAGAGAGAAAGAGTAGGAAATAATTTTTTCAGTATTTTTGATAGTAATCACCCAGTAGCGCAGACTAAAGAAGATAAGATCAAAACCTGAACAACAGATAGAAAGAATAAAAGAAAAATGTGCACAGAAATTTTTCTCACAAGAAAAGAATTAAAGGTATTGTGAAATCCAAAAGCAAATTGAACAAAAATAATTCATTTTCTGATAAATTAAAGTTAATATTAATAAAAAATATTCAAATAAAATTTTTCAACATAATGCGACATATTTTTTTGAATCTTTTTTACCTAAAATATATATTCAAATGTTAAAATGAAAGTGGTTGTTTTATTCTCAAAGTCATTAGTTTCCAAACATGTTATTTTAAAAGTGTACTTTGAAGCTTATGAATCATGTTCTAAATTCTCGGAAAAAAAACACTGAACAGCTGAGTGGGAATGCAATGGAATAAGAAAACAAAAGGCTACACGACAAAGACTTAAATATGAAATAAAAGATAAAAATAATTTTGAATTTTTATTTAAAAAAATAATTAATAAATTTCAAAATAATTATAAATAAAACAGGGATTATTTTCCGACAAAGCCATTTGGTTTTGCGGGTTAAACTTTCTTTTTCATGGTTTTGGCGATAGCTCGTCTTTTTTGATTGTAGGTTCCTCATCATCGCTTGACAAAATTATTTCAATCTGTTCATTGATGTTTTTGACTTCTTCTTGAGTCCCTTCCTTCTCCAATAAATCTATAAATTTTTTCTACTCAACATTTGATCCAATTAATTTGTCCGCTAACATTCGATAGTAATCAAACCATTTTGCTCTTGACTTACCAAACAAATTTGCATACTCTAATGACAATTTTTAACTGTTCCTTGTAAAATTTATATTAAAAAAAGAAAAAAAAAATTTAGAATACAAATTTGTAAGAACGATGCTGCATGTTAGTGGTTTACAAGTTTTTTCCAATAAAAAGGAATTACATCTAAAGGCAAGGAGTCAAGATTTTATTTCAAAATCTAAAATGAAAGCATATAATGATAAAAAGTTGAAGGCCAAAACAAGTAACTTTAAATGTGGTGATGTTGTCTTGTTAAAATGGAAACGGTCAAGAAAGTCGGATTCATTATTTGATCCTAATCCGTTTAAAGTTGTCAAAATCAACGGTTCAATGATAACTGTTGAAAGAAATGGATCTGTTTTGGTTAGAAATTCATCCTTTATGAAGCTTTACATTCAAGATGAGTGTGAAACAGGTTCTAGAATAGTCAAAGATATTCTGTTTGGGGAAGATAAAAACGTAAAACCTGAACTAGAAATAATTGAAGATGACAAGACGATTAAGTCTGGTATAACAAATTATGATGTTCAATCAAGTGCTGTTAGGACAGACGGATTTGAAACTGGTGACGAGTATGAATTAAGGTTGGAGGAAGAAGAGGATGAAGAAGACGGTAATTTGGAGGGTCAAGATTCGGAGGGAGAACAACTGGAAGATGATGAAGAAAAGGTTGATGAGCAAAGACCAAAGAGGGTTACCAAGAAGCCTGATAGGTTTGGAAACCCAGTTGAACATGGAACAAGATCATATACCAAGAAAACTAATTAAAAATAATTCAACATTTAATTTAGGTCAATCAAAACATTTTATTTCTATTAAATCCTATATTAAAATTTATTCTAGTCAATTACATTAAATTTTATTTTATTTTTTTCGTTTTGTTTAAACCTCTGGTTTAAAGTCAATTTTGAGGAAGGTCAAGTGTCGTGAACTAAACTCAGTGAACAGTTACATCATCATCAACATCAATAACAGCACTTAATTTAATCATGAATTAAAAGCATGATTAAATGATGTAAGTGCCATTCCTTTAGAAGTTGTTTGCTTATTTTGCGCTTTGCGCACGGCACTATTTATAGTTATATTTATATTTAGTTTATATACAATTGTTTTATTATTAATTTAAAACCTCATTTTATGTTTCTTGTATTTTCCCTTTATTTCTATATGTAATCATTTGGCTACTTAGAGTGGCCACTTTCTATTATTCATTTAGAAAATAAATTTATTAAATCATAAGCTTATTGTTTATTTTATTTATTGTTGAATCAAAATACTTTACAAATTTAAATTTAAATATAAATATTCTATTTTTGAGATCAAAATTTTTCCAAAATTTGTTCGAAATTTAATAGAAAAAAATGAATTAAGTTTTTGAATCTGAAGAATATGAATTACACTTATTTGAAGGTGAGCGTGGTATAAAAACTCGGATTCATAAGTAAAAGTTTTTAATTTAACAAGACACAAGACATAAAATTCTTTATTCGAAAACTCAAATAAATTTTATTTTAATTATACTTTTTTTTTCAAATATTCATCTATGTTCAATATTGTTCACCTATTTAAAAAATTGTTCACCAAAATTTTTTAACTAAAATTTTTAAATTTTCATGTTCACTTATCAGGGTAAAAATAATTATGGATACCGTGAATATAAATTGTTCACCTAATGGACTAGACCCTACTTATTTAATTCATATTAACCTCCATGAGGAGAAGTAAAATAAAAAAAATTAAAGTTTTGAATAAAAATAAAAAAAAATAAAATTAAATACAAATAAAAAGTAGAAAAAGAAAAATATACAGTTATTGATGGGGGAAGACGAGTCCAGGAGCGCACTAGCTTTCGTCGACACAGAAAAGGATCTGGGAGTCACGTTTTCACGTAACTTGAAATTTTCTATTCACATTAAATATCAGGTGAACAGAGCTACAGGAATTCTCGGCCAGTTGAAAAGATCATTTAGATATTGGACCATAGATACCTGCAGGACCCTCTATTGTGCCTACGGAAGGCCCCACCTGGAATATTCCGCTGTTGTCTGCTCCCCTCCCCTAACAATAAAGACGCAAAGATGCTCTAGCAGGTGCAGAGAAGGGTCACCAAACTGGTGCCCCGCATTAGAAACTGGCGCTACGAAGACCATCTAGCCGTCTTTAGACTAACTCCTCTTAATGAGCGCCGTGTTCGTGAAGACCTGATACAGATGTTCAAACTCACCAAAAGCATTAACGAAGTGAGCTGGGTGAACCCCCCGGTTCCCGCAAGTTCACTATCCCAACCCAGACCCGCTAGAGGTATCAGAGGTCATGCAAGAAGACTGTCCGGCCAGGGCTCCACCAAATGTCTACAACGGGCAAACACATTCACCAATAGGAAAGTCAACGAGTGGAACACCCTGCCAGTTACATTGATAGACGCTGACCCCGTCAACAAGTTCAAGAACGGATACGCTGCTAGTTAACAATCCTGAAGATGAACATTTATTTATAAAATTTTTCTCTCACAGCTTTTTCTATCGAGAATCTTAACTCTAATTTTGACCTAAAAATTTAAACAGGATTTTTCAGCACTTTTCTATGTGTTATGTGCAAGGAGCTACCATAGGTGACCTTTTAGTCAACTGCAACAATCGCTGCAGATGCTGCAGCAAAATAAGCCGGATTATTAATCACAAATAAAAAAATAAAAATGAGTTAGATGAAGAAGAGGAAATTAATGAAGAAGAAGGAGTTGATTATGAGAGAAATATGGAAATAGAATTGGAAACACTTAAAAATGAAAATGAAAATTTAATAAGCGAATTTTGATTAAAATTTTGAAATTTATTTAGATGAATAAAAAAATTATTATTTTGCATAATTTTTTATTTTCGATAATTTTGAACACTATATTGTTGGTAAATAAAGAAATTATAAAAATATTCAAACAAAAAAAAATAAAATTTCAATTATTTAAAAATTTAATTTTATAATAAAGGCTAATAAGCAACGGGGCAATATTAAATCGTCACTATTTTTGATGTAAATCTTCACTTTTTTTATTAACGTGAAAAAAAAAATATACATGCATACTTTAAATAATGATACTCGATCAGACAATAGATAACATAGCCAAATTAACTATTGATCAATCAAATTTTTTAAAAGCTACATTTAAATATGGATATCGATTCTAATTATTGATTAACCCAAAATAGAACATATCACTATTAATTATAGCTAAATTAGTGTTATCAGGATCAAACTTTGTGCTCTTATATATAAATAAAAGTACTCGTCCCAATTGATTTTGATAAATATATTTCAAAAAATGTCATCAATTTCTGACTATTGTGTTCCAACGTATTACAGTGATGATAATACATCGAGTGATGCAAGACGAATTTTTCAGGGCGCCGAAATCAGCTTCCAAATTCGTAAAGAGCTACAAAAACTTCAAATTGCAATCTTTTCAAACAACTCAAACCGAAGACGGTTTCAAATCATTTGGTTTCAAATCCTGATGAATGGCTTAGAAGTACATGCACTTGTCCAAGATATATGAAAGATACCATTTGCAAGTACATCATCGAAATCGCCATTAGATTCAAGTTGTGTTTGATTCCTTTAGAGGCGAAGCAAATACCACTAGGTCAAAAAGAGACCGTGTTCCAAAAGCTAAAAAAGCACTCTTGACTCAAAATAATTGCTTGATTTTCTTTTTGCTAATTAACCTTTTTTATTAACCACTATCTCTTTTATTTTTGTATTTCTCTTACTATCAATTTAATGATCACTAATAAAATTCTTTCTTGCTTAATGTTTAATTATTTGTTTTCTTATTCTATAATTAGTCATCTTTATATTGGCACTTTAGGCTATTTATTTAGGTTTAACTTTTATTAATAAAAGTTAGGTTTTTATTATAAATCGTGATGATTTACAGTAAAATTATTGATGGTATTTTTATAAAATAGTGACGATTTCCATTTAAAATAGTGATTATTTTTTTAAAAAATAGTGATAATTTTTAGTGATGATTTACATTAAAATTAGTGATAATTATTGATTAAATTTAGTGACGATTTCTATTAAAAATAGTGATAGTTTAAATACCACCCACTAACAACTCAAAAATTTAATTTTTGAATCAGAAAAGTATGAGTATAAAAAAATTATTTCACTTCAAAAATATCAAAATATTTGAATAATTTTAATAATTTAAAAATTAAAAAACCACATGATTTACTGTAAAAATTATTTTTCTACTCGATTTAGTAAAATTATTTGAAACTAAATTAAGCAAAAAATTCTAAAAACTTGAATGAAAAAATTCATCCATATAATGGAATCGAAATAGTGAAAAAAACGAGAATTTTTTATTTTTATTGCATAATACATCTTTTTCTTAGTTACTAACAGTGAAGCTTGGCATCGTAGTTCCTTGCTGATTTTTTTTAAAATTTTTATACTAATTCAATAGTCTTGTAAAGCAAAATAAAGCGTTAATTATTAAAAAAAAATTACTACTGTTTTTTCTTAGAAAAGAGTATTTAAGTAACAGATCTTTGCCAACAATAAATTTTAAGTCTTTAAATTTTATTTTCTAATAATCTGCTTTTGGTGGAAAAAATGAATTTAAATGTAATAATATTAATTTACGTTGGTTTCGTTCATAATTGTGTAAGTTCAAGCTCGATTCGTTTGAATGTTCCAAAAGTATTGCTACCAATCTACAGTTCCAAGATTACCAACTTTACTTTGGAGGCTAAAAGTGAGCTTGAGCCCGACACGAACGATCTTTGCATTGAATGGTCATCATCTCAGCCTGATATAATTTCAATTGCACCCATTTATGAGAAACGTAATGCAAAATTCAACGGCTATGACTGTTCACCTCATGCCACAGTATCGGCACTGCCCAAGAATTCCCAACGCATGACCTCGATCATTTCTGCCAGGGATATAAAGACCAACAAATTAATCCGCTGTGACGTCATAGTTGATCAAATACACTCAATTAGAATAAAGCACACTACAACCCATTTGTATTTGGAAGATTCGCCAGAGAGTTTGACTGCTGAAGCTCTGGACTCCGAGTCGAACACATTTACATCCATTGACGGTCTTCCATTCGAATGGAAAGTCTTTAATGATGAAACCACCTTAGAAGATTCACGCAATGTGCTACGGATCGCTAAATTCATCGATTCTGAATACCAAGTGTCCGATTCGATCAAGCAACTTGAATCGCTGGGTCTTCGGGGACACAAAATTCTGATCGAGGGCCTCAAAACTGGACTAGCAAAAGTTCAGGCCACATTTAAAAATCCTCATTCCAGAGATTCGCTAAAAGCAGCTCCGGTTCAACTTTTGGTAGTGGCCAAAATTGTAATCGAGCCGTCGTATCCAGTTTATCTTCTAAAAGGAACTAGAATTCGATTCAGTGCTTATTTGGTCAGACAAAACTCAGTTGAAAAAATTTTCCTGCCCAATCCACAATATTATTTTGAATCTTTCAGATGCTCTGTAGCAAATTTTGATCAAACAGGCTATCAGCTAGTGGCCTACGAACTAGGAACAACACAAATTATTTTGACCGATCGGAAAATGGATGAAAAACTGCTCAAAGATCAAAACATAGGCTTAAAACCACCTTCAGTGCTAATTCATGTTGTTCAGGCAGGATACTTGGTATTTTCTTTGAAAAATTGGGGCTCTTGGATCCTAGAAAGTGGTCGCGAGTACCAAATGGAAATTTTTCTTCATACCAAAGATGACAATATAATTTATTCAGCTGACAATTTGAGAATAGAGTCAGAGTTTCCGAAATTTTCGGTAATAGATCGAAGCCAAAATGGAAGCTATGTGATTGCAAAAACTCTGGAAAAAGGAATCACTATAATTAAGGGCTTACTAGGAGAAAGTAAGGTCCGAGGCGAGCAACAAGTCGAAATATTCGATCCTATTTCGATACAACCAGAAATTCTTGTCTTTGCTCACACTCCAAATAAGCTTTTTTATGAATATGTTCTGAAAGTAACTGGTGGATCTGGATCTTATTTTTACCAAACAAAAGATAACTCGATTGCAAAAGTGGATTCACATGGTTTGTTAACAGTAAACTCAAACAGACTTGGTGAATCAAAAATTTTGGCTAATGACCAGCGAAATTTCGATATTAAATCAGAAAGCAAAGTGATGGTTGTCGAGCTGGTTAGCATTTTTTTGGATCCGTGTCCAGTTGAAGCTTTGGTAAAATCCAGGCTTGAAATTAAAGTTAAAATGAATGGTTTGATGCAGGATGGATCCATGGTGTCAATTGACGACTGTTCCAAAATAAATCTTAATGTCAGCATCCAAGATGAAACAGTGTTCAAGTACATTGAGGTGGCAAGTGCGGATAGTATGGGAGAAAATTGTGCTAAGATAATTTTGGATGCGGAAAAAGTTGGAAAATCTTTAATTCAAGTTTTTTATGGCGAACTAAAAAGTGAAGAAATGAAAATTTTTTCTTTTTCTCAACTGACAAGTCTTAAGAAAAATTTGCTGTTGACAAAAAGCTCCTCATATTTGTTCAGTTTATCCAATGGACCATTTCTAAATAGTGATATGCACGCATTTGATTTTACAGTTAGTCTGCATCATTTAGTTAATGTCGAGCATTTAGAACATAACTCCTTAGCTTCAGAGTACACTTATAAAATAACTTGTTTGGAAACTAATGACTTTGAGAATGAAATAGAATTTACTATTTGGAATAAAGCAACGAGTAAAAATAAATGTCCCATGAAATTTAATTATAAATTGGTAGTTTTTTGCCAACGGCCTCAAGTTTTAGAATTATCTCAATTATTTGTAAAAAATGACGATTCCGACCAAGAGCTTTATTCAGACATTAAATGGAGCTGTCCCATAAAATTAGATTCAAAATTTGCAGTGGCCAATTTGAACCGTGATTTGAATATCCAGTTGTTGGTCAAAGACTCAAATGGCAAACAATTCGACAATTTTACAAGTTTAAAATCTGTTTGGAAATTTGATTCACATTTTATGTCCAAGTTAAACGAAGTGAAATTTTTGAGCCTGAAGCCAATAGACCAAAACTCATTGGCAAAAGAGACAAGCCTAGGCTATCATACTTTATTCTATCAGAGTTTGGTGCCTAAAAAAAGAGCAGGCGAGACCAAAATCGAGCTTAAATTTTACACAGATGAGAACAAGTATTTGGAAAGTTTCCTCAACCTTCGTTTTGTAAACGATGTTCGAGTCGAACCCGCTCAGTTAGTTCTTTTTAATCACCCCTCTAACATTCAGCAGTTAAAGCTTTTCGATGGCTCTGGACATTTCCATGCCGAGGTTGAATCAAAGGAAAAAAGTTTACTTAAAATAGATCACATTTGGGACTCTGGCATTCAAGTAAGTCCTTTGACCAACAATGGGTTATTTTTTATCAATGTGTTTGATTTTTGTATGCCTCCGCAAAGTTTTGATTTGTCTCGCAATGAATTCAGCTGGGAGCCGACTGCTCGGTCAAGCGTCAAAGTTGTAGGAATCAACTCAATTTTGGTAAATTATGAAGACGACAAGGTCCAAGAAGGTCAACAGATAAAAATTTTTGTCCAAATTGTAGACGAAAGTGGGAATTTTATTCAGTCAAGCTTTTTTAAATTGATGAATTTGGAAGCTAAAATTGACAATGACTTATCGTTGTTTAAATTAGATATTTTGAATCAATTTGACAAAAAAGATAATGTCAGAGTGTATTCTTTAACTGGATTAAAACCAGGCTTTATAAAGATTAGTTTTGAAACTGGATATAATGATGAAGTAATCAAAAGTATGCCTGTAAATATAGAAATATATGAACCGATTAAAGTAGAGCCAAAAATGGTAGAAATAATTTTAGACACAGATTACCAAATTAGATATACTGGTGGCCCAGTATTTTCTCATGACATGAACATAGAATATCAAACTTTTGATAAAGGCATTATTAGAGTTAATGAAATTGGTACAGTCAATGGCCTGGCTCTAGGCTCAGCTAAAGTAAATATCAAATTTAGCAATTCAAAAAAAGTGCTTTTCCAAGACTCGGTGCAGTTTAAAATAGTTGAACCAAAATTTGTCAAAATTCACTCACCATTGACATCTGTAAAGTCAGGAAACAAATTTCCTTTACACATTTTGATAAACAATTTAAATCCTTTTTATTTTGCTACCTCGAAAAGCATCCAGTATAAATGGTCAGTGAATGATGTGTCACTAGCAGAGATGCTTAGAAATGATGGTTTCAGTGTGCACGTTAGAACTAAAGAACCTGGCCTATTAAAGGTTTCAGTGAGTGTTTTCTGCATGGACAAAGAATTGGTGGATTCTGTGGAAGTGAAAATATTAGCACCAGCAATTTTTTCCAATTTCGGTCAACAAGTTCCGCCAGATAACATAATTCTTGTCACTGCTAAAACTATGCTGCAATTAAGAACAAATTATGACTCGCTCAGTCCGGAAATAAAGTATAGCCTTCAGTTTGGTATGGAAGAAAATGAATGTTCTGCTTCCAAAGTTCAACTTTCAAGCGATGGTCAGCTTAAGATATCTGATCCAAGAAGAGAAAGTTTTGTCGGAATTCAGGCTGCCGTTCACTACGAATCTAAAATCCAAATTTTAAATTATCTCATTGTAATAAAAGAAATTAGTTACAGAATGTTTAGAGTTGATGATCAAAAATTCAGTGTCACTTATCATGATAATCTTGGTGATGAATTTTTTGTGGTTAATACAAAAAGTTCTTTAAAAGTGAATCTAAACAACTTAGTAGAATTAATTCAAATAGATCAAAATGTGTTCGGAGCTGAGCCCAGTATTAGTTTTTTGCCCGATTCAAAAAAAAACTCTTTCCGAATGAGAATGTTAAATGATGGATATCTTATTGTGGAACTGTCTGCTAATCATGCAAATGACTTTATTGGACTAGAGACAAGTTATTTGAAAAATAAAATTTCTGAACTTTATGTCGGAGATTTAATCTGTAATTTTACGTCAAAGCAAAATTCAATCATAAAATTGGCTAAGAGTTCATGTTGTAATATTGGTGTTGCATTCGAGTCTGGTAGCATTGCTTTGGAAAACAACAAGGAATATTTAGTTAATGATTTTGCTAATGTTTATTTTAAAAGTAAAATTATTTAATTAACTACTTTAAGCTAAAAGTATACCTAAATAGACACAGATTACCAAATAGTCAGAATAAGTCCCAGCCTCAGAGTTTTTAAAATTACAATAATAAAAGCTGAATTTATGCTAAAAAATTATAAAATAGAAAATTCAGAGCCTCAACTTATGGCAGAATTCTTTTAAGAGAAAAGTAACTTGAAGTTCATGATCATAATCAAATGATCAAAATTTAATTGATTATTGAAAATCTTAATAAAAAGATAAAATTAGATTTTTTTGATTTTTTTCTAAATTAAACATTAAATTTTTATTGTTTTATTTTAAAAAAAAATCTTTTTTTCTCTAATTGACTTTTAATTGATTCTTCTAAAATCTTTATTTCAAAACTTCAAAGACAAATTTAAAATCGACATTTAGGTATCTAAATTATGGCTCAAATAATCGCTTTAATTGATATATTAATATTACGGCGAAACAAAGTTAAATTTTGTATTGTAAAATTTGTAACCGGTTTATAATAAACAATGTTTAATCTTTAAAAGCTTTATTTAAGATATTGAACGTCCTGAAGTTCTAAGAATGGAATTCTTATTTATACCTATATGCTCGTGTCAAGAACACGAGCTTATAATTAACTCAAGATGTGAGCTTAGTGCTTAATGTATATGTCAGCATTTCGAAGCGTCTAACTTCTGAGATACGTGACAAGTATAATTCTTACTTATCTTTGTGCATCAGTTGACAAGCTGATGAATAAGTGATTATTCAGGGTAACAAATTTCAAAATATTGATTAAGTATTCAATTAACTTCAGATAAAAATTCATTTAATTTTCAATCTAATTATTTATTAAACAAATAATGTTTAATACAGTTTAATCATTTATTATTAAAAAATTGATATAAATTCCTTTTTATTTAAATCAAAAACTAAATATTTTGATTTTAAATTTACATTTGATCATGAACTTCAATTTGCCTAAGAGAAACGCAAAGCAGAGTTGTTTAAAATTCCCAAATTTAAGTCCAAGTATGGACTTTAATTTTAGTTACTTTGACTTAAAAATCAAGTTTTTTTTAAGTCCAAAATTAAATTTTGAATTTTTACCGTTCCGGTCACGTGAAAAAATAAGTCTTTGACATGGACTTTAAAAAGAAAAAAATTTAAAGTCCGGACTTGACTTAAGAATTATGACTTTCAAGTAACTCTGGAAAAAAAAGAAGAATGGTTTAGTAAAATCAAAATTAGATAATTGGTAATATGATGATTATAAGTGGCCAACACTGGCAAATGCTTACAACCGTTTAAGGCTTAACCCAATGAGCCCCAAATTTATAAAGCATGTTTCCACTCCACCAAATACACATGCGCTAGCTTTAGTCCAATAAATAGTAGATATCTGGGATAATCACACTTCCAGTGAAGATTCACGAGGTTCAAATTTTGCTTTGTAATTTTTTATAAAATTTTTAGTTCATGATCCGTTATTAAAATAAAATCCGAATTTTAAAAAAATCCGTATCCATATTTTAGGTATTTTAGGTGACAAAAAAAGCATGCTCTCTTTATCAGAGAACTATGAAATTTTATAGACAGATTATTTCACTTCTCAAGTAAAAAATTTATTTTAAGCTAATTTATTTATTACTTTTTTAATTAAAGGCCTGTGAAACTGCTTCTCAGCTCTACACAGAAATGTCCCCAGCACAAGTTTTAGATATCGGCTAGAAAGGATTGAAGATTTAAAAAGGATATAGTAGTAGTTGTAATAGTAGTTCTTGCTGCGACACCTAACATGTAGATTGTCTGAGCCCATCACCGCCTATTGGCCGTGTAGAGCTGTAGCAGCCGATTCCATTGAACTTATCTAAAGCCATTTTACAATTAGCGGTTGACTTAGATTTCACCACATTTTCTGGCAACTTATTCCAATGCGGAACTACTCTGTTTGAGAAAAATCCATGTCTCGCACTTACTGCAGCCGCAAAATCATTTCTAATTTGAGCTGGGAATCTTTATCTCTGGACTCTGATGCTATTTCCTCTTAATGCCCCGGCTGGTCCCTTGTTTTCTGATTTATTCACTAGATTCTTGACCAAGCCTACCTTTTCTATTTCATTCACTAATTTTTACATTTCAATCAGGTCCCCTCTCACTCTTCTTTCACTTTTCATACTTGGGTTCCAAACCTGCAATCTAGGTGGGGTCTCACCATGGATATATACTATCTTACCCACAGTCTTTCCTCTCTACTTGTAAAACGTTCGCTTTAGCATTCAAAGTACCCTACTCGCTTTCGCACAAGCACTTTTCACTTGGTTGGTCCACTTTTTGATCTGATAAAACCATTACTCCAAGATCTTTTTCACACTCTGTGGTCGCTAGTATAACATTCCTTTTGCTTTTTGTGTATATTTATGCCTTTCATTTAGTCTGCCGAAATGCTTTACTTTACATTTTTTAGCACACAGTCCCATGCGCCAAACTTCTATCCATTTACATATTGCATTCAGATCTTTCTGTAACATTGCTCTCTCATAAACATTACAATGCCGAGTATTTTCGAGTCATCTGCATACAATTCCATATAAATTATGAAAATATAAATTAATTTTTTTGATAATTCATTCAAAATTAATGCCAAAAAAAAAACTAAATTTTCCTAAATTTTTTATTATGCTAAAATTTCAAGTATTTTCATATTTCTGATAATGACTTAAATAAAATAATTAAAAGAATCAAATAACGTCAAATTTTGAGCCTTGAATTCTCAATTTTCTTAAAATAAAAAAAAATCATATATTTTTATCATTAAGGTCATTAATCTGATTAATTAAACCAAAAACATTTAAAAATTAATTATTAAATCTAATATAATTAATTATTAATACTTCATGATTATAAAGCTTTATTAATTACTTCATTTAGATTACTAGACCTTAGTTTAATGGCAAATTTTAAAGCTGCTTATTTAAGGTTTTTTAAAAAAAAATTTTATCTAACCTTAATAGATATTTTAAAATTATAGACTTACTTCTTATTATCCGATTTTTTTATGATTTAGTTGATAATTATTTTTTTAGATTAGAAAAAAAATAGCCTGTGTATAAAATTTCACATTACTTCTATCTAATCGTTCAGAGAAGTATAAAGTTTGGAGCAAAATTTGAATAGAAAATTGTTCGTAAAGGTTTTATTTTGTTAATCTTAAGATTAATACTTTTCACCCTTTGTTATCTGGTCATGAACAAAAATTTAAATCTAGAGACAAACTGTGCATTTTATCTGCAAATTAAAGAGTTTTTTTTTAAACCATAGAATTAAAATCTATTCCCAAAAGTGAAAAGTGGCACCTCGATGCTATTTATACTCATCTTAACATTGAAATTAAATTAATTTGTTTTAGATAAGGACAATATTTTGACCAATGCATTAAATTTCGATGGAACCCCAAAAGCGACTGATCATGCCGCATTTACCCTCAATCCATATGGAGTTATTGCTGAGTGTAGTAATGAATTCGAGTGTGTTTACACCGAGGACTTGAGCCCTTTTGATTGTCACGCCACTTTGTACAATGCAAATGGCGAGCATATAAGCTATCTAGACCGATTGATTAAAACTAAGGTTTTGTTCAAAAACAAAAATTGGATTTGTAAGGTCATTTTTGAGCCTAATTCAGACAGAGCTCTATACGATTTAATGTTAAGTAATTCTGATAGTTCCATTTTGTCAAATCATTTGAAGCACGAGCCTGATCAAATAAAATTTGAAATTTTTCCCAGAAATAAGAAATGGAACCAAATTGATCCCAGATTTCATGTTTTTAAATTTGTACCTGCTTTTTATGCACAATCAACAATAATCGACTTAAATAAAAAGTCAAACTCGAATTTGGTAATAAAGCTGACAAGTTTTATGAAACCAAATATAAAAGTAACTACAAACATACCAAGGCTGATATCTATAAAAGAGGTAGAGTCTAAAGATTTTACGATCATTTATAAGGTTGAGAAAGAGTCAAATTTGGATTTTGATGAATTTTTTCAAATTTTGAAAACAAACTATGGAAAATTATATGTTCAAATATTGGAGATTCAGTCTCAGCAACTAGAGCAAATTCCAATTCAACTAGTTAGAGAAGATTTTGAGCAAAAATTACCAAAAGAAGAAGAGAAAGAATTAGGAAGATGTTCAAAAGTTAAAAATTTGATAAAAAAAAATTTAAAAATTACAAAATTATTAGCTAGTTTATTTTTTATTTTCTTAGGTATATTTGCTTACTACAAATTATGGCCAAATAATAACAACCAGTAATTGACAGTTGACAAAAGGATTATAATTAAATGAGTTTTAGTATATTAATTATTTGGATGTTAAACTAAAATTTTTTAGTATGGCTAATTAGATAAAATTAAATTTAGATAAAAGTAGTTTAGCAAATTTAAAAAAAAATAAAGTTTTTTTCAATTAATTTTAATTTTATAAATTAATAAAGACGTCAAAAAGTTTTTATCACATTTGCTTTTCGAATCAAATACGGAATTATATTTAATTACTTAAATTAATTCATAAACTTTTTTTAATGATTGATTGGATTTAAAAAAATTTTTTTATTTTTTTTAATTTAAAAATTAATTTTTTCAAAAAATCTATCAATTTATGTCGCCAATCACCAAAAACTTGGCCGTCTTTTTTTGTCCGTATTTTTTGCCGTAAAAAAGAACACCTGGCTGACCGCCAAAAACCATCCGTGTATTGGACTGTTTTGTTTTCACCGTATCCAACACTAATTCCAACAGTAAATACTGCAACTATTACTTTTTTTTTTATAAAATAGTATCTTGCAAACACTACAATATTTACTTGAAAAAAAATGATTTTCTCATTTTTCGAACAAAATTGGTGATACCCAGGACATTTTCCTTTACAATCTGGGAGAGAAAAGCGCATTTTTTTTCGAGATTAAAAACGAAGTTGTATTTTCACTGTTGATGAGGAGGTATTTAGCAGAAAAGTTTAAAATTAACCCAAAATGTAGCTAGTTTACAGCTTGAACATTTATCAAAAGTTTACCGCAAGAAAAATTGCTGATGGTTCTTGAAAAATTGGATTTTTACACAAAGATAATCATACGGAAACAATATAAGGAAAATACTTTTAAAAATTTCACCCAAATACCAACACTATTCGTTTTGCTGAAAAAACAGTATTGTGTGCCAACAATGTCGTGGAACAAATCTTATTTAAGAATTTTGTTGTTATTTTTGTAACCTTAACACTTCTTTAAAAGAAATGACAAAAGAAGTTCTTTGGTATCATTTTCTGAAGAAAATGAATTTTAAAAACATTCAAATACCTTTTATTTGTCCCACAATATCCTAAAAGTTGTATTCAAACATTTAGTATAAATACAGATGAAATTAAAATTTCATTTAAAATTTTTAATATTAAATATTCAAATGGTTTTGAAAATTTTTAAAAATAAATACTTAAAATTTATGGACGTGTTAGGTCTAATAATGGTTTATTATTCAATTAACATCATAATGATTTTTTTTGTAAAACATCAAGCGATAAGATATTAAAAAGATGTGTGTAAAAGTGTTATCTTAAATTAAAATTTAAAATTTCTAATTTTAAAAAGAGACATTCTAAACAAAGCTAAATAAAGTTGAATCACATTTCAATTGAAATTTATTTAAAGAATTTAAAGATAAAATTTAAAATTCTTCATTGAACTGAACCAAGTGGCAAAGCGATAAATTTGACACAACAAAAAAATTGAAACAAAAAAATAAAAACTAAACTTTAAACAAAAAGAACTATTTATTTTTTATTTTTTATTATTTAATAAAAAAAATTCAACTAAATCTAATCAAATTTTCTTTTCTTTCCATGAGCCGAAGACTTTGGTATAGTTGACTCATCGGCATCCATAGCCTCATTAGCCTCGTCTCTCGGCGCTTCTCTTTTCATCGAATATTTTTCAAACTTTGCCTTTTGTTTACCAGTACCACTTATTTTTTTTATCTAAATAACAAAATTAATTTTCCTTTTTTCTCAATCAACTATCTAAGCTTACAATTCCTTGTTCGAGCTGCTGCAATCGTTTTTCTAGAACAGCGCGCTGTTCAATTCCCATATTACAGTTGTTGTCTTCCCCTAGAGCGTCAACCCTAATGGCCAAAGCGGCCTTGGCAGCCAACATTCTCGACACCTTACCCTTGTACTTGGCACCAGACTGACCGACCAAACTGGCATGGTAGATCAGACCATACTTAGGAGTGTCATGCTTTGTCTTCATGGCTCTGAACAGCGCTTTCTCAGCTCCTAGAATCTGCACAGTAGAAGAAGGGTGCTTGGCTAGATTGAGTAGAGATCCGGCATGAGCGATCAGTCTGGCGCCGACCAGCTCGCCGACCAAAGCGGTCAAATTTGGTGCCACTGCCATCATTCTATTCTTCAAATACTCATACAATTGATTTCTGTAGTCAGAAATTTCTAGGACTTGGTCGCACAGATTTGTTATATTGGACAAATCCTCCTCGGATATCTCAGTACCCATGGACACCTCGGCAGCCTCTTTGACTTTTGACTCGACATCTTCGGGCAGAATGTCGTTCAGTTCTGTTTTAATGGCATTTGTTTTGTAGCCAACTTTTTTTATAGTCTTACAGTAGGCTATGTTGTCTTGGATTATTTTGGACAGTTCGGGAAAGTGCCAGCCGTACCATTCTTTGCATCGCATGATGTAGTTGTTTAGCTCTTTGTCCAAGTCGTCTAGAAGCGAAATGGCTTGCACAATCATTGTGTCGACCTTGTCTGGTGAGAATTTTAGCTTGTAGCGGGAAAGACTGTGCGCCAGACCGATTCTCATGGCGGCGATTTCCTTCTCGGGCACTTTAATCAAACTTTCCATCTGACCGCGGATTAACCGCATCAAATCTTGGACACTGTTGTTGCTGACGCAGTTGATGTTGAATTTATCTTTGATAGAACTTCCTAGTTTGGCGTCCGCGACCAACAAAGTTTCTTGTTCGTCGTCGGCGATTTTTTTAAGCAATTTTTTTAGAGGTTTGGGAATTTTGCCCTCTATTGAGCCCGTAATGGCTGCCAAAGCGATTGTGGTGTCATCGAATTTTTGAAAGTGCTGTAGCTGGAGGAGTTTGTTGGCTTTTTCAGGTGTTTGAAAATCCAAGTAGAGGTTGTCGGTTTCTTGGAGTTTTTTTTCGTTCAGCAGCTTGAACACGGCGTAGCCGGCAGCTGTTTCAAATAAAACTAACATTCTCTAGAATAATTTTTAAAATTTATTTTTTTTTTATTCAAACTCGTGGATCTTTGTTTTTTATTTTGAAATTTTTAAAAATGAAAAAAATTATTATTTTTGTTAAAGTTTTTTTATTCGCTTGTATATATATAGAAGTGAATGCAAAATAAGTTTGAATAAAGGATAAATTTTTAATTTGTAACATGCGTTTTTTTTTTAATTTTTTTAGACAATTGCAAAACTTAGCTTAAAAATTTTTAGTTAAATAGTAAAAAATTGAATATTTTTTGACCCTTTTTGAATTTTTTTGAGAGAAATGAAATAAATCATTTTAATCAGAATTTAATTAGAAGGTAACTTTTTCAAAAGGGACTCAAGTTTATGGTTAGAAGAGCCCGTTTTTTAAATTTTATTAAAATATCAAAAATGATGCCAAATATTAAATAGTTATGTTAATTTTTAAAAAACAAAAAATTTTGACTTTTTGAAAAATTGTATTTTCATTATAGTTTTTCTTGATTTTAATTATTTAATTTTGTTAACTTGAAATTTAACAATGATCTAGATGATAATTTAATTTTTAATTTAACACCTAAAGGCTTAAGGGTTTTTTTCGACCCTTTTTGATACTTATTTTGCTCTTTGTTCAATATATTTATAACAATTATTATATTTTAATAAAAGATTAAATCATTTTTGATTGAAAATATTTTTATTGACGTAAATTTTCGTAATTTAGCTCGTTTAATTTGTGTCTAAGACATAAATAAGTGATTTTGATGATTATTTTTTTGTAGATTAAACAAGCATTATAGTTTCTGATAAGTCTACAAATCATTTGAGACTTTTCTCATCTAAACCATAAGCAATACCATGTACATCTAATTTTAAGAGAAAAATTCATATCTGGGGTGGGATATCTCGTATAGGAATTAAAGAATTCGCAGTTTATTTTATTTTTTAAAAAAATTTTGTTCTTTTGATATTATTTCTAAATTAAAAAGGTATTTTAAGAAAATATGGATCAATTTTTAGTTAGAGATATTTTGGCAAAATATTTATTTCCGTATGCTGCTTCTAATTTAAATGAAAATTTTAAACTTCATCAACATAATGATCCTAAACACAAGTCATACAACCTTTTTAGATAAAAAAACATTAACTGGGTTAGAATAAAGTTTATAAATAATAAGATATGATTGCAAAATTTTGATTCAATATCATGGTTTTAGTGCCTCTTACTCACCAGATCTAAATCCAAAAGAAATGGTTTGGAATGAATTGAAAAGAATTATCAGAGCAAATGATCCTCAAAATGATTAAGAATAAGCTAGTTTAATTTTAGAATGAATACTTCTTTTTTACCATATTTTACTTTTTTTATCTAAATTTACGTAAAAATTAGTAAATTGAGCCTTTTCATTTTTCTATTTTAAAAAAATTTACGTAATTTTCCGTAAATTCACTTTTTGTTACAAAATAATTTTACGTAAAATTACCAGAAAGCCACGTGTCAAATCGGCACTGCTACTATTAAATTTCAAAATCTACTTGAATTAAATAATTCCTTTTTTAGATTACACTTTTTTGAGCCATATGTCGACGAAAGACGCTTTTCTCAATTTTTCCGCTCAAAGTAATGTGGTCAATAATTTATGGATTAAGCATGATTGGAAAATTTAAGCCAAGAAATTAGAAATGGTAAATAAAAGCGTATAGGCTAAAACTCAAATTGCTTTTAAAAATTGCTCATCAAGCTCTAAGCCTGAGTCATCAACACTATCTGAAAAAAATTAGACTATGTAAATCGAGCTCTACTCAAGAATTTTCCACTGCTTTTGAGTCCCAATAAAGGGTTTAGGGAAGATTGTTTTCAAATCTTTTTAAAAGGTTGTTACGACCAAAGAATGGGAATTTTGATTAAATAGATTTGATTTTCCTTTATTTAAATTCAATTAATATTTTTTGAAAGTATAATAAAAATTAAAATGAACATTTTTTTCAAAATGAAACGTTTTTAAACATATTTTGAATAAATAATCAAATTTATTTTAATCAAAAAGTAAATCTAAATTCAGGGGGTTTTGAACCCTTTTAGTCCTTAACTAAAAAAAAAAGGCCTTTGAATAGTAATCATAAAAATTTAAAATAAAATAAAAATTTTCTATTATATATTTAAAAGAAAGTAACTTATTTAACATCGAATAAGCAATTTATTTTCTTTTTCTTGAAAACAAGATTTTGAAAATCAGTGAGTGCTTGCTAAAAAGAAAATTCAGGAACAAAAAACGAGAGAATTTTTTTTAAGAGACTTAAAAATGTATATTTTAAAATTTATTTATTTTTATTATTTATAAAATTTTCCATTTATCCTCAAAAGCAGTGCAAAATTTGGAGCATGTAATAGCAGCTGATAGAGGATAGTTTGATATAGACAACATTTTATCTGTATAGTCGACATCAACTGATCCTTTTGCCATGGCACCAATAACAACTACAACTGGCTGATCATCTGGGTGATTTGTAGCAAACTCGCTTACATTAACTACTTTTTCCGCATGGAAAGACATTGTGTACTTAGGACATCCGACCGGGAGATGATCAGTAATCGGGTTTTTTATGACTTTGATCAATTTTTGGGAGGTATCGGCCGCGCGGATGCTTAATTTATGCAACAATTGAACCATAAGACCAGAAAATCTGTCAAAAGTACGAGGTATACGAGTCTGTGGATTGATTTCGATTAACACATTTTTCTGTGAGTGAACATATACTTGTAATAAGTTGGCTCTGTTCAATGGACTGTCAAAGAGCATTAGCAAACATTGGTGCAAAATGTCAGGTCTACACTGAGATGGATCTTTTTTATGCTTTATAATATATTGTTTATGGCGGTCACAATTGAGTAATTCGTAAATCTTTCCAATTTTTACCGTTTCCAAACAAGCATTTTCTAAAACAACAATCAAACGCTTTGTTTCCTTTCTGGCAAAAGGATTTTTGGTTATTTTTGATTTTAAATCATTTTCTAATTGAAGCGTAGATGTAATATCATCATGTTCGTCGTGCTCAGACTCTGAATGACTTGATGAATTTTGCTCAGTTTTAAGTCTTTTGGCACAATTTTCGTTCTCTTCGGAATTTTTTGAATTTTTCATTTTTTATTTTTATAAAAAATTTATTCTAATTTTTAAGTTTTTGCTAAACAAGTTTGTATTTAAGCGCATGGTTTTATCTATCAAAATTAATTTAACAAAATTCTTTATTTGCTCATTATAAACTATAAAAAAATTTTAAAAAATATTGTTTCGAAAAGACTAACACTCAAAACCCGGGGGATTTTTTGACACTTTTTTGGTTCCTATTTTGCTTATTGTTCAATTTAATCATTTTTGACGATTTTTTTCCATCAAAGTTAAAATCAAAAAAATGTTGTTATTAGTAAATTTTGATTACAAAACATTTTTATTTTTATGCAAAATAAAAATTATACGCTAAACTCGAAGAGGGTTTTTTTGAACCCTCCAAAAATATTGTATTATTTTTTGTAAAATGAAGTAAAGAAAATTCTTTTAATTCCAAACTCTACTACATTTCAATAATTCCTATTAATATAAAATAATAAAATATTATTATATAATGTAATATATAATATTTTAATATATAATTATTTAATATGATAAAGTTGTTATATAGTTAATAAATAATAACTTTTTGAACCAAGTCTCGATGAAATCCGCATGATACCCAAGACGACGAGACGTTTCTGATGATAATTATAATGATTATGAAGATAATTAAACCAAAAAAAAATAGTAAAAATTATTTACAATTAAAACATACAAAGAAAAAATTTTATCATTGTCAATCTATGTAAAATTAAATCTTCTTTGCTTGAGTCTTAGGGAATTTAAACTTTACTTGCAAGGCTTTCATAAAAATAATTTTATTAAAGATAAAATCAGCAAGTATAACAAATAATTTAAATAATTTGTGTTAGTTGTGGTATTAAAAGGAATTTTGACTAAATTTTTAACTTCTTCATTTTGTCTTAATAAAAACTAATTAGAAAAATTGTCCGATATATTCAAAAAACTTAATTTTTTCTATTTTTATGCTTACCTAAAGCCATTTTTTTGCCATTAACATTTTTGGACAATTTTCCTTAAAAATTACTTAATTTAAAATAATTTTACGCAAACTCAATTATTCGTAGCGAATTTTTTTTCCCTAATATTAAGTAACCTTACTTTGAATTTAGTAAAATAACGTGATTTTGACTTTTATAGAATTACTGTTTTCTACTACATTCTACTTTTCGATTTTGGATTTACAGCAGTTATTTGATAATATGATCCATGGTAAATTTTACGCAAAATTAAACAAATTTGCGTAAAGAATTGTAAAAAACTTTACAGTAAATTTAGTTAATTTACGGTAAATTAACTAAATTTTGCGTAAAAAGAAGTAAAATTACCATTTTTACTTAAAAAATTGGCAAAATCCAAAATTTTTCAGGTAAATTATGGCAAGAAATGAAATTAGAAAAAAAAATTTACATAAGACATGATTTTACCAATGTCATAAAAATAAGGTTTCTGTAAATAAAAGTTTTATCTTATTTAAAAGATTCACAGCTTTCAAAAAATCTAAATTTTTTCTCTTAAATGCAATATAAAGAACCTGAAAAGTTTATTCGAAATTTTTTAGCTGACCGTGGTTCCTATATTCTAAATGGATATTCGAATGATCAATTTTACCAGTTTAAGTACAAGTTTGAAGCTGTTCGAAATCTGGAACTACATAAAAATGATTAAGTTGGGGTGCCAAGATGGATTTTTTATTTTTCCATTCCAGTAATGACTTTCTTAATTGCTTTCTTCACCGGGGCTTTGATTACCATGGACAGTGTTAAACCAGATTTAATCTTTGGACAGTCCTGTGCAGAAAAATTATTGAAAAATTAAAAAAGATTTTTATTTGATCTTATTTTATCAACTTTAATTTTTTTTTTTTTTTTTTTTTTTTTTAAATTTATTCAAAAGGAGTTCTAGCTCGTTACAGAAAACAAATAAATAAATATTACTACGCGAAGATTGATTTCATTAGCTCTTAATTATGATATAATCGCTGCAGTTTAAATCCCAATCTATGCAAGATTTTCGATTAATATTTATTAATATTCCAAAAATATATAATAATTGGTAAAAAAAATGATCATATTAACAACATAAAAAAGCTTTTATCTTTAGCTCATAAAATTGATTTAGTTATTTAATGATTTTAAAAAAATACTAAGATTAAGTTTTAAAATATTATTAATATTTATTTAAAAATTTGAGAAATAGATTTTAATTAAATTTAAAAAATAGCTTCAAAACAAATTCTTAAGAAAAAATAGGAATAGGTTTCAATGAAAATTTTTCATTTTCAAAAATAGCTTCAGGGATTTTGAAAAAAATAACTCGGCATAATTAAATTTTGAAATATTCTAATTGAAAAAGAATTTTAATCTATTAATTTCAAATGTCAAGCAAGCTTTCTGTTTGTCTTTACACAGTAATTATAGATTTTACTATCATGATCCTTCTGATATTGGGTAAAGACTACATAGAGAAAATGTTTTTATCTTTTCAAATATTTCTCAAACTAAAGGATGTATAATGACTATTTTTTACTTGCAAATAAATGTTGCCAAAAAATTTCCTGATTCATGTTTTATTAATTCATCGACCACTTCCATTTCTTTTTCTACCACAGCAACATTAACAACAACAACAACAACAACATTAAACACAATAGTTACTCAAGAAACAACTGTATCTTCTCAATGTAAGCTATTATACAACAGGTTACTTTTTTTATTCTTCATTTTTAAATTTGTGTTTGTGGAAAAGTATGTGTTGCCGATTTAGACTGTTTAGGTTCGTCAGTCAATGGAATTTCTTCTGCAAATGTTTTCCAGACAACACAGTGTGGTTCATCTGGTATTTGCGAGTAAAATTGTACATTAACTTTTTCAGCATCAATTTTAATTTTCTTAAAAAGATGTGCTCCTCCATATTCGCAAATAGTTATAGGTCCTCCATATAGATGTACTTTCCCAAATGGATTAGCAAATACTTGCATTGATGATATAGAATGTTTTGGAAGATGTCAAGTGAATCAAAATAAATGCGTGGCTCAATAGATCAAAAAATATTGGATTGAATGAAAAAAGTAAAATAATTAAATAGTGAATATTAAATAAACTTATTTTTATAAAAATTATTTTTTTCATTTTAATAAAAAAATTTGGAAATTAAGCTCTCCAATCTTACAAAGAAATGTTTTTTTAGTTTAAAGATAAGAAAAGTGTAAATATTTTTTTCAATGTTTATCTATGGATAAGGTTTTATTTTCTTTATTATTCGATTTATGTCATTTTAAATCACAAATTCAGCAGTGCAACATACCCAGGATTCCGCTTTTCAGCTGGTGAATCCATGTCACATCAGCTTGTGGCAAGTTGTTTAAATAAAGCCACAGTATTTGATGAGAGATAAGAGGGTCCAACAAATAACCTCATATATTAATTCTAGAAAATAAAAATATACTTAATTAAAAAAAATCTTCCTTTTATTTAACAGATTTGAAGTATAATTAGATCAAGACTAAATTTTGATTTAAGTTAAAATCATCTCCTTTTTTTACCGAAATATAAAATAAGAAATTATTTAGACAATTTAATATATTAAAAGGATTAAATTTTTTGGGGGTTACAAATTTAATTTTTTTAAAATGACAAAAATAACTAAAAGTGGTGACTAATTTAATCTATTTTAGATGACTATATAAAAAACTAATTATTCTGACAAAAAAACTAAGCCACTGACAAATGTATATATTGAGATGACTTTTAAATAATTTTTCACTTTTTATTTTATTTTATTTTTCATTCTTTCTTGATATCCGAATCTGCTAAACCTACTATTCTTTTAGCAATCGTTCTTTCAACACGTTCTTGCTCATCTCTTTTAGTTTGTTTCATTCTTTCTAAATTCTCATTATTTACAAGCGACTCAATAATTTAAAAAAACAAGCTGACGTGGTTAATTATCTAAATCGGCACACTTTCAGTAATTCCTACGATTTTAAGCCCGCCCTAACGTCTTTAGAGACTTTCCTTCCCCTTTTCTTTATCTCTTTTTGTAAGATATTTTAAGCATATTTTTCACTTTTACTTGAAAGTAAAACCGTTCTTATTTTTGATACATTTCTTAGTAAATTTTAATTTTTTTTAATTTTTTTTTCAAATTGTTCATTTAACAATATTATTCAGAGCTTTTTTTTAAATTCTATGCAGTTAACGGTATCGGAAAGGATTTTTTCTTTAATTGTGCATATTAATATTTGTCCCCAATTAGTATAAAACTTAATACTCTTCAGTTCACTGTTATTTGTTATTTTCAGGCTAGAAATTGAATGTTGATAATTTTAGCAGGAATTAGGATCTGTGTAAAAGTAATGCAATCAAGCAAAATTAGAACGTAATGAGAATATTGTGAGACTATTAGGTTAAAGAACGATTTTTTAGGAAAAAATGTGACAATTTGACAAAATTAACTAAAAAAAATGATTTGAACACGATCTTTCACCGCATCTATTTAACTAATATATTAATGACCTTTTAATAAAATGCTTCAGGTCGGTGCAAAAATCAATGATAAGAATCTCGCAATTAAAGCCTATTGTAATGACATTTTAGTACTTTCTCCCTTTGCTTTTTTTTTTTTTTTTTTTTTTTTTTTTTAAAATATAATTTGGGCCGAGGCCCCAGGCAGTTCAGAACGATGTAAACCTTCTTTTCAGCCTGCATTCTTTAGATAATAATTTAGAATATAATTTTACAATTGACTATAGAGAATATAAAATTGTGAAAAGAAAAAAAAAAAAAAAAAAAAAAAAAAAAAAAAAAAAAAAAAAAAAAAAAAATAAGTAAATGATTGTAAATAAATAGTTTTTATTGTGTGAGATTCTCCCTTTGCTGGTCAATGTCAAACACTACTTAATAAATGTTCTGAATTTGCTAAATAATGGAAAATTGACTTCAATGCCAATTAATCTGTTGCGCTTAATTTTGGCAAAAGAGAAAACTATGGATACGTTTTTTTTTAGCCTGAGTAATAACAAGATGACACATGCAGAAAGCATAGAATATTTAGGTCTTTCGATTGGTGATTAGGCTTATATTAGAACGGAATGGAACGGATGGAACGTAATGGAAAGAATGGAATGGTTAGATGGAATGGAACGGAACGGGAAAGAGTTTTTAATGAATGCGTCTCCATTCCGTTCCCTTATCTGGAACGGAACGTTTCGTTTTGGCAAGAACCACTGTATGTATAAATGTGTGAACCTTGGCTTGGTAGACTCAGTAAAATATGTTTTGACACAAATAAAGTTTGTTATTGCCAAATCAAATTATTTCTTCTAATTAAGATTTTAAGCGATTAAAAGTGGACTCCTATACCTAATTATATTTATTTTGCGATAATTGTGATTTTTTTTTATTCTTATTTTGATTTGTATCTAAATCGTATTTTCAACTCTATATTTTTTAAATTTTTTTATTTTTCTCTTAATTTCACTTTTTTGCCAATGAGGCTTGAATTAATAAATAAAAATAATAATTAATAATGTTTTAGAACTTAATTGACTGAATTGCATATTTAATGAAATTTTTTATTTTTTTTTTTTGCAGAAAGATAGTAACCATAGCGAAACTACATCTAGTCTCGCTCCACAGGTCTCCTGCTGTAGCTTATTATTATTATATTATATTATTATTATTATAGAACTCGTTCTCGTTCACTGTTTTTTGTTATTTTCAGACTGCACATATGCTTTTAATTCTTAAAATTCCTTAAAAAGTGTTAAATTCTACCGTTCACTGTTTTCCCCATTTAATCTAATTTATTTTTGTTAATTATTTGATAGATCAATTCCTCTTTATGTTAAAAATATCTTTAGCTTCACTGATTTTTCCAAGTTTTATTCTAATTTATATTTGTATATCTTCTTCTATGTCATTCTTAACAATGTCTATTTTTTCCAGTATTTTCTCTTTCTTTAACATTTCAGTTCTGAACTAGTCACTGTTTTTTACAAAATTATATTATTGCTTAGTCGTATTTTTCTCCAGATATCGAACTTTTTTCCCAAAGAAAGTTTAATTACACAAAGAAGTTTAACTTCTTTAATATGAAACTTCTTTGTGTAATTGCTACCTAGTAATTTCTTCCTTTTTTCCTTAACTATCAAATATTTAAACATGTCTAGCCTCTAGGTATTTCAACTTACGTTTTTAATTTGTGACCTTGTGCACAATTTTGAGATCCTATGGCCTGCCACAGAAGATAGTTAACTTTATAAAACTCTTCTATTAGAAATTCGAGTGTAGCTTGCTAAAACAAAGAGTGTCTTCACTAGACTCAGACCAGCATGGAAGTCAACCAGTTACAGTAAAAAACAAAACTTGCACTATTCAACAGTGTAGTAAAAGCAACACTGATGTACGGAAGTGCAAGTACGAGCATGTACTTAGAATGAAAGAGACATGGATACCAAAAAGAGCCCTTTAATGGACACCTCAAGGGCGACTTAAGGTAGGACGACCAACAGTAACATGGAAGTCAACAATCACGAAAAAGCTCATCGAAATGGGAATGACATGGGGACAAGCAAGGGTAAAGGCAACAGATCGACTTGAGTGGAAATCAAAAGTAATGACCCTATGCTCCACAAGGAGTGAATAAGGAAAAAAATATAAATTAGTGAACAATTAGGTTACGTAAGTAAAATTAAAAGCCTTAGCAAGAAAAAGATAAAAAGAAAAACTAAATCAAACAAAATTACTATTATTATTTTTTGAAATTTAAGCCCTATTGACAAGTATATAAAAAGGGCATACATGCATACTTTAAATAATGATACTCGATCAGACATTAGATTACATAGCCAAATTAATTATTTATCAATCAAATTTTTTAAATAATAATTGACTCTATTCTATCCTAGTGGATAATGGGGAGACGCTCATCTCCTTTTCAAGTACCTTTTTGAGCAACGGCTCTGATCTGACACAAAGGCTACTGCATTGAGTTGATCATCTACACCGCAATCATTACCCAGTCGAAACTGGCTCCTCTATTTTATTGATGAAAGAGGTTTAAACATTCGCCCCGTATTGCAGAGATATTTTGAAGATTTTTCACCCTCAGCGGGTTTTGAACCCTCGGTCCTCTGCTTACATGACTAACACGCAAACCATTCGGCTATACGGGCTCTTAAATTTTCTAAAAGCTAACTCTAAATATGGATATCGTTTCTAACTATTGACTATTAACCTAAAAAAGAACATATCACTATTAATTATAGCTAAATACCTAAATTAGTGTTATCAAGATCAAACTTTGTGCTCTTATATATGTCGTAAAGAATAAGCAAAATTAATTATTTAGCTAAAATTAAATAAAAAAAGCAATTTTACTAGAATAGGAAAACTCATTATTATTTAACTTTAATCAAAGATGAGTTTAACTTAATTTAATATAATTTTATGTACTTAACTTAAATCGAAATGAAACAAATAAAACTTGCAAATTTAAAAATTATTCTTTTATTTTCTTTTTGAAAAATGTCCGAATATAATCACAAAGAGGCCTTTTACGAATTGATTAAAAAACAATTTCCTAATTCAAGAAAAGTTTATTCGAAGGCTGAGGTTCAAGATAAAATCGATACAATTTTAAGAGAAAAGCTAAATCCGAACACTAAAGATCCAAAAACTTATTACTTAATGTCACGATTCAAAGTAATGGAAATCGGTGGAACAAATCGTCTAATCGTGGTCGAAAAAGACGAAAATTCAATAAAATATGTTTGTTCTTTTGAATCAAAGTTTTGATGACATTGATTTTCATCACAAAATTGTAGGTCATGGTGGGATGAATAAAACGTCAAAAGAAATAAAAAAACGGTTTGATAACATTAGCGATAAATTTGTTAAAATCTATATCGAGTTGTGAGTTGGCTGCCAGCAAAAGAACACCAAAGCTGGCAGTAAAAAAGTAGTTGTTCAACCAATCGTGTCATCAGGCTTTATGCAAAGAGGACAATTAGATTTAATTGATTATCAATCAATGGCCGATGGCGTTCAGTCAAATGCCATCAAAATTCAAGACATTCAAAACGACTGTCATGAAAATCTAAAACAAAAACTTATTAAATTTGAATCCTTAGATTCAAGCAGTGAAAAAACTTAAAGAGAGATTAATGGCCTTCATTCCATTTCTGATGGCCAAGGATTCATGAAATGTAACTGTGTTGGTAAATGTCAGAAAAACTGTACTTGTAGAAAAAATGGTGTTGATTGCAATTCAAAATGCCATAGAAATAAAATTAGCAATGAATGTGTAAATAAAAAATAAAGTTTGTTTTTGAATTGTTATTTAATAAAACATTTTATGATTGTCAAATTTTTTTTTTATAAATCTATTTTTCTTAATTCATTTTAATTTAATTTAAAAAATATAATTTAGCTAAATAAAAAGGTAGAATTGATTTTACTTAAATGATTGTATTTTTAGCTAAATAATTAATTTTGCTTATTCTATACGACACATATAAATAAAAGTACTCGTCCCAATTGATTTTGATAAATATATTTCAAAAAGTCATCAACTTCTGACTCTTGTGTTCGCAAACGTACTCGAACTGCAGGCAAAATATATCACTAATAAAATTCTTTCTTGCTTAATGTTCAATTATATGTTTTCTTTTTCTATAATTAGTCATCTTTATAAAATTGGTACTTTAAGCTGTTTATTTAGGTTTAACTTTTATTAATTTAAGTTAGGTATTTATTACAAATAGTGATGATTTACATTAAAATTAGTGATAAATATTGATTAAATTTAGTGACGATTTCTATTAAAAATAGCGATAGTTAAAATACCACCCTATAAAAAAAGGGAAAAAAAGTCAAATATAAAAAATTGAATAAGATAAAAATTCTATTCAAATCGATCAAATACTAACTATTCAAACCTGCAAACCAACTTAAAACAACTTTATTTATTTAAAAGTAAGATATTTCTTTTATACACTCTTTTTATCTTATACTGAAATTATCTCTTAGGAGATCATTTAAAGCCTTGTCAATTTTAGGAGGATATTCGAAGTAATTAAAAAATAACCGCTTTTCCAAGACACTAATTTGGGTACAAAAAGATGTGGTGTTTGTGTCATTTACTGAATGAATTGTTGTAAAAAAAAAATGTTTCTATACATATTTCTCTACAAGAAAAAAAAAATTATTATATAATAGTTTATTTAATTTAAAATAAAAATAAAATAAAGGAAGAAAAAGAAAAATGTTTTTTTTTTGTTAAATTCAAATTAATCAAAGCTAATAAGTGAACAATTAGGTTATGTAATTAAAATTAAAAGCCTAAGCAAGAAAAAGATAAAAAGAAAAACTAAATCAAACAAAATAAAAATAAAAAGTCATGGCCTAAAAGTCAAAGCTATATTGATTGTTAGAGTTTTGCAAATCGGCAAAATTGATCGATTCCCACACAGTCGAGAGCAAGTCTTCGGCATACACCCTGAAGAAAAACTCTTCGCGGGTCAATTCTTGTGTGATGTAAAGATCGTCAATGTACGGCTTGGCATTGGTGAGACTAATCCACGGCGTGCTCGCACTCGGACTCAGCTCGTACAAGCGACTCGGCCTAAACTTGTCGCTGTACAACGGATCAGATCGGCCATGCTCATTTTCGGCCGACACCCTGATCTCATAGTCGCGGCCTTCCACCAAATTAATGATCTTCAACGACCTCACATCGGCATCAACTCGGGCCACTTTGATCCAAATGTTCTCTCGGATGTCTTTTTTCTCGACAAAATAGCTGAGGAGAGGGGAGCGCGTGTTGGGAGGCGCGTGCCACGACGCATCAACTGTCTCGCGAGTAACGTTGCTAAGAGTGATGGGGCCGAGCGGGGGCGCCGGCCGAGCGAACAAATTCTTGGCCAAAACGGGCTCGGCCAGCTCAGCAAACGGTCCCTGGGCCACCAAATTCTCAGCAGCCACTCTCACCGAATACAAGCCGTCCACATTCAAATTTGTGATCGTGTAATCAAGCGTGTACTTGTCCAAAATGTCCTGGGTGAGCCACTCGACACTGATGCTGTAGCCGTCTTCTTTGAGCTGTGTGTCGCGCACAATCTCGGCTCTTTCGATTATGTAGCCGGTTATGGGCGATCCGCCCGTGCAGCTGGGCGACATCCAGGCCACGCTTATTTGGCCGTCATCAACTGACTTGACCTGCAGGCCGACCGGCTCGGACGGCGCTCGCAGCGGCTGCTTGAGTCTGACTCGTTCGCTTTCGCTGCTCTCGCCCGTGCCCAGCTCGTTGTAGGCGCATATCTTGAATCTGTAGTCGACTTGCTGCTCTAGATCGAGAGCGGTGTAGTTGAGTTTTTTCGACTTGATCACGTGACCACACTCGGTCCAGTGTGCGTTGCCCGCAGCCAATTTGAATATTTTGTAGCCGATTATTGGCTTTGATCCGGCCCGTTTGGCCGATATCCACGACATGGTCACCGAGTGCTCGGTCACTTGGTCAATGCTGATCGACATTGGCTTGGATGGCAACTCGTCGCTCAAGTCCAACAGCACGCTCAGCTCGGCTGGCTCGGACTCGCCGGCCGAGTTGACTGCATAGACACGAAACGTGTAGTTTGTGTTGGCGCTCAAATCGTCTATGGTAAACGAGTCGGTGCTGCTAGTGCCCACTCGGGCCCATTCGTTGTTGGCCTGCAATTTTTGAATGACATAGGTGTCGATGTGCTCGGCCGAGTACGACTTCCAGCCAAGTGTCACTGAAGTGGCGGTTTTTTGTTTGACTCTCAAAAATGAGACTCGATCGGGCTTGTTCAGTTTTTGGCTTATGAAAATTGGCGCGGCCAACTCGAGTGCTTGTGATCGGCCGGCATCGTTTTCGGCACTCACTCTAAACGAATAGTAGTGCTCTTGGACAAAGTAGTCGACGCACTTGAAGCTGGTCTCGCTGGTAAAGCCCACTTTGAACCATTCGCTGTTGAATTTTTTCTCGACCAAGTAGCGGCGGATTTTGGAGCCGCCGTTGGACTTGGGCTCGCGCCATGTCAATGTAATGCAGGTGTTGTCGTCGGCGACGGTGTAATTGAGCGGTGCTGTGGGACTGTCCGGCACTTTGACACTCTTGGCCACTACTGTATCCATGGTTTCCAGTGACGGCTCCGACTCGCCCGCTCCATTCACCGCTCTCACTCTGAACTTGTAGCCGATTGCTTCTTTTAAATTGTGCACAGTGCACGTGTGCTCATCCGCTGGACAAGTGGCTACTGGCGACCATTTTTTTGTCTCACTCGAGTACTGCTCTACAATGTACTCGGTTAGCGAGTCGTTTCCGTTGTACAGCGGTGCCTTCCACTCAATGGTCGCCCAGTTGTTCTTTTTTCGCACCAACTGCACATCGAGCGGCTTGCTAGGCGCTTCGGCCTCTCTTCTAACACTCACCACATCCTCCAGCTCCACTGCCTCCGACTTTCCCTTCGCGTTCTCAGCAAACACTCTAAAATAGTAGTTGCCCGCGCTCAGCTCGTCCACTTCGCATTCATAGCTTGTCTGCTCGTGTCGATGTCTTAGGCGACACACTTTGACCCATGTGACACGCTGACGCTCTCTTTTCTCGATCAAAAAGCTGCGTATGTCAATGCCGCCATCGCTTTCCGGCTCGTTGAACTTGAGTGTTACTTTGTTGTTGTTGGACATTGTGTGAGTTAGATGGCGCACTGGGCCAGGCGCACTGTGCGCACTCTTCACACTAATCGGTGTTTCGCTCTCCAACGCTTGTGAGCTCAGACCAGCCTCGTTTTGAGCTCTGACGCGCACAAAATAGTGCGTGCTCTCGGCCAAATTGGACAATTGGCAGCGATGAGTGTGAGCGTTGACTGTGGCCACTTGGCTCCAACTAGCCTTGTTCGCATCTCTCACTTCAATTGCATAGTTGCTTATGGGACAGCCGCCGTCCTTCTGGCTCTCGTTCCATCCTATGCTAAAGTGGTCGTCGCTGGGCCAAAGCTCGAGTGGCCCGGTGGGGGTGGACGGTGCGTGGACTCGTTGGCGTGGTCCCACCGGCTTAGCCAGCACTCTCGGCTCACTCTCGCCCATCTCATTCACAGCCACTATTCGGAACAAGTAGTCGTGGTTCTCTTTCAAGTTTTGCACACAATACGACGTGTCTATGAACGGAATGTCTTGTGCGACCACGCTCCAATGTTTTCGGTTCTTTTCACACTGCTCAATTTTGTAGGATTTGACAGGCCGGCCGCCGTCACACAGCGGCGCCTCCCACTGCAACGTAACTTGGTCCACATCGACACCAATGCATTCGAAGTTGGCCGGCGGTTGCGCTCGACCCGCTGGACGCTTGGGTTCGAACGCGTCCGAATCCAACGATTCACTCAGGCCCTCGCAATTCTCGGCAAATATCTGCACTACATACTGGCAGCCTTCGATCAAATCTTTGACTGTTGTCGAGAGAGTGTCGGCGCCGACACGTCCGCACTTCACCCACACAGGCCGCTTCACGTCTCTCCTCTTGATCAAGTAGCCAGTGATGGCGCTGCCGCCGTCCAACGCCGGTCTTTGCCATGAAACTCTGGCCGAATTGTGAGTGACGTTGGTGATGAGAATGGGGGGCTGGGGCGCACTTGGCACCGTGTACGCACTCTTTGCTCGTATCGGCTCGCTTGTTTGCACACACTCGCTTTGTCCCATTGCGTTCTCGGCCACTATTCTAAAATGGTAGTCGCTGTTCTCGGTCAAGTTGGTCGCCTGATGAGCCAAGGTTTGCGAGTCGACGTGGCCCGAACGAACCCAGCTGGGCTTGTTGACTTCGCGGTGGAAGACAACGTACCGGGTTATGCTCGAGCCTCCGTTAGATTTGGGCGGCCCCCATTGAATTGTGATCGAGTTTTTGTTTATGGTCAATGGAGTGATCGGCCCGCTGGGAGCCGACGGTGGCGATAGTTGTTTTTTTGGAATAACTGGCCGATTCAGCTCCAATGGTACTGATTGGCCCACCGAATTGCCGCAGCTTATTCTAAAGTAGTACTCTTGGCCTTCGGCTAATTGTTGCACGGTGTACGATCGGTGAGAGGCCGCCAGATCGACCACTTTTTTCCACTCGGCCGATTTAGAGTCCCCCATGCGCATTTCGATCACATAGCTGCTCAGCTCTTCGCCTCCCGTCCAAGCTGGCGGTTTCCACTCAAGGGTGCAGCTGTCCGATCGGATGTCCGTGACTAAAAGAGGCACCGGGGCGTCCGGTATGCCGTTAGGGCGCCTAATCACCACCGGTGTGGTCGACTCTAGCGGCTCGCTGGGTCCAATCGAGTTTTTGGCTATCACTCTAAAGTAGTACGAGTTGCTCTCGACTAGATTTTTTATTTGCAAAGTATGCTCCGATGATTCCACTATTTGCACTTGGTACCATGACGAGCGTTTGGCTTCGCGCGCTTCCACTATGTACGATGAGATGCGGCTGCCGCCGTCGTCACTTGGTGCAGCCCAGCCTATTTGACAACCATTTGCTTGGATGTCCGAAATTACCAATGGTCCAGTCGGTTGACTTGGAGTGCCTACAATATTCAATTTTTGTAAATGATTGCTTTTTTTTTAATATTTTTTTTTATTTTTTACAAATGCTGGTTAATTTTGGTCAAAATAGAAGAAATTTAGCAAAGTATTCTGGCTTGAAAAATCAGAGAGAAAGTGCAAATTTGAAGAGAGAGAGTGTCGTAATATGTCTAGAACAACGAACTGGCTTTATAAAATTTATTTTATTTATTTAAAAAATAATTTGGGAAAATTCCCTGGCTGTTTGGAATGAATATTAATTCTCCCTTTCAGCCACATTAGCGTTAATTTCGGAATTTGTAAAAGTTATTTTTGATTATTTTAAAAATTGAAAAAACACATAAATTAGAGCAAAAAGTAAATGTTAAACAAAAGAATTGAATAATTTTGAATTAATTAAATTAAATATTCTTGAAATATTGCTTGAAAAAGAAAAATAAAAATTGTAAAAGCATAAAAGATTGTTTATTTTATTTGAATTTTTTCTTTAAATAGGCTTTATAAAAGGTTATAATAATAATTTTAAAATATTGTTGTAAACCTTAAATAGTTATATACTTGTCCGGATCTGTTAGGATCTGGTGGTTCGCGGTTATAACATAATAAAGAAAATAAACTAAAAAATAATAACTTTATTAATAAATGGCCACTTCTAGCCCAAACAAATAATAAAGAAAAGAAAGAAAATAATAAAAGATAATAATTCTAACAATAGTTGTTGTTGTTGTTAATAGTTTATTTAATATTTCAAAAGAAATAAAGGCTTTGAGTAATGGAACTCCTTTCGCCTTTGGTATTTAAAATTTCAAAAAAGTGTCCATATAAAAAGTTGTGTTGAATTAATTAAATTAATAAAATGACATTAGAAGTTGAAAAAGAAAACGGAAATGTAATCGAAAGAGAGTCTTTGTCTAGTTTTACACAGTGTTAAATACTAGCGACTTGCTAAGCACTAAGATCATAGTATTGCAATGTAAAATTAGACATTTAAGTTTGCTTCACAATTTGTTCACATTTTTTCTTTTTGTTACCTTCTTAGTTTATCAACTTTAAAAAAAACCCATTCAATTGTTTTGAGCTACGGCCTATTTATTTAATGCAGTACTTAATCCTAATAACAAATTGATCCATATTTTCAGCACACCAATTTTTCTTATTCACTTATGCTTTCAAAAAGTGTTATGAGGTGACACTAAGTCTGACCAGAACTAATATCCGCCTTATGGATAGTGCTGTTTGATAAAAGGAATTAAGTATGCATGTTGATTAATTGCGAGCCCACTTAAAGTGACGAAGATTTTTGAAAAGACTTTAGGAGACGTTGCTATCCACGAAAAAATTTTTGTCTCAAATTTTTTCTTTTTTATTAATTTGTCCAGCCTACTCCTCAAATCTTTTTTTTTCACATATTGTTTTATATAAAGTCTGACAACCTGAGTTTGAGGAATATTATCACTTCTTTCAAACCTAAGCTTAAGATTATTCTTTTTAATTATTTTTTTGGCTATTCTACCACTTCCAGCAACGCGTTGAGACTTTTTTTTCTTTTTCATAATAGTAACATAAAACATAGCCTTCATTAATCCAACTTTTTTAAAAGAGAACCACTTATTAAGTATTCTTTCTCTACGATTTTCTTTTTAGAATAGATATAGATTTTCCCGATTGAGTTCTTGTATGGTTTATTTTTTAGCAATTTTTTTAATATTTTGAAAATTATTGAATTTTGTATTATATGTGAAATAATAAAAAATTTTGTTTGTAAAATATCTCAATTCTAATATTTTTTTGAATTGAATAAAAATAGTCACTTCAAAAGTCAAGTCATAGACCCTCGTTCAGATTCAAATTGTCCATTTTTTGGGACCATTTTAATTGAATAAATAAGTTTTTTTGGATTAATAAAAAAACTTTAAAATAATTAAATTGTCAAATGAAAATAAATAAAATCGTCATTTGGATAATTAAATTAAATATTTTAATTCATAAAAAGTTAAATTATTAATTTTAATTTTAACTAATAGTTCTCTAATCCACAAAACTAGAATCCCATTTTGATTCTTATGAGACAATAAATTTATTTTTTATTTACCCCAATTGACACGATAAGTTGATTAATTTTTTCTAGTTACTTTAAATTTGGCGCTATTTTTTTGAAAAGAAATTAATGATGTTTTCTAAATTGTCTTATAAAAAATTTAGCCTATATTATAAATTTTTCTACAAAAAGGAGGGGGGGACGAAGGAGTATTAATAGTTAATTAATTCTTACCATAAGCTGGTTTTGCATTTAGTGGTTGTTCCATTTCCAACGGTTCACTTTGTCCGATTGCATTTTCAGCATAAATTCTAAAATAATAATAGCTGTTCTTGACCAAATTGTCCATTGTAAAGCTAAGTGTTGTTGGTCGAACAGTGCCAGCTTTGAACCAAGTCAAACTCTTTGATATGGATGGCTCCAATATTTTAGCATATTCGATTGAAAAAGACAATAAATCAGAGCCACCGTCCCACTTGGGAGCCCTCCAATTAAGAGTAACACTCCTGGCCTCTTGGTCCAAATCAATATCAATGGGTCCTCTAGGCTTGTCGGGCACATCGACCACTTGAAGCTCAAATTTAGCTTCATCTCTGCCATACTCATTACTAGCCTTGATCACATATTCGCCACTGTCGTTTCGATCACACTGTTTCACAGTCAAATAATGCTGTGTATCAGTGGGATTGTCTACATTGGCCTTGTCGCCTTTGCCAACTTTAAAATTGTCCTTGGACCAAACGACATCGGGCTTGGGACACCCGGTCACTTCGCACATAATTCTAAAGTTAGAGCCCACCGATACAACAGATGTTTTCTTGAATTTTTTCTCATAGTCTATTATAGGCGGCGAATAGACACTGTATTTACAAGTCTTTGAATCTGAGCCGGCCACATTCTCAGCTTCGATGGTGTACACACCAGCATCATCTTCACTCAAATTGTTAATAAACAGCACGGCTATCGACTGAGCAAAACTAATTGAATATTTGCTCGAGTCCAATTTGAGAGTTCGAGAGCCCTTTTTCCATGTGACATTGGGCTCGGGACTACCAGTCACGTGAGCTTCAATTTTGCCCTGAGTTCCCACTAGATTGGCTTGATCGGCCACTGGCTGGATTTCGGGCGGCACCGCTTCTATGCTATCCTTTGCCTTAAATTTGTAGGTCGGATCACTTGGCAAACTTTGGCCAATTTTGTTCTCTGCTGTGATTCTAAACTCGTACTCCTGATTTTCAACAAGACCACGAACTTCATACTCGCATTCACTGATAAAGTCGTCGGTGAATCGAGCAAATTTGTACTCTCCTCTTTGTCTCATTTCGACATGGTATCTAATGATCGGCTGACCCCCGTTTCTTTTGGGCGGTTGCCATGACAACAAACAACTATCTCTAGTTATGTTGTGTACATTGACTAAAATAGGCGGATCTGGTCTATCGTACGGATTTTTGGCCTCTATTATCTCACTATTTTGACTAAACGGTCCAGTGCCTTCTTCATTCACAGCACACACTCTAAATTCATACTCGGAGCCTTCGCTCAAATCATTCAATCGAATGAACCGCTCTTTGATCATCTCTTTGTTAACACGGACCCATTTGACACCGCTTTTTCTCTCCAAGTAGTAGCCTTTGATCGGACAGCCCGAGTCTTTGCGCGGAGCGTCCCATGACACCATGCAGCTTGTCTGAGTTATGTCCGATATTTGCGGGATGCCTGGCGCGCCCGGCAGATCAAATTTTCCCTTTGCAATCACGGGCTCCATCATGGTGCATGGCTCAGAGCAGCCGATTTTGTTCTCGGCCAATATTCGGAACATGTAGCTTTGACCGCGTTCCAATCTGTCCACATAGCACTCGGTCAAGCTTGTCGAGTCCACACGAGTGTAAGTGTCTCGTTTAGGATCTAATTTTTCCAAATGATAGTTGATAATTGGCGAGTTGCCGTCGTGTTCGGGCGCTGACCACTTCAGCTTGCAGCTGTACGAGCTGACTTCAAAAGCGGACAAATTTTGAGGCGGCATCGGCACGTCTAGTACACGCACTACAAATGTAGCCTCGCTTTTGCCCACTTCGTTCTCGGCAACTATTTTGTACTCGCCTTCTTCGCCGCGCTTTATTTTGCTCAGCTGAAGCGATGCCAAGCTTTCGCCGTACTCCACAAAAGCTCGTGTATCCTGCAATTGCTCGCCGTTTCGGTACCATTTGATATCGGGCCGAGGAAAGCCGCCTATACGTACACTAATGTTCAAATTTTGTTCAATTGCTATGACATCCAGTCGTTTGTCAAATCTGGCATCGTAGTCAATCGATGGTTTTTTGAGCACGGTCAATTTGGCATCGGCTACAAGTTCACCAAGGCCATTACTAACCACTACTTTGTAAACACCGGCATCTTTTAGCTGACAATTGTGCAGAGAAAACTCAAGCTTGTTGTTGTCGTATATGGACACAAAGTCGTCTTTGGCGCCCAGAAGAGACTCGTTAGCGTACCATTTGATGTCTGGATAGGGTTTTGCTTTTAATTTGGCTTCGAAGTGAGCTGTTTGGCCGACCATTACTCGAACATCGTTTAGATTTTCGATTAGAGTGGGCTTGTCGCCGATTATTTTGTCTTTGGCTTTGATTAACGGTGTAGAGTTGGATGGATCACTATCACCGGCTAGATTTGTAGCGATCACACGAAACTCATATTCGTGGTTTTCTCTCACATCTGTGATAGTTGTGCTCAAGGTTTTTCCAACTTTTTGAACTTCCTGCCACTTGAGGGTCTTTGGGTTGCGACGCTCAACTTTGTAGCCGGTTATTGGCGAGCCGCCGTCAGTGCTAGGCGCCGACCATGTCAATTCAATGCTTGATTTGGTCACCTCGCCAACTTTTAGGCTCAATGGTGGGCCTGGTCTGTCGAAAGGGTTTTTGGCCGTAAACGGCTTGCATGGTAGTGATGGTTGGCTTTGACCGGCTTTGTTTTCAGCAATAACTCTAAACTCGTATTCACATCCTTCTATCAGATCGTTTACTTTTAGCTGCATGTGTAGCACTGGCTCTCGGTTGATTCGAGTCCATCTTGGGTTTGATGTGAGTCGACGTTCGATTATGTAGCCGGTTATTGGTGAGCCGCCGTCTGATTTCGGTGCATCAAATTTGACTGTGCAGCTTGTTGGTGTTATGTCTGTGCTGGTGCAATTTTCTGGCGCGTCTGGCACTCTGAATTGATATTCGGCTTCAATTGGGTCTTTTATTTCGGTTGGATCGCTACGGCCGAATTTGTTTTCGGCCGAAACTCTGAATGAATATCGAGTTCCTTTGAAAAAAAGAAAATTTGTATTCATTTGAATAAAAAATGGTTTGATTATTTATTTATTAAAAAAGGTGATTAATATTATTAAAACAATTAACTCATAGAGTAAATTGTGAACAATTGTCCCAAATTGAAAGCTTTGTCAACAATGTATCAAAATTTGTGAATTTTTTTGTATTTTATACATTTTAATATTTTTTTTTTCGGCTAATTTTTATAACAAAAATTTTAAGATTATTTTTGGTTCATTTTTGGGACTTAATTTCAGAGAATTTATTTATTTATTTGAAAAATAGTTTTGGAGTTGGACTCCAGGGCAGTTTCGAGCGGCTATACCCCTCTTTTCAGCCCTCCTGCTACCAAAATTAATTCATAAAAAAATAAATTAAAAATTAGAATTATTTTATGCAGTCTCCTCTGATAAATTTTACACATTTCGGACCAGCTTTTAGATATTAATTGTTGCTTAATAATTTTCTTAATTAAAGACTGTAATGAATTAATTTCACACAACAAGCTATTTTTCTTTCGAAATATGCATTTCCTGCAGTTAATATCAAAATTTATATCATATTTTGGTATAAAATTGAAATAGGAATAAATCCTCTTCATTTTTTTGCTATTCATTATTATTATTAAAACGTTATTATTTCTGATAGCAAAATTATCATCTGATAACATTTCTAACACGACCCGAAATATTTTATATTTTGATCATATTTTATTTTAAAATTTGAAGATTTTTTTTCCCAAAAACAACATAAAACAATTGAGACAATTTTAAATTTTGAATTAGTTGAAATCTAAAATAAACTTTTCAAAATTAAATAATTTTGAAAAATAAACATAAAGCTGTCTTGAATAATTTCTAAATTATAAAAAACCTTATAGATTATCTACAGCACATATTTAAACTAATTTCAATATTTTATTTCTTTTCTTCTTAATAAATTAAATTTCTTTCTTAAGCCTAATGCTTTAAAAGATTCCCAAAAATTTGATGCAGAATATCGCTATGAGTTAAGGTAAATCTGGGAAATTAATTCAAGTTTAAAAGAAAATCTTACCTCTTGTTAGATTAATAGCTTTATAATTCAAAGTATCTGGTAGAACAGTGTCCAGCTCAATCCATGTCTTTCGATCAAAGTCTCTCATTTCAATTACATATCCTGTCAACGGTGATCCTCCATTGTCTTTGGGAACTTTCCACGAAATCTTCATATCTTCGGCACTTATGTCCGAAACAATCGGATCAATAGGCGAATCAGGTTTATCCAATACATTGACTCTGATATTGCAAGTCTCACGACCATAGTCATTCTCTAGAGTCAAAGTGTATACACCTGAATCGCTTCGACTTGTTTTATGAACAGTCAACATCACTTGATCATTCTTTGAGTTATCACACTTGACTTTGCTCGATTCCTTTAGCGGCTCTTCATTAATCATCCAGCTATATTTTGGCTTTGGATTAGCGCTGTATTTGACCTGTATTTCCAATAGTTGTCCACGCTTAATCGTGATCGTGTCCTTGTACTTGGCACTCAGAAACATCTTTGGGCCTGCTTTGACACTCAATGAGGCCATGCATTTCTTTTCAACTGGTGTTTGCAACACAACAGTAAACTCGCCCTCATCTTTACCATCCACATCTCTTACATACAAAAAGTGCTTGGTACCCTCTCTACCAAAATCATACTTGGGATCATCTGGATATATTTCTTTACCATTTCGGTACCATTTAGCATTAACAAAAGCCTTGTTTAACTGGCACTCAAATTTAACTTTTCCACCTATTTCATCACACACTAGGTCCTGTAATTTCTTAACAAAAACAACCGGTTCTTCCTCAACGCCAACATTACATGTAGTTACCACTGATCCATTCACTTGACATCTAAGCTCACCTGAATCCTCGGCTGATACTGAACTAATAATCAATTTCAATTCGGTACCATTTTGTTCGAGTTTATAGCGCTCAGAATTCAAATCAATCTCTCTTCCACTTATGAACCATTTTATGTCCAAGTCCTGATTAGGTCTTGTCTCGTATTTAAGCTTAGACAATTTGCATGTGAACTGAGCTGGCTCGTTCTCTTTAACACCAGTATCAGCCAACCTTTCGACAAATTTAATGTCATCCTCATCAACAGTCATTTTAGCACCACATTTCTTATCGCCAACTTGGCATGTTATTTCATTGTTGTTGTCACTAAGAGCTGGTTGTTTTATGGTCAAAGAAAGCCGATTCTTGTCTTGACTAATAGCATACTTGCCATCGTCTAAATCTGCCTTGGTCACTTCTTTTCCATTAACAAACCATTTTATGGGCTTATCGTTTCGATTAACTGTGCATTCAAAGGTACAACTTTGTCCTTCTTTGACTTGTTGGTCTTCCAGCGGCTTCTTAAACTGCACTGGTATTTCATTGACAGTCAATTTGGCTTGGGCTCGTGTGCCACCAACACTTGCAACATAAACACCGGCGTCCTCTGGCATTGCATTGTTAATTCTGAGTACTAATCTTTTATTTAACTTTGACATTTGAATACGAGAGTCTTTTTCTAGCTTTGTCTCATTGCCGTCTTGGTCTACCCGGTACCATTCGATGGGATACTGCTGGCCTGTTTTAATCGAAGCTACTTTGTTCACTTCGCAGTCAAATTGAGCCATTTCTCGTTCAGTGACTTCACAGTCTTTTAATTTACTTGTGAACGTAACATCACTGTCATCGATTTCAACTCTAGCTGTTGCTTTATCCAAATGAACTGTGGCTGAGTATTCAGCGATATCTTCAATGATCAAATCGCGAATTAGCAAACTGTGGATGCAAGCGTCTTTTTTGATTGTGTATTTGAGACTGTCGCGTATTTCTCGGTCATTTTTGAACCATTTAACTTGTACATCAAATCCAGTCTTTTTCCACTGAGCTTTGTTAGTTTCACATTCTAAAGTGATGGTCTGGTCTTCGACGCCTTTTTGATCACTAAACTTTCTAATAAATTTGGCCGGTTGTTCTTCAACAGTTAGCTGAGCACTTGAACGAGATCCATTTACTTCAACTGCGTAGATGCCTTCGTCGTCAAGAGCGGCTTTTTTAATCACTAATTTGCACAGCTTATTTTCAGTGAGCATGGAATATTTTCTCAAATCGTCCAAATCGATTCTAACACCTTTAAATGTCCATCTGATTTCGTCCATGGCCGAAATATTTTTGCTCATTTCGACCTCTAAGACAACTTCTTGGTCACCTTCTACACATGTTTTGTCCTCAAGACTCGAGCTTAGTTTAATGGGAGCCTCTTTAACAAACAATTCAGCAGAAGACTCAGCATCATTTTCAAATTTTATTGTATACTTGGCCCTATCGTCTAAAGTAGCATTATCTATAGTAAGTCTGTAGACTTTGCCCTCTTGACTAAATTGAACCCTTTTATTTTCTTTCAACGGCTTGCCGTCCTTGAGCCACGTGACCTTAAGCCTAGGCTTACTTAGACTGCACACAAATGTTGCGTTTTGTTTTTCCATTACTTCTTGATCCTCTAATAGCTTAAGAACCTCGACGGGCTTTTCCAACACAGACACTTTGCAGTCGGTTGTTGATTTTTTAACTGTACAGCTATATGAGCCCAGGTCGTCCAATCTGGCCTCAAAAATGCTCAATTGATGCACGTTATTTGTCGACTTCTTGCTAAATCTGTCCAAACCAAGGGAGTACTTTACTTCAATGTTGTCCTTCATCCAAACGGGCTCTCCTGAACGACTGAACTCACATTCTAAAGTTATTTCTTGTTTCTCGTACACAGTCACATCTGTCAATGATCGGACTAGTTCGGCTGGTAGCTCTTCAACTTCTAAATTGGCCGAACACTTTCGGCCTCTCAATTGAATTGTATATTCGTTTATGTCTTCCAACTGGCAGTCCAATACTTCCAATGAATACTTAAAGCCTTCATTGATAAACTTGTACTTTGTCTCATCGGGCACAATTTCAACGCCTCCTTTAAACCATTTAACTTGAGCGTTTTCTTTGTTCAATCCACAAGTAAAGCGTGCTGTTTCTTTTTCTTTCACTGAAACACTTTCAAGCTTTTGCTTGAACTCAACCGGAATTTCTAAATAAAATATTTTTATCAATTTTAGATAAGTAGTTATTTTTCAAAAAAAATTGGATGGGGATTTTAGTTCAAAAATTTTAGATATTTTTTATTATTAAATAATTTTTTATTTGATTGTTTTTGGTAAAATAGGTTTAAAATTGAAAAAATAATTGATTTAGCTTTACCCGAAAAGAGATGTTTTTTTTTTAAATAAAAAATTATTCTTTGTTAACTTCAATGTTTTGATCTTTATTCTTTTTTAAAGATACTCTTCAATTTGTTAGCTTTATTTTTAAGAGAATATTTTTTAGATAAGAATCTAACTTTAGAAGACATGGAATTAAAAAATTGAATGCGGTAAAGATCAGATCAATCTTGAAAATTTATCTCTTGAATATTATCAAAAATTTCAAGCTTAGAAAAAAATTCAAATAATCTAACAATTTTGAAATAAAATTTCTAAATCAATGTTTTTTTAATTTTTGGCCGAAAACAGTTCTTCAAAATTAAAAAATAAAAATATTATTTTTTGTTACAAAAATAGACTAATTATTTTTAAAACTAAAATTCAACGTAGGAAAAAAGCCAAAACTTACCTTCAATATATAAGTGAGCACTTGTTGACAGACCGCCTATTTTAGCCGAATATTTAGCTGCATCGTTTGGATCACATTTTTTGATAAACAATTGATGAACTTTTCCATCTGCTTTGACAATTACATTTTTGCCATCAGGCTCAATTGGTTCGCCATTCTTGAACCATTTTACTTTTTCACCATCCTTATTCAACTCACATTCAAAGATAGCAGTTTGATTTTCTCTTAGTTCAAGTTCAGTTAATGGCTTGACAAACTCGAGCGGTGCTTCTTCGACAGACAAATTAGCTGAAGAACTTAAATCCGCGTTTTTAATCTTAACTGTATACTTAGCCTCATCTTCAAACTTGGCTTTTTTAATAATCAATGCATATTTCTGCCCTATTGCTTTAAATTCATGGTCATTCGAGTCCAGTTTTATCTCTTCATCATTTTTGAACCACACTAGCCGATTCTCTATATCTGGCTTGTTCAATTCGATTTCGAATTTAACTATTTGATTTTCTGCACAATTCTTGTCCTTCAGACTGCTTAGAATTTCAATGGGTTTCTCTTCTACACTTAATTTACAGCTTGTTTCTAAGTCTTTAATCTTGAAAGTGTACACACCACTGTCCCTGTCAGGATTAGCATCATTTACTCTCAGATAATAAGTATTGTTATTTGAATAAATTCTGTGATTAATGTCCGATTTGAGCTTAACGCCATCTTTGTACCATTCTATTTCTTCATTTGGTCGATTAAGCTCTACTTGTAGCAAGCCATCAGTGCTCTCTTTGGCAACAGTGTCCTCTAGTCCCTTGACTATTTCCAATGGACCCTCTTTTACCACAATCCTAGCTGATGTAGATGCTAGCTCATCATCTTCATTGCGTCCTCGTATTGCTACACAAGAAATACTCTGCTTATCCGACATACTAGCACTTTTAATTATCAATCTTTGAACTCTACCATCAGACTCAATTGAGACTCGATCACCATCTACTTCTATCGCCTTGCCGTATCTCTTCCAAACACATTTCACTTCCTTGCTAACTTCACACTCTAAAGTCAATGTTTCTTTTTCAACACATTCGTATACCTCTTTCAAAGGACGAACAAAAGTAACTGGCTCTTCTTTAACTTTAAGACTACCATTTGATTTAACGCCTTTAACTCTGATATCATAGTTGCCTGTATCGTCCAAATTAGCATTTTTGATCACCAAATACTGATTTAATCCATCGGAAATAATTTGTATTTTATCAGCATCGGGCGTGATTTTAATTCCATCTTTGAACCATTGAACATCTTCTGGCTTAACTTCTTTATTCAATTTGCACTCGAATTTAACCTCATCCTTTTCTGTGCAACGAAGACTTGTCAAACCTTTGTCAAGTCTGAGCGGAATTTCTTTAACTTTCAAGCTACATTCACACGAATCAATTGGTTCACCTTTTTCATTCAATAAAACACATTTTACTACTCCATCATCCTCTAGGCCAACATCGCCGATATCTAGTTTAAATCTGTTGTTGTCATTGTTCAATTTGAATCTTCCATCGTTCTCAATTTCTTTTTCATTTAGATACCATTTAACAGAATGACTTGGCTTAGTTAGAACAACTTCAAATGATACACTGTCGTGCTCAGTTGGATTTTGATCTTTTAATCCTTTGCCAAATTTACAAGGTAACTCTTTGACAACCAATTTAACACTAGCAGTCGAATTTCTAGCTTTGATAACATATTCACCTGCATCTTGTAAGCTGCATTCCCTAATTACTAAACTGTGCTTAAACTCCCGGTCATTATCTTGATTATATTTGATGGAATCGGTCAATTTTTTTCCTTTCAACTCCCAACATACATCTTTTCTGGCCAGTACTTTGCTTAAAATAGCATCCAACTTTGCGTCTTCGTTTTCGAACACTTCAATAGGCTCTAATTTAATTTCTATGGGAATTTCTATAACTGTCAATTTGGCGCTGGTAGAACGATTGCCTGGCAAAGTGCAGGTCACAGTTCCCGCATCACTCAATTGACAACTTCTGATTTTCAAAATTCGCTTATTTTCATCAGATGAGAGTTTAACATTATCGTCGGCAACACATCGCTCTCCACTAATGTTCCATTTAACTTTAGCATCAAATTTACTAACCTCGCACACAAATTCAACACTTTCTTCTTCATTGACAGTTTTATCTTCAAGTTGAATCAAAAATTCAGCTTGGGCCTCCTCGACACCCAGCAATGCTTTTGTGCGCAAATTGTGAATCGGTAAATTCATGGTAAAAATACCCTGGTTTTTCATTTGACATTTAGGTATGGTCAGTGTATATTTTGTGTCCAATTCGGACACTATATAAGATCGAATGTCAAACACCTTTTCAATAGGCTGATCATTGAACAACCACTCGATTGGCACATTTGGTTTGTTCAGTTCACATTCGAATATAGCTTGTGTATTCTCCAAACAATCTTGATCCTGCAATTTTTTCACAATTCTAACAGGCTCTTCTGTTATTTAAAATAAATTAATAAATATTCAAAAAAATTTTTTTTTTGCTTAAATTACCATTGATAGTAGCCCTAGCCTCGGATACAGCATCACCCGAGACAAATTTAAAAACACCAGCATCAGATAAATGGCTGTTTTTAATAGTCAACTCATGTTTACCATTAAGCGATTCCATTATGATATTGTCATTAGGTTCGATTGGTTTTCCATCTTTAAACCACTGACCTGGTGCACTTTTATCCGATACCTGAACAGATAGTTTGAGAGTCTCTTTTTCGGTGACAACTTGATCTTTGAGAGGCTTTAAAATTTCATTAAAATCTTCGACAGTCAATTTAGCTGTTATTTCCTGATCTTCAACCACAGCAGTGTACTTGTCTTCATCTTCCGGGTAACAATCGTTAACTATTAGTCGACAAACTAATCGTGATTGTTCAACCGTGTACTTATCTCCTAATGCAATTGGTTTACCATTTTTCATCCACTTAACTCGTGGCCTGCTAGCCGGAATCTTAAGCTCAAAGACAGCTTGTTCATGCTTCTTAACATGACAGTCTTTTAGTTTATAATCAAATTTAGGCTCTGGCTCTTGCTCTTTATTCTTTTTTAGAATATCTTCGATTGTTTCCTCAGCTTCTAGAACTTCTTCGCTCACAGTCACATCTTCGACTATTTCTTCTTGGTCTCCATCAGGCGCCAATTCAACTTTGGCAGATGAATTTATATCAAAATCGTCTGGTTCAACCAAATATATTTCGTATTTGGCCTGGTCATCTTTGTCAAAATTTTTGATTTTTAATTTGTATCTATCACCACTAATAGTAAATTCAAATTTGTCTTTTTCAGCTTCAAGATCAATTTCCTGTCCATTCTTTTTCCATTTGAATTTGAGCTCAACTGGAGCTAAATTATTAGTTATTTGACATTCCAGGATTGCATCTGAATTTCTAGGCACTTTCAGATTTTTTAAGCCTTCAGCGAATATAATGGGACATTCTGTGACATACAAAAGTCCAGATGTTTCAAGATCACCCCATTTACAGGTTACTTTGGACTCAGTTTCTTCCATTAGACAATCTCTGATAGCCAGCCTTCTAAACTCGCCTATTGAAAGCACTTGAAATTTTTTCTTCTTTGAATAGCTCTCAATGGGTTGATCTTTAAAGAACCATTTAACTTGGGCTTCAAAATTTGAAACAGCACACTCAAAAACGCCCAATTTGTGCTCCGGCACGGTCAAATCAACCAATTCTTTGGTAAAGTAATCTTTAACATTAACAGCTTGGGATTTTTTTAGCGGTTTCTTCTTAGGCTCATCGAGCTTGGCAGTTTCATCATCAGACTTTTCACGTTTTCCTGGCTCATATTTTTCCAGATCAGTTTTTTCTCGTGGACCAAATTCTTTAGTCTCAAATGGAGATCGTTCTTCTTCAACAGGTTTTTCCTTTATGGTCGCCTCTTCAGGTTTTTGATCAAATTCGACATGTCTTAATTTATACATGAGTCCATCCGGGTCTTCGTCTTTGTATCCAGGACCTCCTTTTTTCAGCTTTCCCCAGTCGGGCCCATCGGCATCCGAGGCTCGTTTTCTTGTATCGCGATTTTTGAGCATTTTTTTCGGGTCAACCACCTCTTCAGGATTTTGTGTAATTATCAGCGTGACTGGCGCAGTGTCTGAGCCAAATATATTTGTTGCCGTAACTTGGTATGTTCCGGCATCTTTTGTCTTACACTTTAGAATTTCCATGAAATAGCAATCTAATAGATCGTCATAATAGACCTTGACATCTGAGCTGGCAGTGATTTCATTTCTTCCTTTGAACCAAGTAATCTCAGGCTCTGGATCGCCTTCGACTACACACGCAAAAGTTGCTACTTCATTAGCCAATGCGTAAACTTTTTCTGGCTTTTCAACCAATTTAGGTGGATGGCCTTTGACAAGAACATTTCCGATTGAGACAGCTTCACCGCCTGGATTATACACTCTGGCCTTGTAGACCCCAGAGTCTGATTTTTTGTTACAATTAGCAACTACTAGAGTCAAAAGTCCAGTGTTCATATCTCGCTCTAGTTTATATTTGATCGAGTCCAAGACAATTTTTTCGTCGTCTTTAAACCATTCGATGTGAGGAAATGGAATGCCTGAGACCTTGACCTCGATGCGTCCATCTAAATCTTCTGGAAGTCTGGTATCACTCAATTCTTTGAGGAATTGTGGAGGTGAAAGTGGTAAAGTTTCTAATTTTGCCACGCAAGATGCCTTGCCAGCCGAATTGCTTGCCGAACATGTCCAATTTCCAACATCTTTTTTGCGCACATTGCTAAATTTAATTGTGTACAAATTTTCTTGATCATTATAATCAAGTGTGTAGAATTCTTTTTCAGTATCGAGATCAATGTCATCTCCATTGCGGGCTAATTTAATCACTGGTCTAGGTATACCAATTAGCTGGAATGACCATTCAGCATCGCATGACTCAACTGCTTGTAATTTTTCCAATTTTTTCAAAAACTGTGGTGCCATTTCAATAACTAGCTGAGCTGAACATTCAGTCTCGCCAATTTCATTCACTGCTTTGCACACATAAACACCAGTGTCTTCTTTGCGCGAATTTTTGATTGTCAACTGATATACACCTCCTTTGGCATCATGATGCTGAATTCGGTCATCGTTATCAAGCTCTTGTCCATTTTTGTACCAGATAACTTTAGGCTTGGGCACTCCATGTATTTCTGCTTCGAGCTTGGTCACCTTTTTTTCAACCACTTGTGTGTCAACTATTTTACGAATAAATTTAGGAGCACCTGAAATAAAAATAAACAATTTTAGAACAATTTTAATTCAAAAAATTAGAAAAAAAATAAAGCTCTTACTCTGCACGACAAGATCAGTCTTGCAATTTATTTTGCCAACTCGATTCGAAGCCAAAATACTTATTGAGCCTGAATCAGTTTGTTTGGCCGAATCGATTAATAGAACATATTTTGCATCATCTTCTTTGGATATTTTTAACTCATCTGAAGTGACCAAATCTTCACCACGTCTAGTCCAAACAGCATCTGGCACTGGACTACCACCTATTTCGCATATTAACTTAATCGCTTCGTTTTCTTTTACCGTTACATTATTAGGTAAAGATTTGATAAAAAATGGAATCACATCAACATTTACTTCACATGTACACTCTGTTTCACCAATGTCATTTTTGGCCTTCAGAGTATAAATACCAGCATCTGCCGGACTTATAGATTTAAAAGAAAGTGTGTTTATAATCTTATTTCTGCATTCTATTGAAATGTTTTCTGTTTTTTGCAATAGATTGCCATCTTTGTACCATTCAACTGTAGGAATTGGTATACCATTTACTTCGCATTCTAATTTAGCTGCTTTTTTCTCAATTGTCTTAATGTCCAAAGGTTGACGGACAAAAACTGGTTCGCCTCTAACCTCTAGCAAAGTTTCGCTACTCTCTGTTCCACATTTATTGCTAGCTTCACATTTATATTTACCAGCATCATTTGCCAGAATGTTATCAATCAAAAGCTTGTACTCTTTTACATTTGGATTTGATTCAATTGATTTTGTTTCTAATTTTAATTTGTCTTTGATTATTAATTCTTTATTGTCTTTAATCCATTTTATTTTTGGAGCCGGTTTGGACAAAATCTGTACCACCAATTCGGCTGCTTTGTTCAAATAGCCGAATTTTTTCTCATCTAAAGATAGAGAAAATTTGGGCGGTATAAGAATTGTGACTGCTGATTTTGCTTCAGATGTTCCAAAATCATTTTTAAATTGAACTGAATAATTTCCAGAATCAACACTTTCAAGACAATTTTCAATTTTTAAAACATGCTTGTTGTCTTTGTTTATTATTTGAATTCTATCGTTGGCATCAATAGGCATGTTTTCTTTGAACCATTGAGCAGTTGGTCTAGGTGTACCAGAAACTTCGCAGCCAAGCTCCACTGTTGTTCCCTCAGCTACTTCTAAATTTTTCAAATTTTTTATAATACTTGGACCAACTGTTACGGACAGAGTCGCCTCTCTAGATTCACATTGACCAGCTTTATTCTTTAAAACTACTTTATAGTGACCATCATCGCTTGTTTTTACGTCTGATATAGTTAAATAAAATGTTTTTTCTTCTACTTTGGTAATAAATCTTTTATCTGGTTTAAGTTTCGATCCATTTTTTATCCATTCAACAGTCGGATTTGGAAAACCATCACACACAACCATAAATGTGCACTCACTACCTTGGCTCACGCTAATATCCTCTAGATCTTTGACTACACTAGGCTTAAAATTAACGACAACATTGCACGATGTTTCTACAGAACCAGCATTGTTCCATAATTTCAAAACATATTTACCTTTTGATTTTAAAATTTTAAATTAAAAAACAACAATGAGAGCTGAAATTTTATGAAATTGAAATTCTAGTAAAATAAGAAAAGTAAAAAAATTTCAATATTTTATTATTATTTTGAACTTTTATTTTGTTATTATTTAAAACACTCTTATTCTCTGTTTAAAGTGTTGAAATCTAGTATTAAATATTCAAACACAGATCAAATAAATGTATATATATTCAAGTTATATGATATTCAAGTTTAATTGAAAATTAATTAATAAATTTAAATTTTGTTTGATTTTTGCCAACTTTTTTTTGGTCTTGAACTTAAAAAATCATGAACATACCCAACAATTTCTAAAAAATGCCTAATTTTTAAAAATTCAAATAAAGTTTTAGTTCATTTTTATCAAATTGGTTAGCTAAAATTTTTTTTAATAAACTTCAAAATCTCTTATATTAACCTTAAATAATTAGAAATTTTATGAAATACATGAGGCATTAGCTTTAAGAAAAATAAATACCTTGTTGTTCTTTCTTGATCGAATTCAACAACAATGTGTAACCGTCAATTGACGGTGCTTCTAATTCTTGTTCACTATTTGTATCGGTATTGAAGAAGTACCATTTAAATTCAGGCGTGGGTTTACCACTGGCTGTAACATCCAATCGAGCATCAGTATCTTCATTAAACTCAATTGTTTGTTTTAAGTCCTTGATAATCTTTGGCATCGAAAGAACATTTAGATTACAAGCCGATTGAACAGTTGCTACTTTATTGGCAACTTTAACTGTATAAAGACCACAATCGGTTGCTTGTGCATCAAGAATAGTCAAATCAACAGCATAGTGTCCAGTTTGGGCATCTATTTGTGGTTTACTAATCAAAATTCGCTTCGATGCATTAAGTGTATTTGCGTCTTTTTGCCAAGAAATGGTCGATTTAGGAATTGATTCCTCAAATTGAAATCCAATTTTAAGTTCTTTTTTCTCGACTATTTCCTTAGTTTCGGGCAAATGTCGGGTAATTACAGGAGCTTTGGTAACAGTCAGCGCTGCAGTGGTGCTTACTTCACCAGCACAGTTCTTCACTTTGCATTTATAATTACCCGAATCAGACAGACTAATATTTTTAACTATCAATTTGGCTTGATAAATATCAGGACCTTCTTCATTCAAGGTTTCTTCAGAAAGAACATAACGTGTTTGATCTTCAACAATTGGTTTATCAGCAAATAGCCAAGTTAGATCAGCTTTAGGCTTTGATCTATAATTGAACACTAGTTCATGGGTTAAATTGTCTTGTAGGACTAGTTCGGTGTTGACTAAAGGCTTAATGATTGATGGTATGCTATTTATATCAAGATAAATTTTATCTTTTATTTGGCCTATTGAATTTTCTGCTAGGATGTAATAAGCACCTTTTTCTTTCAAAGAACAATCTTTGATGGTCATGGCATTCATTTCTTGTTTAGTCTCAAATTTAAATTTATCAGAAGTCTTTAATTCTTGGTCATTCTGAAACCATTTTATGCTCGGTTTGGGATTACCACTAACTTGACACTCAATTTTAATTTGAGTTTTCTCATTAACTGACAACTTTTTGATCGATCCCTCATCACTTTCCACTTCGCTCTGTACCACTGTAATTGTAGACGTTGCCAAAGATAGTGATTTGACAAATTTAGGCTTGCTTAATACATTTATTACACACTGAGTGCTTACTTCACCGATCGGATTTTTTGCTTTTAAAACATAAGTTCCACTATCCGCTGAGCAAATTTCATCCATTTTTAAACAATAATTATTTTCGTTCGATTCTACTTTAATATGTCCACTATCAATTTGATCTTGGATTGAAGCTTTGTTCTTGATCCAGGTGATTGAAGGAGTCGGATTGCCCACAATTACACTTTGTAAATCGAGCTTCTCTCCTTCGATTATTTCAATCGACGGATTAAGTGGCTGCACTATTTCCGGTGCAACTTGAAATTAAACAAATTTTAAATTAAATAATTAAAATCAATTAAATTTAAGTCTTTATATTTTTCAATCTAATTTTTATACTAAAAAATATTAAAATACCTTGTATGCTGATTTTGAAAGACTCCTCAGCTGCTCCGCAATTGTTGGATACTTTGACAGTATAAACTCCAGCATCCTCTTTAGCACAATTTTTAACATTCAAAGAATAAACTGTTTTAGCTTTGCAATCTATTTTGACACGATCATTTTGAACTATTTGCTGTCCATCTTTGAACCAAACACAATCCGGAATAGGTATACCACTTATTTCACATTCAACTTTAATCGGTTTGTTCAAAACCACACTGGTATCTGCAGGTTTGCGGATAAAACATGCTGATCCCTTCACTGTCAATTGAGCTTGACTTTTAGCTTCGCCAACTTTATTGACCACTTCTACTTTGTACAAACCAGTGTCATCAGCAATTGCATTGGCAAACAATAATTTACATTTATAAATTTTGCGGAAATTTCTTTCTTCAAGTTCCTTAATTAATTGGACTCGTTTATCGAACCTAACTTCCTTGTCATTTTTAAACACTTTAATTTTAGGCTCCGGGTTACAGTCAACTTCAAAAGGCAGCTCAAAAGCTGCATTCAAATCAGGTTCAGAGTCGACTAAATCAATCAAGAATTTAGGCTTTGCAAAAACTTCCAATACAGCTTCACTTTCACAAAATCCAAGCTCATTTTCACATCTAAACCTATACTTATCTCCATTGTTAGCCATTTGAATGCTATCAATCAAAACAGTGTTGCTGAATCCATCTTTCAAAATAACAACACCTTCGGATTCAGTCAACTCTTCATCATTTTTGAACCATTTAAACTCAGGCTCTGGATAAACACCAGCAGCTATTGAAGTCACTAATTCTAATTTAGAATTTTCTGTTATTTCAAGTTTATTTTTTAAACTCTTGACCAATTTCGGAGCTGATTTTATCTTGAGGGTAACATTTAAACTACTTTGCCCAGCTGAATTTTTACCCAATATCTTATAAACACCAGCATCGCTTACTTTCACATCAGGAATTGTCAGCTTATAAACTTTGTTATCACTCTTTGCCAGATTAACACGTTTTTCTGTTGCCTTAAATTTAGTCTCATCCTTGAAATATTCCACAATGGGATCCGGTTTGCCAGTTATTTCAAACAAAGCTTCTATTAGCTTACCCTCTTCTTCAATGATCACATTAGAGTCAAACAAAGCTTTGATAACAGGCAAAACATCAATGTCCAAGTTGCATATAGAGCTTTGAACAGAGCCAACTGAATTTTTGGCTGTCAATTTATAAGCACCGGCCATATCCGCTCTTAAACTACTAATACACAATTTAAATACATCACCTTCATTTACAAGCTCATATTCTGAACTATTCTCAATTTCTTTTTCCATAAAATACCATTTAACCTCTGGCAACGGATTTGAACGAACCACACACTCAAAATCAAAGCTATTTCCTTCAGTTCGCTTTTCTTTAGGCTTCAAATCTTTAATCAAAGTTGGAGCAAAGTTAACTTTGACCAAGCCGCTTGACTTGGAGTTGCCAAGTTTGTTAACAGCTGCTACTTCATACAAACCAGCATCGTCTTTGTTAGCCGCAGCTATTTTGAAACTAAACTTTTTCTTATTTTGCTTTTTCAAATTTTCATCTCTAACCTCGACAATTTGAAGGCGTTTAGACGCGGTTATTTTGCTGCCATCTTTATACCAAGTGAGAGTGGCATCGGGATTTGCGTGCACTATCACTTCGAATAGCAAATCATTAGTTTCATTCAGTTCTAAGTCATTGAGGCCTTTTTCAAACTGTGGCCCGCGATGAATAATTAGATTAAATTTTGAATTAGCTTCGCCAGACGGGTTCTTGGCCTTTATTTCAAATGATTGACAAGTGCTATCTGTTACCGATTTTATCTCTAGAGAATTTTCGATTTCAGTCTCTGACAAAATATTCGATTTTAGATCAATATTTTGGTCTGACTCTACTGCTTTTTGGTCCTTTAATTCCAAAAATTGAACTTGTGGCAAAGGTAGACCACGCGTGACACATTTGAATGTAACGTTTTGTCCCAGATCAACTTGATTGTTAAGCTCTGGTGCTTGGGTTATTTTGGGTGGTATGGCCACATTTAATTTGGTGTTTGATTCGACTTGACCAACTTTATTCTTGGCAGTGCACACAAATTCAGCTGCATCTGTGACCAATGTATCTTTGATGACTAATGAGTGATTGTTTTGTTGACTTTCGAGCTTGTATCTATCCGAAGAAGAAATTGGCTCATTTGACTTAGACCATGTTATTTCGGCTTTAGGATTCGCGCTTACTTCAACAGTCAATTTGGTTGTATCATGTTCTTTTACATTGTACTCATTGTTTAGTTCTTTGATAATCTTTGGAGCGAATAGAACATTTATCTTGGTATTAGCTGTTACTTCGCCAAGGCTGTTTTTAATCTTTGCAGAGTAAAGACCTGCATCTTCCAACTGAGCACTCTCAATCACAAGTTTGTAGTTATTTTCATTTGATTTGTCGCTTTGGGTCAAAAATTTAACTCGTTCCGATTCGCCTAGTGCAGATCTATCTTTGGTTAGAGTCACGTTGGGAACCGGAATGCCAGTGGTGCTAAATTCAAGCGCACATTGATCATTCTCTATCACTTCAATATTTGATTCCAAATTTTTGATGAATACAGGCCCGGTATGAACCGATAAGTTGAAATCTTCCGACACTTCACCATATTCATTCTTGGCTTTGAGTGTGTATGTGCCAAAATCGGTCAAATTAGCATTATCAATTGAAATCGAATGTATTGTCTTAAGTCTGGTGTCTAGTTTAACTCTTGGACTTGCAAGTAAAGGTTCGCCATTCTTAAACCATTGAACTTCTGGAAGTGGTAGACCAGTGCATTCGAATTCGGTCTTAAATTGCTTCTTTTCGCCAACTGAAAGATCTGAATTTGGTCTTTTGACAAACTTGGGCACTCCGGAAACTGTCAACTGAGCTTGGCATTCATCCGATCCACCTTTGTTGCTGGCCACCACTTTATATGAGCCTTGGTCTGTAGCCTCGACTTTTTTTAATCTAATTTCATGCAAATAGTCCCCATCTGTCTTGGAAATAGAAAATTTATCATTTGGCTTTATTTCTTTATTATCTTTGAAAATCTTTATGTCTGCTTTTGGATGTGATCGAAGCTCAAAAGTCCACTTTAGCTCTTCGTTCAAATTTGAAGTAATATCTTGAAGTTTTGTGATAAATTTAGCAGGAACTAAAGTGGTCACTTTACACTGTGACTCATCTGAGCCCAATTCATTGGTGATCTGGCATTTGTATTCGCCATCTAAAGACTGCTGCATGTCAGAGATAATCAGTTTATAGCGATAATCTTTGGATTCGATGGTGAAATTCTCATTAGCCAATATTTGATTGCCGTTCCAATACCAATTGACTTGACCAGGCGGATAGCAAGTGTTTGTTTGAACAGTTAACTCAGAGCTTTGGCCCTCGGTTATTTCGGTGTCTTTTAATTTTTTGGTCAAATTTGGTGGACCTAAAAACAAAATTAAGCAATTTAGAAATACAATTTAGAAAATATTTCTTTTTGGTTAAAAAAAAAACAAAATAAATTAATTGATAAAATAAAAATTACATTTGACTAAAAGGTTACAATTGGCCGAGACTTTACCAAATGCATTCGATACCTCAGCCTTTATTTCACCAGCATCATCAATTGTTAAATTTTCAATAACAAAAAAATGGGACTGCTGGTCAGTCGAGAGTTTATGCTTTAAATCGTCGCTCTTCACTACTTTATTGTTCTTGTACCAAATTGCTTTAACTGGATGAATTTGATTTTCAACAATCAAATCAAATGAAGCCTTAGCACCAACCTCAGAGATAAAGTCAGATGGACTTTTTAGAATAATTGGAAGATCTAAGCAAAAAAATTTTTTTTTAATTTTTTGATAAAAACTAATTTGAATAAATTACATTGAACAATCAGTTGAGCCTTATTTGTATTAACACTACCTGCATCGTTGAAAAGCTGAGCAAAAAAAGTGCCAGCATTTTCTGGTTTCGCTGATTTAATAAATAAAGAGACTGTATCGTCAAGCTCGACAATTTCATATATGTCAGAAATTTGAGGCAGAATTTCTTCGTCATCTTTGAACCATTTCACTGAAGGTTTTGGTTTTCCACCGGATATTTTGATTGTGAATTTTGCCTCTTGATTTTCAGAGACAGTTAGATTTTCGAGCTTACCAGAAAACTTTGGTGGTTCTAAAAAGACAAAATTAGATAAAAAGAAAAAAAAATAACACACAATCTGAGTATATTACCAAGAACATCAATATCAAATGAATGTTCAACTGAACCAACATTATTAGAAGCCTTAATAGTAACTTTTCCTGAATGAGAAGCTTGAACTTTAGGAATAACTAAAGAATAAGTTGATGTTTTTTGATCGACCTCAAATTTGACATTGTCTTTGTTGGTAAGTTCTTTGCCATCTATAGACCAGGAAATTTTTGCCTTCGGAATCGAGTCAACTTTGCATTCAAATCTATTGAAAGAATCCTGGATCACAACTATATTAGATGGCTTGCTGTTGAATTCCGGCATTTCTGAAAGAAAAAATATAAATTTTTTGCGCTAAATGAAATAAATAAATAAATTTTTCGTAAAATTCATTTTGTGAATTTAAATTCGAATAAATCAAAAATAAAATTTTTTTCAATTTTTAAACTAATATCTTTTAAGATTGTATAATTTAATTTAATTAATTACTATTTATTGTAAGTAGAGATTTGTTTGAGATGGCTTCTCCAAATTCATTTTTGACTTTGGCAACGTAATGTCCGCTGTTTTCTTTAGAATCACAAGATTTTAAGATTAATGTATTTTCATAATCATTTTCTTTTATTTCTATAACATCATTTGGTTTAACATCAACATCATCTTTAAACCATTTTACAGTTGGTTTTGGAATTCCAGAGTAATTAATAGTAAATGTGACTTCATCGCCCTCATTTACGGTAGAATTATTTAATTTATCCAAAATTTTAGGAGCTTCAAGTTTTTCTAGCAAACAGGATTTTTCGGCAGATCCAAATTCATTGATTGCTTTTACTGTAATTCTTCCGGTATTGAGTGAGCTAACTTTTGGTATTATGAGAGAATAGTGATTTTTAGAAATGTTCTTCTCAAATTTGACACCATCTTTTTGACTCAGTTCTTTTTCATTAAGGAACCAAATAATATCAGGAACTGGATTTGAGCTGAAACTGCATTCAAACTTTGCTTCTTTGTCAACTAGGACTTTTTGATCTGAAGGTTCTTTAATAAACTTAGGACGACATAAAACACTAAGAACTGATTTATTGGATAAAACTTCACCCAAATTATTAACTATCTTAACTGTAAATGATGAGCCATGATCTTCGATATTACAGCTTTTGACTATTAAAGTTGATGAAGTTTCAGTATTTTCAATAAAAAAAGTTTCATTTGGAATAATTTCAATATCATTTTTGAACCATGTAATTTTTTCAGTCGGTGGATTAGATTTAAAGTTGCATTTAATAATGGCATCTTCACCATCAATGACAGATGTATTTTCAATTTTGGAAGAAAATTTTGGAGAATCTTGATAAAAAATTAAGTAAAAAATTGAAATAAAAAATACAAAAAATACCATGAATATTTAGAAATATTTCATGCTGTTTAGAACCGAGGAAATTTTCAGCAAGAATTAGAATTTTTCCGTTGTGAATAGAAGGATTAAGTTTAGGTATGGATAAAGAAAACAAATTGATTTTGCTGTCCTTGACAATTTGAATACCATCTTTTAAACCAGGTTGCTTGTTATTTAAAAGACTGATAAATAAAAAATTATATAAAAAAATAAAAAAATAAACTATTTAAAGAAAATTACCAATTGATTTTGGGGAGTGGAATTCCAGTAATGTAACAAGAAAACACAAATAACTCATCCTTTGTAAAAAATTCAGGAACAACGGATTGAAATGAAAAAATTGGGCAAACTAAAAAATAAAGATTTATTTTTAAATTTTTTGATAAAAACTAATTTGAATAAATTACATTGAACAATCAGTTGAGCCTTATTTGTATTAACACTACCTGCATCGTTGAAAAGCTGAGCAAAAAAAGTGCCAGCATTTTCTGGTTTCGCTGATTTAATAAATAAAGAGACTGTATCGTCAAGCTCGACAATTTCATATATGTCAGAAATTTGAGGCAGAATTTCTTCGTCATCTTTGAACCATTTCACTGAAGGTTTTGGTTTTCCACCGGATATTTTGATTGTGAATTTTGCCTCTTGATTATCAGAGACAGTTAGATTTTCGAGCTTACCAGAAAATTTTGGTAAATCCGTCAACGAAATGAGTTTTTCTTCAACCTTTGTCACTTTATCAGCCTTTGGTTCCTCTTCTTTCGGCTTTGTTTCAGGTTTTTGTTTTTCAACTTTCTTTGGCTTCTCATCTGGTTTTGGTGCTTCTTCAACCTTTGTAACTTTATCAGCCTTTGGTTCCTCTTCTTTCGGCTTTGTTTCAGGTTTTTGTTTTTCAACTTTCTTTGGCTTCTCTTCTGGTTTTGGTGCTTCTTCAACCTTTGTCACTTTATCAGCCTTTGGTTCCTCTTCTTTCGGCTTTGTTTCAGGTTTTTTGTTTTTCAACTTTCTTTGGCCTCTCTTCTGGTTTTGGTGCTTCTTCAACCTTGTAACTTTATCAGCCTTTGGTTCCTCTTCTTTCGGCTTTGTTTCAGGTTTTTGTTTTTCAACTTTCTTTGGCTTCTCTTCTGGTTTTGGTGCTTCTTCAACCTTTGTCACTTTATCAGCCTTTGGTTCCTCTTCTTTCGGCTTTGTTTCAGGTTTTTGTTTTTCAACTTTCTTTGGCCTCTCTTCTGTTTTTGGTGCTTCTTCAACCTTTGTAACTTTATCAGCCTTTGGTTCCTCTTCTTTCGGCTTTGTTTCAGGTTTTTGTTTTTCAACTTTCTTTGGCCTCTCTTCTGGTTTTGGTGCTTCTTCAACCTTTGTCACTTTATCAGCCTTTGGTTCCTCTTCTTTCGGCTTTGTTTCAGGTTTTTGTTTTTCAACCTTCTTTGGCTCCTCTTCTGGTTTTGGTGCTTCTTCAACCTTTGTCACTTTATCAGCCTTTGGTTCCTCTTCTTTCGGCTTTGTTTCAGGTTTTTGTTTTTCAACTTTCTTTGGCTTCTCTTCTGGTTTTGGTGCTTCTTCAACCTTTGTAACTTTATCAGCCTTTGGTTCCTCTTCTTTCGGCTTTGTTTCAGGTTTTTGTTTTTCAACTTTCTTTGGCTTCTCTTCTGGTTTTGGTGCTTCTTCAACCATTGTCACTTTATCAGCCTTTGGTTCCTCTTCTTTCGGCTTTGTTTTAGGTTTTTGTTTTTCAACTTTCTTTGGCTTCTCATCTGGTTTTGGTGCTTCTTCAACCTTTGTCACTTTATCAGCCTTTGGTTCCTCTTCTTTCGGCTTTGTTTCAGGTTTTTGTTTTTCAACTTTCTTTGGCTTCTCATCTGGTTTTGGTGCTTCTTCAACCTTTGTAACTTTATCAGCCTTTGGTTCCTCTTCTTTCGGCTTTGTTTCAGGTTTTTGTTTTTCAACTTTCTTTGGCTTCTCTTCTGGTTTTGGTGCTTCTTCAACCTTTGTAACTTTATCAGCCTTTGGTTCCTCTTCTTTCGGCTTTGTTTCAGGTTTTTGTTTTTCAACTTTCTTTGGCTTCTCTTCTGGTTTTGGTGCTTCTTCAACCTTTGTAACTTTATCAGCCTTTGGTTCCTCTTCTTTCGGCTTTGTTTCAGGTTTTTGTTTTTCAACTTTCTTTGGCTTCTCTTCTGGTTTTGGTGCTTCTTCAACCTTTGTAACTTTATCAGCCTTTGGTTCCTCTTCTTTCGGCTTTGTTTCAGGTTTTTGTTTTTCAACTTTCTTTGGCTTCTCTTCTGGTTTTGGTGCTTCTTCAACCTTTGTCACTTTATCAGCCTTTGGTTCCTCTTCTTTCGGCTTTGTTTCAGGTTTTTGTTTTTCAACTTTCTTTGGCTCTTTTTCTGGTTTTGGTGCTTCTTCAACCTTTGTAACTTTATCAGCCTTTGGTTCCTCTTCTTTCGGCTTTGTTTCAGGTTTTTGTTTTTCAACTTTCTTTGGCTTCTCTTCTGGTTTTGGTGCTTCTTCAACCTTTGTCACTTTATCAGCCTTTGGTTCCTCTTCTTTCGGCTTTGTTTCAGGTTTTTGTTTTTCAACTTTCTTTGGCTTCTCTTCTGGTTTTGGTGCTTCTTCAACCTTTGTCACTTTATCAGCCTTTGGTTCCTCTTCTTTCGGCTTTGTTTCAGGTTTTTGTTTTTCAACTTTCTTTGGCTTCTCTTCTGGTTTTGGTGCTTCTTCAACCTTTGTTACTTTATCAGCCTTTGGTTCCTCTTCTTTCGGCTTTGTTTCAGGTTTTTGTTTTTCAACTTTCTTTGGCTCTTTTTCTGGTTTTGGTGCTTCTTCAACCTTTGTCACTTTATCAGCCTTTGGTTCCTCTTCTTTCGGCTTTGTTTCAGGTTTTTGTTTTTCAACTTTCTTTGGCTTCTCTTCTGGTTTTGGTGCTTCTTCAACCTTTGTCACTTTATCAGCCTTTGGTTCCTCTTCTTTCGGCTTTGTTTCAGGTTTTTGTTTTTCAACTTTCTTTGGCTTCTCTTCTGGTTTTGGTGCTTCTTCAACCTTTGTAACTTTATCAGCCTTTGGTTCCTCTTCTTTCGGCTTTGTTTCAGGTTTTTGTTTTTCAACTTTCTTTGGCTTCTCTTCTGGTTTTGGTGCTTCTTCAACCTTTGTAACTTTATCAGCCTTTGGTTCCTCTTCTTTCGGCTTTGTTTCAGGTTTTTGTTTTTCAACTTTCTTTGGCTTCTCTTCTGGTTTTGGTGCTTCTTCAACCTTTGTCACTTTATCAGCCTTTGGTTCCTCTTCTTTCGGCTTTGTTTCAGGTTTTTGTTTTTCAACTTTCTTTGGCTTCTCTTCTGGTTTTGGTGCTTCTTCAACCTTTGTAACTTTATCAGCCTTTGGTTCCTCTTCTTTCGGCTTTGTTTCAGGTTTTTGTTTTTCAACTTTCTTTGGCTTCTCTTCTGGTTTTGGTGCTTCTTCAACCTTTGTCACTTTATCAGCCTTTGGTTCCTCTTCTTTCGGCTTTGTTTCAGGTTTTTGTTTTTCAACTTTCTTTGGCTTCTCTTCTGGTTTTGGTGCTTCTTCAACCTTTGTAACTTTATCAGCCTTTGGTTCCTCTTCTTTCGGCTTTGTTTCAGGTTTTTGTTTTTCAACTTTCTTTGGCTTCTCTTCTGGTTTTGGTGCTTCTTCAACCTTTGTAACTTTATCAGCCTTTGGTTCCTCTTCTTTCGGCTTTGTTTCAGGTTTTTGTTTTTCAACTTTCTTTGGCTTCTCTTCTGGTTTTGGTGCTTCTTCAACCTTTGTAACTTTATCAGCCTTTGGTTCCTCTTCTTTCGGCTTTGTTTCAGGTTTTGTTTTTCAACTTTCTTTGGCTTCTTCTGGTTTTGGTGCTTCTTCAACCATTGTCACTTTATCAGCCTTTGGTTCCTCTTCTTTCGGCTTTGTTTCAGGTTTTTGTTCTTCAACTTTCTTTGGCTTCTCATCTGGTTTTGGTGCTTCTTCAACCTTTGTCACTTTATCAGCCTTTGGTTCCTCTTCTTTCGGCTTTGTTTCAGGTTTTTGTTTTTCAACTTTCTTTGGCTTCTCTTCTGGTTTTGGTGCTTCTTCAACCTTTGTAACTTTATCAGCCTTTGGTTCCTCTTCTTTCGTCTTTGTTTCAGGTTTTTGTTTTTCAACTTTCTTTGGCTTCTCTTCTGGTTTTGGTGCTTCTTCAACCTTTGTAACTTTATCAGCCTTTGGTTCCTCTTCTTTCGGCTTTGTTTCAGGTTTTTGTTTTTCAACTTTCTTTGGCTTCATTTCTGGTTTTGGTGCTTCTTCAACCTTTGTAACTTTATCAGCCTTTGGTTCCTCTTCTTTCGGCTTTGTTTCAGGTTTTTGTTTTTCAACTTTCTTTGGCTTCTCTTCTGGTTTTGGTGCTTCTTCAACCTTTGTAACTTTATCAGCCTTTGGTTCCTCTTCTTTCGGCTTTGTTTCAGGTTTTTGTTTTTCAACTTTCTTTGGCTTCTCTTCTGGTTTTGGTGCTTCTTCAACCATTGTCACTTTATCAGCCTTTGGTTCCTCTTCTTTCGGCTTTGTTTCAGGTTTTTGTTTTTCAACCTTCTTTGGCTCCTCTTCTGGTTTTGGTGCTTCTTCAACCATTGTAACTTTATCAGCCTTTGGTTCCTCTTCTTTCGTCTTTGTTTCAGGTTTTTGTTTTTCAACTTTCTTTGGCTTCTCTTCTGGTTTTGGTGCTTCTTCAACCTTTGTAACTTTATCAGCCTTTGGTTCCTCTTCTTTCGGCTTTGTTTCAGGTTTTTGTTTTTCAACTTTCTTTGGCTTCATTTCTGGTTTTGGTGCTTCTTCAACCTTTGTAACTTTATCAGCCTTTGGTTCCTCTTCTTTCGGCTTTGTTTCAGGTTTTTGTTTTTCAACTTTCTTTGGCTTCTCTTCTGGTTTTGGTGCTTCTTCAACCTTTGTAACTTTATCAGCCTTTGGTTCCTCTTCTTTCGGCTTTGTTTCAGGTTTTTGTTTTTCAACCTTCTTTGGCTCCTCTTCTGGTTTTGGTGCTTCTTCAACCATTGTCACTTTATCAGCCTTTGGTTCCTCTTCTTTCGGCTTTGTTTCAGGTTTTTGTTCTTCAACTTTCTTTGGCTTCTCATCTGGTTTTGGTGCTTCTTCAACCTTTGTCACTTTATCAGCCTTTGGTTCCTCTTCTTTCGGCTTTGTTTCAGGTTTTTGTTCTTCAACTTTCTTTGGCTTCTCATCTGGTTTTGGTGCTTCTTCAACCTTTGTCACTTTATCAGCCTTTGGTTCCTCTTCTTTCGGCTTTGTTTCAGGTTTTTGTTTTTCAACTTTCTTTGGCTTCTCTTCTGGTTTTGGTGCTTCTTCAACCTTTGTAACTTTATCAGCCTTTGGTTCCTCTTCTTTCGTCTTTGTTTCAGGTTTTTGTTTTTCAACTTTCTTTGGCTTCTCTTCTGGTTTTGGTGCTTCTTCAACCTTTGTAACTTTATCAGCCTTTGGTTCCTCTTCTTTCGGCTTTGTTTCAGGTTTTTGTTTTTCAACTTTCTTTGGCTTCATTTCTGGTTTTGGTGCTTCTTCAACCTTTGTAACTTTATCAGCCTTTGGTTCCTCTTCTTTCGGCTTTGTTTCAGGTTTTTGTTTTTCAACTTTCTTTGGCTTCTCTTCTGGTTTTGGTGCTTCTTCAACCTTTGTAACTTTATCAGCCTTTGGTTCCTCTTCTTTCGGCTTTGTTTCAGGTTTTTGTTTTTCAACTTTCTTTGGCTTCTCTTCTGGTTTTGGTGCTTCTTCAACCATTGTCACTTTATCAGCCTTTGGTTCCTCTTCTTTCGGCTTTGTTTCAGGTTTTTGTTTTTCAACCTTCTTTGGCTCCTCTTCTGGTTTTGGTGCTTCTTCAACCATTGTCACTTTATCAGCCTTTGGTTCCTCTTCTTTCGGCTTTGTTTCAGGTTTTTGTTTTTCAACTTTCTTTGGCTTAATTTCTGGTTTTGGTACTTCTTCAACCTTTGTAACTTTATCAGCCTTTGGTTTTTCTTCTTTCGGCTTTGTTTCAGGTTTTTGTTTTTCAACTTTCTTTGGCTTCTCTTCTGGTTTTGGTGCTTCTTCAACCTTTGTCACTTTATCAGCCTTTGGTTCCTCTTCTTTCGGCTTTGTTTCAGGTTTTTGTTTTTCAACTTTCTTTGTCTTCTCTTCAGGTTTTGGTGCTTCTTCAACCATTGTCACTTTATCAGCCTTTGGTTCCTCTTCTTTCGGCTTTGTTTCAGGTTTTTGCTTTTCAACTGTCTTTGGCTTCTCTTCTGGTTTTGGTGCTTCTTCAACCTTTGTAACTTTATCAGCCTTTGGTTCCTCTTCTTTCGGCTTTGTTTCAGGTTTTTGTTTTTCAACTTTCTTTGGCTTAATTTCTGGTTTTGGTACTTCTTCAACCTTTGTAACTTTATCAGCCTTTGGTTTTTCTTCTTTCGGCTTTGTTTCAGGTTTTTGTTTTTCAACTTTCTTTGGCTTCTCTTCTGGTTTTGGTGCTTCTTCAACCTTTGTCACTTTATCAGCCTTTGGTTCCTCTTCTTTCGGCTTTGTTTCAGGTTTTTGTTTTTCAACTTTCTTTGTCTTCTCTTCAGGTTTTGGTGCTTCTTCAACCATTGTCACTTTATCAGCCTTTGGTTCCTCTTCTTTCGGCTTTGTTTCAGGTTTTTGCTTTTCAACTGTCTTTGGCTTCTCTTCTGGTTTTGGTGCTTCTTCAACCTTTGTAACTTTATCAGCCTTTGGTTCCTCTTCTTTCGGCTTTGTTTCAGGTTTTTGTTTTTCAACTTTCTTTGGCTTCTCTTCTGGTTTTGGTGCTTCTTCAACCTTTGTAACTTTATCAGCCTTTGGTTCCTCTTCTTTCGGCTTTGTTTCAGGTTTTTGTTCTTCAACTTTCTTTGGCTTCTCTTCTGGTTTTGGTGCTTCTTCAAACTCCTCCTTTATAGAAAAACAATAATGAGAAGAGTAATTTTCCAAAATTTTAACAAAAGGTATTTACGGAGAAATGGATGGGATGGTTAAATAAATTAGAAATGTTAATTAAAGCCTTATTGTTAATTTCTTTTGAATCCTTTTCATTAACTTCAAATATTTCTATAAAATTCTTTTCTGTAATAGAAGCACCATCATATTGATCGTGTGGTACAATTTTTGCGCATTGATCCAAAGACTCCTTGCCAACACTCATTAAGATTGTTTCAATAGTCTTAAACGACTGCTGATTTTGTGACGGTTCAATTGCCTCATTTACATTTTGCTCAAAAGGCTGCTTTATAATTGGTTCAATTTTAGCGTCAAAAGATTCCTGTACTGCAGGAAGATACGAAATAATTTCATCGACTCTTTCTTTTAAAGCAATGGTATCAGTTTTTCTTAAAGTCGGTTCTAGTTCTTGGGTTTGTTGCAATTCATTTGAATCCTTTTCATTAACTTCAAATATTTCAATAAAATTCTTTTCTGTAATAGAAGCACCATCATCTTGATCGTGTGGTACAATTTTTGCGCATTGATCCAGAGACTCCTTGCCAACACTCATTAAGCTTGTTTCAATAGTCTTAAACGACTGCTGATTTTGAGACGGTTCAATTGCCTCATTTACATTTTGCTCAAAAGGCTGCTTTATTATAGGTTCAATTTTAGCGTCAAAAGAGTCCTGTACTGCAGGAAGATACGAAATAATTTCATCGACTCTTTCTTTTAAAGCAATGGTATCAGTTTTTCTTAAAGTCGGTTCTAGTTCTTGGGTTTGTTGCAATTCATTTGAATCTTTTTCATTAACTTCAAATATTTCAATAAAATTCTTTTCTGTAATAGAAGCACCATCATCTTGATCGTGTGGTACAATTTTTGCGCATTGATCCAGAGACTCCTTGCCAACACTCATTAAGCTTGTTTCAATAGTCTTAAACGACTGCTGATTTTGAGACGGTTCAATTGCCTCATTTACATTTTGCTCTAAAGGCTGCTTTATAATAGGTTCAATTTTAGCGTCAAAAGATTCCTGTACTGCAGGAAGATACGAAATAATTTCATCGACTCTTTCTTTTAAAGCAATGGTATCAGTTTTTCTTAAAGTCGGCTCTAGTTCTTGGGTTTGTTGCAATTCATTTGAATCCTTTTCATTAACTTCAAATATTTCAATAAAATTCTTTTCTGTAATAGAAGCACCATCATCTTGATCGTGTGGTACAATTTTTGCGCATTGATCCAAAGACTCCTTGCCAACACTCATTAAGATTGTTTCAATAGTCTTAAACGACTGCTGATTTTGAGACGGTTCAATTGCCTCATTTACATTTTGCTCAAAAGGCTGCTTTATAATAGGTTCAATTTTAGCGTCAAAAGATTCCTGTACTGCAGGAAGATACGAAATAATTTCATCGACTCTTTCTTTTAAAGCAATGGTATCAGTTTTTCTTAAAGTCGGCTCTAGTTCTTGGGTTTGTTGCAATTCATTTGAATCCTTTTCATTAACTTCAAATATTTCAATAAAATTCTTTTCTGTAATAGAAGCACCATCATCTTGATCGTGTGGTACAATTTTTGCGCATTGATCCAAAGACTCCTTGCCAACACTCATTAAGATTGTTTCAATAGTCTTAAACGACTGCTGATTTTGAGACGGTTCAATTGCCTCATTTACATTTTGCTCAAAAGGCTGCTTTATAATAGGTTCAATTTTAGCGTCAAAAGATTCCTGTACTGCAGGAAGATACGAAATAATTTCATCGACTCTTTCTTTTAAAGCAATGGTATCAGTTTTTCTTAAAGTCGGCTCTAGTTCTTGGGTTTGTTGCAATTCATTTGAATCCTTTTCATTAACTTCAAATATTTCAATAAAATTCTTTTCTGTAATAGAAGCACCATCATCTTGATCGTGTGGTACAATTTTTGCGCATTGATCCAGAGACTCCTTGCCAACACTCATTAAGCTTGTTTCAATAGTCTTAAACGACTGCTGATTTTGAGATGGCTCAATTGCCTCATTTACATTTTGCTCAAAAGGCTGCTTTATTATAGGTTCAATTTTAGCGTCAAAAGAGTCCTGTACTGCAGGAAGATACGAAATAATTTCATCGACTCTCTCTTTTAAAGCAATGGTATCAGTTTTTCTTAAAGTCGGCTCTAGTTCTTGGGTTTGTTGCAATTCATTTGAATCCTTTTCATTAACTTCAAATATTTCAATAAAATTCTTTTCTGTAATAGAAGCACCATCATCTTGATCGTGTGGTACAATTTTTGCGCATTGATCCAAAGACTCCTTGCCAACACTCATTAAGATTGTTTCAATAGTCTTAAACGACTGCTGATTTTGAGACGGTTCAATTGCCTCATTTACATTTTGCTCAAAAGGCTGCTTTATAATAGGTTCAATTTTAGCGTCAAAAGATTCCTGTACTGCAGGAAGATACGAAATAATTTCATCGACTCTTTCTTTTAAAGCAATGGTATCAGTTTTTCTTAAAGTCGGCTCTAGTTCTTGGGTTTGTTGCAATTCATTTGAATCCTTTTCATTAACTTCAAATATTTCAATAAAATTCTTTTCTGTAATAGAAGCACCATCATCTTGATCGTGTGGTACAATTTTTGCGCATTGATCCAGAGACTCCTTGCCAACACTCATTAAGCTTGTTTCAATAGTCTTAAACGACTGCTGATTTTGAGACGGTTCAATTGCCTCATTTACATTTTGCTCAAAAGGCTGCTTTATTATAGGTTCAATTTTAGCGTCAAAAGATTCCTGTACTGCAGGAAGATACGAAATAATTTCATCGACTCTTTCTTTTAAAGCAATGGTATCAGTTTTTCTTAAAGTCGGCTCTAGTTCTTGGGTTTGTTGCAATTCATTTGAATCCTTTTCATTAACTTCAAATATTTCAATAAAATTCTTTTCTGTAATAGAAGCACCATCATCTTGATCGTGTGGTACAATTTTTGCGCATTGATCCAGAGACTCCTTGCCAACACTCATTAAGCTTGTTTCAATAGTCTTAAACGACTGCTGATTTTGAGACGGTTCAATTGCCTCATTTACATTTTGCTCAAAAGGCTGCTTTATAATAGGTTCAATTTTAGCGTCAAAAGATTCCTGTACTGCAGGAAGATACGAAATAATTTCATCGACTCTTTCTTTTAAAGCAATGGTATCAGTTTTTCTTAAAGTCGGCTCTAGTTCTTGGGTTTGTTGCAATTCATTTGAATCCTTTTCATTAACTTCAAATATTTCAATAAAATTCTTTTCTGTAATAGAAGCACCATCATCTTGATCGTGTGGTACAATTTTTGCGCATTGATCCAAAGACTCCTTGCCAACACTCATTAAGATTGTTTCAATAGTCTTAAACGACTGCTGATTTTGAGACGGTTCAATTGCCTCATTTACATTTTGCTCAAAAGGCTGCTTTATAATAGGTTCAATTTTAGCGTCAAAAGATTCCTGTACTGCAGGAAGATACGAAATAATTTCATCGACTCTTTCTTTTAAAGCAATGGTATCAGTTTTTCTTAAAGTCGGCTCTAGTTCTTGGGTTTGTTGCAATTCATTTGAATCCTTTTCATTAACTTCAAATATTTCAATAAAATTCTTTTCTGTAATAGAAGCACCATCATCTTGATCGTGTGGTACAATTTTTGCGCATTGATCCAGAGACTCCTTGCCAACACTCATTAAGCTTGTTTCAATAGTCTTAAACGACTGCTGATTTTGAGACGGTTCAATTGCCTCATTTACATTTTGCTCAAAAGGCTGCTTTATAATAGGTTCAATTTTAGCGTCAAAAGATTCCTGTACTGCAGGAAGATACGAAATAATTTCATCGACTCTCTCTTTTAAAGCAATGGTATCAGTTTTTCTTAAAGTCGGTTCTAGTTCTTGGGTTTCTTGCAATTCATTTGAATCCTTTTCATTAACTTCAAATATTTCTATAAAATTCTTTTCTGTAATAGAAGCACCATCATCTTGATCGTGTGGTACAATTTTTGCGCATTGATCCAGAGACTCCTTGCCAACACTCATTAAGCTTGTTTCAATAGTCTTAAACGACTGCTGATTTTGAGACGGCTCAATTGCCTCATTTACATTTTGCTCAAAAGGCTGCTTTATAATAGGTTCAATTTTAGCGTCAAAAGATTCCTGTACTGCAGGAAGATACGAAATAATTTCATCGACTCTTTCTTTTAAAGCAATGGTATCAGTTTTTCTTAAAGTCGGCTCTAGTTCTTGGGTTTGTTGCAATTCATTTGAATCCTTTTCATTAACTTCAAATATTTCTATAAAATTCTTTTCTGTAATAGAAGCACCATCATCTTGATCGTGTGGTACAATTTTTGCGCATTGATCCAGAGACTCCTTGCCAACACTCATTAAGCTTGTTTCAATAGTCTTAAACGACTGCTGATTTTGAGACGGCTCAATTGCCTCATTTACATTTTGCTCAAAAGGCTGCTTTATAATAGGTTCAATTTTAGCGTCAAAAGATTCCTGTACTGCAGGAAGATACGAAATAATTTCATCGACTCTTTCTTTTAAAGCAATGGTATCAGTTTTTCTTAAAGTCGGCTCTAGTTCTTGGGTTTGTTGCAATTCATTTGAATCCTTTTCATTAACTTCAAATATTTCAATAAATTTCTTTTCTGTAATAGAAGCACCATCATCTTGATCGTGTGGTACAATTTTTGCGCATTGATCCAGAGACTCCTTGCCAACACTCATTAAGCTTGTTTCAATAGTCTTAAACGACTGCTGATTTTGAGATGGCTCAATTGCCTCATTTACATTTTGCTCAAAAGGCTGCTTTATTATAGGTTCAATTTTAGCGTCAAAAGAGTCCTGTACTGCAGGAAGATACGAAATAATTTCATCGACTCTCTCTTTTAAAGCAATGGTATCAGTTTTTCTTAAAGTCGGTTCTAGTTCTTGGGTTTGTTGCAATTCATTTGAATCCTTTTCATTAACTTCAAATATTTCAATAAAATTCTTTTCTGTAATAGAAGCACCATCATCTTGATCGTGTGGTACAATTTTTGCGCATTGATCCAGAGACTCCTTGCCAACACTCATTAAGCTTGTTTCAATAGTCTTAAACGACTGCTGATTTTGAGACGGCTCAATTGCCTCATTTACATTTTGCTCAAAAGGCTGCTTTATAATAGGTTCAATTTTAGCGTCAAAAGATTCCTGTACTGCAGGAAGATACGAAATAATTTCATCGACTCTTTCTTTTAAAGCAATGGTATCAGTTTTTCTTAAAGTCGGCTCTAGTTCTTGGGTTTGTTGCAATTCATTTGAATCCTTTTCATTAACTTCAAATATTTCAATAAATTTCTTTTCTGTAATAGAAGCACCATCATCTTGATCGTGTGGTACAATTTTTGCGCATTGATCCAAAGACTCCTTGCCATCACTCATTTTAATTTTTCCATTATATACTTTTTCCTTATCATCAAAGATTGTTATTTTATTACTTGGGTTGGGATTTTTAGGTTCATTTCTTTCGTTTATAATACTTACATCTTTAATTTTCAATTTTATATATTTTTTTTTTAAAAATTGAGTTTAATTTACTTTTTACTTCTTGTAATTGATCAGATTCTAAAGAAAAAGATTTCAGTGAATTATTTAAATTACTTTTTAACATGATTTCATTTCTTTCTATTTTTATATCGGATTGAAAATGAACATGCTTTAAAACCAAAAAATGTTGTTTTTTACAATAAACAATTTTTAATATACCTTTTTAAGTTTCTGATTTTTTAACTGATCTAATTCTCTAAATGCTTCGTTTTGATTTATTGATATTATTTGCTTTGTGGTTTTTGTAGTATCAAGAACCGTATCAACATCTTCTGTCGTTTTATCCTTTATTTCTTGATCATTTAAATCGACGGTTTCTAGTGTTGTTAAATTATTTTTTTGATTTAATTTTACATCTAAATTTCTTTTTATCTCATCACTTAATGTTTCTTTTACAATAGTGATATAGCTTGTTTTAGATGTATCTAGAACTTTATTAACATCTTCTCTCGTTATATCCTTTATTTCTTGATCATTTAAATCGACGGTTTCTAGTGTTGTTAAATTATTTTTTTGATTACATTTTACATTTAAATTTCTCTCTATTTCATCTTTTAATGTTTCATTTTCAAAAGTGATATAGCTTGTCTTAGATGTATCTAGAAATCTTTCAACATCTTCTCTTTTTTTCGTTCCATGAGTTGAATTCTCCTGTCTTATGATATTTATTTTCTGTAGTTTTGGTGATATAATATCTATGCTCATTTTTCTTTTTAGAATTTCTTTTTTTGCATTTTCGATTTCTATTTTTATATTTGCCTTCTCGGTGCGTTTTTCTTTTTGATTCTGGTTTATTTGAATTATTTTTGTAACCGAGCATCTTCTTCCTGAGCTTTGAGTCATTTTATTTTCTTTTTTCATTTCGGCACTTATACTTCTTTTAACAATATTCATTTCTTTTTCTTTTTGTAATAGTCTACTGTCTACACTCATTTTTCTTTTCACTGGCAAAATTCTTGTCACTGAATATCTTGCTTCTTTTCTTTCATTTTCATTACTTCTCTTTTCTGGCATTCTTCTGTCCTTTATTTGTATTATTTTTGTTACAGACGCCCTTTTTTCATTCGTTTCTGTTTCTTTTTTTATTTTTAAATTTATTTTTGTAAATTTTTCTTTAAAAATTCTTACTTTTTTCCACTAACAACTTAGCGCCTGTAATTGAATATCCGTATCTATTTTCTACTCTTATTTCATATTTTCCACTATCTTCATAGCTAGCTCTAAAGATGAACAGAGATGTTTTATTTTGCTCATTTTTAATTGTATATTTCGATTGACTATCGATTTGAGATCCATTGTGATACCAGTTAATTCTTAGTATTTGAGTTTGTGAATAAAACTCGCACGAAAATACCACTCTCTCATCTAGCTCCACCGATTGGTTAGCCAGACGGCTTGTAAACCTTGGCCTGAGGTCAAGCTCTATTTCGTTTGACGACACTAAACTTGACAGGTGCTGTGTTACATTTTTGGCCGATTGATTTGATTCAATATGTGATTCTGTATTAATTGATAAAGATGGCCCACATCTTGGAACTGTTGCATAGCTTTCAAAGCTTTCAGACGATCTTGTATCATTGACTTCAAAATTTTCTTTAATTAAAAAAAAGATATTAAATTTAAATCAGATTTTGTTTATTAAAAATATTGGAGTGTGTTAGTTTTCTTTTTTATTAATCTTGGTATTCATTTACCTTCCAAAATCAGATATGCAGAGCATGAAGCATCACCGGCCTCATTTTTAACATAACAAGTGTACTTTCCTAAATCATCTGGAGTACAGTTTAATATTTTGAGCGAAATTATATAATCGATAAGCCCGGTGAGGAAAGTTTCCGAACAGTCTTGCTTCATTGTTATTTGGATGCGACTATTTGGTTTTATCCTTTCTTTTTCAAGATACCAAATAGTCTCAAAGGGGTAGGAGCCATTTACTGTTCCCTTAAAATAAGCTGTCTGTCCCTCTTTTAATTTAAAGTCTTCTATTTCATAGGAAAATGTGGGAGGCACTATTTCCTTGATGGTCGGAGTTTGCCTGTTCATAAACATGCCCTGGTCAGAATATCTATGGGTCGAACTTCGCCGAGTGTCCAAAGAAAACAATTGTTTGTGGCTATCTGAATAAGAGTGAAATGACCGGCTAGGTGGCAGACTAAAGGGGCTGTAAGATGTCAGAGTGCTTAGAGTGTGGTTGTTATCTGAGGAAAAAAATGGATCATGAGACCTTCCCCTAGAGTATCTCACATTGGATGTTTGGCAAGTCCGGGTCAACCGGGTGCCGTCTTCTCCTACAATCGACTCTGTTTTATAATCCGAGAAGGCTTTGAGGCCATCGCCCAAAGTCTCCTTGGTTTCTCTAACTTGCCTTCCCACTGCCTCTTTGGCTCCTATCCTCTGACATTTTCCAACTAGTTGTTTGACAGTTCTGGTAGTTTTAGTGTCAAGACCGTGTTCGGTTGAGTTTTCCTCCGAGTTTTCGACATGGATTAACTCGGCTGGTTGGCTAGCTTGAATAATGCTCTGGTCAAAACTGTCGCCCAAGCTAGCCAACGAGCGCAGACTTAAATTTGGTCTATTGGCATCCATTAGGCTATCATCGTCAAGCGTTTGTGAGAGAATATTTTTTTCTAAACAAAATAGCATTCAGATAGATAATCAAGCTTATTTAAACAAAACAACAAAAAAAAAGAAAAAAGATGCATGCAAAATTGGAATAGATAAATTTATAAAAGGTATTGAACTCAAACATAGAAGAATAATTTGAACGAATTTAAATATTCAGGGAATTAAATAGATATTTGGCTTGGATAGGAGCAGAGAGAACTAATTTCGTTAATTCAGCTCCTAACTATTCTTAATCTATTAGGGAACCATAATTTATTATTCTCTCAAGTTTGAATAGATAATTCGACTTGAAATATTACACCAATACCGAAAAAAACAAAATTTGGAAAAGATTTATCCATAGCGTTACAAGTATTAATCAAATATCAATCAATGCTTTTAGCTATTTGCCTCAATTATGAAAGATTGCGCACATGGCTCCCAATTCCAATTCATCGCTCAGCAACAAATCTAGTCAAGTCAATCAAACTTGGTAAGCCAATTCGATTTGTAATGTTAAGCGCTTTTGAATAAATCTGCTATCAAATAAAACTAGTGGGTTGTTTAAACAAATTTATAATTAAACTCCACATTGTTATCTAATAATTAGAGTTCATTCTAAATACTGAACAATTCGAGAAATTCTTTATCTCTTAATTTTGAACAAAAGCTGATATTTGTTACAGCCGATTTATAATTGCTAAGACCAAACTCTAGGCGTCGTGGAATTCAGTACAGATTTTTTGAGCAAATGCTTACTTTTGTTTTGAAAAATTCAAATTAAAGATTGAGATATCTACAAATTTTAGGATTAAATTTTAGCAAAAAAAGCTAATTTTTTCTCGAAATTTTATTTATTTTTGATTTTTATTTAAAATAAAAAGAAATATTCTATTCAATTTGAAGTGAATTTCGTAAACCTCTAATTCAATTAAGTCCTTAGTTAAATTTCAAATGACACGTTCTAACTGTTAATTAAAGCACCAGCTTTTTGTTATTATTTTGGATTTTAATAAATACTATTCTTGTTTAATTATTTTTATTCTAATAATCCCCTAAATAAATCTAGAATAAATAAATGAAACATTATCAGAAAACATTTTATTTATTAATTTTTTTGACTGTTTTCTACAAAGTTTTTGTTGTTTTAGAAAAAAACTTATGAAGCTGAGATTTTAATTTAAAAAAAAAATTTAGATTTTAATAATATTTTTTTTTAAATTTCCACTCATTTATTCATTTGTTTTTTTGTACCGAGTTCCAAATTAAGAAATATCTTGAAAGCAAAAGACATGGATAAAGTGGAAATAAGATGGTCCAAATATGAGCCACAAAGTGCCAAAGTTTCAGAAAACACCTTAGCGATTTGTTTAGAATTTTTTAATTTCTACAAAAATTGATTACCAGCATTGATATTTTTCTGTTTTTTGAATACAAAAAAACGGGTGATTATGAAATTATGGCATTTGGAAATAATTCAGGAGATGCTTCTGCTGTTTTGCAAATGGAAATAATTAAAATAAATTAACCAGTATTTTAGATTTAATATGAAGTCTTGAATGAAAGTAGTTAACTGATACTTTTGATATTTATTTTCCCAATATATCAGGATGTTCATTTTGAAATCTTCTATTTTACTTTAATAATTATCTAAAACTTGAGAAACAGCACGGGAGCTCTAAAATTATTTAGAATTATTCCCAAGAAGAGAGGTAGTCAATTAGCAAAAGATTGTATTCTAATTATTTGAATCGAAGACATTTATTAAAACAAATTTAAAAGGAAACTTGTAAAAAAATTTAATTTTTTGATCAGTTTGAATGACGAATTTTATGATCATTCAGTTTTCCTAATTTGTTTTAATCAATAGATAGAAAAGCTGACTAGGTCCAAATAAAAAAAATGATTAATCAATTTTAATTTTTTTAAATTTGAATATTTTATGTCACAATACTTTAGTAATGTTGACATTTTGCGGATTGATTTAATTGCCTAAATAATTAAGAATATAAAATTTTTTGAATATTTACTCAATTAAATAGCTACTGTTTTATTTTTACGAAAATTTGCGTATTAAAATATATTAACACTAGTATAATTAAATTAAGATTTTAAAAATAGAATTAAAATACAAAATTTTCTATCAAAAAATTTAAAAATTTTTAAACATTTGCTTTTTTAAAGTTTAAATATTGTTTAATTTTTCCAATTCAATTCAATTTGATCTTAATTTTATTTCCTGCTGAAAAAATGGACCATATTCTCGATCAGATAAATCAAACAAAAACTACTAACTTATTATTGAAAAATTGAAAATCATTGAATTAAAGATCAAAACTAGGCTGGATAGAAAAATTATACAAAGTGTTAATGATTGAGTCGAAAACCTCGCATTTGGTAAAAGAATCTAATAATAAATCCGCAAAGTAACTAATTTTTTTATGGTGAGTTAAGTTGAATAAATTAATTTTGGCGTTAATATACAATTAACTTTTTGTTTTTATATTGAATTAATTCATTTTGTACAATCATCTTTTTTGAAATGCCTTTTGGCTTGGAATAAATAAATAAAAATAATAATTTTTGTCTTAAATCAAGCTTGGTTTACAACAGATTTTAGCTTATCAAGTGATAAATCGAAATAAAATCAGACACTGATTAGACTTGCTTGAATTGGTTTATGGATCAAAAATATTCGATGCTAAATTTGAACAAAAATATTTTTCCAGAGAATAATAATTCCAGAGATTTGTAAACAATAAACTTAAGAAGGCAGCGCTTTCGATTAAACCAGAGATTATAGAATAACAATTTATATTTTATCATTATTTTAAACTATTTTCTTCACGAAATTTATTTAGATAACAATTTTATCATTTAAATGGTTAAATGGTTTGATTAATTTTTTTTGTTATCAAAAAAAAATTCACTTGTATTTATAAGAATTTTATTCATTATCACACAATTCATTTAAGATTATAAGAGTTTAAATTTAATTTTAATATTTCTTAAAAATATAAAATGATTTTTAAAATTAAAAAAAAGTAAAATGATTTTTTAATAATATTAAATATCAGCTACTGCAGGAATCTTGCGGAGACTTCTATGGTAGCTCTTACATCGTACATACAACTTAACATTAGCGCATATATAGATGTCTTTTGATAAGAACTTTTGAACTTTTCGTATTCTTTTAATTGATCACTTCCTCTGTAAACTTGTAATAATTTTTCTTTTTAAGACAAATTTTGAATTAAATTTGTCTTTTTAAAAAAAAAAAAACTTGTAACCTTTATCGACTTAAATCGTTTGTCAAAATACATTATTTCAGAAATCAAGTGAATTTAAACAGATGCAATCAAGAGAAACATAATACAAACTTCTAAGATTTTTTAATAATAAATTTAAGATATTTCCAATAATTAAATGAAATATATTAAGCAACTTTGTTTTAAAAAACAATTTTATCTTTCAATATATTCTTGTTTATGCTTTCTTTATCAATCAATGCACTCAGGATAAGAATTTACATAGATGGGGTTTTTTTATGAAATTTATCTTTCATTTGAATCAAACGTGTTTAGCCAGCAAAAATTGAAAAACTTCAGCAATAATGATATTTAGCACATAAAAGAACCATCTTGGGCAGAAGACTCCAATAAAATTCAGCAAATAATGTTTTCAAAACAAGAGCATAATGCATTCATTAGCAAAGATTTGATGTCGAAATGTAAATTATCTAATTGTATTGCAGTTCAACATTAAAAAAAGGAAAATTCAAAACAATAATTTTAAAGTGGAAAGCTAGGTCCACCTGAATTTCATAATAAACAAACCAAATTATGCAATTCAGTTCAAATAACGTGCTTTTTTTAAGGAAAAGATAGACAAGGTTTGGGATTTAGATCAAAAAATTTTTTGGTAATAATTTATTTAAAAATGAAGATCATTCATTAAGGTAAATAAGCAAATAAGGCGTACAAAAGTGCGGTCGAACCGGAAGGGTGCTGGATAGTCACAAAGGTTGCTTAAAATTATTCTCTCTTTTAAATGATATCCGATGCCAAATTTAAATATATGAATTGGTGTTTTTTTTATTTATTAAATATAAATTATTTCCAAATACTTGAAGAAGCCGCTGAATCGGTAGTAAATCCAGAATTGGCGGTGAAGTATTCACTTCCAGTCAATGATTGTGATAATTGCTTGTTAATCGAAATTGAGTCTGATTCGTATTCTGAATAAGTCTCAAATTTTTTGCTCGTTGGTGTAATTGTGCCATCCGATTCGCTCATGTCAACATTAAAGGAAGCTTCTTCCGAGTCTGGCTCGTATACAAATGCTTAAAAAAATTTATAATTAAAAAAAATATAAAATGTTTTGCCTTGTTTAAATTATGATTTATTTTAAAAAAAATTAAATTTATTTTATTCTTGACCTGCATAGAATTTGATAAAATTTGCTGATATCTAAAAATAAAATAATTTTTTAAAATTTTTTCTATTATTAAACTTGACGATTCTTGTTAACTTATTTGAATATTTTTGCCAATTATGATATTCAATACTGAATTTAAATTTAAATTATACTAATTCTAAATATGAAATTTACATTTTTTCCACAGTACTTAAACTTAATCAAAATAATTGAAAAATTTTTTAAAACCTTTTAAAATAAAAGAAAAAAAATTTGACAATAAGTTTAATTAAATCAATTTGTTTTGGATTCCAATAAAATAAATGCATATCTTACTTTCAACAGCTAATCTAGCCACAGTCTCAGCTTGTCCAAGTGAATTTGTAGCGACACATTTATAAGTCCCGGCATCTTGGGGATAAGTGTCATTTATTTTCAAAGTGCATTTTCCAGTTGTAGAATCAAAACAAGATCTGATATCATTTGTGTAGACAACTTGAGAAAATGTCTCTTGATCATTCAGCGAGCTTTTGAACCATTCAATTTTGGGCTCAGGCTTAGCACTGCAAATACAAGTCAAGCAGATTTCTTGACCATCCATGACAGTTATCTTAGAGGGAAGTTGTGTTGTAAACACAGGCTCGGTATCTGATTCCAAGTTGAGCAATGGATAGGATTTGAGCTTGATTTTGACCTGACAAGCAGTGGTCAACGATCCGGCCTCGTTAACAGCCTTTATTATGTAAAAACCATCATTTTTATAAAAGCTGACATTTTTGATGAACACTCGACAAATGCCTGTTTCACAGTTATAGCTCAACAATTCCTGCTTGACCTTTTTCATGGCCGATTTATCAGTTATGTCTTTGGTAAAATAGCAGGCCACATCGGGCAAAGGAGCTCCCATTATTTGGCACATGAGTTCAAGATCATCGCCCTCTTCGCACACTGTATCCTTCAATGCTTGTAAAAACATTGGCGGTATTCCCCTATTAAGCGAGTCCGATTCCAATTCATCTTCTAAATTGGACTCGGCCTCGAGTATTTCCTTGTAAGAGATTATTTTAACTTGACACGATGTTTTGCTGATCAGGTCCATTTGAGAGTCGGGAAACGTGGCCACGCATGTGTACGTTCCCTCGAACTTTTGCTTTTCACAATTGTCGGCCAACAGGCGACACTCACCACTTGTTTCATTGTACATTAGATCAAAATACTTGCCAGACTTGATCACACTGCCGTCCTTGATCCAAATAATTGACGGCTTGGGCTCACAGTCCGTGTTCAAGCGACAAAATAGACAAAGATTGTCGCCCTCTTTAATGGTCACACAACTGCTCAATTCGTTGACAAAGAATGGAATTTTTTTAAAAGAAGAAGACAACTTGATTTCGTCTTTGATCAAGTTAAGACTGAATGGTTCGTCTTTGATTACCAAATGACAGCCAGTTTGAGCAATTACAGCATCATTGGCATTATGAATTTTACAGCAATAGAATCCTTGCAATTCTGCACTCATGGTTCGAATTTGTAAGGAACAGATTCCCATTTCGGCAAAAATTTCCACGTTACTTGTTGGCACAATTCTATGTTCGTTCACGTACCATTGAATTGTGTCACCAGGCCTTTTGTTCTTTACTGTACAGTCCAAAAACACTTCACTTCCTAGCTCAACCCACTGATCTCTGAGCAATTCGCTGAACACCACTGATTCTGTGTCGATCATGGTCAAGTTGCACGCAGTGGTGTCATGACCATGCTTATTGCTTGCTTGGCATTTGAACTCGCCCTCAGTTTGCTGACTGGCCTTGATAATCTCCAGAGAACAAACTCCTAGTTCGCGGTAAATTTCAATATTTTTAGTTGGATTAAGAGCTGTTTTGTTCTGGAACCATTCGACTTTGATGGGCTGTTCGCCCTCAACATAGCAGTCCAAGTGTAAATTGTCATCTCTTTTGAATTGTTGGTCGACCAATGTCTGGCTGAATTTGGGCGCTAGTTTTGAATCCCTGCGCTTTTTAAGACTTGGCCTTTTGGACGATGGCTTGAATTTAAAGTTGCCATACTCGTCTATCAAATCGTCGACAGTTTGCTCCAAAGTAATGCTCTCAGCCACTTTGGTTGCTTTATTGGCCACTTCGTCATCATTTGAAATTTTGCTCAGTGAATCTGCTGAGCCGGTGCTCAACTCCTGTGATTTGTAGACTTGAATCGATTGATTTAGTTCAGAAATTAGATTTGACAATGATTCTGTTGAGCTTGTTTTGGCCTCAAGTTTGTCCGATTTTTTGAAGGAATCTTGAGATTTCTTTAAATCGAGGTTAATTTCAGATAGTTGAGAAGCACGCTCGAAACTAGGCTGTTTTTGAAGATGAAAACTTGGTTTTTCGAAACCAATCTCTGGTGTATTTACAGGTGTTAGCGCAATTTCGGTCTTTATGCTCAGACTTTTTGACAAAGGCTCACATTTAGTCTCAGTCAAATCGTAAATCATTTGTTCCAGTAGTTCATCCCTAACCGGCTGATTGGCGAAGAACAAATTTTCCATGGAGATTTTGGATGGTTCAGGCAGAGTGGTGTCAAATAGTGAGTCTGTTTGGTCATATTTTGGAGACAGAATTTCGGTTATGAAATCATCTGTGAATATGTTTTCGTCACTAATTTCTACATTTAATTGGTCACTTTTGCGGTCAGACTGTGGTTTTTCAGATATTTGATCATCGCTAAGTTCAGGTATATCATTCACAATTACAAAGTCATTTTCAATCAAGTCTAATTTTGGCTCATCAATCACCAATTGATCATATACAAAAGGCATTTGCTCTTCTTTTTGAATGTAAGCTTTAGGTTCTTCAACAGAATTGTATTCTTTTCTTTCCTCTGCAATTTTTTCACTAGCCCGAGCCTCTTTTTTCAATTCAGAAAATGTTTCTTTTTGTATATGCTCATTTTGTTCAGGTACTTCAACCACAAGTTCAGCCTGTTGATCCTCTAGTTTTAACTCGAATTCTTCAGCTGGTATAAATTTTTCTGCAACTTTTTCACTTGGTTCTAGCTCTTTTATTTGCTCTGGTTCAAGATGAACCTCAACAATATCAATATGATTAGATACTTCCAGAGCTTGTTTTTCATTTTCTTTAGAATCTTCAAGTTTCTCAAATTTCTGCTCTGATATTTCAGTCATTTCTTTTCTTTTTTTTTCAGTCGTTTGTTCATCTTTCTTAATCAGTTCAATTTCAATTTTTTCTTCTTCCTGGAAAATATCATCTTTAAGCTGTTCCTTTGGCAATGTCTCCTCTTGGACTGATTCTTCTGTCACACTTACAATCATTGGTTCTATATTTTCCATTAGTTCAATCTGTTCCTTAATTTCTCTTTTCTGTTCTTCCATTACCTTAACTTGTTCATCTTGTAAAACTTCATCTATATGCTGTTCCTTTGGCAATGTCTCCATTTGGAGTGGTTCTTCTTTATCCATTAATTCAATCTGTTCCTTTATTTCGATTGCATCCTTCTGTATCGATGACTGAATTTCGATTTTTGGTTCTTCTTGTAAAACTTCATCTATATGTTGTTCCATTGCTTGGACATGGTCAACAATTTCATCTACTTCAACTGGTCTTATGTTCAATTTAGATTCTTCAGCAACTATCATTTCCAATTTTGGTTCCTCTTTCAAATCTTCTAATTCCTTAGATTCTACAACTTCTGTTTCTAATTGTGGAACTAAAACTTTTTGAACCTCGGCAGGAAGCAAAGATTCTTCTTTTTCTTTATTTACTTCTTCAACTAGTGCTTCATGCTTAGGCTCAATTGTTGTAAAATCTACTTCATATGATTCTTGCAATATCTTATCTTTTTCGATTTCTTGTATTTCCTTGTCTGGCATTGCTTGATCATAATCGTGCTCCTTTATATTATCAAAAAACTTCTCATCCCCAACCTGTTTTATATCCTCTATAGCCAATTCAATTTTAATATCTTCCTGAATTGGCTTTATATCTTCTGTGGGCTGTTCGGTAACATGAATATTTTGAATTTTATTATTTTGTTCAATTGGCGTTTTTTTATTCGATCCAGATTCTGGTTTTTCATTGTTTGTTTCCAAAAAAGAATCAAAATCTGTTGTTATTTGAAATTCCTCTTGAACATTTGAAATTTCTTCGGCATTAGCTTTTTTTAATAGTTCGATCGGAATAGTTATTTTCTCATTACCATATTTTTTTTCTTTAATTTCTTCTTTTAAAGATTCAATTTTATCCTCTTTCATCTCTTTATTAATTTCATTTGAAAAATTAAAGACTGGTATCGTCTCTTTCTCTTGTATTTGTTCTTTTGTCTCTTTTTGGTCACCAGATACTTGAATTATTTCTTTTTCTGGTTGTTCCTGGGACTGATTTTGTTCAATTATTTCATCTTTTTGAATTTTTAATGCATCTTCTTTGAGTGATTCTTCTGTTTCATTTACTATTATCGATTCTACTTTATCCATTAATTCAACCTGCTTCTCAATTTCTGTTTTTTTATTGAACTCATCTTTCTGAAAGATTTTATCTCTAGGTTCTTCCAGTAAAATATTATCTTTAAGCTGTTCCTTTGGCAATGTCCCCTCTTGGAGTGATTCTTCTATCTCACTTACAATCATTGGTTCCATTAATTCAATCTGTTCCTTTATTTCGATTGCATCCTTCTGTATCGATGACTGAATTTCGATTTTTGGTTCTTCTTGTAAAACTTCATCTATATGTTGTTCCATTGCTTGGACATGGTCAACAATTTCATCTACTTCAACTGGTCTTATGTTCAATTTAGATTCTTCAGCAACTATCATTTCCACTTTTGGTTCCTCTTTCACACCTTCTAATTCCTTAGATTCTACAACTTCTGTTTCTAATTGTGGAACTATAACTTTTTGAACCTCGGCAGGAAGCAAAGATTCTTCTTTTTCTTTATTTACTTCTTCAACTAGTGATTCACTTGATTCCTTATATTCAGGTTTTATCTCAAAATTTTCTTCCTCATGACTGCCTTTTTTTTGTTCCAGTTCTTCGGATGTGACATTTTCAGATTCATTTTTAATCTCTTCAAATTGAATTTTTTCTATTTGAACTGGCTTTTTCTCTTCTAATGGCTTTATTTCTTCATTTGCTTCTAATTTTTTTGCACCTTCTATATTTTCATCTTCCTGAACTGGAATTTCGAGTTTTCTTTGATCATCGGGTGCTTTTCCTTTTTCTTCATTTTCTAAAAGCTGAATTTCCGATTCCTTTTTATCCAAAGTATATTTTTGGACTTGAGTTTCGTCCTCTATTTTTAGTTCATCTGAAGTACTTTCTGTATTATCCGCAAATATAACAGTTTCAGCTTCTGATGAATCGTCTGATTTTAGACTTTTTTCTTTTTCAACCACTTCTTCAGCTTTAATTTCTTGAATTGAAGAAGATTTTTTCTCAGGTTCTTTTAATAAAGAACTTTTTTCTTCTTCTTTATCTAAATTTTCTTTCTTTTCAACTGAATCAGTGATATTTTGCACATCAGATTTTTGCTTTTTAAATGGCTTGGTTATTCGCCTAGGTGCTTCTTCAACAACATCTAAATGACAGACTGATTTGCATTTTCCACTCGGATTATAAACACAACAACTATAATCTCCCATATCTTTTAAATTTATATTTTTTATAATTAAACTTGTTTCTTCATTAGTCGATTTTAGTTCATATTTGTCCTTTTGATTTTTGATTTTTTCATTTATGTTTATTTGATTAAAAAACCAGTCTATTTTTTCTGTTTTTGTAGATTTAAAGTTACATGTTAGCTTTGTCTCGTTGCCAACTTGACCATGCACCAAAGGCTCCAATTGTTTAATTATCACAGGCTTGATAATCACTTCGCTTTTTTTCTCCACTGGCTTAAGCTCACTTAGAAATTTGGTTCCTTGTTGAACAGTTAAAAATGTTTTATACATCACACTGTCTTTTTCGTTTTTAATCTCGACTTGGTACTCTTTTTGATCAGTTAGCTCAACTGACTTGATCAAAAGACATGTTGAATTTTGTGAATTGATAATTTCAAATTTAGAATTGCTAATGATTTGTTCATTATTGGAAAACCAGTTGACAGTATGTTGAAGATCGCTTTTGAAATTTATTTGAATTTTAAAATCTTTGCCGCAAGTGGCAGTATATTTTTCCATCAATGCTGTAGCTATATGAATGGAGCTTGTTTCTGTTAGAGTTGATTTTTGAACTCTATCTTTTAGTACCCATTTGGAATCTGATTGAACAAAATCGTACTGATTTACAGCATTTTCGATTTTTTCATTAGTAACTTAAAAATTTTTTGAGTCAATGAGAGGAATGAAGTTCATTTGAGTACTTACGTTCAATGTTTAGAGAAGCGATGTGGCGGGCATTTTTGCCCATTACTTCAATAGAATAAAGACCACATTCGGTTATATTCAAGCGGTTAATTGACAAAATTATCAAGTCCTTATGTCTAGATATGTTATATTTATGAGACTGGCTTATTTTTGTTCCATTAAAGTATAAATTTATTTCTGTAAAATCAAATTGATGAATTTGTTTTTTACAATGAGCATTGTCAAAGTAGAATTCAATTCTTAAAAAAATTAAATTGAAAATGTGTTGGCACAATATTTCAACAAGTAAAAAATTTTAAAATTCCACGGCCAAGTGTCAAATATATGGCTTTAAAAAAAATTCTCTTTAAATTTTTTTTTTTTATTTTTTTACTACATTTGTGCAAAGTATTTTAAAATTTTTGGGTTTTAAAGAAATTGTAAAAATATTTGGACTTGACTAAGGGACTAAGTTGATTAAAAAGATACCTTGGAGTAGATCCCTTGTTAAATCTAGCAATAGCTGATGCTTGAGTATTAATAGCAACTAAATCTAAAAAAACATTCATTAGTAAAACAAATATTAATAAAAAAAATCCATAACCGAATCCATCTAATTAACAAAAAATGGTTGTTGAAATTAGTTTAAATCTAACAAGCAGTTAACTATTTAATCTATTAAGCGTTTGGTTAGTCTGAAAAGCAATAAATAATTCAAATAAAAATCCCCCCCTCACCCGATGGACACCCTTATTCAGTCCGGGACAATCGGATTTAAAAACAAAATCAATTAATTTTTTTTTAAATTTTATTTTTTTTATGTAATTTTTTCAAAATTTACAAATAAAATTTGTTTTAAATAATAATAAATATCCTACCAACTAAGCTCAACAACCATTTTTCTAATTTTTGATAACTAAAGGATAAATAAATTTTTTTTAAGAAAAAAAAAATGTAATCTTATTTTTGTTCAAACTTATTCTTGAACGCTAGAACAGATGAAATCGGCTTTGATTCGGATGAGCCTTTTAACATACTTTTAATAACTAACTGTGCCGAGCATTTGACTGTTCCGGCTGAATTGTGCGCTTTGCAAGTATAAGTGCCAGCGTCCTTTGGCCTTGCTTGTTTTAATTTTAAAAGATAAACGCCTGGTGATGGATTTTCAGTCTGAAAGTTGATTCCTTCTTTGACCAAAACTCCATTATGGCTCCACTCAATCTGTGCCTGATTGTCCGGTTTCAATTGAACTCCAAATTCGGCAGGTTTGTTCTCATCAACCTCGGCATTGCCTGTTGTTTTGACAAAAACTGGAGCCTCTGTCAAATCTGTGTAGAATAGAATTTAACAAAAACTTTGCCTAAAATTCAAAAAGATCTTACGAATAATTTTAAGATGAGCCGAGCTGCTTGTTTTGCCTGCTGGATTCGATACAACACACTTATACAAGCCTTCATCTTCGGCAAAAGCTTCCAATATATTCAATTGGTGTTTGTCGCCAGTGCTCACCATGTTAAAGTATTTGCTTTGCTTAATGCGTTTATCTTCCTTGAACCATTCAACCGTGGCTTCTGAAAAAAAATAAAAAAAATAATTTAAAATAAAAATGTCTTCTTAAAAATATATTATTTATTACGTTCAGAATTTGAAATGATGCATTCAAAGTTAGCCGATTGTCCCTCGGTTACAGTTTGATCGCTTAGAGCTTCTTGGATGACAGGCTGAGAGAATTTTGAGCTCAAAGGCACTGATCTAACATTGTTGTCATCGTATTTAACCTCAACTGGTTCAGGCTCACCAATTTGTTTGTCTCCTAAGACAGTCAAATAGGCTCTTGTGTAAACTTTGCCATAAGCATTCTCTGCCACCAATTCATAGCATCCACTATCAGCAGCAATTGATTCCATAATAAGCAGAGTGTACGCATCGTTTTCAGTAAACTCTTTGATTCTCTGAGACATTTCCAATTTTTCGTCATCTTTGTACCATGTAATAATTGGATGCGGATTACCGATGGCCTGAGACTGAAATTTGACCGGATCGCCGCTGTTACAAGTGACACTTTTTATATCCATTAATATCTTTGGGGTAAGATCATCCAAATCAGCTGGAGTCACAGTCAAATAGGCCTTGGTTTGAGCGATGCCGACCTCGTTAAATATTTTAACTTGGTACATGCCAGAATCGCTTTTGTACGCTTCTCTAATTCTAAGTGAGGATTTGGTAGCTGTTGTTTCGATAAAAAAGTCTTCGGATGATTGCATTTGGAAGCCGTCTTTGTACCAAATGGCCTCTGGATTTGGATTTGCTAAAAATTCAACCGACAGGACCACAACTACTCCTTCGATTACTTTAAACGGCTCGAGTTGCTTGTTAAACTTGGGAGCAAATCGTGTGTCAGCCGGCTTTTGCTGCTTTGGAAACGGCTTCAACAATGGCAATCGGTCGAGCACTTTGCGCTCTTCCGAAGACAATTCTGTGCTTGTCTCTTGCTTGAGCTCTTCTGGTATATAAACCGGCTCGCCGGTTTTTGAACTGCGCAACACTGAACGATAGTCTTGTTTCGGGTTTACTTTTAGCTGGGCCGATGATTCAATTTCTCCATTTATGTTCTTGGCAAACATTCGTACTAAACCCTCGTCGGCTTTGGACACTTTTAGTATATCCAAATAATGAATCATACCATCAAAATAGAGTTTAAATCTTGAGCCCTTTAAGATAAAAAGTTTAGAATATTTTAATCTGATATTATAAAATTTGGTTTAAAATTGGTTTAAGCTGAAAATATTGAATTTATTCATACATGTGTGACATAAATGAATGTGATATAGATAAATTGGGACTTTATTGATAAATAAATTAGAATTTTTTTCAAATATTTTTTTTTAATATTTTGATTTTTTTATCTTTAAAAATTCTTACGACTGCAAAAATCTTCAAAATATGTGCGAATTCAGCAAAATTGCACCCTATTTAAAAGTAATGAAAAATAAACTCCAAATTAATTGGCACAGATTTAGCAGACTTCCGCAGTAGGTGAAATAAAAGATTTTCACTTTGTTTCATTTGCAGAACAACTTTTTGACATTTAGAACCCAAGTTACAAATTATTTTTATTTTTAAGTAGTGTAAGTTTTGTATGAAATTTCATAATGCCTTAAAATCTAAACTTAACTTCACAAAAAAAAATTATTTTAGTTAAAATTAAGTAATTTTGCTGACATTTAATCTTAAATTTCAATTTATCAAAAAAACGAATATTTTCACCTAGGCATGCAATCAAATTCTCAATTATTAAATTTTTTCTCAATTAATTTAAATAATTAAATTTTTTTCAAAAGTCTTTTTTTATTTTTTAAATGCAGAAAAATTCTTTCTAAAAGTCAACAATTTCAACAAGGCATTTTTCATCGTTGTTCAAAAGTCATTAAGTCAAAGTAAAGTCATTAGACAAAATTTTAATAAATCGAAAACTTTGCGAGGATTAAGTTTTTGTTTAATTAGAAACAAAATGACTTTTGCACACGTTATTTTAAAGTCTTTTCAAATTTTCAATTAACTTTTAATTTCTAATAGTCAAAGAAAGGTGCAGAAAATGGTCTATGAATCTCAATATTAGTAGGAAAAAAAAAATCCAAAAACGGATTATTTTAAATCAAAAATGAATGAAGTTCATAAATTGACAAAGACTTTTAAACAGAGAGATCTGGGGGTCATAATAAAAAACAAAATGTAAATAAGTGCGCTACGACAAGAGCAAACATAGTTCTAGGAAAAATTTTTAAATGGTTTCAAAAACCATGATACCAGTATTATTCAATAAAAATGTACACAAGTCTTGTTCGAGCTCCTCTTGAATATGCTGTCTTGGTATGGAGTCCATATTTGAAGAAAGATAAAGTTACACTTTTAATGATTTGGCGATCTAAACTATATGGAGAGGCTTAAAAGATTGAAGCTAACAACACTGTCAATAAGAGGGAGACGCGGTGATCTAATTCAAATATACAAGTTCATAAATTGAACTTGATGAGCTTAGTTGGTACAGAGTACCATTGGAAAGTAAAAATGCATACAGATTACAAATTAGAACTAATCGATACAGATTACGAAGAGAACTCATGAAAAAACTGTTTGCCGAGGTACAAGTTTCTTAATAACATGGTAGTTAGTGGTGGAACTAATTAAGAAGTAAAATAATAGAATCAAATACAATTTATCTATTTTTAAAACAAATGAGATAGCATTTTGAAAGACTAGCATATTGCTTATGGTCTGGTTTATCCGGACTTCACCCATAAGCGTAGCAATAATTATTATTATTACTATTATATTATATTATATTATATTATTATAAATTAGAGTATTATTATTAATTAATAAATTACCGTGACACAGTGTGTTTTATTGACGAACCAGCTAACTCTTGGTTTCGGATATCCAGTTACTTTGACCATAAATTTAGCCATTGTGCCCTCGTCCACTTTATTGTCTTCAAGATGCATAATGATTTCTGGCGCACAAGTCACCGGCGCTTCTTCCTCGGGCTGTTCTTCTCTAAGTATCGAGGCAATTTTAATTTTCTCTTCCATTTCCTGCAATTTCAAGTATCCTTCCATGCCATCAGGCAATTGAGTGTCGTATATAATGGAACGATTTCCTTTGCACTTGAGCTCAGCCCTAGTCTTGTCCTGGCCACATGAATTAGTAGCTATACACTCGTAGACACCATCGTCCTCAGGATAAGTCCACAACAAATCTAGCGACACCAGACCAAAGTCATATTTGATGACGTAGCGCGACGCCGATCGCAGCGGTTCACCATTGCGCAGCCATTGCAAAGTCATAGTGGGGTCACCGATGGGTATTAGTTTGGCTTCGAATCTAGTCGGGTCGCGCTCTCTTAGATTGAGCGAAGCTTTGAAATGGGTCTTGAATTTGGGCGGTATCGGCTTGTCTTTGTTGTAAATGGTCTCTTCGTCCTGTAGCTCATCTTTGGACCAGATCGAGCCGAAATTGTGGCCCATGGGCATGTCGCTGGGAGATTTGGGCCTTTCGTCAGGAGTCTTGTTCGGCTGTACGTGCTTCAACTTTTGCAATGCGGTCACAAATCCAGGAACTTCGGGCTCGACTGGTTGCTTTATCAATTTGCTCAGATCGGGAGCTATGGTCTGGATGGCGCCCGGAGGCAACACCGTCACTTTAGTTCGAGTTATGGTCGAACCAGCAGGACTGATGGCAGTGCATTGGTACCAGCCTTGGTCGCTTTTTTGTGCATTTTGAATATAGAGCTTCGAGTGTCCGCCATTTATGTCAATTCTGTACTCTTGGTCTGGTGTGAGTACTTTTGCGTCTTTTTGCCAAGTTAAACTGGGCACCGGTGTGCCCGAACAAGTGCAGCTAAGCGAGGTGTCCTTGCCCTCTGGTATAACAATGTTATTCAAATGTTCGATGAAGTATGGCGCGATTAGAGCGTCTTTGTCGACCACTTTGAGATCAACAGTGAACGATGCTTCGCCGACTTTGTTTCTGGCCACACATTTGTAGGTTCCTGTGTCCGGAAAGCTGGCCGGCGATATCAACAGTGAATTGACGCCTTCTTCGTTCACCAGACACTTGTGAGTGGGGTCTTCTGCTAGTTGTTGGTCGTTGAAATACCAAGTGAGAGCCGGAGTGGGTCGGCCGAACGCCAAACAGTCCAGTCGAACTGTGGTTCCGTCAGTTACTTCGGAGTTCTTGGGCACTTTGACAAAATAGGGCTTTTTGTATTTGTCATCGTCATCTGGTTGTTGGCCTTGTTCAGCTGGTTGCAAGTGACGCAAAGCGTTCGGGTTGATGTACGATGTTTCGTCAATGTTGGGCACAAAGTCCACCGAGAGCTTGGCTTGTGTGTGCTCGGTGCCCGCGATGTTGGACACCACACACTTGTACACTCCTTGGTCATCTAGCAGAGCTGATTTGATGATGAGAGTAACTATGCCCATGTTCATGTCATAGTAGGTGGCGTATCGTTGCGAAGCCATTAGTGGCTGGTCGTCTTTGAACCACTGGATTTCGGGCTTGGGGTAGGCATCGATTGTGCAGCTGAAAACTGCCTGTGATCCTTCCACTAATCTAAAGTCCTTTAGAGGCTCGATTATTTTGAGTCTTGCGTTCTCAGCGCTGTCAATAGGTTGATTCAAATTTGGCTTTTTTTTCATCTCGAATTGTTCGAATACGTCCGGATTGACATAGGATGTGTCGTCGATTGTGGCCACTGTTTTGACTTTAAGCTCAGCACTGGTCGAGGCAACGCCCGATGAATTTCTGGCTGTTAGGGTATAAGTAGCCTGGTCGTCTAGCTTTACATTGTCTATGTTGAACAAAGCTCGGCCTTCGTTTATCAAATAATCACAGCTGAGTCTGAGTGCATGTGGCAATGGCTGGTTTTCTCTGGTCCATTCAACCTAAAAAAAAATTTTATAGAATTATTTTCTTCGTGTTTATTCTTGAACGTCTATTTATTTTTTTGTTGGGTGGTAAAATCGTTTTTTTATGTGAAAATAATTTTACATAAAAATGTGATTTGACACACTCAAAAAAAGATGGATTTTTTTTTATTTTCTAATTTACTTCAAAATTTATTGCCTAAAAAAAATAGTAAAAATTTTTAATAATAAAAGTTTTTTAACTTCTTAAAGTTGTACTCTTATGAGACATTACACAGAGAATGTTTGTACTGAAACACTGCATTTATTTCCTAATGATGAATATTTCTTTTTGCTACATTAGCAAAAAAATTATCATTTAACATGATGAAATTGATACTACACATTGAAATTGATAATACAATTTCAGTAAAGAAATCTCTGTTTACATTAATTGAACGGTGCATTAAATGCTAAATTTTAATTTTTTTAGAAAAGAATTTTAACTAGCTACATTTTAAATTCGATTTTATTTAAATTCCTTTTAAAAAAATCAAATTTTAATCAGTCCTTAATTTACTAGCTATTAAATTAATACTTTGAGCTCTATGTTTTCTATTAGAAAAATTAATTTTTTTATCTAGAGACAAATTCTGCATTTAACACAATTTTATTTTTAACATAAACTTTTTTTTAATTTTTTTTACCTATGATAAATAAATAATAATTATTAATGTTTTAGTTAGCCAAATGAAACTCAATTAATCTTTTTTATTGTAAAATTGTTAATACTATTTAATTAAATACCATTTATAAATAATAGAAAAGGTTATTAAAACTGCATTGTAAAAGTTTGAAATTTAAACTAAGAATATTTTTAATTACTTGAGGTTTTGGGTAGCCTTTAACTTCGCATACAAAGGTAACACTCTCTCCTTCGAAGCATTCAATGTCCTCCAGAGGTCTCACGATCAAAACTGGTTGCTTCTCGCCATCATCGCTGTCATAAGAAGTAGCAGGCTTGTTAAAAGCCTCAAGTGGCCGGAACGACTCTGGGTTAACATAGGCAGTTTCATCTATGTTCGGCACAGCTTCAATAAAAAGCTTGCACGACGTCTCACATTTTCCAGCCACGTTCTCAGCCTCCACTTTGTAAACGCCAATATCAACTGGCTTAGTAACCTTAATGTTCAAAGTAGCAATGCAAGTAGACAAATTGTAGTCCATGTCGCATCGCTGTGATGCCATTATCGGCTCGTCATTTTTAAACCAAGTTAACTATTAGAAAAAATTAATTTTTTTAATTAGAAAATATTAATTGATTAATTAATTCTAAAATAATTCATGCATCTAGTATTCTAAAATTTCTAAAAACTACCTTTGGTTTTGGGTTACCATATATTTTACATGTTAGACTAATAGGCTGTTCTTCTACTATAATTAAATCAGTCAAGGGTATTATAACAATGGGGGGTTCTGGATTAATAACATCGTAGGCTATTTCAACCGGCAAGTGTTCCATGTCGTCTAATTTTTTGAAGGCGCCCGGATTGACTGTTTGAGGTCGATCGTCCACGCCAGGCACATCCACTATTACTATGGTCATGAAAGTCTCATCACTGCCGTACTCATTTTCAGCAATGCATCTATAAAACCCGGCATCTATTCCTTTGACAAACTCAATGTTTATTTGAATGTCGCCAGTATTGGGCTCGTAGATCACATTGAATCGAGTCGATGCCATCACAGGCTCTTCATTGTAAGTGAGAGTAATTTTGGGAAATGGGTAGCCGTCACATTTAAAATTTAAATTGACTCTTTCTCCATTTAGAACTTTTAGTTCAGCTGGCAAGTGAATGACAAACTTTGGAGGTCTTCCTTCAGGCGAGATCTGAATCTCATTTCTATGAAAAGTATCGGGCGGGTGCTCTAGATTGACAAATGCCTGTGGATCGATCAGTGGACGATCGTCTACTTTGCCAGTGCTTAGTACAAAAGTTTCACAAGTTGAATGATCACTTCCGGCAATGTTCTCGGCTAGCATGAAGTAAGTGCCGACATCGTTGGGCCTGGCGTCCGAAATGACCAAAGTAGCCATGCATGTGTTGAAGTCGTAGTTGCTTGTGTACCTGGTCGAGGCCGGTATTGGCTCTGTGTTTTTGGACCATGTTATTTTAGGCTTGGGGTAGCCGTCTACTTTGCAGGCTAGTCGGATTGGCTCACCTTCGGTAATGCGCACATTTGTTAGTGGAACAATGACATGCGGGGGTATATAGTTGAGATTTTTGTCGTCTTCAATGTCACTTTGAGGATGCAAGGGCTGTTCGAGATTTTTAAATATGTCCGGGTTGATCATGGGCGTTTCGTCTATATTTGGCAATAGATCGATAGAAACCTTGCATTTGGTTTCACATTGACCGTGCGGATTTTCCGCCACGACCAAATAATCGCCGAGGTCATTTTTTTGGCAATTTAGTATTCTTAGTACAGCTATGTCGTTAGTATAATCTAAGTCGTGTCTACTTGACACTTGCAGGGGTTCACAGTCTTTAAACCAAGTTAGCTACACAAATAGAAATTAATAAAAAGCATTCCACCATTTTTATGAATTACGCAACTTATTAAATTTTTTATTTTCAACTCTAATTGTTTGTATATAATTATCTATTTTTTGTGATAAAATTTTTCAAAATTTCAATTTAATAAAGAGTTTGTACAAAAAATTTGGAAAAAATTGCTTATAAATTTAGTCATTTTTGAGAAGAAATTTTCTCAATTAATTAAAATGAAAATATTTTAAATAAAAATTTAATTTTTATAATTTTTTTTTCTAAAAGACCAATATTTTAACAGCCTCGGTGATAAATGTGTGTGAATGTTTTAGAATATTTTTAAAAGACTGGGATTTTTTTGGAATAATACTTAACTTGATAAATTAACAAAAAATAAAGCAAAATTCGAAAAAAAAATATAAAAATCCTTCTGTAAAAACAAAGGTTATTGCACTTTTTTTGAAGAAGAGAAGGCTGGTAGCGGTTCAAAATAGCTAAGCTTTTAATTAAGAAAAAAAAAGGTTTAGAAAAGCTAAATATTTTATTTAAAATAATTGAATTAAAAAATGTCAATTAGTTAATTAGCGATCTAATATTTCATTAATATTTTTCATTTCAAATTTTTTTTTTATTAAATTGATTCTATCATCTAACGAGATATACTTTGGTTTTCTCTTGTATTCAATACCTATCTTTAACTTAAGCAAGTTTGACTCAGTGTGTGTAAATTAGTGTAATCGTGGCTTTCCTTTTTGTGATAAAGTAATGTGTTTAATAAATAAGACCTGAAGACTCAACAACAAACGCTTGTTTAATTATATCAAAACCAAACTTAGGCAATAGTCCCGTGTGAAACGACGAGAGGACCAATTTAGTCGTTTGTAATAAAATTTAATTAATTTTTTCTTTTTTGTTTTTAAATTTTCAGAATGCCTTTTTGAATGATGAATATAAATGAACTTATACTTAAACTAAAGTTGATAAATCGATTCTGTTGTCATTCGATTAGTCATTTAAGAATTTTTTTTTGTTCAAAAGGTTTCCTAAGTTTATTTACTTATTCAATAATTTAGGTAATTTATCGGAAAGACTTTAATTCATTCCAGTTCAAGGTGAAAATTTTTATTTTTTTCAATGTTAAATGGTATAAAAAAGCATATTCATATTTATATATGAAAATAAAGACATTTATTCTTCCATACTTTGACTATGCGCTAACGCTAGTAATATATTTTCCAAAATCAACAACTCAAAAACTATTTATCAATTTTATTCTACCTTGTTAACACAATGATATAAATAGCTTTCTTTAGAAATATAGATTATTTCGGTTTCAACACAGATTATAATCTAGACTCCTAAACTTTGGTTTTAAAATATTTAAACTGGACAATGATCCTATTTAATTAAAAGAAAGTTTAAAATAAAATAAAATAAGAAACCTTAAATACAATTTTTCTTAAATCAATTAAAACTTTTGATAGATTTAAATTAGCTTATAAAATTTTTTTACAAACCAATTAATTAAATTAGTTAAATTTTTCATTTTTTTTTAAATCTTTTGATTCAAAAAAATTTTGATATATTGTTTTTTGAAATTTGAAATTTTGATTTATTTGAACTTGACTGGATTGCATATTTAATGAATTTTTTTTTTTTTTTGTCGCAGAAAGATAGCTACCATAGCGAAACTACATCTAGTCTCGCTCCACAGGTCTCCTGCTGTAGCTTATTATTATTATTATTATTATTATTGTATTTTAATGAATTATTTATTTTTAATTGAAATGAAGAGTTAATCAGTCTATTAAATAGATAAGGGCACTAGCCTGTTGATTAGCCTTGTAACTTAAAAAAAATTGAAATAAATTTAAAATCATAAACTTCCAAAATATCGAAAAATATTTTTATTTCCAAGATTGTATTAACATCTATGAAGAATTAAATAAACTTTGTTTTTCTTAATACTTCCTTTTTACTTGTTAAAATTTATTAGCCGCGTAATTCATATTTTATCTTGTTTTAAATTTAATAATTAATTTTTGTTAATAATACTACTCTATTCTACTAAATAAAAAAATAATAAAAATTTTTTTCTAACTAACCTTTGGTCTTGGTTTTCCATCAATTTTGCACATAAGCATAACCGGCTCGCCCTCAGTCAACTTAATATCCTGCAGAGGTATGATAACAATTGGCGGACAATTGTCCTCGACATCTTCCAAAGACGGTTTGCGCAGAGGAGCTTGTTCCAAGTACTTGAACGCTTCTGGATCAACCATGGGAGTGCTGTCCACATTGGGCAATTGTTGGACAAAAACAGTGCAGTGGGTTTGATCGCGACCAGCCGGATTCTCGGCCAAGACCAAATAGTCGCCTAGATCGATCAGCAAGGCCTGGTCAATCTTGAGTGTAGCAATATTGGTGCTCAAATCGTAGTCGGTAGTGTAGCGATTGGCCGCTGGCAGAGTCAGTCCATTTTTGAACCAAGTCAACTTGGGTCTGGGGTAACCCTCTATCTTGCATGCAAGTATAACTGTTTGGCCTTCTTGTAGCTTTACATTGGACAATGGCACAATGACTTTGGGAGGAGACAGATCGTCCAATTCGTCAACACTTTTGGGTCTGGCATAAGTCGGATGCTCGAGGTACTTGAACGCTTCTGGATTTACCATGGGCGTGCTGTCTATATTAGGCATTGACTGAATGGTGACCTCGCATTGTGTCTGATCCGAACCAGCTTCGTTTTCGGCAAGAGCAATAAAAATGCCGATGTCGTTCATTTGGGCGTCGTTGATGCGCAAACTGACCACTCCGGTACTAAAATCGAAGTCAATGGTGAACCGAGTGGATGCCGGTATGGGCGTACCATCTTTGAACCAGGTTATTTTGGGCTTTGGATAGCCGTGTACCTTGCCGGCCAAATAAACAGTCTGGCCCTCTTCTAAGCTTACATTGGACAACGGCACTATAAACTTGGGCGGTATGTAAGCAACTGATTCTTCTAGCGGACGAGCTTGACCACGGGGCTTTTCCAAATATCTAAACGCTTCAGGACTGACCATTGACGAGTTGTCCACGCCAGGCATTTCTTTGACTAGCAAACAACAATGCGTTTGGTCTTGACCTATCTTGTTCTGTGCCATAGCGGTGTAGTTGCCAAAATCGGCCAATTGAACGTCGGATATGCGCAACGACACAAGGCCAGTGTTAAAGTCGTAATTGGGCAAGGTTCGTGTGGACGCAGGCAAACAAATGCCGTCCTTGAACCACTGAATAGATGGATACGGATAAGCGTCTATTTTGGCCAACAGAGTGGCGCATTGTCCTTCGTCTACATTCAAATTTTTCAATGGCACCACAAACTTTGGTGGTTTTAATTGACCGGGCATTTCGTCCGGCTCGTTTTTGACAGCCGCCGGCTTTTCCAAGTACCGGAACGCGTCAGGACTAACAATAGGCTGTGTGTCCACTAGCGACACTTGATTCAAATGAAGACTAGCTGAGGTCGAGTCACGACCAGCACAATTTTCAGCAAAGGCCGTGTAAGAGCCCAGATCGTTGGTCTGCGTGCCGCTTATCTTAAACGAGGCAAGACCAGTGGTGTGATCGTAGGCGCTTGTGTAGCGACACGATTCACTCAATGGTCTGTTATTGTGCAGCCAAGTGATGCTCGGTATGGGATAGCCGACTATTTTGCTGAGAAACGTAGCCGGTTGGCCATGGTTGACGCGTATGTCTTTGAGTGGAACTACGACCTTGGGCGGAGAATACTTGTTGCCGTCCTGGTCGGTCAGCTCGCAGCGCTCAGCAGGCTTGGGCGCGTTCAAGTACTTGAACGCATCAGGGTCTACTATGGGGCTTTGGTCTATGCCGGGCGATATGTCCACCAGCAGTCTAGATTCAGTCCGGTCATTGCCATACTCATTTTCCACAAATACTTGGTACACACCCGAGTCATTTGTTTGCGCTTCGTTTATCTTAAGACTGACCACTCCTGTTTTGAAATCAAAATTCGGATTTAGACGAGTGGAAGCGGGCAAAGTGATGCCATTCTTGTACCATACTACACTTGGCTTTGGGTTGCCCTCCACGCGGCACGCCAGACGCACCGGCTTGCCTTCGACCGAGTGGATGTTGGACAATGGGACGACAATGCGTGCGGGCGAGAACGCTTCACCGTTCTCGTCCACATTGGCGTTCGATGGAGCTTGAGGCTTGTTCAAGTAGGCGAACGCGTCCGGGTCCACTATTGGTTTGTTGTCCACCCCGGACTCTTTTTCGATTTCGAGCCGGCCGTTTGTTCGGTCAGAGCCGGCCTTGTTCTCGGCAACTACTGTATAGGTGCCCGAGTCGTGCAAAATCGAGTCGCTTATTTTGAGCCTAGCTACGCCGGTGTTCAGGTCATAGGTTGTTGTGAATCTGGTCGAGGCAGTCAATGGTTGGCCGTCTCTGAGCCAGGTCAGTGTGGGCTTGGGAAAGCCGTCTATTTTGCAGGCCATTGTCACTGGCTCGCCTTCTAGCTCTCTTATGTTCTGCAAGTGATGGATTACTCTAGGCGGCTTGGCTCTATTGAGCGGCACGTCGTCGTCTGTTTGTGAGTCCTCGGCCGATTCGTATTTGCCGTGAGTTTGAGGACGATTGAGGTATTTGAATGCGTCCGGGTTGCTGATCGCACTGGTGTCCACTCCAGATGATTCCTTTATGAACACTTGACTTGTGGTGTAGGCTTTGCCTGCCGGATTCTCGGCCACCGCTGTGTAATTGCCACAATCGATTTGCAACGCTCCTGTTACTGTTAGTGTAGCGATGCCTGTTGGAACTACATAGTTCGTGTTAAAGCGTAGACTGGATGGCAAGCTTTTTCCATCTTTTAACCAGTCAATCTTGCAATGGAAATGTTTTTTAAAGTTAAATAGATTTTTTTGAATTTTAAATTTTTCTAAATTTAATTATATCATTTATTGTCACAAAATTTTTAAAAAAACATCGATCAATTTAGTCATTTTTAGCAGCATTTTTTGTGAATTAATAAAAATAAAGCAAAAATAAATTAATGAAAATTAATAATTTTTTTTTAAAAAAGTCCAAAATTTGTTCCGTATATGATGTTATCTCACTCTCCCTATGCATTCAACTTAAATTTGGTTCCCTTTCTTTCACTTTTATTTAATGGCTTGAGGTAATAGTACGAATACCACAAATGTTTTGCCTTTTCTTAATATTTTAAACAAAATTTCTAAATTATTAAGATTATTAATGAAAAAATTTAATATTACCATTTTAAATAGAAATTATACCTTTAATTACAAGATGATAACTATTTTAAGACAAAGAACCCAAATTTTACATAAAAAAAGAATATGAAAATATATTTTTTTGTCAGTCTCCTATTTTAATTTAATTATTTCAATTTTATTCAATAATTCTATATTTTTAATTCTAATTACATTTCACTTTTAATTATATTTTTTTTTTAATCAAAGAAAATTTTGCTCGGCAAAGACAAATGAAAAAAAATTAATTTTTTTGTTTATGTGTACAGAGCTGAATCTTCTTGAGAATAAAAAAAATATCATAGATTGAACATTTATTTTCGTTTTTAATTTTTACATTATTTAAAAATTATCCAAGATTAAAAATTTTTGTGCTTTTTCATAAATTAATTTAAATTTTTTAAAGAAAAAGATTTAATGAGCTTAAATAATTTAAATATAATTCAAATTATTTAATTTTTCAATGTTTTATCTTATTAATTGAGGATTTTATTTAATATTTAGGGAAAATATAAAAAAATTATATTATTAAATTCAAATTTTGTGGTTTTAATTTTAATAGTACTTTTTTAATATTTAATTTCAATTTTTTTGCTATGAAATCATTATAAAAAAATGTTGCTTCTTTTTTTATAATTTCGAAGAGACTTTGATTAAATTTTACTATGTAACAAAATTAAAAAAAGCTAAATTCATTTGCAGGATTTTTGAAAGCTTTAACAATGGGTGAAAAAAGTTTCTTTTCAAATTGTTTCATTTACCGAACAAATTTTAAAATTTTAAAAAGAAAAATTAATATCAATTTGAATATTATATATTTCCTTTTAGAATTAAAAAATTTATAAAAAATTTCAAAGTGCTTTATTTCTCCTAATTAATAGATAAATTTAATCAAATAAATAAACAGTAAAAATATCTAATCCAGAATAAAATTTATGTTTCCATTTTTTTAGTTAAAAATTCTCATTTTTCACATTTTTTATAAATTTGTCTCTTTGTTCACATTTCTACAAATTTTTTTTACTAAAATTATTTGAAATTTTTGTTCACTTATCAGGGCAAAAATAAAAAGGTGAACAATGAACATTATCTATTTGGTGACAAAATGCTTCATTTCTTGACAATTAAATAACAAGACTTTTTTAGAGTTCTTAAATTGTGTGACAAATCTGGAAAAATCTTATCGCATCCTAAAATTTATACTCACAGATGGCTTAGGGTTTCCTTCGACTTGACAACTAAGCTTGATAGTCTCTCCTTCGTGCATTTTTGAATTAGCAGGTAAACCGACTACAAAATTAGGTGGTGTTAAAGGTTGAGTTGGTTGGTCGCCATAGCTTGGCCGATGAACCGGCTGGCTCGAATGACTTGATTTAGGCTTTGCTGGTTCAACTGGTTTGTGAACAGGCTGAGGTAAATATTTAAAAGCATCAGGATCAACAACTGGTCTAGTGTCAATACCAGCCAGTTTGTTGATGTAAACAACTCCGCCAGTTTCGGCTTTGCCCGCAATATTCTCGGCGCGTAACTTATAAGCACCCGAGTCGTACACATTGCTATCTTCGATTCTGATCGAAGCTACACCATTAGTAGCATTGAAACTTGTCTTTATACGACTTGATGCATTTAGTGGTTGATCGTTTTTCAAAAAGACTAAATTTGCCAATGGATTACCTGGCTCGATCATGCAACTCAGCAGTATGGCTTGATCTTCGTTTACAGTAGTTTCAGGCTGCATTTTTTTGATAATTCTAGGCGCCCTCAACTCTTCAGGCTTAGGCTCTGCTTTTTGCACCATTGGCTGAGTCATTGGACTGCTCGGAACAGATGATGAATGTCTGGCACGCTCTTCGGGCACAGCCAAAGACACCGGGCCCGATGTTTGATCAGATCCGTAGGGATTTTGAACAACTAGAGTGTATAGGCCGGCATCGTCTGGCTTGGCGTTTTTTATCTTCAGCGAGCATAGTTTTTTCGTTTCATCAAAATGAGTCGAGTGTCTAGCTGACATTACCAATGGAGCATTGTTTTTAAACCATGAAATCTAAGTAGATTATTAAGAATTTAAATTGAATGAATTTTGTTTAAATTTTAAAGTCTGATCTAAAATGTGACATTGACTTTCAGGCAATGTGAACTTTTGAAGAAGAGAAAAAAAATTAAAAATTGGAAAAAAATTTTGTATTAGGTCGAGAGCTTGTTCCGCAAAAGCATCAGCTGACACAAACTTTACATCACAAAAATTAAGTCTCTGCAAAGCAATATTTGTATTAGAAAATCATTAAAATTCAATTGCAGAGTTATTGCAAAGACTGAATTTGGGTAACAGAATCTTTTGACGTTATTTGTTCCAAAATTGACAGTGGCCAATGTTTTACCTTTATTATTATTATTATTATTATTTTTATTTTTATTATTATTATTATTTTTATTATTATTATTTTTATTATTATTATTATTATTATTATTATTATTATTATTTATTAGTTTAAAGTCCCATAGGCAAAAACACAAAAAAATTACATCAAATTCGAGTTAAATAAAAAAAATAAAGAAGGAAGTGCTACTAAGTAAAAAAGTTTACTCTCAAAAGATCATTTAAAATTTTATAAAAATAAAAGTAATCCAAATTTAGTTCCATATTGATTTTTATTTGCGAGCACATAAACTTAACCGAGTCAACCAAGCCACGATTTTTATTTAAAAATATATGATCAATTATGACTATTGTAGTACTATATTCTATCGGATCAAAGTGTATCTTTTTCTCTAGGTTCTTGAGCTGTTTGTAATATGAGGTATTATTTTGTTCAAAAGTCGAGAGCCTCTAACATCGGTTTGAATCTGGCATATTTCTTTATGTCAAACAGTCAATGTTTTACCCTTGCAATTCTATCACGTTTTTTCAATTTTTTTATTCGAAAAAAAATTATTGATAAAAATCTTAACTTTAATCTGATTGAAAAAATTAATTAATTCAATTAATTAATTTTATTTATTTTTCCAATTCCAATTTCCACCATTAAGGTGATTTAATTAAAGAAAATCAAAGTAAAAAATAAAAAATGTTCTTAATTTTTATTAAAAATAGAGTAGAAGAGAGTTGCATTACTCTCTTCTATTCTTTTTCCAAAACTATTAAATGATTTTTAATGATTTTTGCAAAAAATAACAAAAATTTACTTCTTTATGAAAAAGTGCCATAAAAAGTCTCTTTTCTTTAATTTTTGTAGATTTTATATCTTTTAAAATTTTTTCTATAAAAATTCTGTAAATCCACACTCTTTTACAATAAAAAAGTTAGCAGAAAAAAAAAACAGAAGAATTATAAAATTCATCAAAATAATGCTTGAAAACCCACAGTTGCCATTGCCTTTAAAAATTTAAATTAAATTTTACTTGTTTTGCCTTATTTTTTCTGTAAAAAAGTTTTAATTTACGTAATTTAAAAAATATCAAAATTCAAAGAAAAGCGCTAAAAGAGACTTTTTTTGTCGAATAAGTAAATTTTCGAAATTTTGCGTAAAATTACCGTCTCCCATCATGTCAAATCAATAATTGTAAGTAAATAACTTTTATAATTTAAAAAAACTCTTTTCATAAAACAAAAAAAAAATTTTGACATAATGATATTATTTTTTCACCAAATTAAAAATGCTTGATTTGTAAAGTAAATCTGATTGTAATTTTATTGAAAGAATGGACACTCAAGCCATTGCTAGATAAAGAAAAAAAAGGTTTTGTGAAATTCAGTACAAAATGAAAAAAAGAACAGAACAAATGTAAAAAAAATTGAATAACTTTTTTTCTAAAGGTTTAAACTTAGTTCTGTAAATGCAAAATAGTGCAACTAACAAAGTAGCATCAAATATCAAAGCCTGCTAAATTTGCAGAGTTATGCAGAAATTAAATTTCAATATAATCGAGCGTGGTGCATTTTGCAGAGATTCTGCACACCATGAGCAGACTTTTACAGTTGATGCAACTTTGAATGTTGCACCATGCTGGTTTACAGAATTTATTTTAAACTCTTAGATAAAAAGTTATTAAATTTTTTAATACTTTGTTCTGTTCTTTTGTACTGAACTTCACAAAACCGAAAAAAAAGTGGTCGAGTATTTTGGAGTTTTAAAGTAATTTTAAGGTTATAAAATTTTTCCGTGAATAAATTTTTTTACTAAAAAAAAAGTATTTTATTCTTAATAAAATCGCTTTATAAACTTTTTGAATAGAGTAGTAGTATCCAAGTGAACCAAAAGATTCATTAAATGAAATGAACAGCGGGAAGAACAACTAACCAAGGTAAAAAAGATTCACAACTTTTGTGAAAGTGTGCTCACATTTTAGCAGAGACCATAATTTTATTTACTAAAAAAAATTCATACCGATGGCAGTGGGTTTCCGGCTATTAGGGCCTTGAGGACAATGCAGTCATTTTCTTTGACTTGTTCGGGTTTGAGTCCACGAATAATTTTGGCCGGCTGTGGAGCATTTAGCTCGACCGGTTGGGGTCTATCAAAAACCTCGTCCTGGCCAACTGATTGTCTTGGTCGTTCAGCAGCGCTCGTTTGCAAGGGAACTAGACCGGCTTTGGTAAAAGCCTCGCCAAGCTCGTTATAAGCTCTACAAATGTACACATCAGCATCGTCTTCTAGCACAGTGTTAATGCACAATCTAGCAATGCCTGTTTTGTCGTCAAAGCTCATTTTGTGTCTGAATTGATTAGTTATTTCTCGGTCACCTTTGTACCACTGAATCTTTAGCGGATGTCCGTCAAAACGGCACTCAAACAAGGCTTGACCGCCTTCTACTAAATTCACATCGCGTAAATGATCGATCACTTTAGGTATGCCAGTGTCCGGATACTTTTGATAAGCTCGAATAATTTCGACCGGCTTGGCCTCAGTGGGCTCCACTCGGCTGGATTTTATGGCTCCTAGATTCAGAGGAGTCGGCCTACTGTCACTAGGTCGACTTGAGACCGATCTTTTGGCTGAATCCATTGGCTGCATCACTTCATTTCTTTGCACACTTGGCTCTTTGACAATAAGCCAACATGTGCTCGACTCACTGCCCGCTGGGTTTGTTACCACCACTGTGTACTGACCACTGTCCTCGGGATAAACTTCGACTATTCGAAGCGTACAATCGCCAGTGTCCGGATCAAAGCTGATTGTAATGTCAGTAGATGGCTGAATCAAGTGTCCATTGCTGTACCATTTTATTTCAATATCGGGTGTTGACTGAATGATGCAGTTGAGTGTGACTGGGTGTCCTTGTTGTGCTGTGGTATTTTGCAGGTGCTTTTTGAAATGGGGCTTTTGGACAGGCTGAATTGTGATCGGCTTTGACGAGCTGCTCTTTCTGGGCTCCGATGCCGGAAGCATTTTGACCATGTCCTGTTTGGGCTTTACCTCCGCTTGAGATAAATAATTTCTATGAACACTTTCGATTCTGCGTCTTTCCGCCTCGATTGGCTCTTGTCGCTCTATTCTCACTTCCTCGTGTTCAACTTGGTATCGTTTGCGCATTGGGCTATCACTATGGGATCGAGCAGGACTCATTTGTTGACCTATTGGCAACAAAATAAATTATTTTAAGCTCAAAAAGTATTTATTTATCAAAAATATGCTTTTCATGGTTTTCAGGTACAGAGAAGGTTCAGAAGAAAGAAAGAAAGCAAGTGGAGAGAAAAAAGCGGGGTTTACCTTCGACCACCAATTGGCAAGCAGTTTCAAGGTGAGTATTGGATACAGGTGAGGTAATTAAGGCTTTATAGAGACCAGAATCTTCACAAAAAGCTTCGGGTATAACGAGGGTATGCTGGCGGTCCTTTTGAGCCAAGCGAGTATCAGGCGAATTGTTTATTTTGTTGTTGTCTTTGAACCATTCAACACGAGGCTCCGGAGTGCCACTCACTTCGATTTCTAGCTTAACAGGTTGGCCCTCTTTTTTTTTAATCAAAAATGGCAGTCTCCTTAAGAGTCTAGGTTCACTTTGGTCCTCGTCGTTGGGGATGTAGTCTTCGATGCGATGATGATTGTTGCGCACCGGGTCTGGTGAGACGGGCTCTTCGACTATGGGCCTGGAGTCTTCGTGAGGCTTAGGCCACTGAGGTGTTGTATTGTAGACAGTTCGAGATGTGGTCTTGGTGAACGAGTAGCTGGAATTTTGTGCTGGCTGCGATGCAGGTTCAAAATTTTTGCTCAAATGCTTGACGGACTCTTCGCTTGATTTGGATCTGGTCTGTTTGGGCGAAACGGGAGACAAGTGAGATTTTTTTGGCGTAATGTTCTGATATGAATGCATTGACTTTTGGCTATGAACAGGAGTCAATGATGGCACATGCCCCTGATCTGGGACTAACATGGTAGAAGTGCGGCATGATTTATTAGACTGGCTCGTGTAGAATGCATCCCCAAGAGCATTTTGCTTGGCATGCTCCGACTTTGGTTTTGGAGATTTTAAGCCATGCGGGCCTATAAAATTTTTAAACTCGTTTAAGCATGGAATAATAGGGTTTAGAAAATCACACGCATTCAAAAACATGCTAGTTCAAACTAAAGTTAAATAAAACCTTTAACGTGGAGCATGGCGCTCGATGAACAAGAGCCAAGTGCGTTTCGAGCAACGCATGTGTACTTGGCTGAGTCCTGATATGTCACATAGTGGATTATCAATGTGGCCAAGCCACTATTTTGATCGTATGATACAGACACGTTTTGATTCTCTTCTATTTCAATTCCTTCACGGTACCATTTGACGTTCGGTTGTGGTTTGGCTGCAAATTTTGAAAAAAAATTAAAAAAAGTAGCTTTAAAATTTTATTAGAAAAACATTATGGCAAAAAATTTTAAATAAATCTCAAGCAATTTCATTTCACTTGACAGAGAATCAAAATAGAGTTTAATTCTCTTCTAGCAGATTCCTCTTTCATTTGTTTATAATTAAAGTTAAAATAAATAAATTAAAAAAGTTCTCACAATTTATTTTCAACTATTAATAGGTTTTTGAAAGTTTCCTCCGAAACCGTATTTAAAAAATTTTGAGAAAAAAAAGCATATTTGACCACTACCTATCAAAGTCTTTATATTTGAGTGCATGGTGCTTGTACTCTGATGGAAATATCTAAGCCAGAAATAAATAAGTCATACAAAATGTTCATATATTCTGAAAGCGGAGAAGATAATCTGCAAAACGGTGTGTTGAGTTTAAATAAATTTGGCTTCGTTCATGTTTTACTACAAGAAAAACCATCAAAAGAGTGTCATTTTTTAATAAAAACGAAACTAGTTCTCCAAAACACCATTTACCGCATTTTTTTCAGATTCTGAATTTAGAGAAAAAAAATTTGGCATTAGTTTTTTTATTATTTTTGTTTTTCGATTTTTTTAACCAAAAATTCACTTTTTTTGCCAAAATAGTATTTTACATTATATTTTCTATTAAATTTAGACAAACATCAAAAAGTTTTATAATTCTCAAATTTAAATTATTAATTTAACTTAGTATTGTTGTTCAATCATCAAAACGGTGCTGAGCTATGACTGCGATCAGACGCGATCACAAAACGGGGCTGAGCTAATTTTTTTCCAAACAAATAGACATTTTTTGAAGAAGAAGCAAATATGTGTAAATAGATCTTCTATGTCAATTAAAAAAAATTGGACGATTAAAGTCAATACCACAAACTTTTGAATAAAATGCCCCAAATTTTAAATAAATTTCCCAATTATTAAGTTTTACATAGAAAAAATTAATTAATATGTCCACAATTTTTCACTGACACTTTTTTTTTTTTAAATGATCACAAGTTTAAGTAAAAGTTCCTAAATTATGGGAAGAGAGTGTTTGTTAGAAAAAAAAGATAATATTCAATCGAGTTTTATGCTGAAAATTATGGCAGTCATATTTTTCTTTTGGGATAAAACAAAAAAGTGGAACATTACTTTATTTTTATTACAGAATTCAAGTAACTCTTCTTAAATTAGTTATCATTTTTTTAGTAAAAAGTGTTTTTGTTTTATCCAAAATTTACAAAATCTACTTCACCAAAAGGTTCAGTGTTAAATTTTCTTATTTTCTTAATTTTTCAAAACTAACTTGTAATAATAATAATAATAATATAGTTGCGAAGATGGCAAACAGTAGGATCCCATCTATGCTAACTGTGGTATGTACACTTAATCAGTAAAACATTATGTCAGTATATAATATTTCAAAAGATGATTATAATGTTTGAAGAGGAAGAAGAGTGTCGCGGAGAACTGGCTGGCTTTTGGTAATTTGGTTCGATGTTGGGAGGGATGGGGGCCTCGGTTCCGATGCCCAAGTTGGCTAAGGTGATCTGTGTTGAGAGCACAGTCTTTTAGAAGACTTTTCTAGCTAACTAAATGCGTAAAAAATATACTAATTTTTTTTGCTTCATTTTGATTATTGTTCCACTCTTGAATGTTGTTTTTCAAAAAATGAAATAATCAAACTTGCTAAAAGTTATTATTTTTCGATTTTTAACTTATTTAAATTTGAAATTGAATCTAATAACTTCAATGACATATACAACTTTCTAGAAAAATATGGCTGACATGATTCAGCATAAAACTCGATTGAAAAATATCATTTTTTCTAACAAAAACTTAAATTTGTTTTCATTTTTTAATAAAAAGTGTCAACACGTTAAAAATTGTGGATTTCTATTTAACTTGGTGCTATAAATATTTTCATGTATAAACTTAGTAATTGGAGAAAAAAAAATTAAAAAATTTGGAGTATTTTATTAAAAAATATTGTGCTACTCGAAGTAAATTTCTCAAAAAATTTGTAAATGTAATGAAAATTTTTTTGGGTGCGTTAAAAAAAAAAAAGTAAAAGTGAAAAAAAAACTCACCATTAAGCACGCATTCAAGTGTAGCTGTTTGTCCCTCACAAACCGACACATTCCTAATTTGCCGTTCGATCTTAGGCGGTGTCTTAAGATCGATGGTCATTTCCATACTTGGCAACTTTTGTTCGACTTTAATCTCCCTGACGACCTGGTCATCATACTGGTACGCTCTTGAGCCAGCCGACTGATTACTGTACGAATACTTGACATACCTTGAGTCGCGCGAGTCCCTATCTGAAATAAAGTCACTAGAAGTTGAGTCATAATCATTCACACAGTCATCGTAGACAAATGACGAATTGTTAACCACTTTTTTTCTACAGCTAACATTACTAGCACGACTGGATCTGTGTTTAGCAGGCAGACTAACATCACGTCTGCATCGCTTGCCACAATGCGACTCGCTAGTGAGCGAAGAAGCGTCGATGATCAACTCGACAGGCTTAAACGACGGCCTCGAGTGCCGTCTGTCTATTTCCTTGTAATAAGTCATTTTGGTGTCCATGCCACGGTCCACATAGTACTCTTCATCGGTGTCCGTGTATCCATAGTGAATTTGGCGCGTGTACACTGGAGGCAAGCTGCCCGATCGATGAAACGGCTTGTGAAATATCAAGTTGACTGGCTCGAAATGCTTCGCCTCGTTTATTTCGCGCACATAAGTGCTTGAGCTCGAGTGAAGGCCAGATCCGTACATGGACTGGTCTCTGTTTATGATCAGCTCAATGGGCTGGTAGTGAGGCGCAACGTCCTTGATCAAAGTAGTCGAATAGTCGACCATGCTTGATTGCTGAGTGTACGAAGAGGCATAGGCCGAGTGTGAGTTAATAACAAAGGGCGCTGAATCGCTGTAGCCGTATTGCCGCTCTACTTGCACTTGGCCTGGTCGGCTCCACTCATCCGCCATGTCAACTTGGCTGCCGGTCTCCCGGGTCTCGGCCATTGTCTCTGTGAACTTAGAATCTGTGGTTCTGCACTCTGACTCATACTCTGCATCGTTGATGGTTCTTGTTCGAAGCTCTTGTTGAGTGTGTAGCGCCGATCGGCCACCACTCATCACTCTGAACTCTTCTCCTTCGAACAGGATCTCGGCCGAGCATGTCGCTGTGCCGTACTGGTTCTCGGCTGTGATCGAATAGCAGCCGAGATTTTTCTCCTCAAAACTTTGGATCACAAATGAATAGGAGTCGCCGGCCATCACACATCTGCAGTTGTCCACTTGCGGTGTTTGGTCATTGAACATCCATTTGACGGTGGGCTTGGGCGATCCAGTGATGATGGCTTCGATGCGCAAGTCCTCGCCTATGCGCACATGCTCGTTGTAGAACAGCTTTTTGAACTGGGGCGGTTGGCCCGCTCCTCTTGGTTTTGTTTGTGTTACACTGATGGTGTGAGATTGGGCGTCGTGCTGCGGCTGCGGCTGTTGCTTTGATTGCGACACAGTCAAGCGTCCGTACGAGCTCGTCTCACCATATGAGTTAGATGCTTGAGCTTGTATAATACCTGAATCTTCAGATACACTCTCGGTTACGACAAGGTAATAGTCATCGCCCTGTCTGGCCATCTAAAAAAGCAAAATAGAAAAATTAAGTTAGTTGTATCTTTTAGACATGTTAGGCTATTTGCACGAACGCTTAGTCCAAGCTAGCTACCGCTTGAACTTCTAGAATGCGCATTCGTCTTTCTTGTCATGCTGGTCAAAGAGGGTCTACTTGATTGATCATCAAAGTTCAGAACAGTAGACCGTGTCCTGAGTAAGCTCGTCTTTAAAAAGACAAATAAAAAACATAATGTTAAAAATTTTGTCCCATTTAAAATCCAAAATCAAAAAAAATCCAACCATCTATTACGTTGCATCTAGAAAACTAAATCTGAACACTAATCACTTAACACCTATATTCGTACCTTGACTCGGCCAGATTCTTCTAGTTCAGCCGCGTTTCTGAACCATCTAATGACCGGCTGAGGAAAGCCGGTCACTTTACACTTAAAGCAAACATCATGGCCCTCTAAAACACTAATATCCTTTAGAACTTCCACAAACACTGGCTTGTTTTCTATTTCATTCGACAAGACATTCAATCTGCACTGCGATTGAGTCTGACCAAAGCTATTGCTCAAAATAGCTTTGTATTCGCCTGAATCTTCTGGCTTGCAGTCATCTATCATCAGACAATATTTGTTATCGTCTTGTTGCCAACGCATTTGCTCGGTTTCTCTAATTTCTTCGTCGTTTTTGAACCATTTTATCTATTATTAAAAATTTTTTAATAAAATTATCTATTTAAATATAATTTTTAAATTTAATGAGCTCTGTTCTATTGATTATGTGCCCAATAGCATTTGAATCGAGTCCTAAAGTTATCCATCGCCTTACCTTTCTTATAAATAAATCTTTCTTTTCTTTCGTTGAAGAATAAAAAGTATAGAGAAGGCTTCGGGTCAAGACATATTATCCATTGTGCAAGTGCAAAGCCTTAAAGTTTTCTTTTTTTTTCCAGACGGGTGCTGAATAAAAAATGGCACAAAGGTTAAGTTTAATTTGCTTTAAGAGTGGACAAGACGTTTCCCAATTTTTTTCAAAATTTAAAATCAGGCTGATCCTAGCTTTAGAATAAATAAAAATAATATCAAAATGTTGAATTTTGGACAACTTGTTAGTAAAAAATGTACGAAACTATCAAAAAAGATTTGTACAACTTTGTGAAGAGTAACCAAAATTTGCCAAAAGCTGAGAGTGTAAAGAACAAGTACGCTAAAAAATTTGAAAAAAAATTAATGGTCTGGTTGGCTGCTTCCCAACGCGGAATAAGCGAACCATTATTTGTACCTAGTGGTTTAGCGGTCAATCAAAAGTTTATGGAAGGCCAAAAATCTTTAGCAACTCGAAAGCAAAATTCGCACTTGCCTGAGCCAAATGGACCCAAAGGTTGTTCAAGACCATAACAAGACTGTTCGCTCTAGGCTCAATATCATACGTCGTCATGGAGTTCAATACCTTAACTGATATTATTTTTTCAAAATTTGAGGGTTCAGTTAAAATTAAAAAAAAAATTTAAGCCTTTGTTAAATAAAAAATTTTTTATGATAAAATTTTGTGCCATTTTTTATTCTTCACCCGTTATTTAAATATTTTTGAATCTGATACAGCTTTGGCTCGGTACAGATAATACAGATAAACAAATAAATAAATTTCCCATCAGTATTCTTTTATTTAATATTCTAAAAATGAACAATCAAGAAATTGAATTCTCAGACTTGAATGAAGACTAGAAGAACGGGACAACCCAAAGAAAGTTCAAGTTTTGAGTCTTCGTTAAGGTATTAGTCCAAGAGGAAATTCAACCTTTTCTCGAATCTGAAAAGAATCTGGCCAAAGCATAAGCCAAATTCAACCAAGAACAACTTACGTTACGAGTAACGCTGTAATTTAGTAAAGCAATGTGGTCTTCAGTGTTCAACAGTAATCCTATTGCACTACCACAACATTTACACCAAGTTTAGCGTGTTCAAGACCAAATTTTTTTTATCATTTTTATTTTTAAAAAATTATATTTAAAAATACTTTAGGTTGTTAACATACTTTAGGGTTCACTTTTAATTTTTTTCAGAGTACAAATTAAATTATTCAGAGCACGATAAAATTTATCCAATTTAAATTTATAACAGGGACCCAGTTCTGTCAAAATTTTTGAGAAAATTATTCCTCAAACACCGAATGTTCATCGATTATAAAAATAACTCATTTTTCTTTATTAAATATAAAACTTAATTTGTACCTAATAAAATTTACTTGCTTTTTTTTATTTATATTTTCTTATCAACAAATGAAATTGATAGACCCTTTAACGGGATGTCTTTCTATCAAAGTTAATTATTTATGTCTTTATTTTTTAAAATTCTAAATTATTTGAAAAAAAAATTAGTTTTTAAAATGTCGATCATTAAAGTATGTTTAAAAACAAAAACGTAGAAATTTCTTTTAGACTTATTCCCATCCAAAAAAGATTTTTAAATTTAAAATTTAAATAAAAAATTTAATACAAATTATCTTTAATTTAAAAATGAATTGTTTTAGACTTTTTTAATTAAAAAAAAAACCTTTGATTCAGGAAAGACTTTAATTTTTACAATTAATTAAAAAATTAGAATAAAGCTAATTAACTAATTTTAAAGAAAGGAATAAAATAGAACGCTAGACATTATTAAAAAGAAGACAAGCTAAATTTATTAAAAATTGACGAATTTTTTAAAAAAATTGCATCTAATTTTGTCAGATTTTTAAAAATTTTAGGTTTAAATATTGAAGCTATTTAAAAAAAAAAATTTTTAAAGCTTATATTAATTAAAATAATTTAATTTTTGAAACTTAAAGAAATGAAAATCATCTGACATCTTATTAATGTTTCAATGATTTATCAAAATTTTTTAAAAAAAAAAACCAAAGTCATGTACAATTAAATTATTTTCAAAATGATGTAATTAATTAAATTTTTAACTTATAAAAAATGAAGCTTACGTTTGGCTGAGGCTGACCGATAACAAACAATTCCAATTTGACTTGTGTTCCTTGTTTAGTTTCAACATTTTTCAAGTGTCTTAGAACATTGGGAATTTTATCTTGCAAATTTTGCTCAATTTCCTCCGAGTTCTCTTTGACAAATAGCTGAGTGCTAGACCTAGCTTGTCCCATATTATTCCTAATAACAACAGAATATTGTCCGGAATCATCCGGATATGCCTCACTAATCTCTAGGCTGGTCGAATCAACATCAATTACAATCTTAAAATCCTTACTTAAGCCCATTAAATTTAAATCTATGGGCTGATTATCTCTCAACCAAACGATGTCGACTCTCGGAAATGCCGAGTATCGACAGCTCATGCTAATCGGCTTTCCTTCCTGAACTGTGTACTGAGGTAGCAAAGGCTGTTGGATCACAGGAGCTCGATTTGAATCGACTGGAATAGTCCGAATAACCGGTCCTTTAAAATAAAATTAATTTTGAAAAAATGTTTTTGCTTTGCAACCCTACTCCTGACTAAAATTGCGCAGCTACAATTGGCTTCACCATATTGATTTCTAGCCAAGCATGTATAACTTCCACTATGCAAGTCCGGATTGGCATTGCTAATAGTCAATTGTCTTACATTCATGAATTTGCTTGTTCTCAGGCTAGATTTGACTGTTTCGGATAAAGAATCTAAAGCAACTTGGTCTTTGTACCAAATAACTTCTGGTTCAGGCTCTCCTGAAATTATGCACTCTAGAGTGTAGTTGGTCTCTGCGTTTAGCTGAACCGACTCGAGTGGAGTGACCACTAATGGCGCGCTACCTTTTGGCTTACTTTGCTCTTTTACTTTTAGGAAAGCGCTTGTTTCAGCCATGCCCATGTCGTTCACAATCCGACAAGAAAACAGTGCATTGTCGTCCATATTTGTTCTTTTTATCAACAAACTCAAATTGTGGTCACTTGACGAAAGAGTAAAATCTTGTCCATTTTGAATCTCAGTGCCATTTTTAAACCAACTGACTTCAAAAGGAAGTGTTCCTTCAGCAATACATTCAAATGAATACTGTGAACCATCCATTACCACTGCACTTTCTAATTTTTTTGTAAAGTTAGGCGCTATTTGGTCATCTAGAACACTTGACTCGTGGTATATTTGACTAGTTTTGATTTTTTGTGCATTCTTTTCTCTAATATTCTCCACATCTTCTTTTAACTGAACCAAATTGTTCATCAAATCGACATTTTTAGTCACCACATGTCTGATCCTACTAGGTCCGTCGAGATCGCCGTAGATCTCGACCGCCAAATTGGTCAAATACTTAACTTTAGAGTCATGATATTCTTTTATGTCATTGATATTTTGGCCTATTTGATCCAAAACGAATTCGATTTGATTTAAATCGTTGAGCTCTGTTTTGGTCACTACCAACCTATTGACTAGTTGTGTTTTTTGCTGAGTCCAAATTTCCAAGTCTTCGTACATTTTATAAAATTCATTCGCTTGCAGCAATAGATTATGATAGTCTTTCAAAGACTGGTTTAGAGATGACCATTTGTCATCTACTTCGCGCAAGCTCAAATTTAGTTCTTTTTCTTGCGAGCCATCCAAATTGTTAATGGTCAAATTTTCAAGAATATTTTCCACAACTTTTTTCCATTTGGAAATATTTTCTGAGCATATCTAAATAAATTTTTGTTATTTAATTTAAAATTTTATTTTATTATTTTGAAAAAGTACATTCATATTTTCGGTAAATTGGTCAAAAATTTTCAAATCTTTCTGAACCAGATCGTGACTGTGTCCAATAGAAGAGCGCTTGCGAGCGATTTCGTTAAGCATCATGTCCAAGTCGCGCACTATCTGGTTTTTTTCTATCATCACTTGGCACAACTCGAGCTTTTTCTTCAAAGCTCGTTGCTTTTCCTCCCACACCCGTTCCCAAGAACGCTTATGCTCCTCAGTTCGGGTCAACAATCGCCGAACTGCATCACTAGTATCCGCCTCGACTCCCTTAATGAACATTTTCTAGTAAAGAAATAAAAAAATTTTCTTTCTAAGATTTACCTGTCTTCTAACTCTGTACACAATTTCATCGCCTTCACCAGACGTAAAATTTAACAACTTGATAACATGTTCTCTTTCGAGAACATGATCTTTGAGCATATTTTCAGCAGTGGTAATGTCATTTGGTAAATCGCTATTTGAACATTTTTGCTCCGATTCGGTAATTATTTCCTCCAATTTGTGGTAATTTTGAAAAAATTGAATGGCCATTTGTAACAGAATCTTGTACTCGTTTATTCTGGCCAAAAATCTTTGTCTTATCTTTGTCAGTTCGTTGACAATCATGTCTTTTTGGCCCTGGGTATCTCCATTCAATGACAAGATTTCAGCTTTTGTTATACAATCTTCGATATCGATTGATATTTGTTTTACTGTAGGCATGAATTCATCCAAATTTTGTTGATAAACCTGAGCCATTTCAAGGCTATTGCCGAATTCACCAGTCACTTTGGGAAAAAAATTTTCCTCGACAAGAATTGTTTTTTTGATCAGTTGGCGCGCAGTTATCAAAAACTCCTGCCATTCTTCCTTAAAGCGTTTTTGACTCGACATTTTCTCTCTCCATATGTCCATATGAGAACGAATATTCTCAATTTGGTTAGTAGCGTCGTTCATTATTAGCTCTATATCACTCACCATATGGTTCGAGTTTAATTTCAAAATTTCATTGTCAGACTTAAAAAATTTAAAATTAAATAAATCATGGTATCGCCATTTTTGTTTAACCTTTTCTTTGACAAATATTCTCAGAAAAATATTGAAATATCCCTGATTAAAATTAATATATTCTTGAATACACAATTAAGTTTTCTCAAATACAAATTGATGTATTGTCAAAAAAATATTGAAGTATTCCTGAAATTTTTTTAAGTATTGTTGAATTGACAATGAACTTTTCTCATTTACAAATTGCTTTATTCTCAAAAAAATATTGAAGTATTTTTGTTTAAATATTGAAGTATTCAAGAATTCTTTTTGAAGTATTCCAGTAAAAAAATAAAATTTTTTTCCTAAATTGACAATGAAATTTTCTTAAAAAAATATTGAAGTTTTCTCAAATACTTGCTGAGGTATTCTCAAAAAAATATTGAGGCACCCTTATTTAAATATTGAAGTATTCCAGTAAAAAAAAATTAAATTTTTCCTAAATTGACAATGAAGTTTTCTCAAATACTTGCTGAGGTATTCTCAAAAAATATTGAAGTATTTTTGTTTAAATATTGAAGTATTCAAGAATTCTTTTTGAAGTATTCAAGAATTCTTTTTGAAGTATTACAGTAAAAAAATTAATGAATTGTTTAATAACTAATTAAGTTTCCTCAAAAACTTTTTGATGTATTTGAGAAAACATATTGAAGTATCTATGAATAAATATTGAAGAATTTTTGTTTAAATATTGAAGTATTCAAGAATTCTTTTTGAAGTATTCCAGTAAAAAAATAAAATTTTTTTCCTAAATTGACAATGAAGTTTTCTTAAAAAAATATTGAAGTTTTCTCAAATACTTGCTGAGGTATTCTCAAAAAAATATTGAGGCACCCTTATTTAAATATTGAAGTATTCCAGTAAAAAAAAATTAAATTTTTCCTAAATTGACAATGAAGTTTTCTCAAATACTTTCTGAGGTATTCTCAGAAAATATTGAAGTATCTTTGTTTAAATATTGAAGTATTCAAAAATTCTTTTTGAAGTATTACAGTAAAAAAATTAATGAATTGTTTAATAACTAATTAAGTTTCCTCAAAAACTATTTGATGTATTTGAGAAAACATATTGAAGTATCTATGAATAAATATTGAAGAATTTTTGTTTAAATATAGAAGCATTCAAGAATTCTTTTTGAAGTATTCCAGTAAAAAAATAAAATTTTTTTCCTAAATTGACAATGAAGTTTTCTTAAAAAATATTGAAGTTTTCTCAAATACTTGCTGAGGTATTCTCAAAAAATATTGAGGCACCCTTATTTAAATATTGAAGTATTCCAGTAAAAAAAATTAAATTTTTCCTAAATTGACAATGAAGTTTTCTCAAATACTTTCTGAGGTATTCTCAAAAAATATTGAAGTATCTTTGTTTAAATATTGAAGTATTCAAAAATTCTTTTTGAAGTATTACAGTAAAAAAATTAATGAATTGTTTAATAACTAATTAAGTTTCCTCAAAAACTATTTGATGTATTTGAGAAAACATATTGAAGTATCTATGAATAAATATTGAAGAATTTTTGTTTAAATATAGAAGTATTCAAGAATTCTTTTTGAAGTATTCCAGTAAAAAAATAAAATTTTTTTCCTAAATTGACAATGAAGTTTTCTTAAAAAAATATTGAAGTTTTCTCAAATACTTGCTGAGGTATTCTCAAAAAAATATTGAGGCACCCTTATTTAAATATTGAAGTATTCCAGTAAAAAAAAATTAAATTTTTCCTAAATTGACAATGAAGTTTTCTCAAATACTTTCTGAGGTATTCTCAAAAAATATTGAAGTATCTTTGTTTAAATATTGAAGTATTCAAAAATTCTTTTTGAAGTATTACAGTAAAAAAATTAATGAATTGTTTAATAACTAATTAAGTTTCCTCAAAAACTATTTGATGTATTTGAGAAAACATATTGAAGTATCTATGAATAAATATTGAAGAATTGTTGAAATACAATGATGTAAAAAAGAAATCTGAAATTCTAGAATAAACCTTTATTACTTTTCTGATAGATGCGATTGATTGACGTCCTTTCTGAAGCAATTCTTCGTAGTACTGTTCAATAATTCTGATCTTGTCTAAAACATGTTGTTCAAAAATTGAATCAGCTCGAGGACTAGTTTGGCACAAGTGGTCATTTAAATTTTTAAATATTTCATTTAAATCAATGGATATATTTTTAAATTTTGCCACTATTTTAATAAAATCCAAATAGTCAGAAGCAACTGCAATTCGTTGTTCAACAGTAAGTCTAAGTCTGTTCCATTTTTGTTCAATAAGTTCCAAATTTTTGCCAATCTGAGTCTTTTCTTCGCTAGTTTCGCATTTATTCATCAAACTAAGAGCTTTTTCTTTAATTTGTTGATACTCTTTCTCATTTTGTCTTAAATCAATTTCCATTTGCTCATGATTATCAACATAGTCACTCACATACACAATGTCCAGACCCATATCACGATGTTGGGTCAAAAAAGCTTCTCCTATATTAGTTATCCATGAAAGCATCTTATTTTGAAGAAAAATTTTTCAAAATTTTAAATTAAATTTTTTATTCTGGACTTACATCGTTATATTTGCTCTCGAATTGCATAAATTCCGAAATTTTTTTTGACTCGTGGTCAGACTCCAAAGTCTGTACAATTTTATTCTGGAATTCGTTGGTCAATTTGCTTTTAATCTCATTGACATGTTCTGTAAACTCATAGACTTTTTTGATGACATGATTAGTTTCCGAGTTTTCGGTGGAACATTTTTCAAGTATGATTCTGCCCTCTCTTAAACCAGGAGCAGTAATTTCAGCTAGTTTAGAGCTTAAATCAGCATGGCGCTGCGCGAATTCAGCGCTTGGACTCGCTTTCTTCTTGAATGACTGTTCAGCATCGTTCTCATCCAAGCCACGTATTTTTTCATGCTCGATTTTAATCTCTCTCTCAATTTGAATCAACCTTTCCGAAGCTTGTTCGGTTTGTTTATAAAAAGAGACCACTATGGACAACAATTTGCGTCTTTGGTCAAGTTTGCGCGCAAATTTCTCCCATTCCTCTAATAAAACATGCGCTTCCGAGTGGGCTTCATCGGCACGTTCTAGACCTGTGTGGATAAATTGGTCAGCTGTGCGGATACACTTCATCACCGAGTCATGCAGCAATTTTTTGTATTGTTTCTCAAATTGAAGATGATCTTCCTGAAGCTCTACGGCTTCTTTGTAGTTTGTTCCCAGTTTGGAATCGACTAATTGCTTCATACCCTCGTTCCGGATCCATCCCAGAGTCTTTTTTATTTCCTCTTTCAAATAGCATATTTGAATGCATTGTTCGAGCTTTAATTTTCGCTGTCTCCATAGTTCTTCCATTTTTAAGCGCTTTGAATTCAGCAATTCAAGTAAATTTTCGATTGAAAAGCAAGCCGAAGAGGTGGCATGTTTACCACTGGTATCGCCACGGCTATAAAGACTCATTTCTTTCAAAATAGCCAGAAGTTCTTTGCCAATTTCAAAAGTGCTCAGCGAAGATTCTAGGATTTCTTTTTTTGAGCGCTGATGCTGCTCAATTAGGGCGTAGCCAAGATCTGTATTGGACACTTCCGAGTCCGATACGTCTTCGAATAGCTTACTAGCTCGGTTCACTTTTTCAATAAACACCTGGGCACTTTTTTGAAACTTTACTGACAACTCTAGCAGTTTTAAACGCAAGTCCAACTGTTTTTCTATGTCGGACCAAAGTCCCTGCAAATTTGAGACAGAAAGCTGTCTGCATATGCTCTCAGTTATTTGAGTTTTTTTATACTTTTAAAAAAATTTTATTTAATTAATTATTTTTTTTTAATTTAATTTAATTAAATTGGATACATTAAATTTTGATATCAATTCTTGATGGTGTTTAAGCAAGCGTAGCGCTTCTTCTAAATTTTGGCCCACTTCCATCCGATCGGGCTCCATTTTTCGAATCGAAATTTGGACCTTGTCATCTTCGGACTAGAAAAATACAATTTTTAGATTTTACAAAACATCCAGTTTAAATTTTTAATTCATTAGTTTCATTTAATTTTTAATTTTTTTTTATTCATTTTGTTCATTAAGGATCAATTTTCAATTAGAATTTAAAGTTGAAAATTTATTTTCTGTATTTTAAAAATATATATTTGTGAATGAAAATTCTTGTTGAGGATTAAAGCTTTAAATCTTATAATTTAAATAAATAATCATTGTTTTTTTTAGATTTTAAAAGTTTTAAAATATTTTAGTGAAAAATTTTTCCTAAACAAAATAAACAAAATTTTATAGAAACATGGATTAAAATTGCTTTCTGCAAAAATCAACTTCTTGAAAAACGATTTAAATTGACTTGCAGAAACCAAAGTTTTAGCTCGTGATAGGCTTTTTATAATTTTTTCCATTAAATTATTTACCATATTTAAGTTTGATGTTGCTAGAATTTTAAAACGATTACAGATACTGAAACAACAATTAAATTCTTATATTTTGTTAAATTTTAAATATTGGTTCTAAGAAAAGTATTATTTTAAAAGCAAATAAAGTTACAACAAAATCAAATTAAAAAACACCTCTACTGTATTTAACAATGAATAGAATTTTTCAAAAAAAGTAGATCTAAAAGTTAAAAATTTAGGAAAAATTTTTCAAGTTAATTTTTTAATTCAAGCATTTTTTTTTTAAAAATAAAAAATTTACATTCAAGAAGATTAAAATTAAAAATGAAATCTAATTGTCTATCAAGGTAATTTTGAAAATGTAATTAACTTAAACGGAAAAAAAATAAATAAATAGGTAAATTATGATCAAAAAGACTTTCTAAATATCCCGTTCTGCGAAACTTGCTAAAGTTGTGTTAAAAGTTTTTTTTGGTTGATTTTTTGATCAGTAATAATACTGCTATTTTTTTATTATTTTTTTCTTAAAAATTAAAAAATTGAGATAAAATCTCAATTTAAGAGTTTAATATTTTTTTAACTAGATAAGGATCAATTTTCTGACCGAATTATTAAAAAAGTAAATTTTTTTTGTTCATTCAATTAACTAATAAAACATTTTTTTTAGCACCTCAAGATATTTTTTTCACGAGTGCTGTTTTTTTTGTTAAGAAAAAAATTCATTTTTTTAATTTTGATCAATACTGTTGGCAAATTTTCAAATTTTGCTACGGCTTATTTTCTACCGATATGCACCACTTTGTACTTTTTTAGCCTATTTCCACTAAAAGAATAAAAAAATAAAAGTTTAAAAAAAACAAGCAAAATAATTTATTTTGGATTAATTTCGAAATGGAAGAGTGTGCAAAGAGGTTGCGCGAACACCTATTTTTGGGTGGCGCGATAAGGTTTCTAATTATTTAAGGTCGTCAACAGAGTTTTAATAAAAATCTCTAAACTGTTTATGCTGCGCAAATATTGAGCTCTTTTGGAAGATGCCAAATTGTGTGGCCATAAGTCAGCGCACACACAATCGAGCCTTTCGTTGAGCAAGCTTTCGAGCTGAAGCTCTAGAATCCAGTGTCCTTAATAAAAGACTAATGGATTTTTTTTTTACCAAATAGCAAAAATTCAATGTTTACACAATTCGACGCGTTTTCAAACTACTTGACAAACAAAAGCTTTGCAAAAACATAATTTCTGTCGCATTTAGGCTGCCACTCGGAATCTCAGCTTAGAAAGAAAAAAAAGAAAAAAAAAGGAGAAAAAAGAGAAAAAAAATAAATGCTTGTAAACACACTATTTGGTGTTACCATGGCAAAATCTTAGCAATTCTCTCATTTTCTTTATTTCAATTAAATATTCACTGACAAAGTATCTTTGGCTTTGTTTTATTTTTAATCTCAGGTATTAGAGAGAGAACTGGCTTTTACTTTTCTTCCAATCTAACTAAATATTGTTTAAAACACTGTTGTTTTAAGTTGCTCTGAAATGTTAGTTGACTGGCAACAATGAACAAAAGAGACAAGAAACTGAATCTGAAGCTGAACCGGCTGAACGAGGAGGACGAGCTGACGGCGGAGGCGGACGCCGACCAGCAGCTGAAGCCCGAGGAGCTGGAGCGGCGCAACCAGCAGGTGATCGCGCAGGAGTACGAGTCGCTAAGGACCAAAATCCACCAGGTGTTCAAGCTGATTCCGTACTGTGAGCCGAATTTGGTGAGCCTGGTGGACTCGGACGACAAGCGGCTCGAGCTGCTGAACCACGTGCTGCTGGAGCGGCTGTGCGCGGACACCCAGGACACGGCGCTGAACCTGGCCGACCTTGACCTCAACAACTCGAGCCTCAAACACTTCTCGCTGTCCAAGCTCACCGACATGCTCGAGCTGAGCCAGAGCGAGGCCTTCTCCAGCCAAGAGCTCTTCAACCTCAACCAAAGCCTCAAGCAAGTCCAGCTGTTGATGCTGAGCGCCAACTCGTTCAAACAAATGCCCTACAACCTAATCGACTTGTTCGCCAACCTGAGCCTCATCGACCTGTCCGCCAACTCAATCGATTCCATCGATCTGCTCTACTTGAGCAAGTTTAGAAGCTTGCGCGAGCTGAACCTGAGCGCCAACAGTCTAAAGGCGTTTGGGGCGGACGCGCAGTCCACCACGATGGGCGGCGACAGCGTGTTCAGCAGCGTGGAGCGGCTCAACTTGTCCTGCAATCAGCTCACCAGCGCCACCTCCCTCCTTCTGTCCCAGTTCAAAAATCTCAAGTACCTTAACTTGTCGGACAACAATTATCTGATTGACGAGCAGAGCCAGTTGCCATGGCAACTGATGCCGTGCAACTTGCTCAATTTGGTCGAGCTGGACATGTCCAAGAACAACAAGCTGCTGGACCAAGTGGCGCATAGTGGGGCGGCGGCGAGGCGCACACAGCGAGCCGACAGCGTTCTGTCCACAGCCTCGTCGGCCAACTTTTCCCACATATCGAACAAGGTGGCCATGAGGTCGTTCAATTGCTTGAGCAATTTGAGGGTGCTCAACTTGAGCGACAACAACTTGGTGAACGTTCCGTCGGACATCAAGGACTTGAGAGCGCTCGAGCAGCTCGTACTCGACCACAATCAGATCGAGTTCGTGCCCAACGAGCTCACGGCGCTCAAGTGCCTGCGCCGCTTGTCGCTGCGCCACAACCGCCTCAGCGAGCTCAGCGACACATTTTGCCACTATGCCAAGTTCAAGGAAAGCCTCACGCACCTCGACTTGTCCGCAAACAACCTCAACAACGACTCTCTCAGCTTTAAAATATGTCTGTTCGAAAACCTCGGCTGGCTGAGCTTGGCCCACAACGCATTCGATCTCATACCCAACACGCTGCCCAAAAACGTGCACCATCTCGACCTGAGCAACAACAAGCTCAAGCATTTGATGATACGGCCGCTGGCGATGAAGGCGCAGCAGGACGACGACGTGCTCGTCGCTCTCGACTTTGCGCAGCACACAAGCCTCAACAGGCTGCACAAAGTCAAGCAAAAGTTCGACATGAACTACGACAAGCCGGAGATCGACTCGGCCGAACAGCTCACGCTGCCCCACGTCTTCTACTTGCGCAACCTCAAATGGCTCGATGTGTCGCACAACCGGCTGGCCGAGGTGCCCACCGACTTCGGCCTGCTCAACTCCAATCTGGAGTACTTGGACATGAGCGGCAACTTTGTGAGCCAAGTGAACACGGCGCTGTGCCGCGGCCTCGGTCTCCTCAAGCACTTGGACATGGCCGGCAACAAAATACGCGAGATCACGGACAAGGTGCGCGAGCTCACCAGCCTCGAGCACCTCAATCTCAGCCGAAATCGACTCACCAGTCTCAACTACGAGCTGTGCACGCAGCTCAAGAGTCTCAGGCATCTGGACCTGAGCCGAAATCACTTGGAAACGCTGCCTCTGTTTGCGCACAACGGCTCCAGGGCCGCGTCCGTGAGCTCGGCTCAGTCGGCCGCCAAAAAGTTCACCTTCAACTTGGCCAAACTGGAAACTATCAAGCTCAGCGCGAACAAATTCAAGTCGAGCTTTTCGCTCTACACATCCGTGGCCCATTGTGCCAGTTTGGTCGAGTGCGACCTCAGCTCCAACGCCATTGTGCTAGTAGACACCGATGAAGTCGAGTCGAGTGTGCTCGAGCACGAGCTCGCCCATTTGATCGACGACCAAAAGGCCAAAAAGTTGAGCGCGCCCAAACTCCAACTGCTGCGTCTTCGCGCGCTCCGCTTGTCCGACAACCAGGTGTCGTTTTTGAAGGGCGGCTTTGTCACGTTTCTCAATGCGGTGTACAAGCTGGCGCCCAATTTGGCCGAGCTGTACTACGCGCAGCCCAACGGCCTCAAGCTCGCCGCCATTCACCACGCCGACAAACACTACTGCTTCAGAGACCACTCTCTGGACGCCCAAGTGCTGCAAAAGCTTCAAGTGCTCGACTTGAGCTCCAATGGCCTTGACCTTTTTCCCGCCTTTGTGCTCGAGCTCAAAAACTTGCGCCAAATTTACTTCAACCAAAATTTGCTCAAGAGAATACCCAACGAGTTTTTCAAGGAAAGCTTCAGTCTGGATGATTATGGCCGCAGTTTCAAGAAGTTGCAAGTTGAGAGAAAAAAGCCCGCCAATGTGGACCAAGATGGCGACGATGATGCAGAGGAGGATGGCGACGAGGCGGACGACGACGAGGAGGCGCGCAGGAAACGCAAGAAAAAGAAGAAAAAAGACTCGGCTGCCAAAGTGGTCGACCCGCTGGACGAACAGCTCAAGTTGGTCGACCAGAAAGAACAGGCGCTCAGAAGCAAAAATTACCTAAGTGACAAATTGGAAATAATTCACCTGAACGGCAATTTAATTGAGTCCATACCGCACAATTTTTTCTCCTACTTTAAAAGCTTGAAAGAAATCAAGCTCAATGACAACCCGTTGAAGGATCCGCCGCAGCAGTCCGTTTGTTTGAGCGCTCCGGCCAAACTCACTCGCAACAAGACAATTAACAATGCGCACAACCAAAGCAGGCCGGCTCTCGAAGTCACTTCTCTGTTGGACAAGAACGCTCGGCCCAAAACCTCCAGCTACCATTTCGACAAGTTTCAGCAAAGTCAGAGTCAAGTGCAGCTGCCGCTGCTCAACAGCAATCAAGACCTTAAGCCCCTCCAAAGCTACATGCTCAAATACAAAAATAGAGAGGGTAAGAAATTTAGATTTTTGTTAAAGTATAAATTCTTTTCTTGTGTCTCTTCTGCACTGCGAAAATGATTGTCATTAGAAAGAAATGGAAAAAAAAAAGGCTAATTTAAGGTAAGATGAAATAATCATGTGGACAAAAAAAATGTTTAGCATTTAGAATTAAATGCTTACAAAATAAAAAAAAGAAAAAAAGAACATAAAACTATTTCATCTTAATTATTTCTAATCATCAAATTCATTTAGCCAAATTTAAGAATTTTAACTTTTTATTGATTTTTTTTGTTGTTGAAAATTGGCCATTGTGAATTTTGGAACAAAGAACAAAAACAAAAATTTTAAAATGAAATAACTTTTTTACTATGAGTCTAAGAATTGTTCTGCAAAATGTATTAGCTGATACAGACTTTGTACAACCCAAATTTAGTCCCTAAAATTACTCTGCATTTTAATATTAGTGATTTTCAGATATTTTGTACTTGCTGAATAATTTCAGAGACTTAATTTGAGTGGTACAAAGTTTGTATCAGCTTATACAGTTTGCTGAACAATTTCAATTTAAAATTTTTGTTTTTGTTCTTTTTTCCAAAATTCACAATGCCAAATAATTGAGTAGTTAATTTTTTCATTTTTTACGTTTAGGTCTAAACCCTTTGAATTACCAATACAGTCGACTCGGTTAAATCCGAAGTTATAAACAAGCAAAGCAGGCAAAAGATCAAGTTCAAATTTTTTTCGAAACTTCTAAAGATTTTAACGAGTGTGACTTAGAATTGTTATCGAAAATAAAAGAGCGGATGTCTGATTTGAGGTTGTCAAGTTTAAACCAGACATTTATTTCTTCTTTTTTTAAAAAAAATTAATTTAAAAATTATTCCGTTTCCTTTAAAATTAAATGTTTATTAAACTACATTTCTATAAATGAAAAAATGATAAAATTTTGTATCAAAATTTACATTCGTTAATCCGAAAATTTTAAGATTTTTGTTCGTTTACGGATTAAAGAGAGTCGACTGTAATGTGAAAAAAATAGCACTGGGTGTAAATCACCAAAATTTTAATAAAAGCTCAATTTTTTTGTTGATAAATTTATTTTTAATTATCAGAATTTTACTATACACTCTTCTTTATTTATGCTTTTTATTTGAAATTTTTTTAACATCTCTAGAAATGTCTTGATGGGGGTAGATTTTAAACATAGCCTTTAAAAACCGTAGCAAAGAAATCAAAATTACATATTAATTTTATATCATTTTAGTGTTATATTATTATTTTCAGGAAATTTATCTGAAAATAAATAAACATTTTCGTTTACCTGTAGTTAGTTTTATTTATTTTCACGCAAATGCCAAATAGTTAAAAAATAATGCTTTAAAAATTATAACACTTTTCCATCAAAGAATTGGAGTTCATTAAAAAAAATTTTATGAAACCCAAAGTATCATTTAATCAAATAAGCTTTAATTAGAAACTTTAATATACTTCATATTTTATGCAAAAAAAATACTGTACCATGGCCAATTATTTGACAACTTAGATGATTTTGAGCAAGTGTATCATGAATTTACCAAAAAATCTCACATCTTATGAACGACCGTTAGTAGTGCTTTAAGAAGAGGTACTATTGATTATAAATATATGCACTATGAATGCATTCATTACCGTAATACTTGAAATGGTTTCACCATGTTAGAGAGTACTCTAGACCTATTTTTAAAGAATCTTAATTTTTGTAAAGCTTGTAACTTGTCATGTAATTCAAATTCAATTTCTTGCGGTGAATGTAATTTACATTATCATTTGAAATGTCTTATAAGAACTTATGTTCCATTGAAAAAAAATTGGAAATGTAATAACTGTTCTAATTGATTAATCTTTTTCTAATATTTTTTCGTCAATTAATTATTAATCTCTTTTTTGAATTTTTATTTTTGATTCTTATTTATGAGGTATAGACAATGAAATATTTAAAAGAAAAAATCCTTTTTGTACTTTTTTGTACTTTTTCAGAATATTATTTTATTTGGCCCTGTTCCTTTTTTTACTTTTTGTTCTTAATGGTAATAAAAAAACCTTTTAAAACCCGAATCCCTAAACCAGGACTCCGCCCCGGATCCCGTTTAAGTTTTAATAAAATGATTAAAATTACTATTAATCACAAAAAGTACAAAAAGGAACAGGGCCAAATAAAATAATATTCTGAAAAAGTACAAAAAGTACAAAAAGGAAAATAATTTTTCAAAAGTTTGATCTCATTGTCTATCCATGTTTTTTATAACACTTACACATATCTTACGTGAATTTCTTTTTAATTATTATCAGATAATTTACGTGAAAATAAACGTGTCCATTATTTTATTGTCATAGAAATAAAAAGAATCTAATGTAAAAACAAACTCTTTGGAGATATTTTGTTCCTAAAGAGAGTGGTAATAAAAGTTGCTAGATTTAGAAGCTCAATAGAAATATATATTGCTCAATTCAAATAACGATTATTTTTTTAACATTATTTCTTAATTTAAGAATTAACAATAACTTCCAATTCCTTATTAAATTTTAAACAATAAAATCCTTATTTAGGTTTTGACATTAAATTAACTGACATTAATTTACAGTCAATCGTAAAATGTATAGTTCAAGTTCTTTTAGTAATTTATCAAAGTTTATTATTTAAAAAAATTTTGACAATTATTATAGAAAAATTTTTTTTATATATTGTGAAAAATTTTCAGAATTTTGCATGGAGCTTTTTTCAGCTTGTCATTCCTTGGATGTAACTACCCTAAGTTTAATTAAATATCTCGATAGCAAAGTTATCCTATGTTATAAAAACGGTGTTGTTTTTTAAATATTGAGAGTTAATTTTGAAAAATTTATTCATTTATTTATCTTAACTTTAATTATAAATAAATGAACGAACTAGCTATAATGTGTCCTATTTAATCTCTCATTAAGTAGAGAATTGAAGAATCACTTGATGGTGCTAATAATTTTTCAAAAAATTAATTATTGAAAAATTTTTGGCTTCTTCACGCAATTTTGAGTTTTAGAAAAAAAATTAAATTTAGTCAAAACTTTTCTATTTATTTATTCTTCATTCATTTTAAAGTCTGCGCACTTTTTATAATTTTTAAATTTTCAGATAAAAGTCTAAATATTTAAAAATATTTAACTCACTATCCTTTTATTATCAAAAATTCAAGTACTAATTATTTTTTTTAGACATGATTTTGACAAACATGTTTCTGATTATAAAAGACAATGTCGACTCATTGGAAACACTTCTTAAGTTAATGAGACGGCTAAAAATGCCTATGGATAGAGTGCAGTATGTGTGCAAAGAAATAAGTGACTCGGTGATGAAAAATTGGAACAAAATTGAGCAAATTGAATTCAAGCCAGAGCCAGGACAGTTTCGTTTATCGAGAAAAGAGCTGAATAAAAAAATGCGACAATACATACTTCGGCTGCAAGCATGGAACTTGCTAAATGCTTGGCGGAATACCTACGGAACAGATGCTCAGAGTGAAGAGCTAGTGCGCATTTTTAAACTAATGAGCTCTAATCAATACGAAGTGGAAATATACGAAAAATTGAATACGTTCAAGCTCAATTCGAGCATGATTCGTATATGATCACTTCATTTTATTTATTTATTTATTTATACTTAATAAATTTGTAATTAATTTTAATTAAATTTAAAAAAAAGATTTTTATAATATATTAATACTTGTCTTTAGTAATCTTTATTTTTTTATATTTTAAATTTAGAAGAAAAAATTACAGTTTCTTTTCAAAATTGTCATTTTCTTCAATAATTGAACAGTTACAAATTTTTTATTTTTGATTATTTAGATGCAAAAGATAACCAAAAAAAATTTCTTGGCTAATCTAATGATTTATTAGATAATTTTGAAAAAAAATTTTTTTTAAATAAAATCCTTCAATTTCGGAATGAATTTATTAATTACAACATTTTTCTTTCCAATTTTATCATATTCTTAAATCTTAATTTAATTTTTAGATGCCAAAGAATTTAAATTTTTTTTTATCTTGATTTATTTTAAACTTAAATTTCTGTTTTATGGATTATATTGTATTCTACTGAAAGGCAATTAATAAAAGGCTAAAATTTCACAATTTTTTTTCGAAAAGTTCAGTAATTTTAGAAGTGATTCCAAAAATTTGAACTAATAAATAAAAAAAAACTAATAAATTCAGTGTTTTTCAGTCCAAAATTAAATATTGTAAACTTTTTTTTGTGAAAAAAATAATTTTAAAAATTAAACAATCTACTTAATGAAAATAATTTTTTTTTAAGGTAAAATAATTTTGCTTATGTTTTTCTTTTTAAGTGAAAACTCAGTTAGGGGTAGTAATAAATTTTACTTTATAATATCAAGTGCTAATTTAAGATGTAATGATTTATGGTAAAAAATCCATCTGAATCTTCTCGGAAATATCTTTCATAAAAGTTAAAGGAGTATGTTCCATAAAAGTAAATTGTTCCTAGTGCTAGAATTCAAATATAGCTAATTTTAAAGCTCTTTAGACAAAGGTTTAGGCAATCGCATATTAAAATTTGTCTTCGATCTTTAAAAATGGTAATAAAAATATTTTGGCAACTTTAGGAGCATTTCTAAGGTCAAAGCCCAGCATTAAAACTAAAGAGCTGTACATTTTTTGAATAAAAGTCTGAACTTTAAATGGGTATCTTGAAGTTGATGATCAATTCAAAAAGTTTATCTTTAGAAATTAAATTAAATCTTTGATTTAATTTAAATCATTTTAAAGTAACATGCTTTACATGCAATGTAGATTTAGAAAATTGAAAAAAATTGAAAAATAATAAAAAAATTTTATTAAAATTTTAATACTTATTTTGAATTTTTTATTTGAATTTCTTTTTTAAATTTAATTGTGAATGCTAAACAGAAATACTTTTGAAATAAAAAGTCTCAAATATACTTTACAAAAAATCAGTTAATACATTCAGTTAATTTCATTATTCGATTATCAATGGATTGAGAATATGTTTTTTAATTTTTTTTATTTTCCAAATCTACATTGCATGTAAAGCATGCTACATTAAAATTATTTAAATTAAATCAAAGATTTATTTTAAAATCTAAAGATAAACTTTTTGAATTGAAATGATATTTTTAATTGATCATCAACTTCAAGATGCCTTAAAATGAGCTAAAACTTGTCTTGTAAGACTAGAACAAATTTACTGTTATGATACGTACTAATTTTGCAATTAATTTGTAACTGGACTTGTTTCCAAGCTAAATATTTAGAAAATTTTAATATTTTTTTTTTTTTTATTTGTTTTTAATTATTTTTTAAATAATAATTTTCTACAAAATATCGCTATTTTTTTTACATTGTATCGTGACAAGAGGGTTTAGACGAAGGCTAAAGCTACTCGGAAAAACCTTGGGGAAACCCATATTAATAAAAAAAAATACTATTTAATTAATAAAAAAAAATAAAAAAATATTAATATTGCACTAAGTTGGCTAGAGTCCGTATTGCAGTTGTTAAGAGAACTACAACATTATCTGTTAGTCCTTATTTACTTTTTTAACTGGAGTTACCAGGCTAGATATTCAAAATTAAAAAAATTAAAAAAATTTTTTTTTACATTTTTTCATTTCCGACTGCTGTATATTTAATAAATTTTTTTAAATAAAAATGATAATTTTTTTAGACTGACTATAATTAAGAGAGATTTATTTAAAATTTGCTCAAGATTTTTGTTCAATAAATGAGGATAAAAAAATTATAGATAAAAAAACACATACCCGAGTCAAGCCGATCTCCAGTTGACAATAATCCGTAGTGATGGTATGCACCAAATCATTTGACGAATAGTCCATGCTTCCCAAATGATTCCAAAAAAAATAGCTTTTTTTCGTTGCTGCTCAAATCGTTTAGATTCTTTACTTTTGTCTAAAAAGTGAAAATAAAAAATTAGACAAAAAAGTTTAAACACATTGGTATTTGGCGAAAAATTCTACAACAACATATTTTACATTATTGCTAGGTCTGGTCAGTGGGGCTCTTTTTAATGATAAACAAACAAATTTTTGGACCGGCTGCTATTTAAAGAGAATAAAAATTTGGGCTAAGAAAAAACTAGCATTATTCTATTGTGCTAAACTCGGTCTTAATGTTTAATTTTATACAAATTTTAAGCGTTACCTAAATAGATCCATCCAATCATAAGATACGAACCGAAATATTTAGAATAATAAGAATAGGTTAACTTGCTTACATAACTGATGCCATTCAATCGAACGGATTCAGGCTTGTAATTAAACTAAACTGCAGATTCTACCTATCTTTGTACAACATAAATTTACACTACTTATCGAATCGAAATGCACAGATCACCGCATTATAATATTCCTACAATTCAAATATCAAGATCAGTGTTAAACTATTTTAATAATTTATCTATGTATCTATTTATCTAGTTCAAATGAATAGAGTGGCTTGGAGCGTGGTCATTACAGATCAGATCGAACAATCCATGTTCTAGTGCTAGCAATAAATTACAACCAAATGCTTGTATTAGGCCTGGCCTCATTGATTCAATTCTAGCCGAGCGAGAGCTATCTTTTCTCTTCTACACAAGCCCTGCTCGAATGTTGAGCGTTATGCAAGCAGCAATATGTTTGGCGCTTTTCAACTCCTACCTATATTTATTGAGTAATAATCAATTAAGTGTTTATTGTGTGTAATTACATAAGAACCTGTGAGCTACTTTTAGCTTGAACTTTTTTTCCTTTTTTATCCGCCTTATCGAATATAACTTTAAATTGATCTCACTTAATTGAAATAGATGGGTTTTTGCTTTTTATCTTCCAATCGTGTTGTTAAATAAAAGTTTAATTAAAATGTTTAAATAAATTATTTTTTTCTTAAGATAACATTTTATACTTTAAAAAAAGGGAGAAAAGAAATAAAGAATCAGTTTTAAAATTAACCAGAATGCTAATAGACTAAATGAGATTTGATTTGTACTCAGCAGTATTCTTCTCATCAATCGAAAAGTCTGAGATAAACTGATCAATATATGTTTTACTGATTTATGAAGTTTTTCTTGAACAGCTTTTAACATTAATTGAGTTTTATTAGTTTCTTTATTTTAATACAGTTTTTTTTGAATCATCAAACAAAAAAGAGAGAATTTCGCATTTTGTTGTTGTATTACAAATAGTAATATATTATTTGCTTATACAGTCTTCACTCGATTAGCTGACCAAATTTTAAACTTTTATTTAACAACATTTGTTATTATTTTATACAGTGCTGCTACGATACCTTGAATTCTTCATATTTTACGTTAATTATGGCAAATTCACGAAATTTTACCATATTTAATGTAAAATATGGTAATCTTAAAAAAGGTATTTATCGTAAAATTCAGTGAAAAAAAAAATCAAAAATATCTCGAAAAAAAATTTTCATGAAAAAAATTTTTTTTTTCGAATTTTTGAAAAAGTAAAAAAAATAAAATTTGATTGAATTTTTTGACGAAGATTGACGTAAATTTCAGTAAATTTTTGTAGAAAAAGGAGAAAAATGGAAAAAGTCAACGAAAAAGGAAAAATGGATTTTTTATTTCCATTCGGTGCAAAAATGTATGGTTGTAATTTCAAACTTCATCAAGACAACGAAACAAAACATAGCTCAATTTAATGTCGATACTATTTAAATTTAAATTATATTAACCAGGTAAATTTAAATACTGATAAGATATAATAATAAAAATAATAAATAAAAAATCCAATTTTCCTTTATTGTTTATTTTTTACCATTTTTCTCCTTTTTTTTTACAAAAATTTACTGAAATTTACGTCAATCTTCGTACAAAAATTCAATCTAATTTTATTTTTTTTTATTTTTTCAAAAATTCGAGAAAAAAAATTTTTTTCATGAAAATTTTTTTTTTCGAGAAATTTTGGAATTTTTTCTTCACTCAATTTTACAATAATTACGGATAATTTACGATTTAAATTGATAATATATATGTAAATGTCAATTTAAAAAGAAATATTTGTCAATTAAAACTAGATAATTCGTCAGTTATACTAGAGTAAATTTGAAAAAATAAACGTCATTTAAATAAATGTTTTGTCAATTATTTTTATTTTTTGTCAAAAAATTTTTTTCAATTTAAAAAGATATTTGTCAATGATGAAAGAAAATATAAAAAAGTTTTTGAATATGGAAAGGTTTTAGTTTTTTGTATTTTTGCAACTCTTTCGACATATTACTCTGCCAACGCTCGCAACTCGACAAAGTCCTATTGTCGAGGCTTCTTTTGGAAATTCTGTAAATTAACTTTCTTGATATGCAATTCCTATGATGTGCTTGATTTTGTAATTTTTAAAACACGATGGACCATCAAAACAACCATTAACCGAAGAATTTATCCATGTAGTCTCAAAACAAAACTAATGTGGTCTCATAACAGATAAAATTGATAATTATTAAAAAATTAATTATTATTTTAAAATTCTAAAATTGTAAACATTTTTTTAAAGACAAAATCCTTATTAATGGCTTGAATTTAAAATTATTTTATTTTAATTGACAAAAATTAAATTGACAGTTTCTCTCCCTGCCTGTAGTTAAAAAGTAAAAATTGTATAATTTCAATCTAAAAAGTTAGGTTTTTGAGAATTACAAAATAAATTGAAAATCATAGAATCATAAATTATAAATTATAAAGAAATCAAAAATTGAAAATATATATAATGTGTTTGAAAATTTTTTTAGTTTAGGTTGCTGTGTCCGCGAAAGGACCCTCAGAGCAATATTTCATTGAAAGTTGCAATGCAATTGATCAGATGGTTTACCGAGATGAATGTTTGAGCAGGAGATAGCTTCTCATCATCAATGAGCATCAGACAAATTAGACAAAATTCAATATTTAGGCCTGACTTGGTGAGCTTTCATTACGAAGAAGCATCCTTGGACTTTATGCTCGAAAATTCAATCGATCATGTCAACAAGATGGAACCGGCAAATTGCCTGAAGTTTATCCTATTGAAGATTTTTGGTCGATATTGAAAGAGAAGTCTACGAGAATAGCCGGGAAGCGAAAACATTTCTTCAATTGAAACTCAGGATGCTAAAATACCTTCGTGAAATCAGCCTAACATCAATACAGACCCTAATAGAAGGTGTCAAGAGTCGGCCTGACAAAATTCGAAAAAATGAACTAGTAGAAAAAATTCTATTAAAGTTCACGAAATTCAAAACTTTAGTGCTATCTGAATTTCACATTTTTGACTCAAAATTCGTAATCTACGACTTCAAAAACCCCCATTTTTTTTGAAGGGGCAAAAAAAAATTTTTTACACCCAGGGTTCCAAAATAGTAGTAGTAGTAGTAGTAGTAGTAGTAGTAGTTTTGACTGTAGCTGGCTAGCCAGCGAGTGTGCTAAATAGCAAACACTTTAAAAAGTTGTTGTTTTTTAAGACTCAAAATCTCAAAGATAAAACTTTGTAAATTTTGTAAAGCTTTAAATTCTCTATGTTGCAATCATCAGTCTTCATTCCTTAAAAATGAAGGAGTTATGATCTCTTGAAAAAAAATGGGAATTTTGTCTTCACCCGTTATTTAAAAAATTTTTGATAATTTCTTTTTTCCATCAAATCTAAAAGTAATTTAAAAAATGTAATAATAAATTCATTTTTGATTTAAAATGTGTTAATTTTTATTTTAAAAAATATATGTTAAGGCTTAACACCGGAGTTCTGAACGTCCCAGAAATATTTTCTTTTTTTTTGTAAATTTCAAAATCTACTTGAATTAAATGATTCCTTTTTACCACAATTACACTTTTTTGAACCATATCTCGATGAAGAGACGCCTTCTAAGCCCCAAAAGGATTGGAAATTTATGCAAAAGAATTAGAAATGATGAAAAAAAGCGTACAAGCCTGACAAGCACTAAGCTTGAATCATATTAGAGAATGTGATTGAATTAAATCGAGCTATACGCAAGGACATTTTCTTTTAAAGAGTTTTTTGCCGTTTTTGTGGCGGCCTAGTCAAAGTCACTAAAATTTAAGTCCGAACTTAAATTAAAAAAAAGTGTGGACTTGTAACTTTTAAACAACTCTACTTTAATGACAAATTCAAACTAACTACATTTGGTCTTTGTGCAAGGAAAATGGTTTTCAAATCGATTTGTAAAAAATTCTTCGACCAAAGATTGGTAATTTGGTAATAATAATTTTTTTTATATTATAAATAGTAAATTTTTTAAAAAGTAAGATTTGTAAATAATTTTAGGTTACTGCTTAAATTTTCAAAATTTTTTTGAAAATATACTTAAACTGGGTAAAACCTTAAATTCTTTTATTTGATCGCAAATTAGTTATGAGATTTTTTTTCTTTAACTTAATTTATTTTGAAATGACATAAAATTGGTTAAGTTTTTGAATTTTTCAATAAGAAATTCATAATCAGCATTAAAAGATACATTTAATAGTGTTTTTTGTTCAAATTTTATCCCCCATTTGTAACTCAGATTCTGCTAAGGGGATCTTACCGAACCTGCAGAACTCCATCACCTTGCACATGTCACATTGGAAAGCTTGCGCCACTTGTTCAACAATTCGAAGAGAGATGCCAAATTGATTTATGCGTCAGATTAGATTAACTGATTTAAGTTTCTTATTCAAAAAAAAGAAAAAATCGAACACAACAATTGAAATATTTTATTTTATTTATTTATTTATATATAATTTATAAACTGCACCTCATAGGCGACTTAAAAAAAAATAAAAAGCAAAAATTAAATTATTTAAGTTGCTGATTTATTCAACACATCGTATAAAATATCTTTATAGTATTTACAATTTACTTGTAATAATTGAAATATGTTAGACTTTTTTTGGTTGAAAATTCAAGAAAATATGTTCGAAAACTCTGTTAAAAAACCGGAAAAATTGTCAAATAATCTAAATTTATTATAAGAGATATTTTGAATTTTATTCTGTTTGATTTTTTTTTCAAAAAAACCAAATCTATTTTTTTGGCTTTTTTTAACTTTAAGGCTTATTGAAAATGTACAACAAAAAAAAAAAATTCCATTTATTCAATGTTAGACCATTATAAAAACTAGTTACACAATTATTCCCTGTATTAATTTATTGAATAAAAATCAAAATTCTATTATCCAATTTTATAAAAAGTTAAAAACAAGACTTCATTCTGTACATAACTTAGCAGTCCATGATGAAAAGTATCTGAAAATTCGAAAAAATTGCAATGCAAAAATTAGAATTCTAGATTTTCAAAAACAAACATTGAATAATAATTTTACTTTTACTGATTTTTTTTTATTGAATTACGATTTAGAGGTGTTGATTCGAAAGTCTTATAAAAAATTAAAGATAAAATTTTAGCAATCATAGCAAGTTTATTCAGCAACTGGTTGACTTTCACTAAGTCTAGGTCTATTAAATCTTCTTGGACCTAGATAGTTTCTTTGTCTTGGTCTATAAAAATTATCCTGATAATCCATTTTGTTGAATGGACGTCTATTATATTGGCTATTCATATTGTCCATTATTGGTTGCACCTGTGGTTCGTATCTTCTATTTGAACGTCGATTGTTACTTTGGTCATAATATCTGTTACTGTTTACAAATGATCTTGGTCCGTAGAAACTTCGTGGTACTTGGTCGTATTGATTCATAGGTCCTCTTGTATTTCTGGGCTCTCGGTTGTAATTATTGTATGTTCTAGGCTGTTCTTCTTTTATTTGGTGATTATTTTGGGATGGACCGACGCTCTCATTGTGTTGTTGTTGAGGATTTCTTCTTGGCATCCGTTTTCTATTTCTCTTTGGTCTTGAAGGTAAATTTGCTTGTTCAGTATTTTTATTTTGCATCTGATTATTTATCTGATCTGAAGGTTCACTACTGATCAGTTGACGCGGATTCCTATTTATTCTTTTACGTCTTTTATTTTTTTTCTTTTTATCAAAAGCGTATTTAGAACCTTGAACTGGCTCACCATTCGGTCCGGTTAAATTGGCCGCCTCAAGTCCCTTTTCGCCTTGAACAATATCGAATTCAACCTTTTCTCCTTCACCTACACTTTTTGGGTGCTTTTTTGGATTATTCCTAGCTATTCCGCTATGATGAATAAATATGTCTGCTTCTTTATCATCAAGACTTATGAAACCATATCCATTTTTCACATTAAACCACTTGACTGTTCCTGTCACTTTTTGCTCAATTAAAGGCTTTTGCACAGCTTTTTTATTTTCCGCAATTTCAACAGATTTCTCTGGTTCAACATTCAATTCAGGTAGTTTTTCTTCGACTTCAGCCATTTTTAGATCTAATCAGGAGACCGCTAAGAAATAAAATTTTCTTGATTGTTTGAAAAAATTTTTGCGTTTATTTTTAAATTGAGCAGTTAGTATTTTTTATTATTAAGGTAATAATTTCATCATATCACAAGAAATTTCATTAAAAACTTTTGGTTGTGCAATAGCTAAAAAAATGCCAAGTTTATAAGGCAATTTTTTTTTACTATGAGAACACTTTGTACATTATTGGCAATATTTTGAATTTAATCAAATAATAGAATATCAAATTTTTTTTTCAACAAATTATTCTTTTTCTTATGCTCAAAAATGCCAAAAAATACAAATCTTAAAATTTTTCTTTTAAAAATTTCTTTAAAAATTCAGAAATACTTACGTTTTTTAGAATTGTCTGCAGTTAAAGTCTTCACTTTTACATTTTAATTTAAATATAAAAGTGAAGAATTAATTTTTTTTTAAATTCTATAATATTTAAAACTTTAAAATTTCGTATACTAACAAATAAATTCAAATCTAAGCTGATTCAAGCTTTAAAAAAATTTTCCTAAAAGTTAAATTTTTGAAATTTTTTTCAAAAAACTTTCGACAATCGATTGTGAAAAATCTGTAAATTTTATTTCAGTAATTTCAGTAAGTTAACAATATTGTTGGAAATCGAATCTAATCGATTGGTAAAATTTAAAAATGGACTAAATTTTTTCAAAAGATTGGATTAAAAAATGGTTAATTTTTTCGTCTTATAATGATAATTTTTAACAATTTTGAAAAAGCATCAAAATAGTGCAATGTTCAGATTTAATTAAAAAAAAATAAATGGGGGTAATTAAAATTTTACCAGACTTTTAAAAAAATATTCAAAATCAATTTAAAAACTTGGGGCTCTAAATTTTTTCAGGAGGTGAAAGGTTTTTATAATGAGGGAAAATAAGTTCCATTTTTGAACTTAAAAATTTATTTTTTAATAACCATGAAATGTATCAAGATAATAAAGGTGTAATGTAAGAGCCGCTAGCAATATTTTATTTATTATATACAGGAGAAGGTATCTTTTTAAAATAACATTCATCAAAATAAAAATAAAAATAGAATGATTGTTTGAATAGAATGATGGGAGTGGTTTTTAAAAAAAAAAGGATGTTTAATAAAAAATCAAATGACATAATATGAATTTATCAAAAACAAAAATTGTCTTTTATTATTAATTTGGTGCATGTTTTTTTTTACATCTTTCATAAATGTTGCTCCCAAGAAAACCATTTGAAATAGCAATATTTAATGAAAGTATATAGAATATTAAACAATTAAACGATATTTCTTTTTAAAAACTCTTAATATTTTATATATCAAAATGTTTGAGTATTTTGATAAGTTGTTTTTCTAATAATTCTAATAATCAATTTATGAAATGAGATAAAATGTTTATCTTTTTTAAAGAAAATTTTTTCTTAATTGTATAAAAAAAATAAATAAAATCGAAATATTTTGTTTTAAAACCATAAAAACTTAGAAAATGATATTTTGTCAATTAATATAATTAAATGTCAATTAAAAAAATAAATATTTTGTCAATTCAAAAATTTTTGTATATGTAATATAAAAAGATTTATTATATATCCTATTTTTAAAACTAAATTTCCTATTTTTGCTTTAATCTATTAATTTCAGTGCAGTAAGATTGCAAAAGTAACCCTCATTTTTTTTTATCAATAATTAATTTACAATTTAATTAATTTCTAACTTTTTCTAGTTTGTATGGAAATTTTCATTAAAAGACGAAAAATACACCAAATTATTTTTAAAATATTTTTTTGAATAATTATTATCCTTAAATTGTGTTTTTAGCTTTAAATAACTTTAAATAACTTATTTTCTAATATTAATATTATTTTTAAAATTACACAATAATACAGAATTGATTTAAAAAATTTAGTCGATTTATAAGTTAATCGGCTTCTGAATCGAAAATCGATGACCAATACTAGTCAACAGATAATGTAAAGAACAAGTACTTAAAAAATTAAAGAAAATTAAGTGGTATTTCACCATGAAGAATCAGTGGACTAAATTTTGTCTCAAGCGGTTAATCAGTAAGGCAGCGTCTCCATCTAAGTGAGAACAACCTGAATGATAAATCTGCTATCATAAATACACTTCAAAATTTTTCAAAATTTCTTTTTTGTTTAAATAAAAAATCCTATAACTGTTTTCTGATTTTCGTCAAAAAATATTTATAGAAAATAAAATTTGAATACAAGATGGAATTTTATAAATCAGTTTAAATTTTTTTTTCAAAAATGCAGAAAAATTAATTTTGGAAATCTTTGTTTTTTAGATTCATTTTTATTTTTTTTAACAATTAGAAAAAATCTCCTGATTTAACCCAATTGAGCTTTTGTGAAATGAATTTAAAGTGAAGACTTGTTTAAGCACATTAAACTTTTTATTAGTAGAATCTGAAACTTTTTTTGACAATCTTTTTTTTTAAAAAACAAACAGACATTTTTAAAAGCGTTTTAGGTCAGCTTTAAGTTTGAACAATTTTATTAAAAATTAAAAAAAAAAAAAAAAGTTATAATCTTTTAAAATGAGGAATGCTCTTACAGTACCGTATTTTCAATCCACATTTCCCGAAAATGGCAGAGCAGATCGTTCTTTCACAAAAAAATTTATGAACGAGCACGAATTACCACCTCCTATTACCACATCTATATCCGAAAATCCAACTGAGCCAATAAATATGTTCGATCCCATGCCGCTGTATACAAATATGCTAACAGTATCAGAGGAACCTGATTTCAGATTCAGTCTCACAGGTTTGGATGCAAAAGGAAGAATAAAGAAATCATCTGACTACGGGCGTGTTTGGGATCACCAGCCTGGTACAAATTTTTTGTGGAAATATAATAATGCTGAATGGTATGATCGCTTAGTGCCTTTAGCATCGTTATTTACAGACTTACCATTCTGGAACCAAAACAAAAGGACGCTAAATACACTGGATCAATTTGGCCGCGTAATATGTGATGCTAGAATGACTGATATAGGACCAGTTACCGTGCGATCTTTTATCAATTTGACCAAGGACAAGTATAATGTGTTCAGGCTTATAATTAGATTAGCCTCTCTCTGGATCACCACAGTGGCAAATGAGAAACTACCTAATCAAGTCAGATATACTCATTTCGTCCAGCCACCTAGAGCAGACTTTATACCAAATGCTTTTAAATTGGCACAGTACATACGTGATGCTAATAATGGTGTGAACACGATTATTGTACCAGATCATGATCCTGCCGCATTTATAAATGTATTTGTGATGGCCACATGCCGTACGTCTCCAGTGAGCAACACATATGTTTCTAATGCCGCCCACGTTTGGCCTGAAATGTCATTGACAATTGTAGCACATACCCACGAAGTACAGCCTATGATTGGAGCCCAGTATCTTAATTCATATGACATAGACCAAGTCGCTCAAGAAATTCTCAAATTTGTGGGGGAAACAGAATGGTGGCTGGAAGCTTTGAGATTTGTTGCTTTTTGGTTGCGAAGACCGTCAGGTGTAGGTTCATTTATCACTGATCATGTGGCTATTCACCTTCCTCATTGTCGATTACAAGTCTTAGCCCTATTTCCTGCAAGGTATCCGAACTTTATTGAGCGATACACTTGCAGAACCACCTGGATCAAACCCAAATTTGAAGATCTGATAATTGATGGATGTCTGAGAGCCATGGCAATCCTATCATCATGGCACTATTTAGGACCTAGGTTGTTCGGAGCAGCTACCGAGAAATCTAATCACGACAGCCATGCAAAATTTAAAATGTACAGATTATTTGAGGCTAGTTATCAAAATAATATAATGATGGCTCATATAAACCATTTTCTCGGATTATTCGGTCTTAACCAATGTGTGGGACGATTATTTGGAAGTTTGTCTCCAACCGGTCCATCCTGTACTCCCTTATTGTTATTCGGACCGGGAGCACATCATATTACCTCTGACGAATGCATTGCCCATTTACCGATACTTCCTGCTGACAGCAGCATTCAACATTGGATGAATCCGACCATTAATGATGGTCCACAAGAAGACGGCAAATTGAACTTTCAGATCAAATTTTAAGATCAAATCGATCATCTAAAATCTTAAAACTAAATTAATCCAATAATCTTGATAATTTTAAGAAAATAAATACTAATCATTACTACACATGTTATGTATAATAATGGTTCATTATCACCTCTGATTTATTAATAATTAATAATTAAAATCGTAATACAAAAACAATTAATAATTTAAATAATTTAGCTTAAGTTAATTCAAAAATACAAATTCATTAATTTTATATTAATTCATTTAAACTTAAAAAGATTTATTTTTTCACTTAAAAAAATTTTAAATTTTAAAAAAATCAAATATTTTTGTCCTTAAAAGTTATTCAAATCAATTTAAGTAATTTAAACCTATTAAAGTTCAATAAAAGGAATGTTTTAAAATATTTAAATTAAAGTAAACTTGACATTACATGTCTAATAATTGCTTAGGAAACAATAATACTTTTTCTTTTAATCTTGATATCAAATTTCAATTTACCGTTATGAAGTGGATGTATGCCTCTGGAAATGTAGCAGTGCAGACTTTGTCTTTGCATGAAAACTCGATAGAGATCAAGAAAATAAGACAATCACCACCAATGACATCACCTTCACTAACCCATCTACGGCCCTAGGAAAAAATTATGAACAGGCATGGAAAACTAAAGCCCAATCTGTCGGCTTAATCCTCAAAATCACCTTCTGTACCAGAGATAAAGCCCCTTTGTAACTTTTGGCAGTTTATAAAATTATTACTAATAAAATTGAATTTTTTTATTCAAAAAATGTGATTTTTCTACTTTTTTTCTAACAACTAAAATTATCAACAAATTTAAAAATACATTTGTATTAGTTACATTACAAAATAATCTATGTTTAAGTATTTTATGCTTTTTTTGTTACCCTATGCTCCACAAGAATTAAATAAGGAAAAAGAAAAAAAATAGGACTTTTGGACTATTTTTGGTATGAAACAGATCTAACTAAAAAGTAGTCTAATTAAAAAGATGACTGTTAAGACTCACGAAAAATTTCTGAAAACACAATCGAGGTGTCTGTCAATGAATTCTAGGTTTGATTTTAGAATAAAAAGCTTTTAAAACGACTTTGAGACGCTTTAACTCTTGAACCACAAATCTGTTGGCTTGGAAAAAAGATATCTTTATTACCTAAAGAAAATTTTTTATTTGGTGTATTAAAATACTGGGGTCACATCAAAAGTGGTGCAAACCGTCCTTTGAGGGGAGAACATCTATGTATGTCAATAGATCTTTTTTTTTTATTTTGTTTACATTAATTAAAAAAAAAAAATTGGATAAATTTTTGAATTTGAAAAAAATTCGTCCCTAGGTGGATTCGAACCACCAACCTTTCGGTTAACAGCCGAACGCGCTAGCCGATTGCGCCATAGAGACTTGACGATGTATTTGTTTTTAATTTAAAATGTTTGATTGTTTTTTAGTTAATTTTTGAAAGCGAAGTAAACCTATTAAGTATTATAATTGAATTTTTTTTAATCCAAAAATATTACCATGAGCCTTTTTTTGTTTATCTTTTTTTATCTTGAAATTTTTTGTGTTTGAAAAAGTTCAATTTTATTTGAAAAATTAAATAAAAAATATTGTAAATTATTTTTTAAACTTTAAACTTTAATTAGAAAATATATAAATTCAACCATCGAGTTGAATGATTAATAATTAAATCATTGATTAATTTTTTATAAAACAAATCAATTTTCATTATTTTAAATCTCAAGTAAAATAACTCAAAATATGAGCCATAAAGAAACCAATGTAATTTTTATATTTTTTAATTAAAGTTTAAAGTTTAAAAAAGAATTTAAATTTTTTTCTTAAATTATTCAAAAAAAAAATTTAAACTTGTTCTATTTAGCCAAAAAGCTGCGATAAAAAAGTTGAAAAAAAAATTTTGATATAAAATTTTTTATTAAATAGAAGATTATGATAAAAAAATTGTTTAATTAAAAAATAAAATTTAACTTTATTAAAGGGCTGCGATGGCCGAGTGGTTAAGGCGACAGACTTGAAATCTGTTGGGTTATTCCCGCACAGGTTCAAATCCTGTTCGCAGCGAATTTTTTTCAAAATAAAAATTTAATTATTTAAATAAAAATGCATTTTAACATTCAGCAAACTCTTCAAAATTACATGCTATAATATTTTTATCAAATAGAGTGCCTTCAGGACACCGGAACATTTTTACTTTGAAACTAGATGTCTTTGTCTGTTCACAAGTAAAATAATGTTCACATCCATCTTTTAAGTCAATGTAAATTCCGTCACCATTCACACAATGATTTATCATTTTTTTCTTAGGTTTTATATTTTTTTTCGATAGATACAAATTTTTAGTTGTCTTAACCATTGGATATTTGCCTTTTTTACAAAAAGAACCAGAGAAATCGTCCATATCTATGGACCAAAACATAATACCACCCAATTTTTTGTCTGATAAATATTTAATTTTTTCTCTCAAACTCCGGTAGTTCTCAAAGCCTACAAATTGATTGTCTTTGAATGCATATGGAACTTTGTGCTCATCATCCCATGCAGTATTCCAGCTTTCTTGTATTCTGTCACATATTTCATAATACGCCAAAGTTCCATTGTCCTTGGTGAACTTAAAAAATTCCCTTAATTAAGAATAATTTGAAATCTAGAAAATTTACTTTTCCCCCATGTCCACCGCTAATTGCTGCAGACCCAAATTGAACTTTATCTTCTTCCTCTAGTGTGTACGACTTGCCATAGCAAGCAAAACCGAGATTTATTTTTTCCGATGGAACTCCATTATCTAAATAGAAGCTAATTGTATAATTTACATTATACTGCTGTTGTTCTTCATCTTCAGACATTCGCGAATATAAAGGTGCTACATGACCAGTGGAATTTTCCCAAGAACCATGATAATCATACGTCATTACATTTAAAAAATCGATGTATCTTTTTTTTTATTTAATTTTCTTGTAAATTAAAAGAATATGTGAAGTTTTTATTTAAAATTAGAATCAAAATAAAAATCAATTTTAAATTGAATTAAATCCTTAATTTTGTTGATTAATTTTACATTAATTAACTTTTGAAAACTTCACATGTAGTTAAATAAACTATTACTTTGAAATAAATGATAACTCATAAGAACTTTCAATATTTTCCTTGCTTGCAGCAACCGCAGCTGTTAGTAATAAATTTTTTTCTTCAAATTTTTTTTTCAAAATCTAGTTAAATTATTAAAAAATTTCTTTAATTAATTTTGAAAGACATTTCACCATAAAAAGTTTAGTAAAGCCATTTTTATGTCCTATAGGATATTCCCAATCAATGTCAAGTCCATCAAATTTTCTCTCTGTTAAAAATTCGATTGAATGGTTAGCAAACTGTTCCAATTTAAAATCATCATATACAATTTGCTCAAAATTTTCATTATCAAAATTAGCTCCCCCCACAGCTATGAGCACTTTAAGTCGAGGGTTTTTGATTTTTAAGTTAGTTGTACGTTCGTACATGCCAATCATTGACCCCGAGCTTTCGTCGTTCCATTCGACAGGTGCCAACTTAGTTCCATTTACTTTCACGAATGAGTAAATAATATGCGTACAGAGAAATGGATCTATATCTTCTGGAATGAATCGAGCTGAATCTGGTCTATATTGAGACCAATTTGTAGTGTAGCAGATGATGCGCTTAGCATTAGTGATATGAAATAAAATTGTGATGATTATAAATAATAGCATTTTTAATTTAAAAATGATACAAATTTTTAATTTTATAAAAAAAAATTGTACGCATAAAAAAGAACTCATATCGTTTATTAATAGGGATTATTTTCATTTAAAAATAAAAAAATGTTCATTTTTTAAGAAATAATTCAAATAAATTCTTGTTTATTCCTTTATAAATTAGTTAATCTGCAAAAGAACAATAACCCTTTGGGACAAAAACTGGTTAAAATGCTCCATTATATGCTCAATCAACCAAAACTACTGTTCATGTGAAATTAAAAATTTATTTTCAATCATTAATGTGTGTTCTTCTGATTTAAAAATTAAAATAAAAATTCGAATAAAATTCTTGACTTGAAGCTAATTTTTCAAAAATGATAAAAAATCTTTTTAAAGATGTTCCAAATTTAATTCACATTTTTGAAAATCTTGTTGAATTTTAATAATTTTTTTTCAGTTTATTTACATGTCTCTATGGCGCAATCGGCTAGCGCGTTCGGCTGTTAACCGAAAGGTTGGTGGTTCGAATCCACCTAGGGACGAATTTTTTTCAAATTAACAAATTTTAGATTTTTTCTTTAATATTAATCAAAATAAAAAATCTATAGAAAAAAATAATTTTTTATAATTTCGTTTTTTCACCCATTAAAAATGTCAGTAAAATTTTAAGATGTTATCAGGTATTTTATTAAGCTAAATCTTTTTCTAAAAGGTTATTTAAAAAAAAATATCACTATAATTGATTGATTTTTTCATTTTTTTAATTATTAAATTAATAAAAAATTAAATTTGACTTTTTTTAAATCAAAAAACATTTTGGAAAAATTTTTACTATTTTATTTGATTAATCAAAATTTTAGAGTGGAAAAAGTAAACTAAATTTTTTTTTAAATTAGTTTTACCCTTATTTAACTTAAAATATTAAATTTTACAATTTAAATATTTAAAAAAAATTAAAAAAGTCTTTAATTATAAAGTATGAACATCCTGAATATTTTTTTATTTATTTTTCTAAATCAATTAGTTCCTTGAGATAAAAAAAACGCAAAATAAACCAAAATCGAATGTGAAATAAAGCTAAAATTTTTTTTAATTTCACCAGCGGTATTCATTAAGCTTATTACTGTTTTTTTTCAAGATTATTTTACATCATTTCAACTTAAACAGAAAATCAATAATGATTATGAAAACATGAAAATATGGAGTTAATTTCGTTTTTGTTTTATTATAGATTATTATAGATTGATTGATCTCTCTAGATATTAAGAAGATAAATCTTTAGATGGTAATAACGCAAATAAGAATTATAATAATTTTGACTAAAAATTTAAAGAAAAACTCGTTTATTTAATTATGAGATTAATTTTTGCCATTCTTTTTTTTGGCTTGGAAATTATTTATTGTGAGCAGAGATTGGTATGGTATTTTACCAACTGGGCTCAATATCGTTCAGACATCGGAGCCTTTCGGCCTGAAAATATTGATCCATTTTTATGCACCCACATTCTTTATTCATTTGCCAAAATTGTGAACAACAAATTGGAGCCATATGAATGGAACGATGATTCAACTGAATGGTCCAGAGGCTTCTACGAAAGAACAAACGAGCTGAAGAAAACAAATCCAAATTTAAAAGTAATGCTTGCTGTCGGCGGATGGACAATGGGTACTATTCCATTTATTGATATTGTTTCAAGCGATGCAAAAATTCAACGTTTTGTGGATTCCACAGTCCTCTATTTGAAAAATAGGCATTTTGATGGACTTGACATAGTCTGGGAATATCATGGTTTTTTTTCTTTTTTTATCTGAATAGATAAATTAATTTTTTAAAGGTTATAAAACTCAATTTACCAAATTAGTCAAAGTAAGAAAAAAAGTAAATAATATTCTCTTTAAATGTTAAATTAACTAGGCCCTAAAAAGTCGATTTTTGAACGAAAATTTATTGCTTAGTGCCGCAGCGTCCGCTACTAAGATCACAATTGATGCCTCCTATGATGTACCCGAATTATCCAAGTACTTGATTCGAATTTTAAATTAAAATTCTATCTTTTTTTCCAAGTCACCTTGATTTTTTGAACATAATGACCTATGTATGTTTATAAATTTTTTTTTTTTCAATTTTTCTTTAATTTTGATTTATTTTAAAGGATTACCATGGTTCTTGGGATTCCAAAACTGGTCACAATGCTCCATTGTATGCTCGATCAACTGAAAATGGTGTTGAGGCAACATTTAATGCTGACTTCACCATTTCATATTACATTCAATTGGGTTTTGCACCAGAAAAGATAAATATGGGCTTGCCTGTTTATGGGCGATCATTTACTTTGTCAAATGCAAACAACAATTCAGTTGATTCTTCAGTTTCTGGACCAGGAGTCGCACAAACAGTTGGAAATTAAGCTTATCTAAAAATTGTATTTATTAAAATTAATTTAAGTTCACACAAGAGGCAGGCTTTTTAGCTTATTATGAAATATGTTCAAAAGACGGGACCAAATTGTATGATTTTGAGAGTAAAGTGCCATACATGTACTTTAGCAACCAGTGGATTTCATACGATGATCCTGAAAGCTTTAAAAACAAAGCTAGTTATGCAAAATTTAAAAATCTCGGAGGCATCATGTTTTGGGTATGATAGTCACAATAATTTCAAAACTTACAAGGAAATTAACTTTTTGATTAGGCTGTTGATCTGGATGATTTTTCCGGTTCGATGTGTGAAATGGGAAAATACCCACTGATTAGTTCAGCTAAAGCGATTTTTTTTTCATCAAAACCTTTTGCCAAATCATTCAACAATCCAATTACAACTTTAACATCTACCATTTCAAAGCCAGCATCAACCACAATTGAAAATTCTGAAAGTAATGTTCACTCAAATGAAATAATGTGCTATAAAAAAGATGGATATTATCCTGACGTCCAATTTGGTTGTCGAAGATTTTACATATGTAGCTTTTCTGGTACTAAATATCAAAAGATATATTTCATTAATTGCCCTACAGGAACACTCTTTGATAAAAATTTAAATGTTTGTAATCATCAAAATTTGGTCACATGTGGTTAAACGATTTTAGCTATTTTTGACATTTATAGAAAATTTTAATAAACTTTTTGCTTTATTTATTTTTTTATTTACTAATAAAATTAAATTTTTTATATTAATCAATTATTAAATAATTATCTGTTTGTATAAAACAATATATTTAACTCAAATAATATCCAAACTATTTGTCAAAAATGTTGATTTCCACCTTTCATTAAATAATAAAAAATATTTACTTTGCTATTTTATTTTATTAATTTATCTAAATGTAATTAACTTTTCGAACATACCACTAGATTAGCCCAATTACATGTATTCAAATTTTGATCGAACAAAAGACCTGCTGGACAGTTAAAAGTGTACACACTAAAATCATTAGAAGAAATCGACTGGCAGAAATAATATTTTTCACAATTTGCAGCAACATCCGCATAATATCCCTCTCCATTGAAGCATATCTGATGCGAATTTGACACAGTTGATGAACTAGAAGTGCTTGAACTTGAATATTGAGTGGAGAGTGTAGAACCAGTTGGACCTGTTTGAACAGTTGTACTTGATTGGGTTACAACAGAGTCGCCGTTCCAAAGCTGTTTTACATGACTCATTAATGGATATTTGCCTTTGTTACAGAAACTTCCATCAAAATCATCCAAATCCATGGCCCAGAACATCACTCCACCTAAATTCTTGCTCTTGGCATAATCGACCTTAACAGTCAAGCTTGTCGTGTCATCATATCCAACCCATTGGTTTCCACTGAATGCATACGGAACCTTATGGTCATCATTCCATCGTCTAGTCCAACCTGCATTTAAATTTTGACATATTTCATAATAAGACAAAAATCCTTTCTCTCTGGTAAACTAAGCAAAAAAATAAATTAAAATTTTTCGAAACATTTTTGCATACTTGTCCAGCTGTTCCACCCCCAACTGTAGTGCCTCCTAAATTATTAATACTATTCACAAACAAAGTAAATGATCTGCCGTAAGTAGCTAGACCTAGGTTAATCTTATTTGCCGGGTATCCTTTTTGGATGTAGTAATTTAGAGTAAAATCAATGTTTAAAATTGCTTGTTCGCCACTCTCATTTGGTCGTGGATACAATGGTGCGTTATGACCTGTGAAACTTTCCCATTGTCCATGATAATCCTAAGTAATAAAAACTAATTCAAAATTAAAATTTTTTTTAAATTTTTTAAATTTTACATAGGTCATAATATTCAAGAAATCAAGATATCTTTTTAAAATAAAATTATTTTTTTCATTCAAAATGCTTGAAAAATTACTGAGCTAAAGCTGGTATGTCATACGACTCATCAATGTTGGATTTACCAGCAGCAACAGCAGCAGTGACCATTAAATTTTCTGAGCTATATCTAGCTTTAAGTTTCTTAAAGAAAATAATTAAAAGATAAAACTTTTTATCAATTGAGTCAAATTACTTGGACTAGCTTAGTAAATTGATTTTTGAACCCAACTTATTTTAAAATATTTAAAAATTATTTTTCAAATAATCTAAAGCTATACTTGGATATTCCCAGTCTAAATCAAGACCATCAAATTTTCGGTCTTTTAAAAATTTGACTGAATGTTCAATAAAATCATTCATTGTATTATCATTGCTGACCATTTGAATGAATGGCTGTGAGCCCATATTCCAGCCACCAACAGCTAATAAAATCTTCAAATCTGGATTAATTTTTTTCAAGTCAGTGGTGCGTTCGAACATTCCTTTAGACCAGTCAGTGGAGTCATCATTCCATTCGTATGGGGCTAATTTGTTATCAGCCAGTTTGGCAAAAGAATAAATTAAATGAGTGCACAAAAAAGGATCAATGTTTTCAGGCACAAATTTTCCTTGACCAGGCCGGTACTGTGACCAGTTGGTCGTATAGCATACTATATTTTTGCTCGAGATCTTCCCGATTAAATTTATAAGAATAGCTAGTAATATTAACTTTTTCAGCATTTTCATTTAAATTTTAAGTTAATGTTTGATTTTTATATCAACTTTAGGTGCGCTACTCTTTGATAATTGATGAATATAACAAATGTTAAAAATTGTTATTGCGTTTTCTTTTAAATTTAAGAATTTTGATAAGATCAAGACCGAAGATCTTGGATATTTAGATCTAAGATTAGTTTTATAAGCATTTTATTTTATTTTCAAGGTTCAACATCCAAAAGTAGTTTGAACAAAATTCAAATATTTTATCAAGTATTTTATTTAATTTTTATAGTACAATTTTTTAATTAAGATAGTTTATTTAAAAAATTCGAAAAGTCAGATAAATTTTACAAGTGTCTTTTTCACTACACACCTGTTTTTTTTATTAAAACTATTTTTTTTTCAACACATAAATGAGTCTCTATGGCGCAATCGGCTAGCGCGTTCGGCTGTTAACCGAAAGGTTGGTGGTTCGAATCCACCTAGGGACGAATTTTTTTTGATTTTTATTCCAAGTCATAGATGAATTCGAGCAACCTCATAAATATAATTTATTAATCATTAATCGGACACAAAATATTCAAAAAAAATATTTCTTTAACTAATTAAAAAAAAATAATTACTTAAAAACAAAAAAAGAGGCAGATGGAATTAATTTATTTTAAAGACACAATATAATTTGAGAAACATGAAAATCATAATTCAAACTTTCGATTTTCACTTAAATAAATTTAATAAAGAATTTTTCGCAAAGTTTATCATTATTTAACATGAATACCTTGCTCTCAATTTTTTTCAAAAAAAATTGATCCTAATTTTTCCAATGTTTTTTAATATTTTAAACTTTTCATATTATAAATTTTTAAATTGAATTTAATCTTGAGGCAAGAGCACTAGCCTGTTTATTAACCTTGAATCTTGATCTTTCTAAATTTTCTTCTTGAAAAGCAATTGAGAAAAAAAAAATTTAATTCTGAAAAATAAATTTTTTCTTTAAAATTTTTGAATTTCAGTACAAATTGATAAAAAGAACAGAAAAAAAATATAAAAAAAAATATAAAAAAAATAAACGACTTTTTTTCTAAAGGTTTAAACTCAATTCTGTAAATAGAACTTAGTGCAACATTCGAAGTTGCACCAAATATCCTAGTCCGACAAATCCGTAGAGTTTAGCACAAATTAAATTTCAAGCGAAGTGTATTTTGCAGAGATTTTGCACACCATTAGCAGACTTTTACAGTTGAGCTATAGACAATGAGCGTGTTTTTATAGCTAATTATTCTTTTGTGTCCTTTTGTGTCTTTTACTTAATAAAAAATTAAATATTGTCCTATAGCGTCCTTTAGTGTCCTTTTCTATATTAGAAGAATATTCTGTCCTTTTGTGTCATTTACTTAATAAAGAATAACTATCCAACTATTCAATAAATTATATTTCTTAAATTTTTATAATCATTATTATATTTAAATTTGAAATTCTCGATACAGTTTTTTAAATTAAGCAAAAAAATTTATTAAAATTTTTGAAATTTACAGTAAGTAATTATAAATTTAAAAAACATTCTAAAATTTTCTCAATAATTATGCATAGCCGGATCCCTAAACCAGAGCTACGCCCCTGACCCCTTTTACTTATCTCCGATTTTTTAAATTCTTTTTTTGTCCGAAAATTATAAAGTAAAATTAAACTGTTTTGTTATTTAGATACTCTTTAATCAAGAATAAATTTTTTTTTATAAAAAACAAAATTAAAAAAAATTAAAAAATTACAAAAAATTATTATTATGAACGCATATAAAGGACACTAAAGGTCACTAAAGAATTTTTAGGATAAAATTCAAGCTCATTGTCTATCCATGTTGCAGTTGATGCAACTTTGAATATTGCACCATGCTGCATTCACAGAAATAATTTTAAACTCTTAAAAAAAAGTAATTTAATTTTTTCCACTTTGTTCTGTCCTTTTGTACTGAACTTCACAAAAGCCTTTCAAAAGTGAATTCATTTCAAAAAAAATTTATCAAGATTTTTAAGCTCATCATAAAAATGGCTTTACTTAAAATTATTCTAATTATGCTATATTTCGAACATCTTAAATCTATTAAGATTTTAGGAAATTTTGAAATTATTTAAATGATTGTTTCTTAAAATAAAAAATTTTAAGCCATGTAATTTTTTAAATAAAGTCCTTTGACTTAAAACTTGACTTTTGCTTTAAGAACAAACTCGTATTCATCAAATAACGAGCTTGGCATCATTCAGTAAAAACAAAGCTTTTATGTAGAACTTTTCTGAAAAAAGTTTAATTTATTTTTTATTTGAATGAAAAAAAAAGCGAATAACTTTTAATTTTGAAAAAAATATCTAAAAAAATTAAATCGTTGTCTACAAAATTATAAATTAATTAATAATTGGCAAATTTAGGACAGCTTTTTGACTTTGGTGTACAAATTATCGACTACTTTACCCATTTCTTGAATGATGGACAACGAATTTTGGTAGACCAGATCGACCGGCTTAGATTCGAACAAAATAAGAGCGCCTGTGCCTTGGTCCAAAATTCCACTCAATTTTTTGTCCAAAATCATCTGTGACAATTTTCGCTCAACATCTTCTTGCGCAAGTTTAATCAACTTGGCCACATGATCTATTTGAACTTTGGAAAATGGCTCAATAATTTTGCTCAAATTCTGTTCCAGTAAATTATCATACAAAGTGTCCAAATGGGATCTGACAAACAAGTCATGGATTAGCTGGTCTTTGAACTCGACCAGCGTTCGCTGAAACTCGGCCAGTGATCTTTTCTCGCTAGCAGAAGCGATCGCTTTCATCGACTCTATTTCTTTACCAGCATACTTGAGTGCCAATTTGCCACTTATTAAACTGTTTATATCCTCAGGTTGGTTGAGCATGACTTTAGACAAAAGCATATATTTGAGACCAGTGATGGCTCTGGGACTGTCGATGGAATCAAATCCCTCGAATGCTTCATAAAAATAGGAAAAGGCGGTTTTAAAGTCGCGGTCATCAGCGGCGTGAAGTATGCCTGATTGTAGGTCAAGACTGGCTTGAAGTTTTGGTGGGCAGTAGATTCCATTAGCTGTGGTTCTGGCTGAAGTCAAAGCTGCGCGAGCTTTGGATAAATTTCCAAGAGAATGGTAGGTCTTGCTTTCCAGCAATTGAACTTCAACCAGCAATAATTTGTCGTCCAATTTTTTAAGTTCTTTTAACAGCTGAGTTCCCAGAGCAATCGCGTCTGTGTATCTCTGGTTTTCGAAGTAAAGACCAATTAGGCGAACTTCCAAAGCTTGGCGTAAGAATGTTCGATTTTCACTTTTTGCCCATTCGATGTTTTCTGAGCAAAGTCTAATTTCTTCGCCAGTGCCCGCTTCCAAATCCAAAAACATATCGACCAAATTTCGGACCAGTTTGGCCGCTTTGGCCTTGCTGACCATGACCAAAAACGGTCTGGTGAAGACTATTAATTCGGCCAATTCCTTGGCTTTCTTTGTCTCTTTGAACAAATTGCCGAGGTCCAAAATCGCCTGCTCTTTGATAGCGGCACTCTCTTCGTCTTTTGGTTTCACATCTTGACTTACCAATTTGTGCAATATGGTGAATGCTGCTTCGAAGTTCTTGGCCGCTATATGAGCTTGGGCAACTTCTAATTCTTGTTCCATTTTTTTTTGTTGGTGGATGTTTTAAGTGAATGTTGATTTTGGAGAATATGATTCAAATTTTTGAATTTTTGCTTGGTAATTTCAAGCGCTGAGTAGCTTAATTTGAACAAGTTTTAATATTTAAAAATTAACTTTACTTTTAGATAGATAATAATAAAGAGAGAGGCTTTATTTTATGACCAAATAATTTTTTTAATTTTTGTATTGCTAATTATTAAATAGCCTCAAAATTATTTTCAATTTAATTTTTTATTTAATACAATATTTTACAGAAAATAATGAAGTCATGTCATTTAGAGCAGAGCTGTTTAAAAGTTACATATCTCAAGTCAAGTCCGAGTCCGTACTTTATTTTAAATAGGAAGAAATAAAGAATTTTTAATTTGGGACTTTTAAACCCCTCTGATTTAGAGTACCTCCACTATTTAAAAAATTTCATTTGAATCAAAAATGAGCAACACAACCCCTGACTAGTGGACGTCGAGGCAGGAGTTGTACAAAATTGGCAAAATAATCCCTGAAGATCTTCTTCAACATATTGTCAAACTGGTGCACCAAAAATTAAATACGCCTAAATATTTAATATTAAAAGACAATGAAGGATACTTCCAAACAATACCAAGCAACGGAGGGTGGCTCAAATCGTCTCTGCTAATAAATACCAAGACACTCAACTTCAACTCAACTGAGACCATCAGTGGAACCGTGTCCAAAAAACAGCACAACGTATCTCATAGACCGCTTTAGCGCTCTCGATCCAAAACCAAACTGATCATTAATGCAAATCGCAGCTTTGGCCGCAGCCACTTCATCTACACTGCACCACTACTCACTTAAACTAGTACCAGAGAAAAAGAAAAAATGAGATCTTACCACCGAATGCTAAACATATCTCCCTCGAAAATAATGTTGGGTAAAAGAGTCATTTTTTTTTTGATGCATTATTTAAAAGGAAATTCATTGATTTGACCAAATATTAATTATAAATAAATGAAAATTATTTTTTTGATAATTCTTTAAAAACAAAAAATGAACATTTAAGTATTTTGAAAATTACACCGCGAAATGCCACCGTCACTCCGTTTGCAAGCCCTATTCAATTGAAAAACTTATTGACAAATTTTGCGTCAAGGTCCTAAAGAGAGTATATTATATAATATCAACTTTAAAAAATAAAAAAAAATAATCCTTTTTTTTCTTATTTGACTTTATTTTTAATTTTATTTTTTTTTTTATTCTGAATGAGCATTAGCTCGGTACAGATTCACTAATAAATAAATAAAGAGAAAGGAGATTAGTTGTTATTTCTAAATTTATTTTAAATAAATCGTTTAACTAAATACTAAGCTTATTATTCATTACTATTATTTTTATTAGTATTTGGTTATCTGTAATGAATAGAAGCTCCTTCAGATAAAAAAAAAAAGTTAAGTAAATCGTTATTTTTACTATCGTCTATTATAGGCTATAATAAAATAAAAATGATTAAAATTTAAAGGAAAATAAAAAATAAATAAATGAAAATAAAGAGTGTCAGATTAGTAGTAGTATAAATACTGTGGGTTCAGGAAAAAAAGAAGAAAGTTTAAGGTAGCATTTGCACAAAAGAGTCGGGTACTCGAAAAATCTAGGCTCGAAACCTTCTCTGTATAATTGTTTCATTTTGATTAATTTTTTGTGGACAATTAAGAAATGAATCTGTTTCAATCTGTTTTATATTTGACACTATCTATTGATTTTGTTAATGTTACTTAAAAATAACCCTATTTTAAGTATATTTGTTTTCTAACTATTAATTTTGTTTTTTATTTATATTATACGCGATAAGAGAACTTGGCCCTTTTTTCTTCCAGATTTTGACCAAAACTGAATTAAAATAGATTATAACGTAATATTATTTAAAATTGATTTGAACCTTTATTTTAGAACGTATTTAGAACATTTGTTGTTTGTCTCCAAATTTTTAATTCAGGTTCATTTTTAATCATCTTTGAACTTTTTTATTAGAGTGAATAGGTTTACCAATTTTCAAGGAGTAAATATTTCCTTTAATTTACCACTATGCAGTTTAATAAAAATAAAAATAAAATACTTTTAAATTCTATCGAAATCAGACTTGTTTTTAAGTCAAAAGTCTTAAGTCAAGTCAAGTCAATGACTTAAAATTTTTTCAAGTTATGACTTGACTTAAATATTTTTTTTTCGAAGTCAAGTCAGTGATCTAAATTTTTTTTTTAATGAAATAAATTTCTAAATAAACCATAATCTTAAAATTTTCTTAATTTCTCTTTATTATATTGAAATGTTATTTGCACAAAATAAACAAAGTCTAAATTTCTCTTTTTGATTTCAAAAGGAGAAATCGAGACAATAAAAAAAGAATACCAAAAAGGCAAAAATTTTATTTTTAAAATACTTTAATATTTTTTCTATTTAAAAAACTTAAATAAAAATAAAAATTTTAAAATTTTAAAACTTTATATTTTCAGATTATTTAAAAAGACCTCGCGTTGAAAAATCTAATGATTTTATCCAATACAATGGTGGTTTCATTCAAACTTCAAAATCTTAAGACTGATTGCAAAAGATTATTTAAGTATAAGCCCTACAAGTGTTGCTTCTGACAAACTTTTTCAGAGGCTGGTTTAACCATAACAAAAGACCGCACATCATTGAATTCAAATAGCCTATTTGAATCTAGTGATGTAAAAGGTTAATCTGCTTGAATTCGTGGAAAAAAAGTAGATTTTGTAAATAAAATATTTAATGAGAATTTTTTTTCAATGAAATGTTTTACAATTAGATCATTTTTTTGTTAATTTTTATTTTCAAAATCGACTTGAACCCACTTTTAAAGCGGCTGCAAATATATAACCGGTTTTAAAACCGGCTTCAATTTGAAACCGACTTGAAATCTGGAACCGGTTTCAAAGCCGGTTTATAATTTCAAGTCGGTCTACCAGCCTTAGGTTCAGCCTTCAGACAATAAATAAATTTAATTGAATAACGCACATTTATAAAAAGGTGATACTTTTCTTAAAGAATTTAATTTTTTAACATTTTATGATTTTTGTGATTGTTAATTTTGAAAAAAAATTTAGTTCAAGTAATAACTTTGACTTAAATTTTTGTGACTTCGACTTAAATTTATTTAAAAAAATATTTTGTGTGCCGAAATTATTTAATATTCAATAAATTTTTTCATGAATTTTTACCAAAAAAATAGAAAAATTAAAAAAAAAAATTTATCTATCATTTAGGTCCAATGTTCCCTTTTGAATAGAAAAAAAACTATTCATTTTATTCAGATAAATTTATTCTTAATAATTAAAATATGCCACTTAGTTATTTTTAGTCAAGATCTATAGTCTCAAATACAAGATGAATGTTTAATAAAATCTGTTTTTAACAAAAATATGTTACACATGCTTACGAATCTGTATAATAAATCTATTCAAAAATATCTTTTTAAAAATTTTTTGGATGAAAAAATGAAGTCAGTGTTAAATGTTTTCTATATTGCTCTTAGCTGGACAGTAACAAACTCTCTGAATAAATTCTTAAAAACTAAATGGAACTTTTTAAGCTATTTAATGGCACATTTAGTCAAACGCCTTCTAAAGCTTGTTTAAATGATTTTCGAAAATATGCACTGCATGCTCATAATGTATTTAGAAATTATCATCGAACACCACCACTTAATTCCACCACTAGTTTGACAACAATGGCTCAGAACTATGCAGACTTCTTAGCTGAAACTAATTTATTTAAACATAGCTATTCAGGTTATGGAGAAAATTTAGCTAGGGCAGGGTTCTCATACAGCCAAAATATTGACTGCAGATGTAATATTGATAATTCAATTTAAAAAAATTAAAGATTTTTTATTAAAAGATTGGGCTCTTTATTTGACATCAAAATGGTATCGAGAGATATCGCTTTATAATTTTAACTATCCACGTTATTATCACGGTACTGGTCATTTTACACAAATTGTTTGGAAATCAACTACCCAAGTCGGATTTGGTCTAGCCATTGTGAATAGAATTATCAACAATCGAAATGCAACAGTAATTTATTATGTAGCTAATTATCATAGACCAGGAAATGTCAGAAGTCAATTTGCTAAAAATGTTTTAAGAATTTATTGATTAAAATTTAATAAAATTTATTATTTAAAAAAGAAACTTACTTTAAATAAATTCTTTTCATGAAGTCTTATATACAAAATTTAATTAATTGGAGAATTAAAAATTTAAACAAAAAACTTTTGAAATTATTAATGAAATATTTTCTAAAGCTTTTGAAAAAGAGTATTATGATAACATGAGTTAATATTAAATAATTTAAAGTAATTTTTGTTTTTATTTAAATAAACTTTAACAAGAATGCTTAACAGAATCATGTTGATAGTCTATAAATAGTTTCAAAATTACTAATTAGAAGAAAATTTATTTAAATATTAATTAAATAATTAATTAAATAGCAAATTATTGAAAATATTAAAAATCATTAAAAATTCTTTTTATTATTGGATTTGATATTTTTTTAGATAAAATAAATTTTTTAAAATTGGTTTTGAACAGATTAATTAAGCTGTAAGAAAGCGCGTCCAAATAAAAATAATAATAATAATTTCACAATAAGCTTGCCGCAAAAAATTAGTGAAAACTCAAAAAAAAATTTTTTTTCATATGTAGTTGCTGTGACAGCAAGAATTATTTTTAATTTCATTAATAAAAATAACAATATTTTTCGAAAATAAATGGCTTTTAGAGGAGCGCCTGAGAACCGCATACCAGTGGATCGTAATGCTGCAGCAGGAATTGATGCCTATTTGGAATACTCAAGGTCAGTACTGCAAACTTTTTTTTTTGTCAAATATTTAAAAACATCAACACAGAATCGTTGGTAATGACGACAATGGCATTCCTTTTACTCCCGAAGAATATGAAAAGTATAAACGAGAAGTCTTGCCTATGCGCTTGAAAAACAGGGTGTATGTTTCATGGGTTAATCCAACAGGTATGGATTGTGTTCTCATCGGACCCGAAACTCAATGTTTTTGTAAGCATCGCTACAAACAGCATCAAACTGACCTAAAAGAGCTTCCCAAGAACCGTCCCATATTACTGCCTTGTAAAGAATACGGATGTCCATGCGCTACATTTACCTATGTTCCCAAAAATGGTTCCCAATCAATCCGCTGTGGATGCAAACACACAACCGACGACCATAAAGTCACCAGACCTTTTAACTGCACTAAACCTGGATGTAAATGCACTGTTTTTAAGAGCTCATATACATGCAGTATGATTTAAATTAAAAAAATAGAATGTTTAAAATTTAATTTGAAACAGATTGTGGTGAGCCATGCCATGCACATTATACACTTGTTGAAAATAAAGAGGAACGAGAAGCGCGTGGTCACCCGGTTGGTCAAGATGTGCCATATCAAGCAATGGGAGGCATTACTGGTTTCAGTTCACTGGCCGATGGTTATTTGAGATTGGATCCGTCTGGACGAGGAAGACCGGATGAGAGTTTTTTCAATCAACCAATTAGTAGCCAAGATCATCCATTTTTGCGGCAATATGCTCATGCGGATGTGGTCAAAAACTCAAAAGGAGAGCTAGTGCCATCAAAAGAAGCCATTTCGGCTCAGCGTAGACCTGGTGAGTCTGAACTTGATTTTTATGAGAGAAGATACCAAGAGAGAGTAATGACTTTGTTTGAATATTTTAAACTTTATGCATTTTATTCTTAGGCTAAAGCAGAAAGAACTTCTAAACCGAAGCCGATCCAGTCCAGTCCTTATGATCAAAATGCTAAGCTAGCTACTGGTACACGCACATACAAGAAATGAATTTTTTCGGAAAATTTTAAAATTGATCTGATATCTAACAAATTAAGATTTTATATTCAATTAAGCAAATAAATAACTAGACAAATTTCCAATATTTTAATCACAAAATTTTAATTTTTGAAAAAATTTAAAAAAAATGTCATGATAGTCCTTTCATTTAAGTATTATAAAATATAAAATATTTTCGAAAATTAATGCTTTAAATTCTAAATTTCATCTAAAACATTTGTAGTTATTGATTCCTTAAATACAAAGTTATTTTTCAATTTTAATATCTGAAAATTAAAATATCTTTTTATTGCAAGATATTTGCATTGGTATTTTCCATTGAGTAGATCAAGAATCAATATATTTTTAGTTAAAAAACTATTTTTTAGATATTTAATATTTGATTTTTAAGAAAAATTCAATATTATTTCAACTTAATTTTATCTAAAATTTATACCTAAAAGTCTGATTGTGAGAAAGTTAAAAATGGTGTTTGAATGGTTTTTAATTTGGGTAAAAATCAAGACGCAAAATGACCGGTCAAAAAAAACTTTTATGACTAAATAATTAAGTCAAAGTTATGGCCTAAAAATAAAATTCAATTTTGAAAGGCAGTTTTAATTAAAAATTACATTATTGTTTAAAAATAATTTAACAGAATTTATTTTAAACAAAAAAACCTAAATAAGATTACATCAAAATAAGATTTTCAATTTTTTCAATTTTCAAAGTTTTATTTTTTTATTTAAAAATATAATAAAATTGTTTAACACAAAATATTAATTTGTGATTAAGTGACATCCTTATTGGTATCAGTGGAATAGTTAACAATTTTACTTTAAGCGCTTAAGTTAAAGTGCATAAAATCTTATAAATCCATTGAGGATTTATTATTATCATTATTGCTTCAGGTTGCTTCTTCTCTCTCAAGTGTATCTTTATCTTTCTTCAAGTAGGGATCCTACACCGGGACTGCATATTCATGAAGTGGTCAAACAAGATTTATGTAAATTTTTTAACAATGCTGGTGTCATGTTCAATGAATCCATTTAAAATTTTCCCAGAACTCTTTTGTCCTAGCCGACAAAGAACTAATTTGGTTACATAACTTCATGTCGATTTTTATTATGACTCCCAGATCTCTCTATTCTAAGGTCTCTGTCAACTTGTGAACATTGTTCTCTTTTGAAATTCTTTTTTGGATTTTTTTCTACCAATATGCATTACTTCATATTTCTCGATATTGAGATCCATCATTCAGTGCACCACTCGACAAGACTATTAAAATCGTTTTATAATTGCTCTATCATTAAACTTTTATTTACTTGGTTAAATATACAGTATACCTTACATTTGTCCGCATACAAAAAATATCTTCCTCTGATTCTTTCTGGGAGATCATTAATAAAAATAGCAAAGAACAGTGGACCAAGCACTTGTTACATCCAGCTAAACAAATTTTAAGTGACCAAGCACCACTCGTTGTTTTCTATCAAGCAAAAAGGATTTAATCCAACTGAGTAAATTTCCTGTAATAGTATAGTTTTCCAACTTTTAAATTAGCTTATTAACCTGGTCAAACTCTTTTTAAATTATTAACTGAATTTATTTGTTAAACTTAATAATTTAATTAATTAATTTTTTTAATAAAAAAAACTAAATGATTTTATTGTAACTTATTTTAGATCATTTTTAAGTGAATTAAAATTAATCAAAAGAATTAAAAGCATTAATTAGTATCACTTACTTGAACAAAAAGTATTATAATAAATTTTAAATTCGAAAGTTGCCAATAAACGCCGTATAGATAATCTAATGCTTTAAATAAATATTTAAAAAAAAATAATTTTTTTTTTAAAAAAACAAAAAAAACAATCATTTAATTGTTTTTCTCTGGAGTGGGATCTTATTTAATTTGAAAGTATGTGAAAAAAAAATTGTTTAAAATTTTAAATTGCTTGAAATTTAAGTAAACAAAAATGTTCCAAAATATGCAATCTAATAATTAGTGAAACGTTTTAAATACCTAAACATTTTTAATCGATAGTGAAACAATAGATCTATCAATTTATTCATTTAAATCAAAAATACATCTTTTTAAATGGCTTCAAAACATCGAAAGAATGTTTGCTACATTGTTAAATTGAATAGGCAAATGAAGCATAAAAAGATCAATACATAATAACTTAAATGAAAGAGAAACATATAAATTTGCTTTTTTTTCCATGCATCGACCAATTTAGGTAAAAACATTTTAAAAAGCAAATTTTCAAAATGGCTGATATTGAAATCCGAATTCGAAGACCAAGGCGCTCAAGACATATTTACTGTTCTCCAATCTACTACACTCCAGTTAGATATGTGCGCGTACCAGAAGTGATCAGAGAAGTCGAAACTATTCAACCAGTTCAAACAGTTGTTGAATACGTTCCGAAAGTAACTGTCCGAAGATGGAACGAGATCGTGCCAAGAGAAGAAGTAAGACGATGGAACGAAATTGTACCAAGAGAAGAAGTAGTGAGAAGTGTCGAAGTAAGACGCAGAGAAGAACTTTTGCCAACAGTAACCACTGTCAGAACATACGAGGCTACTTCTTCATTCGAAACCCAATAAATATCCTCATTTTAAATAGTTCACATTTTTTAGTTTAATAAAAGCATACAAATTTTTTTTTCTTTTTAATAAAATTGTTAATTCTTTTTAATTCAACAAAAACTATTGATTTAATAAAAAAAAAATTTTCTTCAAAATTAAATTTAAAAACATTCAATATCGATTTTTTTCTTTGAAAATAAAAATTAATTAAAAAATCTGAACAATAACCTTACAGATCTTACTCTTTTTTATGAAATGGTCTATGTCCATGAAAATGAAGTAAGCTTTAATTGTTATAGCAGAGTAATAAAAGAATTCTATCTAATTTTCAATTAAGTTTTTCAAAATATCCATTGTCAAAAGGTCAAAAATAAATTGCTAATTTTTTTAAAATGACGGAAAAATATTTTCTAAAAATTTATTAATATAAAATGTGATTTAAAAAAATTAATTTTATTTTTTAGTTTATAAAGTAATGCTTAGATTGCATTAGATAACATTTGGCTTAAACGATTAGCTCTATTAACTAGCTCCTGAGCTCTTTGAATATTTTTATCCTCTTCGCTAAGACGGCTTTGTTTGACCGGCTCGGATAAAGTCGGTGTGGAATCAGTACTATTGATGGTCAAGTCGTTTAAATTGTCATTTGTCAACACCCGATCAAATTCATAGGGCAGACCTTGAATCAACGAGCTCTTTTTCGGATACATCATATCATCTTGCCGTGGGCTCATATTCACAAAAGAATGAGAAGGCGTCTCATAAGTAGTTGTTTCATTTGTAAAATTATTTTCCATACTTCTACTAACCATCTTTTTTTTTAAATAAAAAAATATACTCTAATATTTAAAAAATTAGTTTAATTACTTGTTTAACATTTATTAAATCAGATTCTAAAATAGTGATTCTATTAGATAAATTTTCATAATTTTTTCCATTTTCTATTCCAGAAAAGACCTGTCTTTGATCTTGATTCTTAATTTCTTCAATTTTTTCTTCGATATTATCAATTCTCTGTACAATGTTACCAAAAGTAAAAGTCAAATTGTTTATCTTTTCCATTAAAGTGTTCAATAGATTCTCATAATTGTTTTGACCACGTGATTCGTCCACATTCAATTGTTGCTCTTTAAGAACTGTTTCTTTTAGCTTGGATACATTTTTGCTTCTGACCGAAGGCTTACGAGGTATGCTTGGTTGTCTTGAATTACAACTTAATTCTTTAGACTCTAAATTTTCATTATTTTCAATTATTTTGTGCTTGGAAAGAGTCGGTGTCAGCTTAAACCTTTCGAGTATTAATTCGATTATGTCACTTGCCATTAAGGCTTTAATTTGAGCAAAACTTGTCTGAAAAAACTGGTCTTTGGTCAATTTGGGCACATAGCCGAACATGTCACGGACAAGTTTGTATATTCCATCGATGAACAATTTGTCATTTTTGCTGCTCAATTCCATGCCATGTTTGTTGAGGATTTCGGCTGCTAATGCCGGGTTGTAGTCGAGAAAAACATGATGATACAGACGAAGGTACTCTTTGGGCGAGCCAAGATTTATCTCCTTGAGATCGAGACAAGGTGACAAACGAATACTTCTGCATGTCATTTGTAGTTTTTTGATGGCATTTTTTTTATCACCCATTTTTAATTTTTGAATTGATTTCTAAAATATTTTTAAATTAAAGAATTGTAAATTTTTATTTTAAATTAATGTCCCTAATGTTTCGAATAGCAACATCCCTTCAAATTTATCCAAACAAAGTTAATTTAACTTTTGAACAGTTATTGTCCAAGTCCCATTTTTTTGAGCTTTTAAATTTCTGAGTTCAGAAGGACAAAAAAGATCCTTAGATTACAGATGCGCTATGATCTAAAAAAATTGTAATTTAATGGTTTTAGAATTTTAATGAAAATAAGGTTTAAATGAATGAAAATATAACTTTTTTGGAATAGAATATTGAAAAAAATAAAAATTTTGATAAAACATTTTATTCTGAGGAATAATATAATATTCAAAAAATAAACTGAATTCGCTCATTTTACACATTTTTTTACTTACTTATGCTTATTCATAAGCTTATCAAAAAATATGCACCAGGAAGTATGTAAAAATTTTCGTCATTTCACGTCAAGAAACATACGAATATTTTAAAATATGATATGACAGGTTACTTTTACTGTAATAAAATGTACATTAAAGATGATTTTTTTATTTAATTAAATTATATTGAAAATCAATTAGATCCTGTCTCTTAAAGTTAGTAATTTTTTTTTATAGAGAAATATTTTTGTAAAAATACTTTAAAGTCAAATCAATGAAATTAGAATGAAAATTATGCTTCATTTAATTGAGTCAATTTAAATTTTATTGTATAAATGATTATTAAGATTAGTTATAGAAATTTTGAACTTTTGTTTTATAAAATAGAGCAAGTAACGGAGGGGGCGTTATTAAAATAAGATCCATAGCTCCCCGGCTTTTTATAGATGGCACACTTTCAGAAAATCTTATTCAATATTTCATTTGTTTAACCTGCCTAGTTTCAACTCTTAAACATTACTAGAAACGTTTTGTATATTTGAAAAAATAAATTTATTGAATGGTAAAAATTTATAGAGTGTGAACTATTACTGACCATCTATGGTAAATTTAAAAAAAAATACAAAAAGTAAAAAATATAGAAATAAAATTATTTTAATTCCGAGTAACATCTTTAAATATTTTAAACTTCAGGAAAAGAGAATAAAATAGTTACAGTAAATAAACTTGAGATAAAATTATTAATTAAAATCTAAAGCTTATTCAGAATGAAAATGTAAAATTAATAAAATTTAAAAAAAAATAAAAAAAGTAAAAAATATAGAAATAAATTTATTTGAATTCCAATTCGAATAAAACAATTAAAATTTTAAAATTTATTAATATAAAAAAACAATTTTGTAGAAAACGACGCGTTTCGACCGATAGGCCTTCTTCAGGATCTAGATGACCGAGAATTACAATTTTTAACAATTTATTTATTATGAAAAAATGAAAAAAGAAAAAAAAAAATTTTTTGAATTTTAGAAAAAAAGAAAAAATAATTATACTTCATTTTTAAGAATAAAAATTATAAAATTTTTTCATTATTTGAAATATAATTATAAGCTTTCTAGAGAACTTGGGAATTTGATGTTGATTACTTGCTAAAATTTTTTAATATTAGAATATTTTTTCAACTAAGTATAACTTCATCTTCTAGTTAACTTTTTTTAAAAAAGATGTGCTTTTAAGGTTGTTCCAAAGCAAGACCTTCAATTATATTATTTATTATAATATTGGTTTTTTATTTTCTTAATAAGGTTTTTTTGATTCTTTTTTTTTTCAACTTTTTTTTTAACAATATCAAAAAAGATAATAAAATCAAAATATGAATAATTTTTAAGGTTACAAGAGAATGGAGTAATCAAACTTTAATTTAATGCTTGATAAACTATGAACAATTATTGATAGGCGAATTTTGAAGGGTAAAGTGGGTAAGCATTTGAGTATTTTTTTTTCTATCAAATTATTTTTTTTCCAGAAAAATATAATTTTGTGACTGCTACCTTTAGCTTGTAAAAAATAGGAAACAAAATAAAATGAATTAAAGTAAACCCTTTTTTTTATTGCTGGATATGATGAATCACTGTAATTTTATTCTGAGAAACTGGTTCAAAAGCTGCTGGTTTTGTATTCTATTTTACTTGTATTTTGATTTAAAAGAATCTAGATAATTAAGCTTGACAGTTTTTTCTCCTAAAATATTCCACTAATGAGAAATTTTGAAATCTTCGATTTTTAAAATAGGTCTTTCCAAATGTTTCATAATTAAAAACAATTAAATTTTAAAAAATTTGATTTAATATAGTTTTCTTAAGTATTTTTTATTATAATAAACTATAATTAGAAAATTGGTCAAAATTTTTATTGATAACAATACCAAAAGTAAAAAAGCAATCTCACAGTGATTTTTCTTTTTAATGAGTGAAAAAGCTCCAAATAAAATTAAGTTAATTTTGACAATTTGAAAAATTAAAAAAATTTTCTTAGTACATGAAAAAATTTAAATAAAACAAAAAATTAAACTAAAAAATTTACATTTTATCCATTAGAGAAAGAAATGAACTACGAGGTTTACCGTAATACTACTTTGGGCAATACTTTACAGGAATGCTTGGACGAAATGATCCAAGTAAACAACTTTGAATTAATTAAATAAGTTAAAATTGTTTCAAGACTAATCAAATAACGGAGCGCCTGGCGAACAGGGTGTTGAAAGAATTCGACAAATCGGTCAATAATGCTCTAGCTACTAGAGTAAAAACAAGATATACATTCAAAGGTACTTTGGGCACGTACCGCTTCTGTGACAATGTATGGACCCTTTTGTTCAGACAAATCGAATTTAAAGAGAGCCAGCAAGACAAAATTGTTGCTAAAAACGTAAAATTCGTGGCTTGTGATGGCAAAAGTAAGATAATTTAACCAAAAGTAGAAAAAATTTGATAATTTATTTAAAATTAAAGAGGACTCGGCCGCAAACTTGGACTAAAATCAATAATACACAAATCTCATTCATCTGAATCAAACAATTTAATAATTAATTATTTTTTGTATTCTCACTTCTTAAAAAATTTAAATAAATAAACTATGTGTTCTTAGATATTTACTTTTTTACCGCATTGAAAACTGCTTTTGGCCAAGTAGTCAATAGACCAGGATTTAAATATTCCAACAGTCGATCAGGTTTTAGATATGCTTTTAAAAAAGTACCAATTTTTTCTGCATCATGCCCGTAATACCAATAATGGATGCCTAAATTCCAGCATAAAATGTAGGTTTTTTTCCCAGGTCTTTATTCTATTTAATTAAAAATTTAAGTTTTGAGCACTGTTGCGTCAAAAAGTGACTCTAGACCGACTGCGCAGGTTAAGCTACACGCATCAGTTTGCATCGAGCGAATGCCTGTGATAACCTGTGACATGAACGACCTGGAAAATAGATATTCTAACTTGATTAATGAGATAAATGTGCGACGAAGTTTATTGTCTAATCATGAGCTCCGTCATTTGAAGGATCTGGAACGGACTCAGAAAAAAAAGGACAAAGAAGATGACCAAGATCTAGTCATAGAGACTGCTGTGGATTACGAGGACAAGCAATTAAAGCAGCTTGAGTCCTTTCAATTTGCCAAAAGGAAGACCAGCCGTGGGTTTGATAAAGAAATAGCCGAAAAGGATAACAAAAAACTTCTTCTGCAGAATATTGATAATATTCTAGATAAAAAATTGATACTTTTAGTAAGTGAGCCGAATAGTTCTGTATGGCAATTGCCAAAAGTTGAGCTGAATTTAGAAGATGCTTCGCTAAGACAAGTAATTTTAAAAAGGATTGAAAAAAAAAATTTTTCTTTAATTTTTTTTAAGACAGCTGAGAGAGCAGTGCGAGATTTGAATGATAAACTTGAAGTTGATTTTATGGGAAATGCTCCTGTGGGGCTATATAAATTAAAAAAGGATAGTTTGGTCGAGAAGCAGTATTTTTTCAAAGCTCATTATAAATCAGGCGCACAGCATTTGGCTTCGTCCAGATTTGATTTTGTTTGGATACGGAAAGATGAACTCAAGGATTTTATTAAAAATAAAGACTATTTGACTTGTTTAAATAATTTTATTTTAGATTTTTAGATACAATAAACTAATTTTGAAGAAAAAAATTATATTCAAACCAATTTTGAGTGTATTTTATTTTATTATTTTTCAGAATATTTTAACTCGAATAAATAAATTGAATTTTAAACAATGAAAGTTGATTATAGAAATTTTTTTCTTCAATATTAAAAATAATACAATACAATTAAAATATCTAAAATTAAATTCAGTAATATTTTTTTTAAGCTTTTGCTAGCGAAAAAATGAGCCAAATTGATTTTAGTTAAACTTATGTTGAAGATTTTTTTAAAACTTTTTACATTATAGGTAGTTGTATTAAAGTATGCATGTGTTGGACCTTTGAGCTTATTTTGAGCGTATATTATGTCACCATACATTAGAGTTTTACCAAAACACAGTTAATTCCACCCGACTTTAATAACTAATGGTGTTGTTAAGTTTAAAATATTTTTCCTCTTGATCAAAACTCTTGAAGTTAACTGGAAATTAAAAGTAAAACTGCTATCAGGTTTTATTTTAAATTGATAATAAGAGGTTTATTAAAAAAATTATCAAAATTTAGTGTTTAGTAATCTATGAAATTATTTTAATCTTTTCTTGCATTTTTAATTGATTATTTTTATTATTAATAATTTTAAATTGATGACCCTCGGGTAATCTGTTTGAAGGTTTAGCGCCCCTCTTTCAGTCTAAAGAATTTACAGATTTATATAAAACTTTGTAAAAAAAAAAAAATAAAGCTTAAATTCTAAAATCTACGTTAATGATTCAAATGAGTAGAGATAGTGAAATCGATAATGGCCTGAGGTAAGTTTTATAATTAAAAGAATTTAACCTAATATTTATTCTTTCTAATTTGACGTTTCCTTAAAAGAAGGGAGTAAAAATTTTTTCTTTTTTATGAATTTTATGTCTGAAGACTTTGCAAAATAAAAAATTTAATATTTTTCTAAAAAAATATGAAAAAAAAAATTACATAAATATGGTTTCTTTGAAAATTTGCTTCTGCAGTAAAATTTACGAACAAAAATATCCAATAAAGCTTTTTTAGTGATAATTTCGATCATGATCATGAAAATTTGATCATAGACTTCAATTTGCCCTTGGTATATTCTTTTAATTTACAGTCACTTTTAAATTAGTGTAATGGCTCATTCAAATTCTTATCTTAAAGTTTTAGATGATATTATGTAAAAAGTAGCAACACATAATATATTATTTAAAAAAATAAATTAAACTCAATTTTTTAATGAAAAAGATAGAAAGAAAAAATTTAAAAAAAATCTTTTTTTGGATGACGATGCTTTAAATAAACCAGTAATAGCTACACGTGAAAAACAATGTCAAACTCTAAAATTCTGTTTCATAACATTTTGATAAATTAATTAAGCTGATATCTTATCAACTTAAAATAAAACCTCTATCCGAAATTTTTTAACAACATAAAAATCCAAATAAAAAAATGATAAAACCTAAACCAGACTCGGTAATTATTAAGTCAATTAATTCACCTAAATAAAATAATTTAATTTAATTAAAAAAGCTTCCAAGGCCAATTTCAAATGGCTCTATTTCTGTCAATATGGAATCGGGCAATAATTTAACTCTAACTTGGGAAGACTTGAATGTTAATGTGCCTGAAGCTAAAGAGAGTTTTTTTTCGAAAAAAAAAACGCCAAAATGTGAAAAATTGCAAATTGTTCAAAATGTGTTTGGTATTGCCAGACCTGGTCAAATTTTGGCTATCATGGGTGCATCCGGAGCAGGTTAAATCTCTAAATTTTATTAAAAGAAAAGATTTTTTAAACCATATTGACCAGTTTATCTTGAGTTGATTAGAATAAAAAATCAAATTTTTCATTAAAAAATATTTGAAAATTTTAAATTTTAAATATTTTTAAAAAAATATACTTTTCAGCATTTAAAAATTCTCACAAATCTTTTTTTTTTGCTGAAAATGTATTTAACAAAAATAATCTAAAATTTAAAACTACATCAATCCTTTTAGGATCTCAATTTTAAGAGAAAAAAAATAAAAATTAAAAAAAAAATTCAAAATGGTCAAAAAAATCTTGTAAATTAGAAAATTATCTAACTTTTTATCTAAAGGAAAAACAACTTTGTTAAATGTTTTAACATTGAGAAATAATGGAGACTTAGTTGTACAAGGCAGCGTCAAAATAAATGGTAAAATAATAGATGACCGAAAGCAGTTATCAGCCGTTTCGGGCTATGTTCAACAAAATGACATATTTATTGGAACATTAAAAGTGGCCGAGCATTTAAAATTCCAAGCAATGCTCAGAATGGACCGTCACACTTCATATGAAGAAAAAATAAAAAGAGTAGAGCTGGTAATGAATGATCTAAACCTAAAAAAATGTGAGAATACACTTATCGGGGTGGCTCAGCTAGGAATTAAAGGTATATCGGGTGGCGAGATGCGTCGTCTTGCATTTGCTTCAGAGATTATAACAGACCCGGGTATTCTGTTCTGTGACGAGCCGACCAGTGGTCTTGACTCGTTTATGGCCATGTCCATTGTAGAGTCGATGAAAAATTTAGCTAAACAAGGAAAGACTATTGTATGCACTATTCATCAGCCTTCTAGTGAAATATTTGAGATTTTCGACCGGCTGTACTTGATGGCCGAGGGTCGCAGTGCTTTTTTGGGTGATTTGACCGAAGCTAAAGATTTTTTTGCTAGTCAAGGGTTTACGCTGCCCATCAATTACAATCCAGCTGATTATTATATCAAAACATTGGCTATTTTGCCATCTAACAAAGAAGAGAGCAAAGAAAGGGTCAAAAAAATATGTGATGGATATGATTCAAGTAGATATTGTAAAGAAGTTATGGACAATATTAAAAAAGTAAGTAGTGAGCAAAACTTAAAATCGGCCAGTTTTCAATCACAGTTAAACTCGGCCTATAAAGCTGGCTGGTTTACTCAATTGAAATGGCTCATATGGAGAAGTTTTTTGAGCATGTCCCGTAACCCAATGGAAACAAAAATTCTCGCAATTCAAACTTTCTTCATAGCTCTGATATTCGGTCTTATTTACTTGCAAATCGAGGAAAATCAAGAAGGTGTTCAAAATATTAATGGAGTTTTATTTTTGTTAATTACTAATGCTAGCTTTTCTAATATGTTCGGCGTGCTAAATAGTTTTCCGGCCGAGTTGCCAATTTTCTACAGGGATCACCAAAATTCAATGTACCGCACAGTCAACTACTATTTATCTAAACTAATCACTGAAGTAAATTAATTTTTTTTATTTTTGGCTCAGATTAATTTAAAAACCTGAAAACTTATTGACGCCAAACTTAGTAATGAGTGATGATCTAAGATTTTTGTGTAATTTAACATAAAATTACGAAATCTGACTTTTCTATATTATAACTTTTTTTTATTTTTTTGTTTTATTGATGCAAAAAAGCATAAAAGTAAAATAAAATACAAAAAAAAAAAAAAAAACATCATCATATAAATTAATTTCTTTATTTTGGGATTTTACCATTTAAATATTTTAGAGTTAAAAATAGCAATTTTAATTAAAAAATTTAATTTTGAGAAAAATCGCTACTTTTTCTGAATAAAAATTCATTAAAGTTAATAATTTTACATAATAACTTAAAAACTTGTATATATCACCACTGTAAAATTCTTAAGCAAAACTTAAGTATTATCATGATTTGTCATTTTTGAAATTTTTTCATGGGAGTGTTCATCTGAGGGTCGCTATCCAGAAAAATTTTTTTGAACATAAATGAAAGTTCTTGAGCTTTGAGGTGATACAGATCAAAAATATAATTTTTTATATCATGGGTTAAATATTTAGACTAAGCACCTTATCAATAGAAGAGGCGATGGAATGAGGCTAAAATTTCTACAGTTTATCCCCTATGAAAAAATTGATATTTGGGGGTATTGTGAATTTTCATACAAACTTTCTAAAATAAAATTATTTTTTCACTAATTTGAATTGAAAAAATTGAGCTTTTTAAACTTTGATGATGAAACATCATGAAACAGAATATGTTTCACAAAATTCAACAAATAAAAATTAATCTCAATATAAATAAAATATAAAAATTTTGAGATTTATTTATTTTTTGTCTCTATGACCTATTCTAGTTAGAATTTTTATATCAATTTGTAAATTTATTTTATTTGAATTTTAAAATTGTGTCATCGCTACTTAATTAATTTTGAAGGTGGTTAAAATTGGAAAAATTACATTTTTCAATTTTAAATTTACATAAAATTTGATTAAAATAATCAATTTATAGGCAAATATTTCTTAAAAATTTTTCTATAAACTGGAAAATTAAATTAAAAATTTTTTGTATTAAGAGTTATCCTTAACTTTCTTGCAGTAGCTAATTATTATTTTTATTATTAATATTATTATTATTTTAACAGAGCTGGGTAGATAAGATGTAAAATTATATTTTTTGATAAATGGTGAATATGAAAATAAGTTCCTACTTTTTTCTTCTTACTCAACTTTATATCCATTATTTTAAAGAAATCTAAATAATTTTTTATGTGTACTTCCTGCAAATAAAGGTTATGTACAGATCAGGATTGTGAAAATTACCAAAAGTTTTATAAAAGCTCAAATTTTTTGGTGCATCATCACCTTAAAACTCTCAAAAACATCTTCATAATTTTTAAAAGACAGATTACACCCAGAAACCGGATATATTTTTGGAAAGGGCTCAAAAAATATTTTATCAATAATGTAATTTAAAAAATTAAATAAATAAATTGATTTTGCTATTAAAAATCAAAAAACTTTTAGAGCTCTGCGTCACCCTGATTTTTTTGCAATTTTCCTTTTTTTTTCAACAAAACTAAATCGCCATAAAATGAATATAAATTATGAAATGAATCCCAAAGAAACTGAAAATATAATTAGATTTCTTTTATCTTAATTAGTTTTTAAAGTAAATTAATGCTTTTTATTTAAAATTTTGTTTAATGTTTATAATGCCTCTAAAATGGTCTTCAAAAGGAAATCAAATAAAAAAAAATGGTTAAAATACTTTTTGCCTAGCTTTTTTTAATTTTTAGACCCAAAATTATAGATTTTTATCATTTAATTTTTTTACCTAATGAGTGTCTGACTTTGAACGCAACAGTTCATATGATTTGAGTATTTTGAATATCGTAATTTTAAAAAAAATTAAAATTTTGACAAAAAATCACATCCATTGAGGATTAATTTTTAATTTATTTTTAAAAATTTAAATTTGAAAAATTTCAATATTGTATTTGGAAAAGAATTTAATTTAACTTTGTTAATATTAAAATTTTGGCAAAAATACTCAATAATTATAATGAATTTGTTTTTCTTTGATAAAAAGTATTTTTTTCGTTTTACGTAATCTAGCGTAATTATACGTCAGTTTTGGTAATTTTACCGAAATTTAGGCATCATTTAGGCTAGACTACCAATATTCCAAATAACTTAAAAAACACTGTCACAGAATCAACAATTAATTAAGTTATACAATATTTTTTCTCTAGTTTTGCCTTTTTCTGTCCTAAATTACCAGAATTAAATACCAGACCAAATTTTTAATAATAAAATACAATTAAAAATATCTTTAGCTTCCGAAATTCATAATTTTTCCGGCAATATTTGTTTCAATAGTTTATTGGATGGCCGGACTGAACAATGACGGAGTAAAATTCGCTCTTTGTATTTTGACCATAATATTGGTGGCCAATTCAGCTGTATCATTTGGTTCTTTTATTTCGGCTGCAGCTCCATCTGTCAATGCTGCTTTGGCACTATCGGCACCACTGCTGGTCCCATTAATGATTTTTTCCGGCTTTTTTTTAAACAATGAGTATTAACGAATTCAATTTTTTAGTCTATCATTTTAGTTTTTATTTGATTTTAGAACAGTGCCTAGTTATTTTATATGGATAAAGTACCTAAGTTGGTTGAATTATGCCAACGAGATTTTAATAGTAAACCAGTGGGATGGTGTCAAAGATATTAATTGTCCTGCTAATTCAACCAGGTGTTTTAGAACTGGAGACGATGTAATTGACGCTTTAGGAATGAATAAAGTGATTATTTAATTTTTTTTATTGAATATAATTTTAATATTTATTTTAGGATAATTTCTTTTTGGATTTCATTTTACTAGGATGCATCATTTTAGCCTTCAGAGTTTTAGCTTGTTCAATTTTGAGTCTTAAAGCTAGACTTAAAAAATAAATGGTCATTTAAATTTTTTTTTGTTAAAAATTTATTAAAAAAAAACTAAAAAAAAAAAACGAAATAAAATTTTCTTAGAAGAAAATAATTTTTAAAAATAAAAAATATCACTTTTTTTAACTTTAAAAAATGATCGATTTTTGAATGAAGCTGTCTGATAACACAACTTTTGGTTAAAAATATACTGATTTTTTTCATAATTTATCTAGGATATGAGGCATTTCAGTATCAAATATCAAAGATCAAAATTATAGCCTAATTATTTGGAAAAAAATTGTTAATTCAATGATTTTGATAATTTTTAAAAAAATATCTAGAAATTTTTTGTGATGTTTGTTTCTAGGAATTTTTGATAATCAAACAAGCATTAAAATAATTAAAAAAATTATTTCAATAAAAAAATTAATAATTTAATTATTCAAAAAATTTAAATAATCAAACAATTTGAACAAACTCAACAAAATTAACAAAATCAAAATTTCTAAGATAAAGTAATAAAAATAGTGAATTTAGGGTTATTTTAATTTATTGATAATTAATATTAGATAAGAGCGATATTGCTATACGGGATTTAAAGATCAACTGCTCAAAAACAATCTGTACAGTTTTCACCTCAGCTGGACAAAGACGTAACTTTTTAACCAAATACAAACTTGATTTACGATCTGACAATCAAGAAATCCCACTTGACCCTTTTCCACGCTATCTTGGTCACTTTGAATAGCTCTCGACAAAAATCTTAAGCAAAGCTGATATTATCAAAAAAATAAAAAATTTATAAAAACCGAACTTCCTTAGCAGTTACTGTTTACAAAAGTTTAATCAGATCCCATTTTGATACCTATTTATTCCTATGTCGACATCAAGCTAGACCATACTAGAAAAATGTCAAAAAATTCAAAATCGAATACTAAAGATAATAAAATTTTACCCATTAAAAACTCGGACAACACACCATGATTTGAACATCGAAATGCTAGCCCCGCGATTCTCAAACCTTCTAAATAAATATGCTGTGTAATAAACGTAGTTTTTGTTTATTATCTTTTTGTACATAGACGAGTATTAATTCAATAGCTCCCGCTATGCTTTTGTTGAGAGACCAAACAATAAAAGAAGAAACTTTTAAAGGATAAATCTTTATTTGAAATAAATTGGAATCTCCCTAATAAGTGAAAATCAAGCATTTAAATATGAAAAATTATGACTAGAAAATAATAACTACAATAACTGTTAAAAATAATATTGTAACTGTTTATAACTCAAATTTAATATGACATTAAATTTGGGTTATAACAGCTGCCTCAAGATCAGCACACGAGCAAATAAATGATTACCTTTTCAGATCGGAACAATTCATCTCGGACCATAATTCATGTAGATTCCAAACATTATTTGAAATCTTTACAAAATTTTCAAAATAAAAAAGATCATCTATAAATTCTCAAAATCTAAATCAAAAATAATTTTTTATATTTGCATAAATTTTATTTTCTTTAGCTATTAAATTTTGCGTTTGCGATACCAGATAGAAAGATCAATTAAGTCACTTAAAGATTTGCTCCACATATAGTCCGCTGTAGCTCTAATTTTTTTTTTTCATTATTACTTACCCTACTCACTATTATTTAAAAAAAAGCCATGTTTTTTTCTTCATGCAGCTGAAAGAAAGGACTAAGATCCATTCCGAACTGCCAGGGTCGAGGTAATGACAACGGTCCTTTAATCCGACGTACTGTCTTTAGTACATTCAAATTGCCAAATCTATTAAAAAAGCCCTAACATATAAATCGTTCATTATATGATTGCTGCTCATCCAGCAATCAATGCCTGCTTTAAATCTGTTAACATTGGGGGCTTCAACTAATTGATTTGGCAGTGAGTTCCATATGTTAGTCGTTCTGTTGAAAAAAAAGTTATCTCTATGTTGGAGCCTCGAAATTTCTTTGTGATATTTGAAGCAGTGACCTCTTCCTTGGATTTTGGTGACATTAAAATTGTTGCTTTTTTCAACCAATTCTATTCCATGCATGAACTTGTATAATTGAATTAGATCACCTCTTTTTCTTCTTTCCACCAGATTTGGAATGTTCAAAGCCCTCAATCTGCTTTACTTTGTCCATTTTGTTCATTTTGATCTTTTAGTATATTTTGCTTATTTGATCTTTTAAAAATGTCAATAAGAGATAATTATTTCTTAATTTTTTTTATTAATTTACAATTTTTCTTTGTTATAAATATTTAACAAAGAATAAATAAAATAATGAAAATACTCCGAATTCATGTGTTTTTAATAATTTTTTTCTTTAAATTTTTGATGATTTTTACAAAAAAAAATAAAATAAAAAAGAATAAATAAACCAAAATTTCTCAAGAAACTGAACAAAATGATTAAAACATGATATTCAACTAAATAAAATCATTTAAAAAAAACAACAACACTGTTTTGACGATTCTAAAGTTTCAATCGTTTGTTTATCTAAGTCATTGATAAGCATTACTGAATTTTTATAAATAAAATAAAAATTATAATAATTGAGTAATATTATGAAAAATTTACCTTTTTGATATTATTAAACCACTGGTGATTTCTTGAGCATTCTCAGCAATTAAAGTGTCAGACCCATATTCTACACATTCAACTGCTTCAGCGGTTTTTTTAGCGTCTGAAAAAAAAGCATAATTCTCTTGTTTCTCGTCTGCTGTGATTGAAGCTTTAGATTTTGTCTGTTGTACCGATTTTTAATGATGGATAACCTTCATAGACCAACTATGAAGTAACTCGCATCTGCCAGAGCATTCTTTGCTTTTGTGGGTAAACTAATTAATCTTCTGGTTGTTATTAACAATCTAAATCATCGATTTTCTATGCTCGGTACTCCATATTCATAAGCTGCATCGAAAGCTTCATCAAGGTCTTTTTGCATGGCTAATTTCGAAGTTAAAAATTCAAATAGCTCATTCATCATATTACATTTTGAACCATTTTGATTTCGGCGGTATTTGGATAAAAGATCATTGAGATATCGAAATAATATATAAGAAGAGTGAAATATGATTCATCTTCAATTATAAATTAATACCTGCTATATTTTATCTGACTGCCTTCACTTGGTTAGCATTTAAATGAGGTCTCTTGTGTTTTTTACACAATTTGATGTTTTTATTTCCTGTTGTCTCTCTAATAGCGTAATATTTATTACGTGCCTCCCAGCTTGAATGATCATGAATCTCAGATCATAACCAAGTTATTTGATTCAATATTTGGAACTATTTTGAGTCTAATTTCGCATCTTACAAATTGATACCAAATAAAATTCCAAGTGAAATTCTCTATTGCATGCTTGCATGTTCATGAGTTATTCTCAAAAGGACAGGGAAGGTATTCTTTAGCTAAAACTAGGGTTCTGAAACTATAAAAAGGCAAATGGATTTTACCGTTTTCTCTAGTTTTCTTGCTAGAGATAGCAGTGGCTTCTAGAGGCTCTAAAGAGATATTGTTTGCATATTTGTTCAAATTTTAAATTTGGTATATTTGGAAATTAATTATTTTTATTTAATTTATTTCTAAAGCTTAAAATAAATAAATTAGTTTAGAAAAAAAAACTGAAATTGCCAATGCAAACATGCTCAAAATCAAATTGTAGAAAATAAATTGGACTCAACTTGCAGCATGCCAAAAGCTAAAAGAAGAAATTTTTCTGTTCTATTTAGAACTTAATTTTATTAGGTTAGATATTTTTTTATTAGAATGGATGTATTTTTATTAAATTAGACTTAATATGTATGTAGGATCTAAAATTTGTTGTCAATATTATTTTCAAAAATTTAGTTGAATGAAAGTTGGAAAAAAATTTGTTTAAATATTCTTCCATTATCCAAAAAAACTAAAATAAAAATAATTAGTTCATTATTCTATTGTAATTAGTAGTGTTTCACAAAAAAAATTGTCTTTTATAACAAATTTCAAAGCAAATCGATTTATTTCAAATGAAATTTTTGAGACCGAAAATTTCAAAAAAATTTTAAATACTGACTGATTTCTACATTAGATTACTAATGGAAATATTTCCCAAATATTAGTATGAAAGCTTAATTAGCCAAAAATATCCAAACAAAAATCCACTAATTTACTAGAATTTATTTTGCAATTTATTTAAAAAGCACCTTAATTTTCTAAAAGTTCATTGTTTTTTCTCTACTAATCTATATTTCTAATCTTAGAAACATTAAATATAATTTGTAAAAATTTTCACTTAATTATTTTATATTTAAATTAGAATCAATTTTTTTAGGAGTGGTTTACTTTTGTGAATTTTTGGTTGGGAATTCTCAAAATTTAAAATCGATTAAACAAGTGATAATGACGTCATTATTTAAATGAATGAATAATGTAAACATTGTAATCAAACAAATTTTGAAATTAAAATTTAAATAATTGTATGGTTATGTAAAAAAGGTTGATTCTTGATGATTTTTATAATCATGTTAACTTAAAAAAAATCTTAACAAACAAAATTTTGTTTTATCTTATTTTAATGATCAAACGATCTTCCTTAAACCTAGCTGGTGCATCAAACCATGCAGTTGGAAATTTCATCGAAAGAATAAAAAAATTTTAAATAAGCGTAAATTGTGAATTTATTTCTTTTTAGGAGAAAATAGTCCAAAGGAAAAAAGAGAAAGATATTGTCAGAAATATCTTAACCATTTAAAAAAAATTAATAAACAAGATTATATAATTATTTTTGCTATGAAAATTGAAACCTTAAAGAATGGTTTGCCATTATTTGAAAAATAATTTAAGTAAAATTAGATTTATGAAAAATATTTATTTTGTCAAATTTTATTGAGATATAAATTAATTTGAAAAAATTATATATATTCGAATTTCTTGGACAAAACAAAAACAACAAGATTTTATTGTTAATATTCATACCAAATAGACATTGAAAACTAACTAATAAAAAAATAAAAATTTGAATAAGAGAAATCAAATAAAATACAAAAGTATTTTTTAAAGTTTTTTTATTTTTAAAAATTGCTTGCAAAATAAGTATCTTTCTTGGTTTTAAGTTTTTTTTACTCAAATCTCCCATTTAAAAGTAAAGCATTTTCTTTGCTTTACTAATTTATTAAAACTTAAAAGAAACAGAATCAAAAGCTTGAATTTTCGATTTTTGATTTTTGAAAATGCATAATTTAAATCATCTTCCTGAATATTTCAAAATCCTTTTCCAAACGTTACTAAATTTAAATTAACACAATTTTACCTCTTTTACGGAAATATTTTAAACTTTACAATGTATTGACTAGCTGGCTAGAAACTGGCAAAGTGAAATTCGAAATTGGAGATTTTATTGAGAGTTTTATTTCTTCTAAAAGTCTGTTCAAATTTTTCATTTTGAATAGTTTAAAAATAATTCATAAAATAAACAATTACTTTATTATATTTTGAATTTTAAACATGCTTTGTTAGGACAAAAAATTAAAGAATAATTGATTTTAAATATTTTTTAAGACAAATAAAAATTAAAAGAGGGTCTAAAAGGTCTAAAAGATCAATTTTAAATAAGTAATTGATCAAAGTTAAAGTTTTAATTTCTTTTAATTGTAAAATAATTTAAGAGAAAAAAATTAACTGAAAATAATAATAATAAGAATAATAATAATAAGCTACAGCAGGAGACCTGTGGAGCGAGACTAGATGTAGTTTCGCTATGGTAGCTATCTTTCTGTGAAAAAAAAAAAAAAAAAAAAATTTTTCATTAAATATGCAATCCAGTCAAGTTCATTCAAAATAGTTTTCTCTTAATTTAATTATAAATCTAAATCGAAAAAGCTTTGATTTAGTGATTACACTGAAACATCTCGTGATGTACCATTCTTTTCGTTTCTACACAAAATGGACTGAAACAATGAAAAACTAGAAGCTTTTTCTTTTCTTCCAGTGTTTAATTTTGCATTTCCAACCTTCTCAAATACTAAACTTCTTTGACTTAACACTGAATTCGACTATTTTACACACTTTTTACCACGCTTTTTTATATTTTAAAGAATCTTTTAGCTTAACCGCTGGTACCAACAGACCGAGTGTGTGAATAATAAGCTCAGTATTTAATTAAACTCTTATATTTAAAATAAATTTAAAAATAACAAAAATCTTCTATTCTTTATTTTTCTGTTTGATCCTATTTCGTATTGATAACAAGATATATCTGTAGTCTAATCATGTCTCTAAACTACAGTTTTATGAATATTAGCATCAAAAACCAAACAAAATGAGTAGTCTAATATTTAATAATTTAAAAAAATGAAATTTTATACGACCGTAGTCATAACCTGTTTAGTCGTTATGAAAAGTCTACTTTAAATGATTTTAAAAAATTAATTCAAAATTTAGACAGGCGTTACAAGCTAAAAGTTTGTCTCACATGACGTAATTTAATCCTGAACAAAAAATTTCCAGAGCTTTTAACTTTATCCAAATTCAGAATTGAACAAATTTTAGCAACAAATTTTTCTTGTTGATTGAACAAATCTCACAAATAGCTTGGGTGTCATTAACATTCCTGCTCGTAAATTTCTCAATTAGCTTGGTGATGGGCTACAAATCTGCTTTCGCTTCTAAAAACTCATCCAAAATTGAAAGGAACAAATATTCAATCTATTCGATAAAATATTTTAATTGTGTAAAAAGATAGGAATCGATTCAAACAAAATAATATTGAATCGAAAAATTTAGTCAAGCATATTCTTTGCGTGGGTATAAATCACATAAAAGCTTTTCAACTTGAATTATTTTCTACACTTGGAAATTACAATCATCAAAATGAGCCACCGATCATCAGCTACTACTTTGGAGTGCGAAGAAGTCTTGTGCTGCGAGCCAGTTGTTTGCTGCGAGCCAGCCAGAATTAGAGTTAAAAAGACTGTTCAAGAAGTTCAACCGGTAGAGGAAATTGTGCCAAAAGAAACAATCAGAAGATGGAACGAAATTGTGCCCAGAGAGGAAATTGTCCGATGGAACGAAATTATACCAAGAGAAGAAGTTGTACGAACTGTGGAAGTGAGACGTGTGCCAAGAAGACAAAGACAACGAGTAAGATGCTACGAGCCAATGGTTCTGATTTGTGAAAGAATCGATGAGCGTCCATCAAGATCACATGCCATCACAACTCACTTGACTTCACCAAAATTGACTCTGCCACAAAGCACTGCTCCCCACTTGACACAGACCAGATTGACCAGATCGCAAGCATCTGCTGTCACCGCAGCTCAAAGCCAATCTGTTGCTCAAAGCCAAGCAGCTCAATCACAAGCTTTGACTAGCCAATCTGCCCAAGCTTCACAGCCAAGAGCCACCCCAGCTCCATCACAAGCTCAATCTGCCAGAGCTACCCCAGCTCCATCGCAAGCCCAATCTGCCAGAGCCACCCCAGCTCCATCGCAAAATGCTGCTCCATCACCTGCTCCATCAGCTCGTTCTTCACAGGCTGCCTCTTCTAGATCATCCCAAAGCTCGAAGAAATCGAGTGCTTCTTCTTCAACAACAACAACAACCACAAGCAACAAATCCAACTTGACCGTTCAAGAATATGATTATGAAGAATAAATTCAAAATCTATTAGCTAATAGACATTCATTTTTGTTTAGGTGGTAGCAGAAAATTTTATTACCAAAAGTGACAAAATTTTTTTAATTTCAATAAAATTAAAAATAGTAATTTTTTTATTTTGATTTGAAAAAAATCGTCCCTAGGTGGATTCGAACCACCAACCTTTCGGTTAACAGCCGAACGCGCTAGCCGATTGCGCCATAGAGACTTGTTTATACTTTTGTTTAAAAAATAATTTTTACTTTTTTTAATTTTAGGCTTGAAATAAAATTATAGAGAGAAACAAAATTTAAGATCTATTGGATGCATTTTTTTCCGTAAATTTTTTAGATGTTTGATTAAAAGCTTAACTAGAAAATTCAAAAAAAATTTTAATTTTTTGACATCTTAAAACGCAATGGAATTCATTAAAATTTAACAACCAGCTTTTATTTGAAAAAATTTATTTCATTTGGCATTACCTATTAATGATTGCTTCATTTAATTTGTCGTAAGTTACTTTTTTTATATTATTTTTATAATTATTAAAAATATTTAGAATTTTTTAGAAGATAAATTTATTTAAAATTCAATATCAACAAAACAAACCTATGAAAATCAAAAGATCTCTTGGTGACTGTCTACTTAAAGATAAACTAAGTGATTTTGTTCAATATTAGGAAATCTACTGTAGATTTAACAAAGCCAATTGGTACAATAGAAAGAGATTAATTGTCGAAAGCAGAAATGATGATCCAGCTGTTAATGCTTGAAAATTTATTCTTCAAACAGAGGAGAAAATTAATGGTATTTATATTCTACCCTCCATCTCTTTTAGTTCACCAACAGTGAATAGCTTTAAAAAAGGTTAAAAATTTCTTTAAAAAATTCTATTATTACTAGATTTATAATTTCTTTTTTAAACCTTATCTTATAGAAGTTTTTTATTTTAAAATTTATACTTGAACTTATTTAGTCTCTGCTTGATTGATATTTCTAATTTTTTTTCCATTGTCAAGCAAAAAATTGTATTTTTATCTTTTCCTAATTCTCAAAATGGTATATACTTTGAATAATATTTATTAAACAGAGCTTATGAGTGTAGAATATGTAAAAAAAAAATTAATGAGGAAAAAAAATCATGAAGATATTCTAAAAATAATGGAAAATTTAGTAGAATTTAACTTTAGCTATTTAAAAAAAAAATCGTCCCTAGGTGGATTCGAACCACCAACCTTTCGGTTAACAGCCGAACGCGCTAGCCGATTGCGCCATAGAGACATGTAAATTTTCAAAAATAATAATTAATTAATAATTGATTTTTTAATGAATTTTTATAATTTTAAAACATAAATAAAAAGAGATTTTAAATTATTTTTATCTGCGGTTAGCCTTTATTAAAAGAATTACATAAGTTGCCACTCTCCAAAAAACAATCAATGCACCCATCAGCCCAAAATTTAAACCATAATTTTTCTTAATTAGCAATTTTACTTTCAATTTAAATAGAAGAAAAGTCAAAATTTTACTTCATCAATGTTGTAATAATTGATTATTTGTTCTCCTTCTGTGAAACAAAATCCCATGTCATTCTCAGCACATGTAATGTTTTTTACTCCCTTCCATTGATTGAGTAAAATAGCTTCATTTGAATAGCTAAACCAACTGAGATAACGCAGCCAAATGAAATACTTTGGAATTGATCTTAAAAGACACAAGTTAAATGGTATCTTAATTGGAAATTTATTTTTTAATATACTCATTATTTAAAAGGAATCCACTGAATATCATAAGCTTAAAAAAACCTTAGTTAGAACTTGTATGTTTTTGTTTAGAATAACAGCTTACCGGTACGAGAATGGGTCCAGCGAGAGCCAAAGCTTTGAAAATGTTTTATTAGCTTATTTAGGAAAAAAAATTTTTTTTTTCTTACCAACATTTGTTGATGGAGCAACAGCAGATAGAAAACATCCAAATGCCAACGAGCACTGCACCACTAGGACTAAAATGGTTACACAGATAAAAAATCTATCAACACTATTGTTTAGATTGGCCATCCAATATGCAATGGACATAAATAAAATTGGTAGAATAAAAAAAGTGGGTAGCTTTGTTTTTATAATTATCATTTGAATTTTTTTAATAAATAAATTCATTCTTAATCTTACATCAGTGAGTATTTTGGCTAAGTAATATGAAATAACTTTGTACATTCCATTTTGATATTCGCGGACAAAAATTGGCAATTCAAGCGGAAATGTCTTAAAATTAATTTTTTTAATTTTTATTACTTTTTAAAATTTAATAGGAAACAACCAGATTTAAAAAAATTAAATATTTACATTAACGATAAAGAAAATTGTTGTAAAGCTGTGATTACAAATGCATAAAAACATAAAGCCATTCATGTCCATTACACCTTTTTGATTATATTCCAGTCTTAGATAAATCAATCCCAAAAGTAGAGAAACTATCTAAAAAATTATTTGAAAAAACTTTTTCTTTTTTCTAGATTTAAATGAAAAAAAGAATCTTTTTAAACTTAAATTAAAAACAATTTTTACTAAAGTTTGAATAAGATGAATTTTAAAAATAGATGGCTCTCTAAGAATACCAAGAGAGTTCCTCCACAAAAGCCATTTAAACTGAGAAATAAAACTTGCTTTGTAGCTTATGAAATTAAATAATTTAAATTTAAAAAAAAAAATTCTAAAAGTACTTTTTACACAAAAACCGGCTACAAATATTACCCCGAGATTGATCGTTATTATCAATCAATGTTTTTTCGTTTAAACTACTTTCTATTGATAACCGAATTTCATCTTTTTGATTACTTTTGGCGAAGTTATCGCAAATATTCTTTTAGATAACAATAAGGAAAAAAAATAAAAAAAATAAAATTTGAATTTATTTTACATTGACTTTTTCTAAACAGTGTTCTCTTTTTGAGGGTTGAATAGCCAATTCCCGGATATAAAAATCAGCTGGGTTAAAATTCAAAGGTAAAATGAGACCTTGACTAAAAAAAAAAAATCGTCAACAAAGCAAGAGTAGTAGGTTTAGATTTACGTTTTAAAAAACTCAGCTGCGCCAGAAAGATTGCCAAGGTAGGCCAATCGACCTTCGGCCAGAAGACAAAATTTGTCAAATTCTTGGAATATTTCGCTTGATGGTTGATGAATGGTACAAATAATACATTTGCCTTGACTGGCCAAATTTTTCATTGCTTCCATCACTGACATGGCCATAAATGAGTCGAGACCACTTGTTGGCTCATCGCAGAATAAAATAGATGGGTTGGTGATTATTTCGGAAGCAAATGCAAGTCGACGTTTTTCACCACCTGATATTCCGCGATGACCAAAAAAACCTATGAGTGTATTTTCACATTTTTTTAAATTTAACTTTTTAGGTATATTTAAAGATGAAAAAAAAAATTTCAAAATATTTAAAAAAAATAATTACATCTTGTAAAATTTTGTTCACTCTAATCATTCTTTCTTTCTTTGTTGTTTCTTTATCCATTCGAATCATTGCCTAAAATAAATTACCATTAAAAAAAAATTATGTTCTTTATTAAAAAATCAAATTTAAAATTTTTTTTATTTTTCTTCCTCCTCAACTTTTTCCTACAAATATTATCTACAAATTATTATATAAAAAATTAAACATAGATATTATCAGCCTTTTCTATATCTTTTAAGGCTCAAAAATTCTTCATCTAAACCTTTGATTCATTAATTTGTTGTAGAAATTTTTCTTCTTTTCATTTTAAATGTAAAAAGTACCTGAAAAAGTAAATGTTCTTTTGCGGTAAGATAGCCAACGAAAAGATCATCTTGCTGTACATAACTAGACACTTCCCTTATTTCCTCAATTGATTTTACAGTTTTTCCATTTAGGCCTATTTTGCCGCTTATTTTAAGCTTTCCTCGATTTCTAAAATTTAAAACATTCAGAAGAGTTGTTTTTCCGGCCCCACTCGCTCCCATAATTGCCATCACTTCTCCTCTATTTGCAAAGCCATCCACGTGAGAAATAATTTCCTTTGACTCTTTTTGTTGATATGAATTTTTTCTGCATTTCTTAAATAGCCGATTTTTTTTCGGCAACGAAACAGTTAGATCTTTCCAACTTAGAATCGATCCAGTTTTACTAAACAGGTCTAAATTAATGCTGATTGAAGATGGCAAGAACTCTGATTGAGTACTCAACGAACTCATTTATTTTCTCGTTTTACTTCAATTTAAACTTGGTATGAATTTTAAGCAAAAAAAAATATTTTATTAGTAAAACAGTTATTTTCTAAAATAGGTAAATTTTTTTTAGAATGCTTAATTCTCCTGGCAGTCGTTGACATCACATATTTTACCTTACTATGTAATAAAGAAATGAAAGTCATCATAAATTAGATTATTTGAACCTTATTAACTTTCATTAAATATAAACTTTTTTTACAAGTCTTTTTTTACATCACATATTTTACCTTACTATGTAATAAAGAAATGAAAGTCATCATAAATTAGATTATTTGAACCTTATTAACTTTCATTAAATATAAACTATTTTTACCATTTAAAACGATATATTGAAAAAAGACTATTCAAACTATTCAAACAAAATAACTTATGTTATTTTACTTTTTTAATTTTCGTATTGATTGCGTCACAAAAAAAAAGAAAAATTTTGAATATTTTTTTCAGAAATCAAGATATAAAAATTTAAATAAATATTTAATTGAAAATTTTGTTTCTTAAAATTAAAACTGAGTTGTTGCTTAAATTTATAATAAAAATAAATTTTTAATTTCGTAAGTAAGTAATTACTTTTTTATTAAATAAATATTTAGAAAATGATTTGATCTTTCTTGGTCGTCAAAAGCACTCATGAGGCTTCGTTATATCATAAAAAATTTTATATTCATTTTTATTACAATATCTAGTTGAATGACACATTAATTGAATCAATATTATTTCTTGAAAATGTTTTTGATTTTTTTTAATTTTTAAAGAATTCAAAATAAGAATAGCATCAATTTTGCATGTTTTTAAAAAATATTTCATTTTCATAAAAAAGTTAGATTATTTTTTTTTAAATCGTTTGACTTATAAAAAATATTTAGATTAATTCTTTTAAAACGGAAATTTTGGACCTGAAATTTTTAACTTTGAAATTTAATTTTTTTAAAAACTAATATGATATTTATATTCAGCAGTAGGCTTGCGCTAAAGTCAGAAAAAAATTAATTTTTTAAAAATATAAACATTGACTACTAAATTAGTAGTTTCATTTGGATAGCCTTATTAACATTTCAAATTATAATAACTTAATTTACAAAGATTGTACTTCAAAATTTGGATTATTTAACTTAAATACTTTGTGGTCAAATTTTTTAGAATAACAATTTAATCAATAAATTTATTGAAATTTTATAATTTTACATAAAATTATTGTAAATGTAATTATTTATTTAACTTTCAGTCTCTATTGCATAAGAAAAATAAATTTAGAATTCCAGATTTTGGATATTTTAATTATTTTTTGGCTGTAAAATTTAAATAAAACCTATGATTTTTGTATAGCTCGAGAATAATCAAGGCAAAAATAAGATCGAAAAACTGTATGCTTATAAGAAATTTTTAAAATTTTAAATTTTCGAAAAAAAATTCGTCCCTAGGTGGATTCGAACCACCAACCTTTCGGTTAACAGCCGAACGCGCTAGCCGATTGCGCCATAGAGACCTATTTATCATTTTATTTTTTGGTTTGACTTATTATATTCAGGATAAAAAATATGGTCATTAAAATCTTAAATTTTTCTTACAATATTTTTATGTTTTAACAACACTTGACTTTTTGAAAATAGAGTTTTTTTACCACTTCTCATGAATACTTTGCTATTTAATCTCAGATTAAAATTTAAAGATATTAGTAGTAATAGTAGTAAATACTGCGATCCTAACGGGTTAAGCTCTTTAGAAGCTATGGCAGTAAATTGGACTGCTTGCTCAGCCATTTGTCCAAGTTAATTTTGAAGTTATTAATTGATCCAGAATTAATTATGTACTGAGGAAGACTATTCCAAATATTAACTATTCGCTATGTCAAGAAATGATATCGTTGCATACAATTTTACTACTACTTCTACTACTAATTTGATATTTAATCTCAAATTAAAATTTAAAGATATTTAAAAATACACAAACAGATATAAAATATATATTTTACCGTAAATTTCAAAAACACGTAAATTTACAAATTTAATGGTCTAACAGTAAAAATGTAAAAAATAAAAAAATGAATAAATTTTACATATTAGATATTCTACTGAAACGAAACGTATATTTTCAATATAAAAAAAAAATTTATTTATTTCTTATACCATCAAAGTATTAGCTTTATCGATAATATCATCAATAGGAAGATCTTCATTTGATGGCTCTAGATCGACCATTCTTCAAGTTTTAGTATTTTACTGAAACTAAAAAAATTGTTTTACAAAATTACAAACTGGAAAGTAAATTTACAAAATTACTAGTAAAAAAACAAAGCATAATTTTATTCCTATTTATTTTAAATTTTTACTGGTAGACCAGTAAATTTACAAATTAACTTGTTATAGAAATTTACTCTTACATATACCCAATCCTAAACCAATGCAAAATTCTTTTTTGTTACCAAGCTTAATCCTTTACCAATGCTTTTTTAGCGTTTTTAGGCTGCCCACGTTTTTTAAACATTGTAAATGTACTTTCTGACTTGTAATATCCAAAATTCATACCAATTTTATGAGCCAAAATTACCAAATGAGTACAAGTAGCTCTACCAATTAACTCAACAAAATCACACGACTTTTTGGACACATTGACAATGAACTTTTGACGATTAACTGAGACTTGAAAAACGTCATTCTTAATTTTTTTGTTGCATTTCTTTTCAAACATTTCAAGACTCATTCAAATTGAAAGCCTTTTTCTCAGCGTAAATGAACGTAAAATTTTCAAATCTATCAGCCAATAATTTCAAATTGGATCGTCTCCATTTTGCTAGTGTTTTTTTTGCAAGGGCAAAGAATTCAGAATCAGCATGAGCTAAATGCATATTATCAATTTCTTTAAATACAAGTGGTAAATCAGAGCTTGACAATAATTTCTCTTGTATATATTTTTTTTACCTTGAAAACAATCAATTAATTAGTCTCAAGGTAAATTAGTTAATTTAATAATTAATAATGATTAGCTTTGGTGATCCGAGTTTTGTATTTTTGTGTTTTAAAAAAAAAATTCATCTTTTGTTCCGACTCAAATTCATCGCATATAGTCCTTTTAAACCGGTTGTTTTTACCAATACTTTCGTCTTCATTTTACTCAGAAGAACCAGATATATCTAGCTCTTCCTCATACTTTTCCTATTCTTCATCATCCGAAAATCGTGCGCAATCGACATCTTCATTATCGTCGAAAAGATGGATTAAATTTTTGGTTCTCATTTTTAATTTTGGGTACAATTTAAATAATTTTGAGCAAAAGAAGGTAAATTGAAGTTCATGATCAAATGTAAATTTCAAAATTTTTATTTTTTGATTTAAATAAAAAGGTATTTTTTATCAATTTTTTAAAAATAAATGACTAAATTTTATTAAACATTATTTGTTTGATCAATAATTAGATAGAAAATTAGATGAATTTTTATCTGAAGTAAATTGAATACTTAATCAATATTTTGAAATTTTACAATATAAAATTTAACTTTGTTACACCGTAACATAATTTAATTGATATTTAAATATCATTTAAAATTGATATTTAGATAAATTTGTCTTTAAAGTTTTCAAATAAAGATTTTAGAAGAATAAATTAAAGGTCAATTAGAGAAAAAAAATTTTTTTTTTTTAAACTAAAATAATAAGCACCTTATGTTTAATAACAAAAAAAAATTAAAAAAATTTAATTTAATCATTTTTTAAGATTTTAATCAATTAAAATTTAATCATTTGAATCAAGTTGCCGTCAAAGAAATATTTTTTCAATGTATAAATAATGTACCTCCTGGTCGTATACCAAATAATTAGTCTGTATGTGTATCTAAAAACTCATCTGTATAACATATTCAAATAGTGTGTATTTTAAATTTTTACTCATTGCTGAATATTAAAATAATCAAAGCAAGATGCATGCGAAGATAGTGAAGCCATCGTTTAGTTGACCAATTTTTCTTGGATTCAACTTTATGGTGTTTTGACTATTAGAGCTAAAAAATTAAATATTGAATGAAACACAGTTAAAAAAATTTATTTTTTGTGAAGATAATAAAGTGTGTTACAAAAGAGATTTTAAATTATTTTTATCTGCGGTTAGCCTTTATTACAAGAATTAAATAAGTTGCCACTCTCCAAAAAACAATCAAAGCACCCATCAGCCCAAAATTTAAACCATAATTTTTCTTGATTAGAAATTTTACTTTCATTTTAAATAGAAGAAAAGTCAAAATTTTACTTCATCAATGTTGTAATAATTGATTATTTGTTCTCCTTCTGTGAAACAAAATCCCATGTCATTCTCAGCGCATGTAATGTTTTTTACTCCCTTCCATTGATTGAGTAAAATAGCTTCATTTGAGTAGCTAAACCAACTGAGATAACGCAGCCAAATGAAATATTTTGGAATTGATCTTAAAAGACACAAGTTAACTGGTATCTTTATTGGAAATTTATTTTTTGATATACTCATTATTTAAAAGGAATCCACTGAATATCATAAGCTTAAAAAAACCTTAGTTAGAACTTGTATGTTTTTGTTTAGAATAACAGCTTACCGGTACGAGAATGGGTCCAGCGAGAGCCAAAGCTTTGCAAATTTTTATTAGTTTATTTTTGAATGCTAATTTACCTTTCTATCCAAATTTAACTATTTAACTATCTTGAAATTTTATTTTTGATGCCACCTTAATTTATTAATTTTACTTAATAACTTTATAATGTTTCAAATTAATTTTTAACAGTGAAATAATTATATAGCTCAAAAAGTATCATGTAACCTTCTTCAATCCGGCAACATGTATTCTAAAAATTATTGACTAGGAAATTTTTCTGTTTTTACAACTATAAGCTTATTTTTTGAGAAATTTCGTCATTTAAAAAACCTTGAATAAGTTTTGTGATCTATTTAATTAATATTTTTTTTGATATAATTTTTTAGTTTAAAGTAAAGATTTATTTGGTCATGAAAGTTTATATTAATTATTAGCTACGACTTCAATTTCGATATTCTCTACTTCCTGTTTTACAATATTGTGGAATTAAGATACAAATTGAACAAAATTCTTTCTTTTGTGGTAAATTGAAATTTAATAAAAAATATTTAAAAAAATACCCTAAAATAAGACAAGAAATAAAACATTAATATAAAAAGATTTTAATGAATAAAATCTTATATAAAAAATAAAATTTTATTTAAAGTAAAAAGGTGCAACAAAGTAAATTGCAACATGTTGCATTTTTTTTGAATACTTTTTATTTAATTTTAATTTAACAAAAAGTATTCAATATGTATTTAAATTTGACAAAAAATATCCAAAATTGAGACTGAGTTTTGTATCATTTAGTTTCTTAGTCACGTATTTAATTTTTAAAGCCAAAAATAAGCAACTTGACTCAGATTTTCAGCTTTTTGAAGAGGTGGATAATGGTTAAAAAGCTTATCTTAATTAGCCTTTATCGAATCTGGTAACTCCAAAGTTTCTCAATTCTACAAAAATCTGAATTGAAAACAAGTGAATTGAAAATTTTGGTTCCTACGCAGCAAGGAAAAAGTCCGAAAATTTTCTAAAATATTGTCCTGAAAGAGAGAATGCAAACAATGAAAAAATTGCAAATAAAATTTAAAAAATAGAAAAAAAAGTATTTGTATGTAAAAAAAGAAAGGACTATATTTATTTTTTTTTATATTTTGCGTTTAGACCATGCTTGACTGTTTTTTTAAAATTATAAAATTTAAAATTTAAATTTTTTAACTTATCTTTATTTAATTCCAAGCTTAAATGGATTCCGAACAGAATGTGCTAGAATTAAGATTTTGGTCTTGTAAATAAATCGATTATATTTCAATCAAATTTGAATATCGAAGTTAAATTTTCAAAAACTTTTAATTTTGAAATTTTTAGCAAATTAATTTTAATAACATAAATATAAAAACAAAAAGCTTTTTAGTTTGTTTTATCACCACATCTATTCACAAATGAATACCCACATTATTATTGCAAAATACAATAAAATATTAATCCCTAAAAAATATTTTTAAAAGGATACATTCTAGATTTGGTTTTTTAAGCAAATTTGTTTTAAATAACGTAAATACTTTTATTAAACGCAGCACTAAAAGCTCAGGAACTTGATTTTGGTGCCTCAAAAAAATTGAATCTTCAAAGCTTAAGACAGTAAAGATGAAATCTATGATCACTACCAAGTTCGTGGGCTTTTAGTGCGGCATTAAAAACAAATTTTTACGATATTTATTTTAATTTGAGGTGACATGCCCAAAATAAGTAAAAAGGATTCATTTAAACCTTAAAGTAAACCTATATTTAATAATTTTGATAAAATACTAATTTGATAGAAAAAAAATTAATTGTGATGGAAAAGCAGAAAATAGTTCAATTTTTTTTTCTTACCAACATTTGTTGACGGAGCAACAGCAGATAGAAAACATCCAAATGCCAATGAACACTGCACCACAAGGACTATAATGGCAACGCAAATAAAAAATCGGTCAGCGCTATTGTTTAGATTGGCCATCCAATATGCAATGGACATAAATAAAATTGGTAGAATAAAAAAAGTGGGTAGCTTTGTTTTTATAATTATCATTTGAATTTTTTTAATAAATAAATTCATTCTTAATCTTACATCAGTGAGTATTTTGGCTAAGTAATATGAAATAACCTTGTACATACCGTTTTGATATTCGCGGACAAAAATTGGTAATTCAACAGGAAACACCTTTGATTGTTTAATTTTAATTTTAAAATCAATAAATTTTAAATAATCTATCTAAATTACATTTACAACAAAGAACATTGTGGCAAAACCATTATTGCAAATGCATAAAAACATAAAACCATTTATATCCATTACACCTTTCTGGTTATATTCAAGTCTTAGGTAAATTAAACCAAAAAGAATTGAAACAATCTAAATTTAAATTATTTGTAATTTTTAATGCTTTTCTTAAAATATTTAAAAAATCAAAATTTAATTTGATAATTTATTTGTCAAATAATTTAAAAATTTATTTACCAATGTTTGAAAAACTTGTATTTTAAACGTGAAAGGTTCCCGGATTATTCCTAATGAATTCCGCCATAAAAGCCAACTAAGTTGCGTCAGAAAATTGGATTTATATCTTTAAAAAATAATTTAAATTTAAAAAAAAAAATTCTAAAAGTACTTTTTACACAAAAACCGGCTACAAATATTACCCCGAGATTGATCGTTATTATCAATCAATGTTTTTTCGTTTAAACTACTTTCTATTGATAACCGAATTTCATCTTTTTGATTACTTTTGGCGAAGTTATCACAAATTTTCTTTTTAGAAAAAAATAAGATAAAAAAATAAAAAAAATAAAATTTGAATTTATTTTACATTGACTTTTTCTAAACAGTGTTCTCTTTTTGAGGGTTGAATAGCCAATTCCCGGATATAAAAATCAGCTGGGTTAAAATTCAAAGGTAAAATGAGACCTTGACTAAAAAAAAAAAATCGTCAACAAAGCAAGAGTAGTAGGTTTAGATTTACGTTTTAAAAAACTCAGCTGCGCCAGAAAGATTGCCAAGGTAGGCCAATCGACCTTCGGCCAGAAGACAAAATTTGTCAAATTCTTGGAATATTTCGCTTGATGGTTGATGAATGGTACAAATAATACATTTGCCTTGACTGGCCAAATTTTTCATTGCTTCCATCACTGACATGGCCATAAATGAGTCGAGACCACTTGTTGGCTCATCGCAGAATAAAATAGATGGGTTGGTGATTATTTCGGAAGCAAATGCAAGTCGACGTTTTTCACCACCTGATATTCCGCGATGACCAAAAAAACCTATGAGTGTATTTTCACATTTTTTTAAATTTAACTTTTTAGGTATATTTAAAGATGAAAAAAAAAATTTCAAAATATTTTAAAAAAATAATTACATCTTGTAAAATTTTGTTAACTCTAATCATTCTTTCTTTTTTTGTTGTTTCTTTATCCATTCGAAGCATTGCCTAAAATAAATTACCATTAAAAAAAAATTATGTTCTTTATTAAAAAATCAAATTTAAAATTTTTTTTATTTTTCTTCCTCCTCAACTTTTTCCTTATTATCTACAAATTATTATATAAAAAATTAAACATAGATATTATCAGCCTTTTCTATATCTTTTAAGGCTCAAAAATTCTTCATCTAAACCTTTGATTCATTAATTTGTTGTAGAAATTTTTCTTCTTTTCATTTTAAATGTAAAAAGTACCTGAAAAAGTAAATGTTCTTTTGCGGTAAGATAGCCAACGAAAAGATCATCTTGCTGTACATAACTAGACACTTCCCTTATTTCCTCAATTGATTTTACAGTTTTTCCATTTAGGCCTATTTGGCCGCTTATTTTAAGCTTTCCTCGATTTCTAAAATTTAAAACATTCAGAAGAGTTGTTTTTCCGGCCCCACTCGCTCCCATAATTGCCATCACTTCTCCTCTATTTGCATAACCATCCACGTGAGAGATAATTTCTTTAGCTTCTTTTATTTTGTATGAATTTTTTCGCAATTTTTGTATCAAATTGTTTTTTTGTGGTAATGAAACGGTAATTTTATTCCAAGTTAGAATAACTTGATTCGAACTTTCCACACTTAAGTTGATAGACGAAGGAACTGATTCAGATTGAGTTCGCGGAATTTCAAGAAAATTAAACGAATTCATTTCTTTGTTAATGTAATTTTTTTTATCCAATATGTTTAAATAATTGGAATAATTACGTAAATATTATAATTTTTTTTAAATCAGGTAATTTTTTAATTTATAAAGCCTTGTACCTTTGTTGATCTAGACTTTTTGGTATAATACCTTATTATTTAATGAGGAAAAATCAACATAATTCTTTTTCATTGTTATGCTCATTTTTTAATCAATTTTTAAAATATAATTTTAATAGGTTTCCATTTTTATTTTTATTTCTAAATTTAAAAAAAGACATTTCACTTAAAAGTAGTGTCTAAGTCGCGTCTAAACAAAATATCTAAAAAGGTATTTGTTTAAAATTTTTTTAAATTATTTAAAATCATAATTAATTTATTAGAGAAAGTTTTGAGAAATGAAATATTCTTTTTATACAAAGTTTTCTCTATAAATTTTCAGTGAATCCAATTTGTTATTTTATAAAAATAATTTTCAATAAAATTTGTGATCATATGTTCACTTAATCTGTGATCAGTCAAATCATGCTGGTTTTTGAACATCGACTTTTTTTGATCACATAATATTGATGAAAAATTTATTTTAAGGAATATTTCTTGAACAAAAAATCTTTGAAAAAACCTCTTTGAAATTTCAAAAAAAATACTTATAATGTAATAAAATAACGAAATCATCAAAGAAACAAGTAACAAAGATCAAAATAACAAGGAAATTCTTACATTTAATTTTAAAATATAATTTACATCGCCAGAATTGGCGTATCTTGAATAAATAAATAAATAATATAATATTAGTAGTAGTTGCTGCGGTATAGTGCTCTATACCAGCACAAATTTCGCGCTTAGTCATTTAGGCTACTACAGCCCTTATGAATTCAATTTGAATATTTCTTTATCTTTTTGAGCGTTGAAACTATTTATTATCCTTACTGATATTGCTTTTTTTGTATGCTTATTCAATAATTTAACAACTCTGTTTGTTAAAAATTGATGACAGTATTGTTTTTTCTTAATTGCTTATGCTTTTTAGCCATGTGCAATTGTATAGTAGTAGTAGTAAGTTGAACTGCAACTCGGAATACCTAAGTCATTTTTCATTAAATTCTTATGATCAAACCTTCGTGTACAATAGTGTATAATAAGTGGTTAAAGAAACAACTAGAGTAGCCATGGGCATGTTTTTTTATTAATCAGCTTTTTCTTTGAAATTATTAAATTCTTAATTACAAATTTCAGTATTTATTTTTTCTCGATCTGTATATAAATTCTCAAAATTAATCTCTGAATCAGTGTCAGAAGATATAGCATCACTTTGTTTACTTTGACTTCATTGAATAAAAGCGTCATCAACACTCAGTGCATTGGTATTATCACAATCATTGATATCTTTATAAAATTCATCCAAGTCACCTTCGCATCCACAGTCTAACCCCTTTTACAGCTATTTGTTTAAAATATTTAAACGCTTTTTTTTTAGTTTTGAAATTTTTCACTAATTTTATACTCTATTTGAAAATAAAAAAACCGACAATATTATAAATGATTCTTAATCTAAAGCTTAAAGAAAAAAAAAGAGTTTTGCAAAATTACTAAGTTACAAAAAATTATCTTTAAGTGATGATTTTGGTTTTTTTGTAATGATTTTTTAATTTTTGTGACCAAATTTTGATCATAAATTAGACGTGAGCTGGAATTTTACGTGGAGATAAAGTTTAGAAATGATATAGAATTAAAAAAACTACTTAGTAAATGGAATAGCAAGCCTTTCAGTTGTAAATTTAAAAAAAATAATAGTATTTGTTGAGCATAGATATTTTAAAGAATCCAAAAAATGATATTTTTTGATGATACATTAAAAATGATATAATTTAAAAATTTGCGCCAAAAATTAATAAATTAAGCAAAGCCAAAAAATTTGTTTGATTTAAATTAAAAAATTTATTTTCAAAAAAAAGATTGTTACAAGTCTAAGTCTAAGAATAAAATGGTAAGCTTATAATTTCTCAATTTTTCAAATTAATAATAAAAATGGATATTTTAAGGCTGCCATTAATTGCCTTACAATCGATCTTATCACAAAAGTCGTTTATTCTCAAATAGAAACCGACAAGAAAATTGTATTTTTAGAAATTATTTCAATTAGAATTAATTTTAATTTTAAGAATATGGTTAAACATTTATGTAAATGCCCAAAAGAAATAGTTGGATGTGAATCAACTAATACAGGTATAAAAAATTCTGATAGAATTATTTAAATAAAATCAAATTTTGATTCTTTATTTTTTATTCGATTAGATTGATGCTATTCGAATAAAATTTTTGAAAAGACAAATTTATTTTCAATACATAAGGCAAAGTACAATTTTTGGTCAATTCTCAATTTGCTCTTTTTGCTCAAAAATTTCAAATGAGCAATTTAATTGCCTTGTATATTTGCAATTATTTTAAATTGAAATTTGAAAGCTTTAAAATTTAAAAAACTGTGTAAATTGAAAATTGAGCAAAAATTTTACTTTACCATACATAATAAAATTTAATTTTGCAACAATCTACTTTTTAAATATGCGCCAACATTTTTTGATTTTGAATATAAAATTAATTAATCAAACTTAATTTAATATATTTATTTTCAAAAAAAAGATTGTTACAAGTCTAAGTCTAAGAATAAAATGGTAAGCTTATAATTTCTCAATTTTTCAAATTAATAATAAAAATGGATATTTTAAGGCTGCCATTAATTGTCAAAATTCCCTTACAATCGATTTTATCACAAAAGTCGTTTATTCTCAAATAGAAACCGACAAGAAAATTGTATTTTTAGAAATTATTTCAATTAGAATTAATTTTATTTTAAGAAAATTGTAAAACATTTATTAAAATGCCCTAAAGAAATAGTTGGATGTGAATCAACTAATACAGGTAAAATAAATTAAAATTATTTAAGATTGTTTTTGTCATTCATAAAAAGTGACCATAGATAATGATTCCGAAAAAAACACAATAGTAGATGATGGCCAAATATTACTTTCTCAGAGTAATTCAAGTAATTTATCATACAAATTAAATAATATCTATTTATTTACTTTTATTAAGGAAATTCAATTAGTACACAAACATGTCAAATAATTGAAATGAGTAAAAGCACAGAAAATTTTGAGATATTCTCGGAAGAAGAATCTGGTATGTAAAATTATTTTTTTTATTTAAAAAAAGGACTTAAATTGTAGAAATATAAACAAGTAAAGAGAAGTATTTCTTTTCATCAGCTTTATTCTTTTTTTCATCTAAATAATTATTTAGAAGCTTTTTTTTTCGGCAACTTACAGTTCATGACCGTAATCACATGATCAAAACAAAATAGATTTTAAATCTATATTAAAATGATGAAATGGGTTTTTTTTATTTTTTTTTTTAATAAAAATTAGATGTTTTTTATTTTATTTAAATAAATAATAATTTTTTTCAATCGATAGCTATAAAACAAAGTTTAGTAAAGCTTAAAAATTGATAAAAATGCCCTTTTTATAAATCAAAAACTAAAATTTTGATTTTAAATTTAAATTTGATCATGATCTTCAATTTGCCTTTATTAAAAGCTTTTTTTTTTCAACAAAAAAATTATTTCATTAGCAACGAAGCAAAGAAAGCAAAAATGTGAAGCATTAGAGACAAATAATTTCATTTGTTTTTGACCTTACTCTTTTTCTTTCCTTCTTCCTGGCAAATTTTAACCATTTCATTGAATTAATTCATAAGCTTGATTTGATATCATCTATAACATGTCTTAAAAATCAACAAGCACCTGAAACTGTTGGCTTTTTCAAAACTTTTTAAATCTTCTTTTCACAATTATTTTATTTATTTGTTAATCTCTACCGGGCTAATACTCCTTCAGAATAAAAAATAAAAATATTGAATTAAATTATTAAAATAAAGCTAATAATAAAAATAAATAAATAAAAAGAAACAAGGGATAAATAAGTCTTAGAAATTAAAGGAAAAAAAACGATATAAGGTATATTAGTTGAGTTACACCTTTTGTGTTTTTAAATAATTTCCAAGTTCTTATTATATAATAAACTGAAATATAAGTAAATAATACAAATAATGTAAAATAACGTAATTTGTGAAGAAGCACTGTAGAAGCAAATATTTATCTTTAATAAATTTTAATCAACTAAACTCGATTTAATTAAAAGCATCGGTATACTGGCTAAATATGGTCATACTTTTTGTAGGAATTTTTGGTAACTGATTTTAAATTTTGTTAAAATGAAGTCTTGTTTTCTACTAATAAATTATTATTTGAATAACATACTAATTATTTTTTTTTTTGAAGTTCTGAAAAAAATATTCAATTATTTTTTTAATCAAACAGCGAAGCAAAAAATTGAATAATTTTTAAAATTTTTATTTTTAAAAAAATAAAAAAATTAAATCAACTAATTAAAATTTTATTTAGTGCATTGCGAATTAAAGAGTTTTCCTAACAGATTTTATATCCGGAATTTCATTTTGTTCTTTTATTCTGTTTTAATATTTCCTATAACATTATTTTTTTTTGCTATTTATTTAATACGTGAGTTTTTTTTAAGAAAAAACGACTTATTAAATGGACAATATTTTCTTTTAATAATCCAAATTGTTTTCCAGCTAATATTTAACTTGATTATGTTTTTATCAAAATTTTTGGAAATTTTTGTTTTAAATTCTTTAATTAAAGTAAATGAATCGGATAATTTTTACCAAAATTATACTCTTAATTGTTAGTTTCTTCTTTTTCAATTAAAAATGCAATCACTTTTAATATTAATAATCAATATACTTTTATTATTGTAAATCAATTAATTTTAACCGTATGTTTTTGCTAGTTTTCTTAATTTTTTCTTTTAAATTTCTTAAATGTTGTTAAATTCTAATACTTAATTTTTTTGTTCATTTTGTATTAAAACAGTGTATATATCAAAAAAGAATAACTAAAATATTTCATTTAGATTAATGTCAATGACAATTTTAATTAATTTTAAAAAAGAAATTCAATAAAATTTTTGTTCAAATCAATAAAATTATTAAAAAAAAAATTTTAATCTTAAAAAGAAATTTGTGATTTGTGAAAACTCGGCAATTTTTGCAGAAATTAAATTTCAATATCTTTATGTAGTGCTATTTGCAGAGATTGTGCAAATTATTTAAAGACTTTGACAGTTGATTCAACTATAAATTTATCACCATGTTTCAGGAACAGAACTAAATATGAACTGTCTTAATATACTAAATTACACAATTCCAATTAATTTGATAAATTAGAAATCTTAAAAAAATTCAAGATGCATTGAGACTTACATTGGATAGAAAGCTTCTATATTTAGTAAGTCTTCTGAATCGGGTAGCGATTGTACAGACTTTGATACAAATTGCTACAACTATGTAGAGGAATTTGTGACAAAGTTGGATTACAGTGACGACCAATTTTCAAAAGTCTCGTTTTTCAGAGCTAGTAAACATTATTGACAAATTAAAAGTTGACTCTTCGCCTAGTGAAGATGGCATTCACAACAGATTTATCAAAAGTTTTTATTCAAGGCAGTTAATCTCCTCTTGATTTGATAAATCTCTCCTTAATTTTCGGACTACCTGAATCCTGGAAAATTGCAGTGATTACGATGATTCCAAAGAAGGCTGGTTACTCTACTGATCCTGTTGATTATAGAGGAATCAGTCTTCTTAATTTTCTTGGTAAACTTGCTGAAAGAGTTATTAGAAATCGTTTATGTTACTTCTTAGAGAGTAAAAAACTCATTATTGACGAGCAGTCTGGATTAAGAAATAATAGAGGCTCTGCTGATAATCTTTTATTCATGACCCAAAAGATACAAGAGCGACTAAATAAGCATAATGTCAGCAAGGTATGTGGTATTTTTTCTGATATTTCAAAAGCCTTTGATAAAGTCTGGCATGCTGGACTAATTTATAAACTAGTTTACCTGGGTGTACCTATGTATCTAGTCAGATTCGTTAAGAAATTTTTATCGAGCAGATTTTTTGAAGTCAAGATTAATAATAAGTTTAGCAGGATGTATCCGATTACTTGTTCTGTTCCTCAAGAATCAGTTTTAGGTCCACTGCTTTTTTTAGTGTTCATAGATGATATTCACCTCTCAAACTCGAAGCACTCTAGTTACTCGACACTTTTTGCTGATGACCTGGGGACGATATTTTACTTTAAAAAGACAGGAAAAGTCATCGAAGTAATTAAAAAGTACCTAAGTGAGCTAACGAATTGGCTTTCTGCTTGGCGTCTGAAAATGAATGCCTCAAAATGTTGCTATACTATTTTTCAGGAGGTGATCGAGGTAATCTGAAAATGGATTTAAGATTGTTTAGTGACCTGATCCCTTATAATCCTAACCCTTTCTTTTTAGGAGTCACTTTCGATGAGTACTTATGTTTTAATAAGCAATTTCAAAACTTAAGAGTAAGAGCCTTAAAAAGGCTCAACATTGTCAAAATTTTTGCTCACAGCTCTTGGCACCTAAATAAAACTACCTTCACGAGTATTTATAGAGCCTTAATTGGTTCTCTCTTTGATTACTCTTTCTTTTCCGTAGCATGTATTTCTAAGACCAACCTAAAATTTGTTCAAACAGTTCAAAACAGAGCTATTAGGTGTAACAATAAGTTAAGATGGGACAGCCCAACTAGGAGTCTCTTTTCAGTTAGTTACATTTTGTTTATTAAAGAAAGATTCTTACAAGTGGGTGCTAGATATATTTTAAAATGTTTCTTCTATAAAAACAGTTTTATTAAGCTACTTGTCGAGGAATAAAGTGGCTCGTGGTCTGAAAACACAGCTAAAGTATCGGTTACCTCAACTCCGCTAGGAGCCTTTTTCTCTATAATTCGAATTGCGTATGCGTGTATTGTTCTAATTAGTTTGAATTTGATTCTAAGCTTTTTTTAAGATCTGAAATGAGAACAGGATTCAAAAACTAATGTTGTTGGTAAAAATATAAAAAGAAGTATTTATTTATTTAACTGAATTTACTTAGATTATATCATAGTGTTTATTTTTATCTTTTTTTTTTTCTTTTTTTTTTTTTATTTGTCTTTTATTTTCTAATTTTCTAGTTTTTAAATAGCAATACATATTGATGGAATGAAAAAAAAAGAAAAAAAAGAAAAAAAACAAAATATAAAAAAGTTTTGTATATTTTAAAAAATTTGTGCTATGATAAACAGAAAAAAAATTAAAAAATTTTATCTTTAATGATGTAATTTAAAATCGGTTTGTTTATTTTTTTTATTATTTTGGGCAGAAGGAGATTCACTTCGTATGAGCAATATGCGATATTTTCGAATGTTAGCTCGAAGCCTTTTTAAATTAATTTTTAAATAAAAATATCTATTAAAAAAAAGGCAATCACTTGACAAACAAATTTCTTTATAAAAGTTTCATTCAATTAAATAGATAAAACATGTCAATATTGTTTTGAAGATGGCTCCAGAGAAAAGTCGTTATTTTTCTAAAAAAATAGTTTATTTTATAACAAAAAATAGAAAAGTCCTTCTATCTTAAAATCGACGCATACGAACCCAATAATTTTATTTGAAAATATGCGCCAAAGACTGCTAAAATTTAATATTAATTTAATTAATCTTTATTTATGTCAATATTGTTTTAAAAAAAAAATTAAAATGTCTTTTTTGTCGGAATTTTAATATTTTAACATTATTGAAACATAAAAATAATAATTTTGCTTTTTTTTGTTCAATTTCAAGGCTAATAAACAGGCTCGTCTTCCTGTCATGAAAGACTGAATACCACTTCCTTTATTTGACTTTGTAAAATAATTATCAAAAATAAACGAATAAAAAAATTTTATTAACTCATTTGAAATAGAAAAAAATTTGAATTTTTTCTTACAAAATAGTAAAAATCAGATCAATTTTATTGAATTCTGAGTGTTGCAAACTTCAAAATTTATCTCTTGATCATAAATCTATTCATCAGTATTATGTAAAATATCCAAAAGTATATTCATCATTTACCTCTTAAATTTTTTAGTGAATTTAGAGTAAATAGTATTAAATAGGAAAAAGATTATATTATAAATGTCATATAAGAAATCCTTTTAGAAAAAGTTGTTTATTTCGTTTTTTAGTTTAGATATTTAGGCTTAATAAAATTGAAAAATGAAAAAAAATAATAGTTAGCCAGATTAATTACAGTGGAATCTCGTTAATCCGGAAATCTCGTTTTTTCAACATGATTTCTAATTTTCAGTCACACTAAATAAAATATATTTTAAATCGAAAATCTGAATTTTTTCGATAAACCGGCATAAAATGACTCCACAAATCAAGCCGGATTTAACGAGGTTAGACTGTTAATTATCTATGAAGCTAAAAAATTTAATAATAAAAATAATTAATTTTGACCAATTTTAAATTAAAAAATGTGAATATTACTAAATTAAATCTGAAAAGTGCTCTTAAAGAACGAGCTTTAAGTTCGTATCAACTAAATATATATTCAAAAAATTTAAATAAATATCGCTTGGGTAATAATTTGTTTTAATCATTAAAGATATTTAAGGTAAAATAATTTGAGGTATAGTCTCCACCAAAATCATCAGATTTAAACTCAAAATTTAAAGCGTTGTTTTAATTTTTAAAACCAGCGGTTGTAAAAAGCCATTGAAAAGTCTTACATTATTTCATTCTTCATTTACCTAGTAGGATTCATATCTAAGGCAATTTTTAGCTCAAAAATGTCCCGACAGTGTTTTGTTCAATTGATTAAAAACAGATTTGAGCGAGGCAAATATTTATCTTGATTTCAAAATTATCATTCCGTAACAAAACTACGCAACAAGTATGGAGGGGGAGTAGCTATATAATTAAAAGAGGAATTGAATTTATACAAGATTTTTTTAATGAGGAATTTAATTCCGAACTCCTTAGTATAAAACTGAATTTAGGAAAGAATAATGAATTATTTGTATTTAGTCTTTATAATCGACCCAATGTATTTATAAACTTTGAGCTTTTTAAAAAGGTTAATAAAAAATGTAGGAACTTCATTTAAGTTGGTGACCTTAACGCTAGAACAATGCAAAAAGGATGCATAGAGGAAAATGAAAACGGTTTAATGTTGGAACGAATAATCAATGATTTAGACTTTTCAGGAATCAATGATAAGCGTCCGACTTTCAATATTTTTGCATCCGATAAAAGCATTCCTTACCTTTCTCAAAATCTACAAAACCAGTCTTCTCCCGAACATTGTTAATCTAATAAAAGAATGTAGGAGAGTAAGAAACTTTCAGAAAACTCGCTGTCAAAAGCATGAAGAGAATAACTAATGAAGACAAGGGAAAATGCTTCTGAAAACTCTTATCTTCAATATTTAGTCCTAATTCTGATATAACTAATAATGAGAAAGATAGCAAAATAACCAACTCAAATTCAGGCTTTAAAATGATTAAAAAATGAAGCGGCATCAGGACCTGACAAAATTCATAATTTAATGTCAAAAAACTAACCTAGAAATTTATCAATAGAAATCAACGAATTTTTTAATTTATTTCTTCGAGAAGGTAGAGTTCCGAAAGCGTGGAACACTTCGAACATTACTATGATTAAAAAAAGGCCTCTTCTTTACAAGACCCCTTAAATTATAGACCAACTTGTATAACGAGTTGTTTAGTAATTTTACTGAAACGAATAGTTTATTCAAGATTATACAATGTTTTGAACAAAATTCTTTTCTTATCCAGGAGCAATCTGGATTTAGGAAACATCGGCGAACATCAGATAGTTTTTTCTTTTTAATTCAAAAAATTTTAGAATCATTTAATGGAAAAAAAAGTTTTTTGATATTTCTTAGGCCTTTGATAGGGTTTAGCATAAAGGTTTACTTTTTAAATTGATTAAAATGAATCCACCTTATTACTTGGCTAACTGGGTTAGATCCTTTTTAGACTCTAGGACATTTAAGGTAAATGTGAATGATCACCTGAGCGAAGAATATCAAATAACTGCAGGTGTTCCTCAAGGCTCAGTAATTAGTCCTCTTTTATTTAGTATATATATTAATGAAATGATTTAAAAAATTGGGCCGATCAAAATCCGGATATTCCTATTGATGATGATGTCTTTGTCGGATATTTGGTAGTTTGTCTCAAACTATTATGATTTTGCTATTATATTTGAGTATCTAAACCAAATTACAGATCATAATTATCAAAAAGATTATCAACCAACAATTCTGGTCGCAGATGGAGCGGAGTCCATCACAAAAAATTTATAAATAACTGAATAAAAGGACTATTGGGCTCATGTAATAAGAAAAGTTGTTAGGAAGTTAAAAATTTTAAATGATAAAATGACTGTTAAACAAATTAGAGATGATATTTGTACTATTCAGTTTTCTCCTTCTCCTGATGTTTTAAACAAAGCAATTGTATTATTTTTAAAAAGGCGTAATATCATTGATCAAAAAATTTATGAATTTCTAGATTACTTCAATCAACACTTCTTTAAATGGATGATATGAAGGTTTTGCTCTTGGAGTACTAAGTAACATTAACGCATTAGAATCAACAAATAATGTAATTAAAACAGAAGGCACCTGGCGTAAAAGAATGGCGGCTGGACAGTTCTTACGTAATTTAAAAATAAAAATAGTTAATCAATTTTCTAGATTAAGAAATCCTAGTCAATTAAATTATTTAATTTTACACAGAACCCGTTACACTAGAAGGCTTTACAATTGCTCATCAATGGAATATTCTTGAAAAAAAAGTTATTAAGCTTAGTCATTTAATTCTTTACTTTATCACTTTAATAATCAATCTAGATGAATTGACTAAAAAACATTACAAAAATTATAGTGACAACATGCTCAATTTATCTTGGTCGTCATTAGAATCTTATTTTAAAAAGAAAATAAAAGTTTGGAGAATTGAAATCAATAAAATTGAGTTGCTTAAAAGTTGCTGTTCTTGTAAATTCTGGCAAAAAAACTTCTTTTGTAAATAATAGCGGTGTCTACTAGGTTAAATCTCTGACAAGTACCTCTACAAGCAAAGTGTTTACCATTAGGTCCAAAACGTAAAAGAGGTCAACCACGGAAAACTAGAACTGCATTACAACGTCAGCAAAGTGAAAATAGTGGAGATTTTGCAGTGAAACGAGATGCAAACCCAAAACCAGCAACTCTTGGTCCTATTTCTCGTAATGAAAATGCAATGAACACAATTCAATCTAACCAAGCTTCTCAAACAGTTCAAGAAATGGCTAACCAAAATGAAATTTGTCAACATCAAAAAAAAAAGAGAAAGACCAAAAAAGAATTAAAATTTTTTTGTAAATTTATGATTCACTTTTCTTTTCTAAATAAAAAATAAAAATCTTTCTGAAAAAAATAATTAAAATCTCTAATTTTCGTACTGAAATTAACTTAGCCAAATAATTTGAATTTTTCAAAAAAACTATTTTTCTGAGTAATTTTAACAATATGAGACTTAATTTGATTTTGATTAAAATTTTGATCTTTTATAATTAAACACTTGTTATTTTAAAGCCTATTTATTAATAGTATAGTTTTTTATCAAAAGTTTTATCCATTTGTCGTAAATTTTTAAAAGAAATTATTAAAAAAAGGGCAAATTCAAAAAAAACTTTTTTCGATAAATCTTTATTTTCATAAAATAAAATAATTTCTAAAAAACTTAAAACAAAGAAGCAAAAATTTATAAATTTCATATTAATTAAAAACGAAGATTAAACAGGATGTGTGTGTTTAAAACAGAGAAAAAAATAAAAACAAAAAAAATTTTAAAAATTTAAACAAAACCTCAAGAACTAAAACTTGAACAAAAAGAGAAAAAAAAAATTATTTTTTTAAGTGGTCAAATTTCACTTTGTTTTATAAACCTTTTTTTTTTTAATTTCACAAAGATCTGACTTTTAAAAACAAAAAAATTTTACAAAAAAAAAAAAACATCTCCCACTCTCTCTTTAATTTTTTCAATTCTCTCTCTCTCTCTCTCGTTTTCACTCACAAATATATCTAAATTAAATTATATTAACTAAAACAGCCAAAAAAAAAAAAAGAAAAAAACTGAAAAAAATTAAGACAAGTTCATTCCAAATTTAGTATTCATCGTCTTGGTCAATTTCCAACTCGGCGCTTTCATCGTGTGCAAACTGTTCCTCTTCGCAATTGTCCGGTGTCTGTTGTGGCTCCTCATCGTCATCAAAATACTCCTCGTCGTCGTTCAACTGCTCGTAGACCTCTTCGTCGGACTCGTCGGTGGGCCGCTTTCTCTTGCTAGCCAACTCTTCCTCGTCAATCAACTTCTCGTTGGACTTGCACTGCCTGTTATCAATGACGTCAATGGCGGCGGGCAGTTCACTTCGCTTGTCCAGGCCGAGCGTTTCGATCACTTTCTGCATGGCTTTCTTGCCGACGAGTATGGGCCCGATGTGAGCCGAGCTGCGCTGATGCTTTTTCACGTCCGACTTCCACTTGGACTTGAATGGACACGAGCAGCAGTGATAGGGCTGCTCGTTGGAATGCACGATCAAATGTCGCCTCAGGTCGCTCAGATTGCACGCCACATACGGACACTGGTGGCAGTTGAGCGAGCTCTTTTTGGTGGCGGGTCGCACGGACGCCACCGACGATATGGAGCTGGTCGACGAGCTGGACGACGAAGAGGACGGCGGCGTCAAGTGAACGGCGCTGGTTTTTTTGGTCGGCGACTCGTTGCCCAGCGGTTTGATGCTGTCGAAAAAGTTCAAGTCCTTGAGGTCCGGAAACAAGACCTGGTCGGGTATTTCGACAATTTTGGCGGTGGCGTTCGGATGCTGTTTCTTGGTGTGCTTTTGAACGTCCCATTTCCAATTGCTGGCGTACATGCACGACGAGCATCTGTAGGGCTTTTCGCGCGCGTGGTGACACCGCATGTGCTGAATGATCTCGGAGCGCCATCGGCCGCGAAAGTCGCACCAAAAGCACTGGAAATTGCGCGACTCCTTTTCGTCGGCCGGCCCGGTCGACTCGTCCAGCTTGATCCGCTTGGACAGGCTTGAGCTGGACGCGGACGATTTGACTTTGGGCTCGGCCAGCTCGTCGCTTTTTTTCTTGGAGTCGGGTGGCGGCGGTGGGCCAGCGGGCACCGTGTTTTGGAGAGCGGCCATGGCGAACAGGGGATTTGTGAGCAGGGCCGGATTGGCCAACAAGTAAGCGGCGTACATGGCGGCCGTGTTCTGCGACTGAGGCGACATGAACGGCGCCAGGAACGATGATGCTGGCAGTGAAGATGGTGCATGTGGAGGTGGTGGTGGTGGCGGCGGCGGCTGGATGGAGCAAGTGGACGAGGACGATGAGGAAGAGGAGCTGAGCGGCGGCGTGTTCGGATTGATGGATATTTGTTCGTACTTGAGCTTTTTGTGTTCGTCGGACTCGTTGGATCTGGAGCGGGAGCGCGACTTGCGCGCTTGAGCTGCTTGAGCGGTTTGCATTGGGTTGATGAGAGTGGAGCGGGCGGCGTCGCGGTCCCGTTTCTTGTACGGGTTTCTGAATGTTGGATGTGTGCGGTCAAAGTGCTTGGCCAGGTCCCAGCGCCACTTGTAAGTCAACGAACAAATGAGACACTTGAACGGTCGGGACGTCGAGTGGCTGGCGGCGTGCTTCTGCAATTCGGTCGGCCATCTGCCCACAAAGTCGCATTTGATGCATTTGAGCGGGTTGTGCGGATCGCTCAGGTTCCACTCTTCGTTCTGCTGCGCCACGTTGGTGTTGCGCGGCGGACTCTTGCTCGACAACTCGCGCTGATATTCATTGTAGTGATTTTTCAAAAAGTGCTCGTTTATTTGATCGACTACATGAAATTTGGCGTCGCACACCGAACATATGAACAACTTTTGATTGTACACTTGCGATGATGACGTGTTCAATTGATTGTTGTTCGATGCTTGCTGCAGCTGGGATGGCTTTGTGGTTGATGATTGAGCGGTGGCGAGCTGGTCCTGGTGTTGCTGGTGTTCTAGCTGCTGTAGCTGTTGCAGTTGTTGTAGTTGTAGTTGTTGCTGTTGGTTGGCCGAGTCGGACGAGTCGGACGAAGTGGCCGAGCTGGACGTGTTCGAGGACGAGCTGGTCGACGAGCTGGCCGAGTTGGAGCGATGAGAGGCGGTCGGCGAGCCGGACCGGTCGCGCTTAGGCTTCATGGACAAGTCGAGCGGTGCCAGCGCGTCCATTTCGGTCATCTCTGCTTTGCCACTCATCGAGCTCAAATAGTGCTGAAACAAATTCAATGCATTGTTCAGTTGATTTGGCTCGGCTACGCCAGGCGTCTTTTTGAGGCACTGGCTCGAGTTAGAGGTGCTGAGTGGAGTGGTGGCGGTGGTGGTGGTGTTAGTGGCTGGTTGGCCGGTGGTCGCGTTGCGTAGTTTGACGGCAACTGGTGCGTCGAGCGGCGGCGGCGTTTCTGTTATGTGCTTTTCTTTCCAGTGTTTGTTCAGGCTTTTGCGCCATTTGTACGTGTTGCCGCAAATGGAGCAGGCGAATTTGGTGATGCCGTCCTCGAGCACTTTGCGGTAGCGTGCCGGGTCCACTTCGGAGTTGTAGTGGCGCTTGGTCTTCTCGTGGTTGGGCGCCACGTTTTGGATCTGCTGCGCCAGTCTTGGCAGTGTGCACATGGTCGTTTGTGAGCTCAAGTGTTGGTTGTACTTTTGAATCAACTGGCTTAGTTGATTGGGGTTCGAGTATTGGTTGGCCAAGTCGAACAGCTACAAAGACAAAAAAAATGACATTGCCAACACTCAATGAGTACAGGGACAGATGGTTTGTTTGTTTGTTTAAAAATAGCGCGTCTTTATTTTGATTTGAAAGACAAACCTGGGTGCACTTGCCCAACTATCTATCGACATAACACATTTCTCAATGCATCTTATTTAATCATTAAGTCTAATTTGACTTTTTATTAAACTGGAGATTTTCAATTTTTATGTGTTTTTTTTTTTTTAAAGAAATTAATTTTATTTAATTTCAAGCTTAAAACTCACTAATTAATAGTTATGACTTTTGGGCAAGATTGTTGCAAAAATACTGAGCTCTATCTCTTGGTCAAATTTTACTTCTCATAGCTATAGCTTATGAAGCATTATGAATTTTGGTGCATCAAAAAGAAAATGGATTAAAAGCGCACAAGATCATAACATACAGGCTGAAAATTGTAGCAACCAATGCAGCCTCTGTACCACCAGCATACGAACTGTATTAGTATAAGCTCAGTTCAACTTTGGATAACCAGCTGCTACAATTTGCATAACATGCTTTGGTCTGTGCGAGTTAAAGCTTTTAGGCTTTTATCTCTTGTTCTTTAGTACCAAAATTCACAATGCCTATTTTAGAGGACTCGCACAATGTCCACATGTTCAAACTTTACTATCTGCTGAACATGCTACTAGAATGAATTCAAAATTTGATATTACGAAATTGTTGCAATATCAAATGGTTCCCTTTTATTTTCGGAAAGTTTATCTTTACCAATTTCTATTTATTTACTATTTTCTTATTTAAATTGATTTAAAATGTTCAAACATGAGCGCTGAAAAGACTTTCAAACAAACAAAATGGTTCGCTAAGCTTGTTCCTGTTTGTATGGTGAAACTACTTACCATTTTGTTGTCGTTGTTGATGACTTGATTTTTGATGGCGTTGTTGTTGTTGTTGTTGTTGTTGTTGGTTAAAAGCGAATTTCTATTTAGTTCTTGTTCTGTATTTATCTTGAAAAAAAATAAAAATAAAAAATAGTAAATAAAAGACACAATGCATGGTTTGTGGACATGGCGTATAAATACAATTCTGTATCATAAATCATAATCGGCGCATAAAGATCTCAGGTACACACAATTAGCCAAAGATAATAAATCAGTAAAAAAAAAAAAAGAAAAAAAGAAAAATTCAGAGCCGATAGCGTAGCTAAAATGTGAGCAAATGTTTTTTATTTTTTTTCGAGTGAAGTTTTTTATTTTTTTCGTTTCTCTGTGTTTATTTAAATATAGAATTTAGATGCGTTGAGGATGATGATGATTTTGATGATGGTCATGATCATGATGAATATATTCCAGTTGGAATTTTTAGACGATTTTTTTCATTGGCATTTTTGTGCGAGACCAATGAAAAAAATGCGATTTATTATTTTTATTTTATTTTTGTGTTTCATTCGATTCTATATATTAATTTTAACACCTATGATATCGAACTTTGCTTGGATTCAATTTAAATCTATTAGTCTAAAAGTAAATTACGCTTACAGGTAATCTATCTTATCTTATCTGTGCTCGAATATCTTCTTAATTTAGCATTTCGAAAGATAACAAAATTAATTAAAACACTTTTGATTAGTTTGACTACTCACCTTTGTGGGGTCGACGCAAATGGACGACGAGGACGACGACGACGACGACGACGAATACAAGATCGAGTCTTTGTTCTCGTCGCCCTCCTCGTCCTCCTCTTCTTCCTCCTCGTCCTCCTCTTCTTCGCGCTGCAGCTGGCCTCGGTGCTCCTGTTGCTGTAGCTGCTCGTCCTCCACTATCTCCTCGCTGTTGTCCGACTCGAGCATCTGCTCGTCCCGGTGCGTCCTCTCCATGTGCACCTGATAGTCCCACAAGGACTGAGTGTAAAACGAGCACAAATCGCACGGATATATCTCGTCCATGTTGTGCTCGAACTTCATGTGCTCGCTGAACTCGTTCATGTCGTTCGAGTTGAAGTCGCACTTGTCGCAATGCTTTAGGGTCGCTGGCGGGCTGTTGGCCACTTTCAACGGCTTTTTCCTCTTGTTGGTAGACACGGCCACACTCTTAGCCACGGATGCTATCATCATTTTCCTTTCTTTCTCAAACTAGCAATGCAACGAACATAAACAATTAAAAACACTTAATTTCTAAATCAAAACAAAAAAGAGTTGAAACAAAAGTTTGAGTCCATTGATGCCGGGGCGCAAAGCAACAATTTAGAATTTAAAATTTTTCAAATTGAGATATCGAAAGAGACATAGATAGAGAGAGAGAGAGAGAAATTGAAAATTGCGGTTTTCTAAATATATTACAGCGCCTAAATTCAATTGTGCAAATGAAACAAACTAGAAGAAGAAGAAGAAGAAGAAGAAAAGAAGAGAGATTGTGGACTACTTGGTCTAAAGCAAAACAAAGACTGACATTTATCGTAAACTTTCTCTTATTTGACACAGAAACTAGGACAATCGTGGATTAAGTTGCAATTTCTACTCTAGTCTTTTTTTTGTTGTTGTTGAGGTTGTGGTTGTTGTATGTGCTTGAAATTTATCAAGTCCAACAGTCTGTAAAGAAGATTAAAACATCGTAGCCAAATAATTAATTAATTAATTTCGAAAATGACAACGATGATACGAGAAGGAATGTTTGTGCTCTTACTCTTTTTCTCTTTTTCTCTCTCTCTCTTTTTTTCCATTTTTCTACCTAAATTTCTATTTATCATGTCAAATTTTAAATACTGAATTTGGCCCGGCCCTTTTTGTTGGGGACGAATTTAATCCTTCAGTAAACACTGAATAGATTTATCTCCAAAAAAAGAAGAAAAAAAAGAAAAAAAGAAATTAATTGCTTTGATTCGCTATCTGGCCACAATATCAGCGACAATTGCTAGATTGTATCTTGCGTCGGACGCTTTCATCCGACACAATGCACTTCTTGTTCTATATCAGTGCCATAATCAGACCAGCAAGCAAAGCTAACAACTAACACTAGAAGCAACAATAACGACACCAACAAAAAGCATAAAATCCAAAAAATCCAAAAAAAAATTAGAAATTCATACAAGAAAAGAACAGCGCAAGCAGAGAAAGAGCTAAAATTAGATTCGAGAGTGATGCTTGTGGTTTCTTTTTTCAGCTTGTTAACAGAACAATTATGCACTAACAGATCTGAAATCTGAAATCCCAGTTTTGCTTCTTCTCTCTCTCTCTCTCTCTCTTTCTCTCTCATTCTCTTTGTCTCTCTTTTTTCTTAGACTGCTGCAACAAATTTCAAATTAAAGTGTTCTTTTTTATTTGATTCAAAAAAACAAAAAAAAAAAAATTCTAACATAGATCTCAAAAGTAAAAACTGAAACTAAACTAAACAAAAAAAAACTGAAGACGAAAAGTAGATGAACAAGAAGAAGAGAACAGAAAAGAAAGCGACATTTGAGCTAATTGCGCCACAAATGACAAATTTATCTCTTGCCTCTGTGTTGTCGTTCTTGTATGACCTATATGGCGATCATAAGTCCATTTAATCTTTGGCCAACAATTCGCATTAGATAATTTCTATCAAATCTCCTATCTGTGTCTTAGTCGAAAATATTCGAGCTATTTATCGAGCTGATCACACAATTTAGCAATAGCCGCGAGTGTCACTTACAATTAATTGTGTTCAAAGTATGCTTATAGCTGGCCTAGCCCTGTAGAACTAAATTCCATGTTGTGACGTTTTATCAACTCGAATCGACTAGTCTAATATAAAAGCCATCAATGAATGACCACTCCCTTAATTATTAGCCGTGTGACGTAAGCAAATATTATTGCCAGGGCGTTATCTCTATCCATTTCCTCTGCGATCACAACCTGTTTACTTACCTGTGTGCCATAGATAGACATACAGATAGAAATGCCCATCCAAATAGGTCTTATTTGCTATAGTCCACTACTATTTACTACAGGAACAAACAAGCCAACGCGCATTCTAATAGCTGCACGCCGTCCTGATTACAAACACACAAAAATCCTGCGCAAATATTTATCTATGGATAATAGCAGCTAGGAATTTCAATCATCAAAATGTAATTACTGGACACGACACGACAAGAAATCCAAAAATATTCTCTCTCTCTCTCGCTCTCTCTTTCTCTCTCTCTCTCTTTCTCTCTCTCTTGTACAAACTAGCACGAAACTATTCCATTATGATTGAATATGTAATTCAATATGTTCAAGTGAGTGAATGGCTTATGGTGGTGGCGATGGTGGAGTGGTCAGACCGCTTGTAACTTTTACTTTTTTTCTCTTTTCTTTTGAGCGAATGGTTCCTACTTTTTGTTGGTCTTTTATTTTTTGTTGTGTTTTTGAGATTAGAAATTTAAATATCTGAGCGCTTTGGAATTTGAAACTAATCAAAACTAGATTTTCTATTTGAGAAAACAAAAGGTAATTTATTATTTTTCAGACTATTTCATTGGATACAGAATATTAAACTAGAAAAAAAATTCCTCATTCTATTCGCAAATCTCCTCTAAAAGAACACTATAGATAATATAAATATTTGAATATTATCTATATATGTGTGTGTGTCTCCATTCGCGATTCTTACAAGAAGAAAAACGATACGCATTCAAGAAATATTATCATGTTCGAAAGGACATACACTCATAATTATGTCCATACCTGATTAGATATATCTATCTGAACTAGAAATTTATGAATAGATAATTAGAGTCGAAAGTATGTCATTCGATTCGAGAGTACAAACACCACAAATCCATCTCTCTCTCTCTCTCTCTCTTCTAATCATACATACCTTTCTTTCTTCTTGGCTCTCTCTAGCTATCGGTCTCTACAAGCCGCACAAATATTTATACGCAGATTATGTTATCTATACTGGCGGGCTTCGATTGTGCAACTCTTTTGTCATTGCTAAGCCTATGCTTTGTGTGCTTCGGTGATGGTGTTCGAATAGTTTCCGAAATTCGCATTCGAAACATTAGCTCAAGTCTAATTAAATTCCATGAAACAATAGATAAAAAGGTAACAAAATAAGAATTGAACACTGGTAATTATGAATTAGATGGCAAACACAATTGAGAAATAGAATTAACAACAAAAAAAAAGAAAAACGCAGAGAGAGAGAGAAAGAGAGAAAGAACACAACACAACAAAATAAAAAATTTAAATTCCAAAATAAATAAAATAAAAATTTTAACAGACATTAGCCACAATTTGACCAAATGATAAATAGAAATTAGGTTACTACTAGCCTTGTCTATTTGAATCAAAAAGTCCAGTAGATAAATAGCTGCCGGCCTACAAAAATACAAAAATTATTATAATTGAAAAAAAAAATTGAAAAAGACTAGAAAAAAATTTAAACATGCCTGTGCATTACGGATGCCACTTTCTCATGCATCCAAAATGCTTCGAGACCGAACCTTGCCGACGATCCCTAGATCTCAATCATTCAGCAACACAACAATATTAGTTGTCATAGAACAGTTCGATCTCACACAATAAAAACTATTTATTTACAATCATTTACTTATTTACTTTTTTTTTTTTTTTTTTTTTCTTTTTTCTTTCTTTCTTTCACAATTTTATATTCTCTATAGTCAATTGTAAAATTATATTCTAAATTATTATCTAAAGAATGCAGGCTGAAAAGAAGGTTTACATCGTTCTGAACTGCCTGGGGCCTCGGCCCAAATTATATTTTAAAAAAAAAAAAAAAAAAGCAACACAACAACAACAGCAGCCAATAGGATTCTTCTTTTATAGAATAGTGCATGCAAAGCTAATAGCAGTTGTGTCCATATTGAACAACAAGCTCAACACACACACACACACACACTTGCATACATACACTCATATAACAGCACACTCTCGCTCACAACACAAGATAAAAACTGATATTTCTTAATTGCTGAAAACAATTTTTTATTTTCATTTCAAAACCTATATATGTATTTAAATATATCATATCAGTAACAATTCTAGTATTTAGTTTACCTGCCATAAAAGCGCATGATTACTAAACTAAATAAATTTTGCTGAACTTTAGAAAATATTACTGAAATTTAACAATTTTATTATTCTAAGATAAAACAAGCAAGCATCTTCTCTGCAATCCGAATTCAGCTCGCAATTTCGTCTTTTCTTCTTCTTAAAACACATCAACACCACCAACAAAAAAAGAGAGAAAAATCACCTACTCTTAAATCTTATCATTGAATGTGAATTTGAAATGTGGCATTGCATTAGTAGAGTTCTAGAGAATTGTTTTCTTGTTATCATTCGAAATTCTTTTATCTGCCCGGACTCCAAATTAGATTGCTAATTGTGTCGAGTGTTCAAGAGCTCTTATCAGACAAGTAATTTCGTCATATAGCTTTTTGACTTGTACCAATAATCAGGAAGATTAGAAGCGGCGGCGCCTCCGGCTCCATGTCCCATCTCTGCCTGTCTCAGATTATTGCTATTGTTTATTATACTTTTGTTTTGCTGCATATTAAAAAGCAATAAAATGTTCAATCACTTTAAATTTCATAGCTGACTCATTTGTAATGTTCACTGAACCAAGCATGGTGACGATAAATAAAGATTTAATAGAGAATAGATAGTAAAAAAAAAAAAACTAAAAAAAAAAAAAAACTATTTCGATTGACCTCTTTTGGCAATCAACGACAAAAAATAAATAATAATTTTTTTCTTTCGCTCAACAAACAACCTTAAACTAGAAAAATTAAATTTAATTAAAATTTAATTTTGGTCCATTTGGCCGCACAATTACACGCCAAAACGACAACAACATAAATAAAATGAGTGAATACATCAAGCACTGAGCAAATGTTGAGTCACTTTTGGTCACGTGATCCACTACGGAAACTAGCCGATGAGCAGGGATTATGGATTAGCATTAGATCATTAAGAGAGGCAGGCAGAGAGGAGCAAAGCAACAACCACGACAACAAAAGGTTGCTTTTAAATTCAAATTATTCTAAGTCTTGAGCAAACACAAATAGAATAAACTATTCGGCTGCTCTAATCTTTTTTATTTAAATTAACCTAATCGCTAGATTTTATTTCAAGCCTATTTTCAGGTAAAGCTCAACAGTCTAACTAAGTCGTTTACAAACAAATCATTAATTAAATTTAGCGGCACTTTAAGACCAAAATTCACCTATCAGAATTTTAAAATAGCCTATCAAATAACAAATTTATTGCGCGCTCAATTTCAATATAGTTCCAAACAAGTATGAACAAAAAAAACATATTAAATACATGGAATATTAAATATATCAAACAATGAAAAAATTGCTGCTTAAGTCCAATGACAAACACTGGATAAACGCACCGATACGCTCTAATTTATGCTCGTTTGACATTTGGATGATGTCGATCGACTGCACCATTCAGCTAAACAAAAAAAAAACAAAAAACTAAGAAACAATTTTTGTTGCTTAAATGAAAACGATATCTAAAGGTGTTATCTTCAAATTGAAGCAAGTATTACCATTGTTCAACAAAAAAATTCATAGCAATAAACCTAGAAGAGTATTAGAAATAAAGACATAATAATAATTTATGTGATATGTGCCGAGTTTTTGCTCACAAGTCTATTATTCTATTCTGTTCTGTTCTGTTTCTCATTGCACCTTGTTGGCTCAATTCAATTCAGCATGTTAAGTTCTTGTTTGGCCGCATACTCTCGCTCTGGGGCTCACTGCGCACATTCGTGTGTCTATCACACACAAAATAAAGAGATTTGCAACTTATTGTCTTTGGCAATCGTTGAAATTAAAAAGAACATAAAAACCGAAAATAAAATTTTTTGTGTCTGACAAATTGGCATTTAGAAATTTTTAATTTAATTGTTTTTTGCTTTTTTTTTGTTCGTTGTTGAATGTGTGTGTGATATTTACTCTTTTAAAATCAGACAAATTTGCATTTGTTCTTTAGAGCTCAGTCAGAGTTTTTATGTTCTACCTTAAACATTTAAATAAAGCAATAAAAATTTAATTATTTGTTATCTTTTGCTTGGATTTTTTGTCGTTTTGATACCTGATGGAATCCAAGCTTTTTATCTAATCACTATTTGCCTTTGTTTCAACTAATCATTGCTGTCTCTATGGCGCAATCGGCTGTTAACCGAAAGGTTGGTGGTTCGAATCCACCTAGGGACGATTTTTTTGTCCCCCATTTTTTTCATTCAACTCAAATACAATTAATTTACTTAGGGACTGTCTTGATTTTCTTAATTAGCAATCAGATTGATACGATCCAAATTTTACAATCAAATGAATCCAAGATGATATAGATGGATAATGTCAATCGGAAAAGAGCTAAAAACACGTCTGTGCTCATTGTCTCAGGGTCGCTTAAAATACCTTTTTTGTACAAATAGACCAAAAATTTTATTTTCGAAAAATAATTAGTTTTCCAAGACCTAATTTTTTTCAATGATTGTTTCCTTTTTTTGTGTGGACAAAAGTTTAGCGTGTTCAAATCCATGACGATTTAGCTTGGAAAAAGTATCTCTTTTTTTCTTTGCATTCTTCTTTGATTTTTTCAATATTATGCTTCCTCTTTAAATGGCAAGAGAGAGAGATAATGATGAGCGACCGGAAATTTGGCTTTTCATCTATGAGAAACATTTTCGATCAATCTTAGACAAACAAAACAAAATACATTTGTTTTAGTGTGAGCATATTTTTTTCCTAGTTCATATTTATTTTGTCCCTAATAAATATGTGTGACAAATTCATTTGAATTTATGTGTTCATCAGCGAGAATAAAAATTCAGCCAATTATCTCTAATGAATAAGAAAAAAAAAGTATTCAATTTAGGATTTATTTTTACAATTTTATTTGTTTATCATTTCTAAGACAAATATTTGAACAAAAAATTTGTTTCCTTGACAAAGATTAAACGTGTAGTGGAGCATAGTTGAGAAGCTTTTCAATTAGATCAACATGGGACAAGAGCATTCTTCTGCAACAATATCTCTTTAAATTAATGGCGTCCAGCGCTTCACTAAAACCAAAGTTTTAATTAAAACTTTGTCCAAATTTTGTATCTACTCACCCTTCGGCATATCCCGAGTGCACTAGTTCGAAAAAGGTCTCCCATTTATTGCCTATCACTTTTCCACAAGAAAAACAGCGTATCGGAATGATCATTTTAAAAGATTTAAAAAAATTTTTTTTGCTTCAATTTTTAAATTCACATTTATATAAAAACTATTTTTTTCTCATTCATGAACTAATACCAATGCAGTAAATTGACGATGTTTTAAATTTGTCTTGAAAAAAAAAAACAAAAAAAACTGATCCTTTGATTACTTAATAAACAGAGTCAAGTCTAGTCATGCAGTTTTCACTTAAACGAAATTACCTTTGAAAATAAATGATTATTTTCTATACACTTAAAAAAATTTAAAATATGATTTTTTTGTGATGAATTCATCAAATGTTGTTTGTGCTTTAATGTCTTTAAACAACAGTCTAAACAAAATAAAAAAGTAATCAAATTTTTCCTCGAATTGATGAAAAAATATGCTAATTTTTTAAAATTTAGCTTAAATCATTAAACTAAAAACAATTTAAAGCAAAATTTGTTCACTTTGAAGTAGGCTTTAATATCAGCAACAAACAAAACAAAAAAAACCTAAAATAATTTATTTTTTTATGATCACAATAAAAAAATTCATGGAAAACGATTGAAATTTAGAATTTGAGTCAAGTGTTAAATTGAAATAGATAAAAAATCAACTTTGTTTGAATCAATCAAAAAAAAAAATTATGAATTTTAATAAACCAAAATTAAACATTAAAATTTCAATAAATTATGAAAACTTTATTTTTAAACTTAAAGTTTATGTGGAATTTTTGTTCTATGTATAAATTTTGGTGCCAAGCAGTTTGAATGAACACCAGCAATACACAAGCTAAGAGACACTTTTCAATGGAGTCGTTGGAGTCCGAAAACAGCGTTGATGTTGACCCTAAACTTGCCGATGATGCGGACAATTTCGATCCACTTTATGCAAGTCAGACCAGTCTTCGGAACAGAAACAAATCCGAATCATACACTCTTTACTACAGATTTTTAAAAACCGTCCTCTTAATATTTGCATGGATATCGTTTGGCCTAAACTTTGAAATCATAGGTCCCACTTTCGAGGATTTGAAAACTTATCTTCAAGTGAATTACTCGAGCATATCGTTTGCACTGGTGCTTCGAAATGTTGGCTATTTGAGTCTCACAATCCTGTTTGGTCTAGTCCTTGACAAATATTCACGATATTCCGAGAATTTGATGGCTTTCTCGTCGGCTCTGATAGCTGTGTCAAATTTTCTCATTCCAATCACTAGGAATTATTTCAGCCAAACAGTTTATTTCCTTTGCCAAGGTCTAGCTCAAGCTGTGTACGATTTGGGCGGAAATCACATAATATTGAGCTTATGGAGCGGAATAAACACTAGTCCCATCAATGCAATGCATGCTGGATACGGAATTGGTGCAATATTTGCCACACAATTGGCCAAGCCGTTCATCAAATACGATCCTTACAAAATGAACAAAACAGAAGTAGATGACTCATCGGTCTCAATGGATGCTATTGATTTAAAATGGCCCTATTGGATCTCGTCACTAATTGCTGTGCTAGTCTCCTTGTTGTTCCTCTATGCACAATTTGCCGAAAACAAAAATCGGCACAAGTTCGAAAAAAACCGCAAGCAACTAGTTCTACTTGGCGAAGATTTAAACATGGACACTTTTTCAATTGGCACGTCAAGCTCTCTGACCGAGAACAAGCTCTCTCTTTTTTTAAAACGACTATTTGTAGGCCAAGAAAAGCTTCATTATCTATCGAAAAAGCAGTACAATCGGCTGATGCTGCAAATATTCTTGTTTTTTATGGTTTTTTTATTTAACCAAGGCTATTTTACCATATTGAGCAGATTTATGATAACTTATTTGACCATGGGACCAGCCAAATTAGAAATAGAAATATTCATCATTGTGCAAACTTTGTTTTGGGCATTTTTTATAATCGGCAGATTTTTGGCCGCCTATTTAGCTTTTAAACTAGACACAGTTATATTTTTTACTCTAATTCTTAGCTTAAATTTTCTGATCAATTTTTTATTTTTAATTCCGGTATTTACCAAATTTAGCTTATTTTTTTGGATATGCATACCTTTGCTCGGCTTGTGCTCAGGACCTATGACGCCAACTGGTATCATGTTGGCCAAACAATTGCTGGATATTAATTCATTTGTTCTTTCATTGTTCATCGTTGGTCTAGCTTCTGGTGGAATTGTATTTCAGCAAGTGGCAGGTGCATTTTTGGACTTTTTGGATCCAAACGAACAGAGTTGGCTCGGGTTTACCAACGCTAATTCGGCTTATATCATACCGCATCTGGCCTGTATTTCCAGTTTATTTTGTCTTTTATTTTTTTTACCAATTCATCTAATGCAAAGAAATTTAATTGAAAAAAAATAAATATTACTAATGAGTTGTAGGTTTATAGTAAAATTTTAACCCAAATATTTTTTTTTCATTTTGAATTAGTAAATAAATTTGGAAAAAAATTAAATTACAGTTCTCTATCCTAAAATTTATGAATTTAAATTACGATCAAAGGTAAATAGTAAATAGTTGTTTTGTTAAAGTCAACAATTGAAAACCTTGCGCAATTTTTGAAGGCGTTTTATATTAAAGGTGCTATTTGTTGTGTTCCTGAGTGGCATTTGGACTTGGCAAGAATCAATCAATAAAAATTTTGTCTTAGAAATATATTTCAAAAAAATATACCAAAATTTTATTAAGTAATAAAAGTATGATACAATTACAAATCTAAATGTATAGAAAAATTCGGTTTATAAACGTCAAAAGAGTTTTAAGAGTCTACCACTCACATTTTTTGAAGGAAGTTACTTAAAAAAATTTGTGTATTCATTCTATTCTTTGAAATTAATTTACAGATAACAAAAAAAAAACCAAAACATTTCTTGCTTTTTCAAAATTAAAATCTTGCTAATTTTCAAATTTTTTGAATTTAACAAACGAATTTAAAATATCAAAAATAAAAGACAATTTTAACAATTTTTTTTTTCAATTTTATTATAAGATTTAATTTAATTTTGTTATTTAAACAAAGTATAAATATATTGAATAAATTGTTCATTTTTAATTTTTTTTATTGCAAAAAAAAAACTTGGAATTATAAAACCAGAAATAATAATAAAGAAGAAATGATTTAAATTTTACAATTTTAAATATAGGCTAAAAAATACAGAAATATAAAGTAAAATTATTTTTGTATTTAAAGCATTTTGGCTATTTAAATATTTTAAAGTAAGATCTGGAAAATCGGTAAATAAGCCTTCAATTTTGAATTCATTTAAAAATATATTTAGCAAATGATTCCAACTGGAAGCAAATGCTGGCAAATCGTCGATTCTAAAAGTGTAAGCATGAATAAAAAGACCTAATTCTTTGGCATTTTTGTAAAGTTCAGATTGAGTCACTATTTTTGTTTTCTCATCAACATTGATTAGCTGTGATTTTTCAGGTCCTATTCCATCAGCAAATTTTTTAATTTCTTCTAAGCCATTTCTAGTCGTCCACTCGATACCATCACTAGTCTGATCTGCTGAAAGCAACTGTACCAATGACAAATTACACTTGAGCTCTTCTCTAATTCTTCTCAACTCCTTAGGATCAAAACACTGTAAATAAATTTTATTCTTTTTATTAGTGTACCCATACTGATCCAAAAGATCCAAAACAATTTCGCTAAAATTAGCTTTACCTTCATCAATATGAAATTGAGGATTTTTAATCTCAACATACAGACCAATATTATGACTTTTAAAATAATTCGAACCAACAGAGCTATCTAGTGCATGAATTCTTTTAAATGTTCCTTCAAGTCCCTGAAGCATTTCGATCTCTTCTTTCAAAGTATTGATTTGAAAATTTGATTTTCCCAATGGAAAACGCTGTGGATAGTAGGCGACTATGGGATCTTGACGTCTAAATCTTTCGAATACTTTCAAAGTTTTGATTTCCTTCAAAGTAAAGTCAATGGCATAGAAACGCAAGTCTGTGCGCACTTTTTCTGGATATTTAGAAGCTACATCAGTCACTTCATCTAGATATAAATCATGTAAAACAATTGGATGATTGTCTTTGGTCAATATGACATCTTGTTCTATGTAATCAGCTTGCATGAAAAAAGCTGCTGTTTTAGCTTCTAGTGTATGCTCGGGAAGGTAGCCACTGGCACCACGATGAGCAATCACTAATGGTTTAGAGGTAATCACACTTGACAAGCTTTCAGTAATCAAAACCAAAACCAAAAAAGTTTTGAATTTATCTCTCATCGTGTACAGTTTTTGTGAAATAAGACTGAAGGTAAGATAGACATTTATACTCAAGCATGATACCTTTAAAAAAGCTTAGAACAAACTTTATTCTTAAATTATTGTTAATTGGAAAAGAAATGATAAAAAAATGTCTAAAATACAAGATAAATGAATTCAAAAAGTTAAAATTTTCTTTAAAATACCAAGATTAGATAAATTTTCTAAAAAATCCTTAACATTTGAAGCAATTAAACCAATTATTTGAACAATGGAGTTGCTCAGAATTCTTTAAAACTAAATTCTCATTAGTTTTTCACTGTTTTTTCAAATTTTATCTATTAGGTAATTAAATTTAAGTCGATTTTTTAATTAAAATTTACGATGAGCTTGCATGTAATTTTTAGAATTTTATTGTCCGTTTGATTATACCTATGAAGAATTTATTTAACTGTTAATAAAATAAATCTTGATTATTTTAATTAAATAGATTGATCATTTTTTTAATTTAAAAAGTATAATTTATGTATAATTGATAATTAGTTGCATTCTTTTTTTTTTATATTCGCCAGTCTTTATATCTTAAATTTCGGGTTCATCCGAAATTCAAGTTTCATATTCAAATTATCTTTTTGTAAAAATTTTTTTTTTTTTTTAGTTTATAAATTTAATTAGAATTCCATAGTAAAGAATAATTAAAAAATAATTTTAGAATTTATTCATTCATTTTTGATGAATAAAGATTTAAATAAAAAATAAATCAAAATTAATATAAAATTTTATTGAAAATATTTTTGTAAAAATAAAACTTGGAGCAAATCAAAAAATTTGACTGCTTTCTTTATTTTTATCTTTCTAAACTTTTACTCGAACAAATTATATATTTTAATTATTTATTTATTTTTTTTTTTTGAAAAAAAATATGATTATTTTAATTCAAATATTTCAACATGTTCGAATAATATTTTGATTTTCTGTGTGAAAGTATTTTAAAAATGAAAAAATCTGTTTTAGATTTGAGAGAATTTTTTTTTTATTTCCCCTTGATTAAAAAATATTTGGTAATAGTAGTAGTAGTAGTAGTATAAATGCTGTGGGAGACTTGGGTCTCCAAGTAGGGGCGCACGTAGACGCCCCACTATAACAGCCACTTGCCTTTTTTTTTCTTTTTTAAATAAGCTATCTTTAGATAGCTTTTTTTTTACAAATTTTATAAATAAATTTTGTTTTACATATTTTCTAATATCCTATTTTTAGAAAAATTTTAGTCTTAATGGTAACAAAAAGAATATTTTAAAAAATAAAGTAGTTTGTCAATTCTATTTTTAAATGTGTTGGTGTTAGTTTCGCATCTGGTCGCTGCATCTAGGGCATTCCAGTCACCTGCGGTCCTGTTCGTGAAGAAGTTGGTGCGTGCATCGCAGTCGGAACCAACTCGCGCTCAATTGCACGATGACAAGTTCTGGTGTTCCCTGCTGGACCGTCGTGGCCATCAGACGCCAGCCTTTGATCGCCGTTGATAAAGCATACGTGGTCGTAGCCGTGCTGAATCTTATGGAGCTGGATGAGGTCACCTCGACTACGCCGTTCTTCTAGAGTGATCCAACCGAAAGCTTCTCTTCTTTCAACATAGGGTTTCGATTTGAGTTCAGGGACTAGCTTTGAAAATCTCCTTTGCACCTGTTCAAGCAGTTTAATGTCACCCCGCCGAAAAGGATTCCAGGCACCGACTGCAAACTCTAAGTGAGGCCGTACGAACGACTTGTAGAGCAAGTTCACCAGTTCCAATGAGAAATACGAGAAGGTTAGCTTGATTCGGCACGCTATCATCGTCGCCCTAGACGCCGCTCTCTTGGACTGCTCAGTCCACTTAAGGTCATTTGTGATAATGATTCCGAGGTCTCGCTCTTTTTTGGTCTTTTCAAGTGTATGATCGCCTAGCATGTACTCGTAGCAATCGTTCTTGTCCCCAACATGCATGACCACACACTTCTTTTTGTGGAATTTCATTCGCCAAGTGTCCGACCATTCTGCAAGACGGTTGAGGTCAGACTGCAGCCTCCTAGAGTTCTCCACACGTAGTACCGAGCTTATTAGCTTGCTGCCATCAGCATACAGCTTACAAACAGATCCACACACGTCTGGCATATCATTGATGTAAATGATGAAGAGAAGCGGGCCAATGACCGAACCCTGAGAAACGCCGCTCGTAACTGGTACCCATTCCGATTCTGCTTCGCCTATGACTACTCTCTGTCTTCGGTCGCTCCGGAAATTACGAATCCAGCTAACAATGATATCGAATACTTTTATTATTTTCATTGATTAATTTATTTTTTTTTAAGAAGAAATTAATATTAAATGTTGTTAAAAGCATTAAAAATAAATATTTATAAATAGCAAATTTCCGTAAAATGCCGTAAATTAACGTAAAATCTGGTGAATACACGAAAAATACAATTATCGTAGCAGACCGGTAACTGACGTCTAATGACTCTTGACAAGAAAAAATTGTTCATCTTCATTATTCAGTAACATTGAGTAATGTAGAGAATGAATCATTTGAGATGTTTAAGAATGTGTTCAACTTCATTGACAAAATTTATGGCAGAATAATTGAATTATTTTTTTCATATTCTGTTTTTTTAATTTCTTTCACATTTATAATGAAAAAAATACAAAATTGAATTTAATAGAATTTTAGGTTTATACGACTTTATATTTAACAAAAGTTTCAATTTTGTTTTCTAGGATTTTGAAAAGTCATAATTTATTAAAATGGCATAAATTTTAACATTTTAAAGTTACAATTAATTTTTTAGATGTTGAAATTTTAAAAAATTTCTAATTCAGTTTAAATCAAAGTTTTGAAAAATATTTAGTGAATGGAAAAATTGGAAGTTTTTCTTTTATTTTATTCTTTTTAAAACAGCACTGTTATAAAAAACATTGCTTGTTTCTACTTTTAATTTCTAAAGTAAAAATAATCATTAAAATTAAATTGCAGAGTAATTGCAGACTGATTTTTCTAGGATCTAATTGATATATTCCAATAAGCAAAAAAAATTATTCATTTTATTTTTATGAAAAACCTTTTGGGCGATAAAGAAAAAAAAACAAAAAAAAATTTGAAGAAATTTCAAATAAAAATAAAACAAAAATTTTAATTTAAGAAAAGTATAATGTGTCTTTAATAAATAAGCTTGCATTATTAAAAAAAAACTTAACTTTTGTTTTTGTATTAAAATAAATTAAATTCGAATACCAAAAAATTTTTTTTTTAAATTTCTAAATTTTATTTATTGAATTGTAATGAAGAATTACATACAGAATTAACTTTTTTACGGTTAGATTGAATCGAAATTTAAATTATCTGTATTTTTTTAAAGTTATTTTTTGAAAATGAGAAATGAGCAAAGTAAAGAAAAGAACTATCTAAAACAGATCTAACTAAAGAATTTTATATGATCCATAAAATTTTATAATTTATTTTTGTTTGAATAAATCTTATGTAAATTTAGTTTTGGATATCAAAATGCGCATTAAGAGGGCATACCATCTAAATTATGCTTTTTTAAGTGAGTAATTATTTGCAGACTTTTTCAGACACGATTTTTTTATTTAAAATAGTATGATTAATCCATAAAGATTACTTTGCATTGATTCTTTGAAGAAATAATAATTTATTTCATAATTAAAAGATGATTTGATCATTTGAGCATCACAAGTTGCCTTATTATTGACGTGAAATTATTTATCAGCTTTCTATACCGAGAAAAATCCCTTTCAGATTTAATAAAAATTCTTTTTTCATTTTATAAAAATTGAAAAGAAAAAAATAATTGAAGTACTTTTTATTAAATTTAATATTTTAATTGAGTAATTTTTTTCAATATTTAGAGAAAAAATGAAAAATAGAGTTATTCTTTTTTATTTTGTGGTATCGATTTAAATGGCTCCTTTTTCATCTAATTCATTTTCATTGTATAATTATTAATATATTTTATAGATTTTTTATTATCTCAGATAACTCAGATAACCATTATAAAAAAATAAAATAAAGAATCCTAAAATTAAATAGGAATTTATATGACTGGTTAAAAGTTTGATTTCTGTTTGGGATAATTAAGAAAAAAATAAAACTATCATATTTTATTTATATATATCCAAAGCCTCATAGGCAAATTGATAAATAAAAATTAAAAAAATACAAAATAAAACTATATAAAATCACAATAAAATTTACCTTACTTGTCTTAAATAATATGATATATTTTATGATCTACATCTTTTGAATTTATATTTTTTGGACAAATTTATAGCAAATTTTAATTTTCTTTTAACAATAGGAGATTCAGAATGATTTTTAGACTTATTTTCACTTTTAAAAATTAAATTTAATAAAAGTGCAACAAAAAATTTTCTATCTTTTTTCCCATAGTTTAATTTCAAAAAAGCAGTATAATATTTAATTTTTTTTTCGATTATTAAAAAACATTAAAAAAACTGAAAAACCTAAGAAATTTTTTTTAATAATTTTGTTAGACTTGAAATTATTTTTTTTTATTTTTTGTACTGAAAAATTACCAAGATGTGCCATTTCATAGAATTTAACTCTTTAAAATTTTAAGACGCCATATTTCCTCAACTCAACTCAGCTCATCGAAAATACCCCAAAGAAAATGATTATCAGGAGATTTCTATTCAAACTGTCCCGTATCCTTTTAGGCATTTGAACGGTTGTGCACACCGAAGTGAAGGTCTAAGAGCTCATGACTCTAAAAATAACACCAGTAAGTGCCAGTCCAAGGAAGGCGAATTTTGTCTCTGGTTATAACATGTGGTCTGTTTAGTTATTTTGATTGCTTTGTTTTTCAGATGCCTGTTCAGCAAAATTTTAAAGTAACAGAATTTGGGCCTTAATTGCGTGTGAAGGCGCATAAAATCTGACTGGAGTTCTTTTAATTATTTCCTCAATGTCTAGGGGGATGGCTTGTCAGTTCAATTAAGATTTAAAATCAAATACAAAAAAAATTAAAAAAATTAAAACTTGCATATACTTTTTATTAGTTTTATAAAGAGTACTATACAATATGATACATTTAATTACAAATACAGAAATTGAATTTTTTCAAGCAAACGAATTAATCAAAAATTAAAAAAAAAGCTTTTAAGCTTTACATTTATTTAAAATAATTCAACTAGTGGCTAATATTGGAGACAAAAGCGGCGATTTTCGACCACAGACTTTTTAAATGAAGGCGATAAATTTTTCCGTATGAAAATAAAATATAGCCACTAATTGAATAATTAAAAATGTACAAAATTTCAGACAAAAGCAAAAATGAATGGTACCTGTACTTCAGATAACTTTCGACTGGATAGCCATTTTTCAAATAAGTGTAATTAGACGTAAAATTGTACATCTCATTGGCGACTATAATGTTCAAAAAATAGGGAAAATTGGACAGAACATAAACAGTTGTGAGCAAAATTAAAATTTTAGTCTTGTAAAATTTATGATTTATACAATGTATCTTAAATTTGGGTCTAGTCAAGCTAGCTCTCTTTTTCGAGCACAAATCATTGCACAAAGACGAGCCTGGATTATTCGGGCTCGAGTTCACTGAGTCTTTGGACAAACTTTTTTCATTTCTCACAAATTCCAGCCTTGACAGCTTGGTCTTTTTACTTGGACCCTCGCCGTATAGTGAAACATGTCCTGTTGTTTTATTCAGCACAACCAAGTGTGGCTTGGGCACATACCGAGTCTTGTCTTTTCCTTCTTTGTTCAAATCAACTCTTACCACACAAAAATTGTCATTTTTTTTCAAAAAAACATTCGACACTTGATTCTCGGTGTCCAGGCTTTCCTCATAGTCGCGTCCCTCTCCATACTTGTCCAACAAATGGTCGTCCATCTGCACCGAACAGCATCTGGCTTCCACATTGCTATCCTGGTGTCTGGTCTCACTCTTAAAGCTCAAAAAGCGCTTCAGTCTCTGGGTTGTCTGAATGTTTATCGAAAAATACTGATTTACATTCAAGTAGTTTTTTTTTCTGTTCATTCTTAGAAATATGGATATGTTCAATAGAACTACTAGGATCACGGGAAATATGAGCATCAGCAGCACAAAAATGTAGGTGAATTTGGCATGACGGGAAAAGTGCTCTTCGGCTATGTCACAAATCGCGTTCAAGTGAAAAAACTTGGGGTCGTAGATTTCATTCGAGTTGGTGTTCAGTCTGATCAGCTGGTAGTTTTGAAAGCTCTGAATGGAGACCATGAACGAGAATAGGATGAGACCAATGAAGACTATTTTGAAGATGAAATGAGAGTGCTGTTTGTACGAGACTATTTTGAACGGGAAGTAGGTGGCGATGGTCCTTTCAAAAGAGAAAGTCAGCGTCAAATAGGTCGACAGACACCGACAGAACACGTACGCAAAGTTCATTGATTTGCACACAAAGTTGTTCGAGTTGACCAAATTGAGAAAGAAGAACAAGAATTTGTAGTTAATTAGCTTGAAGTATGTGATTATGATTTGTGATGTGTTTATGTACCAGTGGAGGACAAGGAAAAGACAATTGGCAATGGTCAGCATGCTGAGATAGTTCTGGGCGCATATTTTGGGCAGTTTGCCGTGTGCGTGCCACAATACACTCAGGGTGATTAGGCCGCCAATGCAGCCGATTAGGATAAATGTGGAACACAGGCAAATGTTTAGTTTAATTGATATTTCGAACAGATTTGTAAACATTTTTTCCTCAAAAATATATAAAAATATAAAAATTGTCTTTGTTTAGTTTTTTGAGAGAAATTTTAAATTAAATTAGTTAAATCTTGTTTTTTTTATGTTTTGCTGTTTTAGCAAAATTTTTAAGAGGATTCTATAATTAATAAAAACATAGGCGGCTTATTGGAGGTAATTCCGTAATGTTTTTTATCAATGAGTTAATTAGCTTTGGAATGTGATCAAACTTTGGTTGATTTTTGCGTTTTTTTTTTGTTTAACAAGGAAGCAAAAGTTTTACAAGTAAATCCGCAAAAATCCTAAATTTCGCATTAGTTTAGCACAAATTAATTATAATTCAATTTAAATTTATAAACATTTAAATTTCGTATTTGAAAAAAAATTAAAAATTGTATCCATAACTAAACTCTAATAATTTTTTAATTTAATAAACGCCTTCTGGGCGACCTAATAATAAATGAAATTTTGATTTAAAAAAAATTTAAATGCATTTTGAAGTAATAATAATTTGTTTGCTTTTGATTCTAAAAAAATATAATTTTTTTAATCTACTCAAATACCTAGAAAGGAAACTCAGTCTTTTTTCCAGCTAAATGTAAAAAACTAAAACTCAATTTTTTAGTTTTCAAAATACATATTAAATTTAAATTGGATTTTTTTATAAATTCAATAAATATAAAAGAAATTAAATAAAGAATTCCATTCAGTCTTCATTAGATAATTATGAAGCAAAACATAAATTCATCAATTGGCTAACATTGAGTTCCACTAGATCCGTTCTCAAGCTAACTTATTCATTGCTTAAAAAAAATTATTAAAATTTATCCAAATTTTACTCAAATTTGCTCGATGTTTCTTTCAAATAAATATTAATTCCTTTCCGAATTATAATTAATCTTATTATGACAAGTAAATTCGTTTTTGTCCAAATTCATATTTAATAAAAACTTAAAATTAAAATTGTCATTTAACAAACAATTGATTAAATGGTTAATGAAAATAATTTAAATAATCTCAAAAAATCAGCAAAATCATAAAAAATCATGAAATTACTGGGAAAAAATCAAATTTATTATTTTTGTGAAAAATTCATTAAAAAATAAGATCTAATATTTATGTTATAAAATAAAGAAAAATTAAATATTCTTTGTATGTATGTTTTGATGTAATCTATTAATTTAAATATAATAAGATTACAAAAATAAATCAAATTATTTTTTATTTAAATAAATTTTAATCATCGCACTTTTTCATTCTTTTTCAAAATTGTATTAGAATTTTTATTAAAAAAGTAATAATTATTAAAAGATTTTTTTTTTTAAATGATTTAGGCAGAGCGGTTGAAATGGAGACTTAGTTCTTTCTTTAAGCCAGATAATAAAATTTTGAAACCTTAAAAATAAAAAAACTTCGAAAAATGTTAAATAATTATTAATTTAGTTTTCGAAATTTTTTATTAGTGGATGTCAAAAAAATTTCATAAATGAACATAAAAAGATTGAAATTATGTCTTCATGGATTGAATTCATCTGAGAAATTTCAGTCATAAATAAGTTAAGGATTTTTACTAACACGATTTTAGAACATTTATAAAACTGTTTTCTGAAATTTTGCTTCTTTTAATTAATTATTTTGCTAAAATTAATTCTGATGTGAGCCTTTTTTAAATTTTAAAATTTAAAATGCATTTTTTTATAGACATTTAAATTATGTTTTTAATCGATGGACTATAAAGAAGGAATACATTCATTTAAAATAGTCTTAAGGTCATTCTCAAATATGAAATCAATTGAATAATCAAAGAAATTAATAGTTTTTGAAAGTTCTATTGACAAACTTCATGAAAAAAGTTTTACCTTTGATTGATGAGTTTATTAATCATGTAAAAAATGTTCAGGTTCAGGAGAGACATTTAATTTAATTTAAATCAAAATTTATTATTTTAATTGAAACTAAATTAAACAAAAAAATCCATATTTCGTTTTTATTTCTAATTTGTATCATTATTTTTGTCGTACATTTTAATTATAAATTTTTTTAATATTAATACATCGCCAGAATTGGCGCTAAATGAAATAAATAAAAAAATTAATTAAAAATCCTAATTGATTTTGGATCTTGATTTTATTATTAATTTTTATTTACGACTAAAAATTGATTGAAGTAGTTAAAAAGATAAAAAAAGTAAATTTGTTTTCTATATTTGATTCAAACAATAGATAAAAAGATAAACTACTTTTACTTAAATTTTTCAACAGATTAAAGATAAAAAGAAGATAATCTAGTAACCACTATTAAATCGGCTCAACGAAATCTTGACAAAAAAAACACAAACTTTTTTTAGAAATTTTCAGTTTAAACTAATTTAAAAGAAAAATAAACTAATTTTGAATTTATTTTCTAAATTAAAAAAAAATAAATCATGATTCTTTTTTTATTTTCAAACAAATAAATAAATTCAATAAATTCAATCAAATTTCAATTTAATCCATGTCTTTACCACATTTGAAAATTAAATAAAGAATCTCCGGATTTTAAAAAATTTTAACAAATTTCAACGTAAATTTTATGATAAAATAAATTAATTTGAAGATCGATATATTAAAATGGTGTTTCAAATGTTGACTTTCAAATATTTTTAATTTTTATAATTCATTAATTTCAATTCCTCGTTTGGATTTCAAATGGTTTTATTTTTAATATTCCATCTTTTAAAATAATTATTTTAATAAATTAATTTTCTTTTATTTTTTGATTTTTATTTTGTTATCTTAAGGAGCTGTAGATCGCTACAAATAAACAAATTTATTTTAAAATATAAAAGGACTAAATCTAGGATATTCAAAAAAGGCTAAATAACTAATTTTTAGCCCCTAAAGTTTTGATTTGATATGACTTAAAGTTAAGTTTCAGTTTAAATTAAGAAAAATATTTTTCAGTTTATAAAAACAATTCAGTAAATAAAGAAAAAGAAGAAAGAAAAAATAAGAAAAGCTTAAGCGAATAAATCACAACCAAAGAAGTTTAAAATTTTTTTAAAATCTAAATAAATAAAAAATGGGGAAAAAATGCTAGTAATTTTATATATAGAAATAATGAATATTTTTTTATTAAATGTTTTGAGATTTTAAAAATTAACATGAAAATAATTTCTAATAATGAAACGGATATTTATTTTTTTTTATTTTCAAGTATAATTGTTTCATTTTATTCAATTTATTGCATATACAATAAAAAGAAATGAAGTTTTAATTATATTTGACGTTTTTATTTAATTTTGTTGAATTTTATCAAAAATAGCCCTATTTTCAATATTTTTTTTTCTAGCTTGCAAATTTAGTTTATTTAATATATTATAGATGGTTTTGTAGTTCTTCAATTTATCTTTAAAAAATTTAAAAGATACCTTAATACTCAAATACCGGAAATTTTTTTATACGTTAAGTACTGAAGGGGTCCAAATAACCCCTTCAATGTAATATGCTTTTTGGAATGCATAAATTACCAAAATTACTCAAAATACGTAAGAAAATATACTAAATTTAAAAATAAATGTTTTTTTTATTAATTTGGTTTTGATTTAAAACAAAAATTGACTATTTTTAAGAAAAAATTGTTTAAAAAAAAATTGGACATAAATACAGGGAAAAAATATTTGCTAAAATTTATTTTTAAATTCGTATTAGTGATTCTTAACTATTTTTACAGAACGATTTAAAAACCATCTGCCCTACATAGGTACCAAATGTAACTTACATTTGATCCTTGAGAAAATGTAAAAAATTCAATTTTTTGCATTTATCACAAGGAAACTTTTTTCCATAATTGAAAAAAATCGACTTTGACCACATGGCTTTGAGAGGAACATTTTGTCATAATACACCTCTTGCATAATAAGCACCGATAAAGCTGATATATCTCCTTTTGTAAATGAAAGTTTAGGATCTACAGCTTTTGGGTTACCGTTGTTACAATTCAATAAAAATTTATCATGGACAAGTCAAAATACTGACTGTTTGATCTCATTTTTTTATGCTAAGCATAGCTTGTTGACTTAACTTTCTCATTAGAAATTTATCTTTTCTCTGAGACTTGTCCATTCTCCGTCATTCATTATGATCCATATAGTCGCTTTTTCGAAGTTTTTTCATTATTGGTTTCTTCTTATTCAGGTTATTTATTATCTGAGTCTTTATCTGAGTCTTAATCTGAGTCATATTCAGTATAAAGTTGATTTGATGTTTCCATTTCTTATTCGAAATTATTATCCAAGTCATCATTTTCCTGATAATCATTAAAATTATCATCAGAAACATTTTTTTTCAGCATGAAAATAAAATTATTTTGGAATCAAAATTAATTGTTTATAATATTTTTTGATTTTAGTTTTGATGGAAAAAAAAAAGTTTTCATAAAAGATTAAATTTCTGGAAAAACAAGTAAAAGAAGTAACAAAAAGGGTCGAAAAAACCCTCCGGTTTTTGAGTGTTAAAAGTTTTTTTGATAATCTAAAATGAAGTTTTTAGACTTTTTTTAAATCATGCTTTTTATTTTCTCAATTCAAGTTTCAATCTTATATAGATTATGGTTTTCAAAGAAAATTGGTTTTATTTAATGTTACTAGAAAAAAAAATTAAAAAAATTAAATAGGTTTTAAATAGATCGACACATTTATAAAAATATAATTTATATAACTATTTAATTTATAAAAGCAAAAACATTTAGAAAAGAAAAGATGGCTTCATAAGACTCAGAAAAATCTTTTGCTTCTCTCTGGTACAACAGGAGACTCAGAAAAATCTAATCTTCCTTAAAATCACATTTTTTAGCTACTATTTAAATATCTCGATGTGACTTTTGAACTTTTTGTTTTTAAACATCAACATAAACATTTTTTGAATATAATTGCGTTTTAATAACCAATATTCATTTAATTTTCTTGATTTAGATAAGGAAATACAAATTTTAACCCTAACCTTATCGTAATAATAATTGAATTTATTTTTTTTTATTCTTAAAAAAATACAAAAATCAAAAATTCTAAAAACAAAACCTACTTTTTAAATTTGATTTCAATTTTTTTTATAAAAATAATATTATTTTTAATTTTTTTATTATTTTGCAAATTAAAAATCATTTTTTACTTTTTCTTTAAATATTTATTGTTTTAAATAATTATTCAAGCAACAGTTAAAAACATAAAATAAATTTAAAATATAAATATTAATTGTAAATTAAAAAAAAAAAATCAAATATTCTCTTTTAGTTCAAGTTCCGGGGAGTTTGACCTTTGTGAACTGTTCAATGAATCTTTATCGTCTTTGTCAATGTCAACAGACAATTTTTTTGGATTAAATTTTATTTTGGATTTTCGTCTGTAAGCATTTGTCTTTGACACTCTTCGATTATTAGTCACAAAAACACTTGCTGATCGTGACCTTCTTCGTTTCTGCATTGTATCTTCTTCGTCACTGTAATCACCCTGAGGACTATACAATGTTGGCTTTAGTTTTAAAATTTAGATTTATTTTAGATAAAGTAAGAAATTAATGTACTCTTCTTTGTCGATTGTACATAGCCGTATGAAGAATGTCTTTCAAATCATCTTTTGGTTTAGGGGTAGAACTAAAGCCTGGGAAAATTGTAAGTCTTCTTTTGCTTCTGTCTGGTACAACAGGAGATACTGGCTCATCATCAATTATTTCAATCGGAATTTTAGTCTCATGTGCATTGGAACTAATTTGTGGTGTTTGAACGAATTTAGCCATGTTTAAATCATTTATTTTTTGAAAAGTAATCAACAATTTTTCATCATTTGACATAAATTCTCTAAGCAAAAATGGCTTGAAGTATTTTTGATCTAAGCGTCGAACTCTTTTTTTTATTTACAAATAAATAAAATTGATTTTTTCTCTTTTCTTTGATTTACTTGTTTCTGAGTTCATTTTTTCCCGATATCCCTGTAATGACTTCCAGAGAGCTCATCACGTGATCTATTAACCGGTTAGTTAATTTGGCACTAGCAGTCGGTTCCTCGGTCTCCTTTCGTTTTATTTTCAAGTATTTAACCAGAGCTCCTATGGTTGTTCCCTGAATAAACACTGTGAACATCACTACTACAATCGTAGCGGTGACAAACTCTTTTTTTCGTGGTATTTTATTCTCATCCAAAACAAGAGCTAGAGCAAAAGCAATAGCTCCTCTAATACCACCATAGCTCATTATAAGCATGTCAGTAAACTTCAACTTCATCAAGCGATTGAGGTTTGACAAATTGGCAAAGATCAACACTCCGATAAAGCGATACAAACAACAGCTTACCACAGTGACAATCACAAAACCAGTGTTCCACGAGTGGTAGTCAGATATGGTGCTCAAGCCCATGAACATAAAAATTATTGTTTCCATGATACTAGCGGCCATTTTAAGAATAAATTCAATGGTAGCATTGGATTTTTTGGACACATTAAATTCGACATACTGTTTCATAAACATACCACATGCTGTCACCCTGCAAAATTTTTAAAAATTTTTATTTTTTCTAAATTTCTGGCAATAAAAATTTTCAGGATTAGGACTAATAAAATAGATCAACTTTTATAAATATCAAAATTTTTGAATTAAGATTCTTTTGAATCTTCGATAACCTAATTTAGTATTAATTGAAATTTTCTCAGACTTTGTAAATCTATAATCAATAAATTATTTTTTAAAAAGTAACATCATAAAATTAATTATATTGTTATGATTTTACCAAAAAAAGTATAATTTTTAAATTTCAAAATTGTGATTTATTGGAAATTTAAAAAAAAAGAAGAAATAAAATAGTCCTTAAAATTAGCTATTCGAAAAAAAGACCTCATAAGCGAAGAATCATTAAGTTATCTGAGCTCATTAAAAATTTTACTTTGCTTAAGAGAATTAAAAAAAAAAACTCTGAATCATCAAAAACTCAGTAGAAAATTTTTGGGTTCATATTTTAAAGAAGCTAAAACGATTGATTAAATATTAGACTTATAATAAATGAAAAAAAAACAAATAAACTATAATTTTGTTCAATAATTTTGAAAGTAATAATTTAAAAAGAAGAAAAATATTTTTTGCTAATGTTTTAAGAAATAAAATAATATAATTACGCAAGTATGCTTGATGTAGTTGTCATCTCAGCAGTCAAGTAAGACAAATAAGCAATGGTGATTACCACAAGTGGTTCAAGAACTGGTGTCTTTTCGGTATATTTTGTGGTAAATGAAGCTATAACACCAAATATCAAACCAATGATCGTGCCACCCAATGCCACGACTATAAACGACACACAACCCAGTACTCCATCGACTGCAATTATATTCTCTTGACCAATTTCTGCAAAAGCATAAAACAGCCTATACAATACCTAAATAAAATTTGTGAATCTTTTTTGTTTTAATTAAAAAATATTTAAAATCTTTAAATATTTTAAAAATTTGGAAATTTATTTTTTTAATTTAAAATAACTTACCACAGAGACACCATCGTTAAGTAACGACTCTCCGAACACGATTATGTAAAGCATGTCATTTACGTTTATTTCAACAAAAGTAGCGAGTACAGCAACTGGATCCACCGAAGATATAAGCGAAGCAAAGACCATCAAATCTATGAACCTGAATTCGGTGCCGCCAAAAAGCGGCGTAAAGCTAAAACCGTACAAGGTGAGTCCAATGCACATAGTGTTGAAAATGGTATTCAAGAAGGCAAATATTAGAATGGTACCTACATTATTAAAGAATGGCCTGTTGGGCATGAAGTAGCCGGCCTCGAGGATTATAGGTGGTAGCAAAAAAAGGAAAAAAGTGTGCGAATTGAGCACATATGACTCGCGATCGGCTATTTTGGTTGCGTAGAACAATGCGCCCACCAAAATACCTATAATAATCAGCAAACAACTCTCAGGTATTTTATCAGTTATTTTATGCAGTAGATGAAAACCAATTTTTGCCAAGCTGCCGATTAGAATCCACAATGTTATAGAGTAGACATTGGCCACTTCTACAAAATTGAACTTGGCTACTTCGTAGCGCTTCTCGACTTTTTCATCACCTGCTTCCAATTCACTAGTTGAGGCGCTGACGTAAGCATATAGAAAGAGGCTAGATATCAAAAATTGTTTCATAATTTTGGACAAATTTGGCATCATGTTGAATCCAAGAATTAGCTATTTCTCAAATGTGATACATAAAAAACACTATCGAAATGAATCTAAAATAATAAATGGGCCCTAAAAATCTGTTGTAATTAGACACCTTAATAATTTATCAATTTTTTCTTGAGGCAATAAACCTAAAGTTTATTTTGTTTTTGATAAGATTTTAAAAGTCATTTTTAAACTTGATAATTAACCAAAAATAATTGCTGACATCATTTGTGGTCAAGTTGTCTAAGAGTTGAACAAAACCAGTTCCATTTTGGATTTAAATTGAAAATGAGGTCCTGGTGAGACTGATTTTATATTAAAAATTTTCTCGAACCAGTTTTTCTGTTTAAAAGAAACCTAATCTTTCTACTGAATTAAATGTTTGAGCACCTTGATGATGGCGTCGTATGACGATGCAATTATTTCAAAAAATCCGCGTAAATTTTGAAAAAAACAAAATTTTTATTGAAAAAAAAATACCTGAAAATTTTTTATTTGTAATAAAATTTAATTTTTCGTAAGCCATTAATATCTACGACTTATCTTAATAATTTTTGCCAAAGTTAAAACAAAGCTAGCAAAATTAATTAATTTACAAGTATCTTTGATTACTCGATGTGAGATTTGTTTTTATCTGATCTTATCATGTTGTTTTTTATCTCTAAGGATATTTTTTTCTGAAATTTTCACATTACAATCTACCTGAATTTGAAGCAATTTTTACACAATTGAATTTTTCAACTAAAAAAACTGTCAAATAGTGAGACTTGAGAAATTAAAAATTAAAATTTATTACGATTTTTTGAAATTTAAAAAATTCAAAGACAAAAAATAATAAAATTTTTAAATTGATGACAATTTTATTTGTAAAAAAAACGAGTCAATTGGTGCGACTTTTTTCTTTGAGAAAAAATAAAATGAAAAAAATTAAGAAAAGAAAATTTGAGGTCAAGGTAGCTCGGAGCATTTTTTTAAAAATTTAACCAAATTTAAAGCTTAGACTCAGATAGAGACAATGCATTTTGAAATAAATTTTAATTTTTGTAAATTTTTATACACGCTGATATATTTGAACTAAAAACACAAACACAGAAACTATGAGTAATCAATCGAGCTCTTCGAAACGAGCATCCATAATGGACATGTTCGGCGAAGGACCAGCTAACGAGGAGATTTATTCCTTAAAAGAGTTTCTTGAGTAAATTTTCCTAGAAAAAAATTCAAAATAGTGCTCATTTTTTTGTCTTAGCTTGCTTAGACAAGAGTTTGACATCAAACTAGATGACAGTGAGCGCTTGGCCAAGCGCAAAAACTTGGACATCAATCTAGATAGCGAATACATTAATCAACATTTAGACAAACTTTTTGAGACATGTTTGGAACGAGCGCCAGCTGGCTCCACTAGCCAATTGGCTAATCGAAAAAGCGAGCTGGCTCTCAAAATCCTTGAATCTCTGGCCATGTATGCAAATGAAATTGACCAGTTCGACCAAGTCAGACCAAACATTGTAAACTTGTTGAACAAATCTTACTTTGAAAAAATAACCAAATTGTTTCAATCAAATGCGGACTTTGTCCTTAAACTGGCGCGCATGATTATTGACATACTCGGAAGAGTAAATAAATATTAATTTTTTAATAAAAAATTTTTAATAAAAACTAAATAAACTTTTCAAGGCTTTGCATAGCAATTTAAGTGTTATTAACCCCTTACTGCAAATATTGGAATATGGCTTCAAGAATTCAAGTAATCAAATAAAATCTCAGACCTATGAGTGCTGGAAAATGCTGATCAAAAACTTCGCTTTGGACAGAGAGTTTTTTTTAAAGGCGAAAAAATTTAGTCTTATCCTGATGCCCTTGTTGAACAAATGCAAGACTTACAGAGACGAGTCTGTGTGCAAAGCCAAGCTTTTGTCTTGGATGTGCCTGATTGAGAATTTGGGCGATCAGTTGCCAACATATTCTTACAAAGTCTTGATACCTTTTTTTAATTACAGCTTTGGAATGAATAATTTAATGATCGAAAACGGATTATACAATTGTAAGTTGATTTGAAAAACTAGATTTTCTACTTTGCTTTTTATGTCTTGTTTGAATAATAAACAAGCTTTCTATTTTATAAATTAAATTCAGATACCTTATATTTTCTGTTAATTTGAAAATCAAGATTTAAAGTATCTAGTATTGATTTGAATTAGGAAATTTTTAAATGTCAAGTAGGAGCCTTTTTTTCAAAACATTTACTTAATTCACTTGATTTAAATTACTCTATTTAAATGAAATTTTTGGTAAATTATTTTTTTCTTCTCACTTGATTTTTTTATAATTGAAAAAATTTTGAATTTTCTAAAAAAATTCACACAAAATTAAATTTTTATTAGAAATAGATTTGATTAAAAAAATTTAAATAAAATTTGCTCAAAACCTACTCAGGAAAACAATTTTTAATTTGATTTTTGATTTTGTTTTATTTTGATCCAGATGATGAGGTAGATGGTGATCGTGAGGAAAAATTGAATAAAATTTTATGCACCAAACTTGAATGTGAACACGAGTTTAAGTCGCTGGTTCAAATCGGTTCCGAAGTATTGGTCTCGTTGATTTTTAATGATCAATTAAAGAACCAAAGTGAGCAATTTTTAAAAAAAATAGATTTCGGTAATTCCAATTTTAAATTAAATTCAAACAATTAAATATTTCATTTATTTAGCTAAAAAAAATGTTGATTACAATCAAAATAATTTATTAAACGATTACGGCACATGGATTTTGTTGATGAAATATTTTTTTGACATATTCATGATCAATAAATCAAATCAGAGCAATGACGGAGTATTAATTTTGGACACCTGGAAACATTTATCTTTACTATTACAATTTAAAATTGTTACCGAGTCTATTGATGATGACATGATTGTAGAAAGTCAATTTAATCAATCTAGCATTAAACAAGTTGAAATCGATTCTATTTTTTTATCAAAATATCAAGAATTCTTTGTCTCTAATTCACTTGATTTTGTCAACAATTTTATTGTTAACAGCAAAAATAGTGAAAATGTAAAAATTTAAAAAACCATTTAAGTATTTAAGAAAAAACAACTTTTTTTTAAGAAATTTATTTCATCGATGGCGAAGCTTGTATTGTACCATGTTAAGGACAATTACAAAAATCACTATGCTGATAAAACTGACATTAAGTCAAATTTGTTGAAGCTTATAAAAAAATGTTCGAATTTGATTATCACAAATGACGAAAATGATCTGAACATGTATCTTTTTGAACTAAGGCTTTTGTTCGAGTTAATGGAACAACATATAGAAATTGCTGATTTGTATCAATGGATTCAATTGACTACAAAGTTTTACGAACATTTAAAATCAACTAAAAACAAAACAAATAAATTAAATGTAATTTTTTAATTTTTAAATCTTTTGTATAAAGAAATAACTTTTTATTTTTAGCTGAGTGAACAAAATTTAAATTTTATCACAAACTGCATTATGTTTCCTTTAAGCCATTTCAAAATTCTCGATATTCAAGAAGTAAGTTAATCTTTTTAGTTGTTTCTTAAAAAAATAAATCAAATAGGACATATATTAACCCCATGGTGGGTTAATATATTTTCGAAAAAAAGCAATTTAATCTAAAAGTAAAAAGTTTTCGGACAAAGTTAAGTGATTTTTTTGTTTAATTTAATAAATCAAAAATTTAATCAAATTGATCCAAGATTTCACATTTAAGTCAATCTTTGTGATAGAATACTTTAAAATAATCATTTATAATTTTTTTAAATAGAAAAAAAGGGAACGATGTAGTATTTGGATCTTGAATTGCCACCATTTTGTTGGCTTTTGATTAAAATCTATTTGTATTTATAAATTAAATCCTTGAAAAATTTTAATTAAATTCCTGAAAATAAAATTGCATAGTTCTTATTTAATTTTTTTATAATTAACCTCCTTTAAAGATACCAAATAAAAAAAAATATCAGAGGGCCCAAAAAGAAACAAACCAAGTTTTGTTAAAATATACCAAGATAAGAAAGTTCTTGTCTTATTGTTGTCTTGTCTTATTATTAATAAAAAAAAAAGTCTAAAAAATTTCTCGGATCATTTTATTGCTGTGTTACAACCAGAGTAGTTTAAGAGTCACAAGTCTCAAATAAATTCCAAGTCCGGACTTTATTTATTTTTTAATTTTTTTTAAATTGAACTGAATCAAATAAATAGCATCGGGAATCCATCAGTCAAAATCAAGGACAAATGAAATTTCTTCCGTTCCAGGTAGTTTTTATGGCGGTCAATCAAATGTTAAAAAAAAATAATTAAAAGTCCGGACTTGGACTTTTTTTTGAGACTTTTAAACAACTCTGGTTTCAACTCATTTTTAAGCTTTATCAAAAAGACCTTGGCTAAGACACAATAACAATTATTTGAGAATTTTCGAACAATTAATCAAATCAATTTATACAGGGTGATGTAAATCACTACAAATCGAACAAAAATTTTTGAAAAATTAAATTAAAAATTACAAAAAATTCTCAAAATACTTAAATAATATAAAATTAATTAAACCTAAAATTAAATTTTCAATTTCTTTTTGATATCAATCAAATTAGATGCCTGGTTCATGAAAAAATTTATTTACTCTAAATTTAAGCATGTTCCACAAATTTCTTTTGGTGAATATTCAATTTTTTACATTTGAAAATTATGGAATAGTAAAATAATGAATTTATTCATAAAAATTATGTCATAAAACAATTAATTATAAGCCATTAAAAAAATCATAAAGAAAATTAAAATTTTTCAAAATTAATTTTTTTATTATGATCCTTTGATTTTTTTTGAATTTTTCTAATAAAACTAGACAAAAAATTTGATTGTTAGCATAAATAAAAAAATTCTTAAAAGAGTGACATAAAGCTAGTTCTGAGCTCCTGTTCGAACATAGCCAAGCAATTCTCAGCTTTGGTAAAGCAAAATCGAATCAGTGTTGAGAACAGCGATGGTATATCAACAAACAACTGGTGTTCCAGCCTGTTTCAGACGGTGATCCAACATTATAAGAAGACATCCGAGTTTAGCTTGACATACAGCTTGAACAAATACTGGCACGAGCTTTACGAGAGCTGCAACCAGCCAGCAAGTCAAGCGCCCCAACTGCCCACAATGTACATGATCGAAAATACTCTAAAAATACTTCAGCTACAAAGTCAATTTACTCTAAGCTTGTTGCAGAATGTGTTCGAGTTCGACACATTTGGTGAATTGTCCAGCCAGACCGGTGAACCACTTGGTACCTTTATTTCACCAAAACGAATTGCGAGCAGCTTTCCAGTCGATCTAATCGACTTTGTCAACCATCAAATTAAGCTTTTCTACTCATTTATCAAGTGCCAGACTAACCATTTGTCAGGCGCCAAGCTAAGCGAAGACGAGCTCGATTCTGAGCTCACCAAAGAGCAAAATTTGGAAATAACCGATTCCAAAGTAGACAAAGATAGCAAAGTACCTGCTCATGTGTTCACAACTTTAATCGAACAACTGAGCTGTTTGTTCACACGGACCAAAAACAACTCGACTCTAAACGACTTGCTGATCTCGTTTGCCCAGTCTATCGAGTTTTTGGCAGAGCTAAATTGGCTAAGCAAACAAGAAGCAGCACCCAAAGCCCACACTGTCCACTCTCACCTAAACTCTCACTTTAAATACTCGAGCGAAAAAGCTTCTATTCAATTCCATTGTAGCAAAAAATCAAGCGATTTATTTGACACATTTTCGCTACAAATTTCCACTCTTGTTCAGACAACATTGGTCAAAATCTATTCGGCTCACGAGTTGGACTCTACTCTGCTCGACAAATTCGAGCCCATATTTTTCTCATTTTTGTCCTACACCACCAAACCGGGCCTCAGGCAAAAAATCCTCCAAGCATGGAATGCCACATTTGGCAAGTCAACTCTCCAATCGCTCAACTACACCAAGCGGCTTGAAAGCTTGTTTTTGGACATTAAAGAAGAAATGGTGCAGAAAAAAAATCCCACTAGCCTTGTTCTGTCATTGCCCGGTTTTAAGCCCCTCGATCTGCTCAACACTAACAACACAACAAGCACTTTTATTGTACAAGAGGCCGAGATCAATGATGAAAAAGAGAACACGCCGGAAAATCTAAAAACCGAGTCTAACTCGTCCATATCCATAGCGCATTTTGTGTTCTCGCCAGCAGGGCGCAACTCTTTTTTCAAACAGCAACAACAGCAGTCGGCCTCGGCATCCAAAGCAGTGCGCACACCAGAGAACAAAGGCACCAGAGCTTCGCCGCGCTCGCTCAGACACAACTCAAAGCGCAAGCTAGACCTGGGTGGGCTAATAGATCAGCAACCAGACAAAGACTTTGTCACCATCAGTAAGCCGGAGATGAAGAGCCGACGCAGCCTGAGCCTAAGGTCCAAGCAACCATTAACTGAGCACCAGAAGGAAACGCGCAAAAATAAATCCTTTGTGCCCATGGAAGTGCAGCCAGTCGATGTTGACACTCAGCTAAGCTGCAGTGTCATGGACGAGGACACCAACACTCAGACCAATGATCAGCCGCCTGCCGAAAAAATGAATGATCAGACGGCAATGGCCATTTTTCAGTACAAGTCTTTGGTGAGCGAGCAGGCAAGTGAGCCTGTGATTAAATTTCACAGCAAGATCAACCCCAGCAAGGAAATAGAAGTGATTGAGGTGAAAAGTGCTGAGAGTATTGGAGAGCATGTGGAAAAATTGGGCGACTGCTTGATGGATAAAATGGATAAGTTGAAAAAAAAGAAGAGTAATATTGAAATGCTCAGATTGAGGAGTAGGCTGCTGAAAAAGTCGAAAAAAATTGCCAAAAATTCCAAGCAAGCTAGAAAAAATCTTCTGAAATACAGAAATTTGATTCATATGAAGAGAAGAAGGGAATATTAAAAAATGTTAATTAAATCTGTGTTTTTTTTTTTGAAATTTTATTTCATAAAAATAAACTTCCAAAAAAATTTAAAATTTTGAATGCTAAACAAAAAATTTATGTTCATAAATTTTACAACATAAACGATCAACAAAAAATTTATTTAATTAATTTTCAATTTTTACTAAATTTCTGTCCAACTCTTTATATATTAATTTGTTGATAAGTTGGATAAAATTTTTAAAACAACTTCTAAAGTAGAATCAAAATAATTCTACCTTTTCCACTTTACAAAGAAAATGGAAAGTTTGAAATTCTTCATTTAGTTTTAGTTAAATCTTCATTAATAGATTTAATCACTGATTTAAAGGTTCTTAATAGCGCGTAAATAATCATTTTTCGATTAAGGCATGCACATCTTTTGACTACTTAATTATCCCTAAATCACAACCAAAGACGTTTAATAATAAATAAGCGAATTGGTTAAAACCAGCCTCCGATTCAACATGGTCAGGCTAATTAAGAAACGTAGGATTTTGTTTATATCAACTAAGATACAATGCTCCTATAATTGTGGTAGATGGTTAAAAACTACACGTGGGAATATATAAAAAAATTTAAATTTAAAAAATTTTGTTCTAATTTAATGGTTCTGAATTTTATTAAAATATTATTAAAAAAAATTCTCCCATTTAATCTAAAAATATTTCTTTTTTTTAAGTTTCAAGGTTAATCAACAGGCTAGTGCCCTTATCTATTGAATAGACTGATTAACTCTTCATTTATTTCAATTAAAATAAATAATTCATTAAAATAAAATATATCAAAATGTTTTATATAAAAAGATTATTAAAAAAATAAGAAAAAATTAATTAGTCTAATTAATTGATTTGTAAAAGTTTTTGTCAACCAATTTAAATTTATCAAAAAATTTTAATTGATTTAAGAAAAATAATATTTATATTATTATTAATAGATGTTTTGAAATGATTGAAAGATAAACATAAACGATCAATAACAAAATTATTAATTAATTTTGGAAAAAAATCATAAAAAGTTAGCTCTCCAAACTTTGTTTTTGCTTTTGGTACAATTAAATTATTTTTATTTCTTAAATTGTATTTAAGGTTTCTTTTTAATTTTCTTTTAATAAAATAGGACCATTTTTCAGTTTAAATATTTTAAAACCAAAGTTTAGGAGTCTAGATAAAAATCTGTGTTGGAACCCAAATAATCCATATTTCTCAAAAAAGTTATTTATACCGTTATGTTCAAAATCTAAAAAGTCAAATTTAAACAGTTTAAACAAGGCAGAATAAAATAGATTAATAGTTTCTGTGTTGTTGATTTTGGAAAATATATTACTAGCGTTAGCGCATAATCAAAGAATGGAAAAATAAATGTCTCAAAAAACTGCAATTTTACAGTAGTTGAGAGATAGAATTGATTTTTTATTGAAAAAATTTGGTTAAATACTGAACTAATTAATTAAGAAAAACACAAATATTTTTTTTCACTTTGGAGATAAGAAAAAACTGTATCTATCATATTCTTTCTAATTTTCTGTATTTATTATTTAAATATTTTATTAATTTTTTGTTAATAATGAGCAAAAAATTAAATTAAGAATGTAAAAAAAGCTTATAAATATAATCCTTTGGTTGAACTTTGATTAAAAATAACAAAAGAGAGGGGTTATGAAGTTCATTTCAATTCGATCGTTTCAATTCAGAAAAACTTGAATAACTTTTTTACTAAAAGAGATAATTTAGTTCTGTAAAATGCTTAATGGTTAAGCAACTTTGCTTAATCCAAAAATATATGTTTGCAAAAACTCTGCAATGTAATTGCACACTTGATTGGAATACTTTTTAATGGGCTGCAAAATGCAGAAAATTGCAGAGTATTTTGCAGACTTATTTTACTGCATTAAGCAAATTTGCTTATAATTAAGCATTTTACAGAATTAAATTATCTCTTTTAGTTATTTAAGTTTTTCTGAATTGAAATGATCGAATTGAAACGAACTTCACAACCCCCAAAAGAGACAAAAATTTTTAATTTCATTATTAAATAATTTTAAATAGCATAAATTTTTTTTTTAATTTTTTTGATATTTTTATTTTTTTTATAGCTCTGAATATTTATTTTGTTCATATTTTTCAATTTGTGGACAAGTTTATTTAAAAATAAATAAATTTGACAATTTGACACTATTTTTAATAAAAGAAACTCAATTTATTTATAAATTTACATCTCTGTAATGGTATTTAAACTCTAATCTTTTATTATGTAATTCTATTTCTGTGTTCTTGCATATTTTTCCTTTGTAAAATTCTTGTACATAATACTTACTTAATTCCACACAATACTTTGTTAGATTAAATTAAACAATGACTCTTACTGAACTAAAAAAAAAAAAAAATAATGTATTTGTCTGTTATTTTCCATCTTTTCTGTGCAATTTCGGCTACCATAGATATCCTCCTAGTAGGTCATCTCCGCAAGCTTGCTTGCTGTAGCTTATTCTTATTATTATTATTATTATTATTATTATTATTATTATTATTATTAATAGTGTTTTTCTTTAATTTTGTAGAATTAAATTAATTTTTGATATTTTTTCAAATAAATTTGGAATATTAACTAAATAATTATTAGTGTTTTATTTAAAAATTGGCTGATCACAAATAAATTCGTTCTTGATTATCTTATAACCTTTTAATGCTAAACTTAAAATTAAAATTTTTAAAATCAAAAAGATAATAAAATGACAACGAAAATTTTTGTTAAAGTTAATCTCTTAAATTTTTGAAAAATTTGGTTTTTACTTTTAATTTAGTTGAATATTTTAAAAATTATAATAAATTAAATACTTTTTTTTTACCAAAACAAATGTACATAACTTGATATGTATGAAAGGATCGATTGGTGACTTGGGCGCCAAACAGTCCGAGCAGGCCAAGCAAATATTACAGGAACAAGCACAGGAAAATACTGCAACGTTTAATGAGGCCAAGAGTGGTGATGTTTCCATGAATGAATCAATCAGAACCAGTGACGACGAAGATGAGCAACCATTGTCCACTTTGGTCGAGAAGAAAAAATTAGAAGAAAACTTGGAAAAAGTGCCAGAAGAGATCGAAGCTCCCAAACCGATTTTGAACCCTGTTGCTGAAGAACAGGTTACAGAGACAGAAAAGCCATCGGTGACTAAAAAGACCACTGAGGATCTAATACACAAGCTGAACAACACACCTACGACTAGTATATTGAAAAAAAAAATGATGAATCAATCCGAGCCAGTTATTCCATTTGATTTGGACACGCCAGGCAAGCGACGTGTGAGCTTCTGTGAAGCAGTTCGCATTGAAGAAATTGAGCCCAACTTTAGAAAGTCAATTTTTAGATCTACACCTAGGATTCAAAACAAAGCTAAAATAGTCTTGTCTCCTTATTTCGGCAGCAAAAACCCTGTCCAAAATATGCCAAGTCCAAGTAATCTGGCTAGTTCAAGTCTCATTATTCCAAGCAATGCCGAGGCAGTAAAACCAGTCCTGAGTCAGTCGGCGCCTACTACCCCAAATTCAAAAACTGCTCAAAATTCCAATCTCCAAAATTCACCCAGTTCAGCCTCATTTTTAGACTTTATCTCCACTAATCGGGTCATGAGTCAACGCTCCAGTATGATACAACAGCAAATGCAATCGAAAACTGAATCACCAATAGGCCAGAACAAAATTGGCCTGTCCAATACTTTACCTGTGTCGACCCCCACCTACGAGTCGCCCAAATCTACAAACAGGACTATAACTCTAATGGAGGGAATTAGTGACTTTAAAATATGCGACAAGCTCCGAATGTCTAAATTATCAATTGATTTAGTATTTGACAAAGTGGACACTAGTTTGTACATGCAAAAATTAGGATCACTAAAATACTTCAAGTATAAGAATATTTTGACTGTGGGAGACTTTTGTTCCTTGAACCCCACTGAAGTAAACGCATTGCCATTAAAGTGTCCCAAATACGATAATTATATAAGTTTGGTGAAAAATTTTGAGGAAAATAGCAGCGATTTGTTCGCCAAAGAAGACAAAAAACTTGTTACCATGGGATCTATGGAAGAGGAGATGGAAAAATTGGAAAAAATGGAAGAAGTTACCACTCTGGACATTAGTATTGAGTGTGTTGGCGAACGGGCCAAAATGGAAGTTGAACAAGCTAAAGAAAGAGTTGATTATGGAGATAAATTTGCATCGATGTTCAGTTCATATGAGAGTGAAATGAAATTGCTGCTCGAGAATGGTCAACTTGGTGCAATGAGTGTTCAAGAATTGCTCGGCTTGAGCCGCAAAATGGATCAAAGTAGACGCATGATGGCCGATTTGTACACATCTAGTCAAGAAATGATTCGAATTGTTGCCGAATCCAAACTAGTCAAGGAATAAAATATTTTAAAGCTTTAAAACTGTATTTTAATTTAGATTAATTGTAAAATATTTTATCTTTTTAATGATTTTTTTATAATTATTTTTCTCTTTGATGTATGAAAGGTTTATTTGTACAAGACTGGGTTGGGTTATCAATTTATTTGACACAAAAATGAAATATAACTACATTTGAATAAATTTAATTTTATTTAATTTTTTTTTTCAATGAATGCAAAATGGTTCTCTTCTAGTTATTTTTATATGGTTTAAAAGTTGGGTAGAAATTTTTGAAAAATATATGGTTCTTTTTTATTAAAATAGAATTAAATATAATATAAAAACACAGTGTGCTACAATATATTTTTATTTATTTATTTATTTTTTTGAGCAAAAGTCGATTTACCGGCCACAAATATGGTTCACTGTTAAGAAAGTACACCACTTGAGAAAAATTATCAGAGTATGAAAATTGTTTAGCCAGCTAACAGTATTTTTATCTATTTCGTCATTATTCTGTTTTAGTTTTTTCCAAGCTTTACTCTAATTTATTTCCAGACTTACCATATCATTTTTTTAGTTGCGTCAACTATTTTTTTGGCTCTATTCAAATAAAGCTTTTTCACCAGTACTTACCACAATTTAATTGAAGAGTTGCATTTCGATCTTTCTATTAAAAAGAAATATACCGTTCACTGTTTTTCCCAAGCTTTTTTCTAGTTTACTAAACATATAATTTATTTATACAATCGCATTCCGATCTACCATGCCAATTATTTACCAGACTTGTGCGTAAGTCAAAAATTTGAGCCATTTTTAAGTCATTTTTGTGCATTTTTTAAGTTTTTTTTTAAGTTATTTAGAATGACTTAGCTTTGAAGAAATTTTTTTTAAGTTTTAAAATTAACATAAAAGTTAAGCCTTAATTCTAAAATTTTCAATTTTATAAAGCAAAAAATTATTCATCAAATTCTCGTTTAAACTTTGTTTGTTAATTTTTTTCGGCGTTTAAATTGTTTTTCATAAAACTCAAAAAATGTCTCCGTTTTTATGAAGACTTACAAAACAATCATTACTAGTAGTGCTCAAAAATTTTTTTTACTTAAGACAATTCACCACTTCTATCGTTAATTAAAATTTTGTAAAAATTGTTAGAAAAAAATTAAAAATAAATTCAAATGCAAAATAAACATTGAAAAAGGACTTCCCTAAAACCTAATAGAAGAATAGGATGAATTTTAAAATGATGAAGCCTCATCATCTAAATATTTTATCTTTTAATTTTTTGCTTTATAAAATTGAAAATTTTAGAATTAAGGCTTATCTTTTATGTTAATTTTAAAACTTAAAGAAAATTTCTTCAAAGCTAAGTCATTCTAAATAACTTAAAACAAGACTTAAAAATTGCACAAAAATGACTAAAAAAAAATTTTAAGTCAAAAATTTTAAATGATTTAACTTTAAAAAAAATATTCTAAGTCTAGTCCCTGACTTGACTTTGACTTAGTGACTTACGCACAAGTCTATTATTTACACAGTACTGTACCAATGATTTTTTTTTCAAGCATTGTTCTAAATTATATTTGTATTAATAATTATATCGCTAAATATATCGCTAATTGACTCAAAATTCTTTGGGCCACCCTAACAGCCCTTGTTTGTAGAGGTAATTCCCGACTCCCAGTGACCTGATCTTTACATATCTGAAATTAAAAGTCAACTACCCCGATTGTTTCCCTTAATTTTCTCAAAACCTCCGTAAATTACGAAAATTTTAAAACTTTGAATAACAGCTATAGAATTTTCGTCCTGTCTTTGTAGTCATGACTTTCTTAATTGTCCCAATACTCTACTCTTTTCTCAAAGCTTTTATTTCAAATTCGTTGAGAGATCTCTTTATTTTACATCTGTGTAAAAGTGTGGTCGATGAAAATTCGTCAGGGCTGATGTATTCTATGTAGTGATTTAGCTTGTCAATGAAGTCTCCAGACAATCCAAATTCCGCTAAAGCCATGAATAATTTTTGAGTGGATTCTTTCATTAATGATCTTTCGTAGAAATATTCCCAGATGTTTGAGCTTCATGGAAGCAGCTTTTGTTAGACCCCAAACACAGACTTAAATGCGTTAAACTTAAAAATGTTTTTTGCACCGAATTCCTTAATTGTTTTCAAAAGTCTCCTGAGGTCTATTTTTCTATCGCTTACCACTACGATGCCATCAGCAAAGAGCATGACATCGATGGATATTTATTAAATAATTTTTTTTAATCTTAAAAAAGATGTCATAGGAACAAAATTATAAATACTCCATCTTTATAGATTCTTATTTATTTTACGTTTTTTTATCCATTTTGGTCCAAAATGAATTTTGTCAATTTATAAATTTAAAAAATTCTAAACTTGAAAATTTTCCTTATAAAAAATTTCATCTCTAGAATTTGCATAAATTGAAAATAATAATAATTAATTCAAAAATTCTTATTCTTTTTTTTATTTAGCTAAATATTTAGTTTAATGCGAATTTTGATTAATTCAATTTCAATTATCTCATCACTTTCTATAGTGTTGAAATTAAAATTATTTCATTTTTGATATTTTACGTAAATTTTGCTTGATTAACTTTAATTTTCATAAATTTTCTATTTTTCGTTAAAAAAAATAGATTTATATTTCAAAAATCTTTGCGTCCTACTTTATTCTAATAAAATTCCATATTATTTAAATTTTTATCTTTTAAATTTAATAACGACAATAAGCTAATTTCAATGAAAAATTTAGTAAAAAATTTTAAAACTAATTTTTAATTAAGAAAAAAAAAGAAAAAAAAATTTAAGGCTATTAATTGTTTTGAGCTTAACATATTAAATCAACTCTAATTTCGTCAACTCTTACAAAATCAAATTACCTAATTGATAAAATTTTTTACAATTTATTTAAGATTGTTTTAAAAATATTTTTCATTGTTTTTATAAAACGATCATAAGCTTCTTCAAATAAAAAAAATAATTTATATCTCAAAACTCATCAAAATTCATTTAACAAAACTATCATAAAAAATTGGCAAGCATTTGATTCTAATTATAACAGAGTATTCTTCAGTACATTCTTATAAAAGAAGATTTTAAAGTTTAATTTTATAAATTTAAACGATTATTGAATATGACGATTATTAATTCTGATTTAAAAAAATTAAAATTTTTTTAATATTCTGTTATTTAATTTTGAGCCCGTTTCCACTCCTAATGACAAAATTATTATAATTTTTGAATGCTCAATTAATTTATCTCAGATTAAAAAAAATCAAAAATTGAAAATTTTTTTTTTAGGAATATTCATAAAAAAAATTTCACTCATTTTTTTAGATCTATTTTAACATGCTACTGACCAATATAATTCAAAGTTTTTTATTTTTTATCTAAATTTTTATACAGAATTTTGCCAAGGAAATTTTGACTGAAAGAAGGCGTTTGTCGTTCAAGTTTTCCCAAATTTAAAAATCAAAAAAACAAAATAAATTATTTTACAAGTCCTTGTGAAATTTCATACATAACTTTCAATACAAAATAAATTCTCCAAATTGACATTTTGTATTCTTACTTTTATCTTGTCCCTACTAGTAACATAGCTGTATATTTTGACAAATTTCATCTGCTTAAGAAAGACAAAGAGTTTGATATTTCGAGTAGATTATTAAATTTAAATAAAAGTTCTGTATAAAATTCAAATTCTGTCTTAAAATTCTTGGTGTTAAAAATATCGAAGAATAATAAATTTTGAATAAATTTACCATTTTGCAGGATATTTAAATGAAGACGGTCAAACACAAAACCAGCACTGAAAATAAAAATTGAACTTTTAATTTTTATTCTGCCAATTTTAAAAAAAAATTTTCTCTTTCAAATATTTATTTTTAAAAAAAATTGTAAATAATATAATTATTGAATTTAACTGATCAATCAAAATAATTAATTTACATTAAGTGCGTTAATGTCTCCATGGAATTCTTTAAAGTAAAATTTAGAAATTACAAAAATCAATAATTTTATTGACTAACTTTATTTTTTAATACTTCTTACAATTGATTCATTTCTTTTGAAATGCTTAAAATTTCACTTTTAATTTTATTGATCCAAATTTTCAAAGTACATTTGATTATTATTAAAAATTATCTCAACTCACCAATTTAGCTTTACCAAGCCGTGAACCGATGTCCTTATAAGATTAATGGTCGATTACTCTACACCAGGCAAATTTCCCTATTGTTTAAAATTTTCTAGCTAATTTTTTAAAGATGTTCAAGTAGCTGCTGTACAAGTCCAGCTTACAGGGCAAAAGATGCATGCTGTCAAATTAATACTTTTTTTTGGCCTTATATCTTGTAATTAAAAACTTGTTTCGACAAAGTTCGGAAAAATTTTAATGAACTAAAATTATTTAGTTTTTTGTTTTAAAAATAAAACCCTTAGTTCTGTAGACCGAACTTTTCTATTGCATAAATCTTAATTATTTTAATATTAATCAAGACTAGGAGTATTCTTTTTATTTGGTATTGTGGGCTTCGTAATTTTTGTGGTTTGCATCAAAAAAATAAATAAAAGTAAAAAATTTTTCAATTTTTTTATAATCACAATTTAATTTTTAAAATAGGAAAAAGAATCAGAGCAGGTGTAATCGGCTTCAATGGTTCTACTATGGTATACCCTGCAAATCAACCTTATGGAAACAGCATGTATCCATCAAACAACGGCTACCAAGTTAACACTATTCCAGTTGTTTCAGCTGCGACCACTTATCCCATCAGTAATCCACAAGTTTCAGTTTCATACCAGCCCATTCAACCATATGAAAACTACTACTATAATTCAATGAAATACTAAACCTTTGAATTAATTAAAAATTAGATTATATCTTAATTTAAAAAAATCATTAAAAAATAAAGCAATTTAAATTTAAATTTTTTTCTCTAATAAAAATTTTTTTAAATATCAAAAATTTACTTCTCGAATAAACTTAACTTTAAGAGCTCAAAATGTTTCGTTTGATTAGAAAATCAATTAAAAAATTGTGTGATGATGATAAACTGAGACTATTTTGCGGAGGAAAAAATTTCTCCTTGATTAAAAAAAAGGTAAAAAAACTAGGAATTTTAATTTCTTTTTTATTGTTTTAAAATCACTATTTTCAAAACTCATTCTAGCAAACATTTTTCTATTATTGAGCTATTCATTTACAAAAAAATTTTTTTCTACAAAAATAATGAACAAAGACAAATTTTATAAAGTGTATCGAAATGTTCAGGACTTGATTCACGACAAACCGATGTATTCGTATGAAACGAAATCAGCCGATGAATCAACGAACACCAACAAACAGTTTGTAATTGCCAATTTGTTCAAGATAGGCCGCAAGTTTGGCAATGGCAACTTTGGCGATGTCAGAATAGGCAAAAACATTTTGACTAATGAATTTGTAGCAATTAAGTTCGAAAAAATACATCACCAAACCAACTCTTTGCAAATTGAGAATAGAATTTATGAAAAGCTCAGGAATGGAGAGGGAATTCCGCGCATGTTCTACTATGGACAGTTTGCGGCACACAACGTGCTCGTAATGGAACTATTAGGAGCCAATCTGGAAGATTTATTCAACCTGTGCAATCGAATGTTTAGCCTCAAGACAATTTGTATGATAGCTATTCAATTGATCAAAAGAATAGGGTTTATTCATTCCAAGAATTTAATTTACCGTGACATAAAGCCAGAGAATTTTTTGGTCGGACGCCAATCGGCCAACGAGCACCGAAAGATCTACATGGTCGATTTCGGCTTGGCCAAGGATTTCATCAATCCGGAGACAGGTGCACATATACCCTACAATGAGAACAAAACCTTAATAGGAACAGCTAGATATATGAGCGTGAACACTCATTTGGGCAGAGAGCAAAGTCGCCGGGATGACCTGGAATCAATAGGGTATTTGCTGATCTATTTTTTGAAAGGCCATCTTCCGTGGCAGGGTCTCAAAGTCGACAGCTTTAATGAGAGGTACAAAAAAATTGGCCAAACCAAAATAAGCATTAAACTGGAGGATTTGTGTCAAGGTCATCCCAGAGAGTTTTACCAATTAATTTCATATGCCAGAAGTTTGGAGTTCACCGAAAAGCCTGATTATAGCATGCTTTTAAAAAGCTTTCAAAATTTGATGACCAAAAACTTTTGGAGTCTGGATTGGGAATTCGATTGGGTCAAAAAATTAACCAAGCCTAGTATACTTCTAAATGAAACTATTTAGTTTTTTTCTCTTAATTAATATTTTTGAATAAAATTTATTTAAATAAATTAAATTTCAATTCTGTCACATTTCATCAAAAAATAAATGAGCTTTGAAATCTTATAACTCTAATCTCGCACATTTTAATTTTCAATTCAAGTTTGCGTGGGCCTAGAATAATCAAATAAAACCACCTTGACTTGGCAAAATTTCAAATTCACGTGGACAAATCGAAACCCAAAATGTGAAGGTTTAAGAATTTTTAAAAAACATGTTCTGAATAAATTTTAATTTGGATTAACTTGTTTCAGTAAATTAAATTATGAAAATCCTAAAATTAAACTCGAACTTGAATAATAAAAATTTAAAAATCAAATTAATTTATTTTGCTAATTTAGAGAAAATTCATTCGGAAATATTTTTGGCTCCAAGTTAATTTTGCTGATTCGCAATGTCAAATTCGCCCAAACTGAAATTCTAAATCAAGACTAAACTTTCGTTTTTTTGGAAAATTTTCAAGAATAATTTTAAAAATTGCAGATCTAGTTTTAAAGGTATTTTTGAATTTTTTAATATTTATGACACTATTTAATTTTTATTTTTCTTGGAAATTACTCAAAAAAATTAAAAACTAAAATACTAAAGATGTAAATAAGCTTGATCATGATGAATTATGTTCATATTTTAGATCTGAAAAATGCTTGATTTTGGCTTAACAAAAAAATTAAAACTAAAATGTATTTAAATATAAAAGAAAAATTCAGTAATTTAGAATTTTATGTAATTTTAAAACGTGATCAGTTCTTTCAGTATTTAAAAATATTATTTTAAACAAAAAAAGGGAATTTCTACCATTGTAAAATAATTTAATGACAATCATTTTTTTCTAAATGAACGCTTCGCATTGATTTAAAAAAATTATCACCAATCTAAAATTGTCAAAATTTTAAAAAATTTAAACAAAATACAAATTAAAGCCTCCTAAATTTAATAAAATCTAATGAATTGATTTATACAGGCTCTTGTAAAATGAAATAAATTATGTCCAAAAATTAAGCTTAAATCGAACCGCTAAAATTAATTAATTCAATCTCTAATTTGTACTGTAATAAAGTAAAAAGAACTATAAGGGTTCAAAATTAAAAAATATAAATTGATGTATTTATTGACGGCATATTCAGTTATTTTTAAATGGAACGTTTTATATTTTTAAAATTCATGTAATTTTACAAAATTAAATTTTAAAAGAAAATATTGAAAAACAAAATTAGAAAAAGAATATAAAGTCGGATGAAAAAAATGTCAGAAAAAAACAAAAATATCTTTACTTTGACACAACATATCACTCACAGCAATCAGCAAATGAATTTTCATACATTTCAGAATTAAAAAATGGCAGGTAATGGCAATTGGTAAATGGAATTGGCAAATGATAAGGTATCACTCATTCTATCAGGAACCATCGGGAGACTCGTTTTCATTTTTTCTATCATTTGTTCTTACGTTTTGTCTTTGATGGCTACTTAATTGATAGGGGATATCGTAGGAACCATCGGGAGACTCGTTTTCATTTTTTCTATCATTTGTTCTTACGTTTTGTCTTTGATGGCTTCTTAATTGATAGGGGATATCGTGGGAACCATCGGGAGACTTAAACCCATATCTTTCCATATACTTTTTATCGTCTTTTTTAATTTCTTTAATATCAAAATAAGGTCCAAGACATCCTCGATTTACTTTACATTTTTTCCTTCTCTTTACTGTTGAATCGATAAATTTTGGCAATTCCTTTTCTTTTTTTCTTTTTATACAAGCAAAAATAGACAAAAAATTTATCATTCTTATATTTGACGATGTTACACTATGAATTTTCTGTTCTTTACAAAACATTATTTATATCATTTTTACCCGATTGTCGGCTTATGATTTTAATGTCTCTCTATGTATTTTAAAAAATTGTCGCAACAAGCAAAACTTTATCCATGATAAAAATTTTCTATTTTAATTTAAGACAATTCTAATTTTCCTTACAAAGAATTTAATGAAAAAAATTAATTTTTTAATAATTATAGAGCTAAATCATTTATATTAAGTTCTTCATTTTTTTTCTATTTTGTTTTCTTCATTAACGATTTTCAAATTCTAAACAATTTTAATTTTTTTGTCGTTTTTCAAATTGACATTTGTAAAATTTTTCTAAATATTTTATTAACAGGATAAATTTAAAAAAAGAATTTTAAATTAGTTTAAATTTATTTTTACAAAATTTTATTTAAAAAATTAATTTTTATGTACAGGAAATTTTATTTTTGGGTTTTTTAAGCCTTTTTTTGATCAGTTCGATTTGAAATTTTAATTTTTCCTCGAGTATTTTTCTTCGACGCTTGGAAATAATAAAATATGTGAAAAATATTTGAAATCCTTGTGTTGCATTCAGTAGGCAAAATAATAATCCATACACAAAACGTGCATAGATCCAGTCTCCATCGGCTGGAATGGTTACCAAAAATCCAAAGAGCCACGTCAAACCCGTATTTACAAAACAAGTCAATAGCAATATAACCTCTTGTTTAACTCCTTTTTCATCTAAATTTTCCTTTTTATGCAAATACTTGTTCCGTTTCTTAATTACATTCGAATGGCTCAAACCAATCATTACAAATAAGACCAAATTAATCAAAAGAATTATGGCTATGGGTACTAAGGCACCAAAAATTGCGAACAAAGAATGCAGCCAGCAGCTTAAACAAAAATTTAAATTACTTTTTTTTAATAAACTTTTTGTTACTATTTGTTTGGATTTATGTAAGCATCACGGCTTATGCCTATTACAATCGCCACCGGAATTAACGGAACGCCTAAAAATAAATTTATTTTTGCATTTTTATTTTTTTTTTTTTTCTTTAAGTACCCAAAGAGAAAGCCAACGATTTTAAAAGTATGAATCGGAATATTTTAAAACTCTTGTACACGATGATTAGTTGTACCAAGGTTATGCACATAGAGAAGCAAAATGAGCTTAATAAAAAGTAGTGCAAAAGGACACCTATTGCTATACAAGATGCCCGCTGCGATCCACTTACGTCTGTCTCATCGTACTTGAAAAAACTGAATGCAATGTAAACACAATTCATGATCAATAGAGAAAAACACCACGCCGTTATCACCTTCAAATATTCCTTGGACATCTTTGAGTACCTCTCCATCATGCCTGTTTGCTTAGGTGCCTTTTTAGCAGGCAGAATTGATCTTTTAAAAAAAATAAAAATATTAATATAAAATTTTTATTTTTATTTTAAATTACATTGCTACATCGTAGATAATTGTGACTATAAGTCCAATTATTGACGTGCAAATGCCAATTATAGATACATAGAACAAGACTATTTCACACCAGTCGCAGAAGCTGATTGAATCTACCACCATCAAAAGAGCAAAATTAGTCGTGTGGTTGCATGAACATTTATGCAAAATTTTTCCATCTTTTTCGATTTTAATGTAGTTGCAACCAGTCGAATTCCAATCGTCTATGTCATAGTCCCAGAAAACACAGTGAAACGTACTATTAACTTTGCGTTTGTCACAAAACTTCTCGTTCTAAATTGAAAAAAATAAAAATTTATTATCATTAAATAAATTGAAGCATTTTTTTAAAAAGAATAACCTTCACTTCTTTGGTAATATTATTAGAAAATTAGGTTTAAAAAGTACAAGTGAAAAAAATTCAAAATTTTTAAATCGTCAAAATTATTTCTGAGAGTGTGTCAAAAACACAAAATTAAAAAAAACAATTTATTTAATAAATTTATAATTTATTTTAAAAAAAGAATTAAATAGTTTTTATTAAACTAGAGCGTGCGATGTTAAAACCAATTGGGGTTGTGAAATTTGTTTCAATTCGATCTTTCAATTCAGAAAAAACTTAAATAACTTTTTTACTGAAAGATAATTTAGTTCTGTAAAATACTTAATTATTAGCAAATTTGCTTAATGTAGTAAAATAAGTCTGCAGAACACTCTGCAATTTTCTGCATTTTGCACGCCATTAAAAAGTATTCTATTCATATGTGCAATTAGATTGCAGAGTTTTTGCAGAAAAATATTTTCGGATTAAGCAAATTTGTTTAATATTAAGCTTTTTACAGAACAAAATTATTTAATTTTCAGAAAGTCTTTATCTAATAGTCAGCTTCCAATACAATTCAGATCAGCAAATATTAGTCCATTGTTTAAAAAAGGTGATAAATCAACGGCCAGCAATTATCGTCCCGTGTCTTTAACTTCAATTCCGTGCAAAATAATGGAAAGCATAATAAGAACTAAAATGGAAGACTATCTTTATAAGAACAATATTATATCTAAAGAACAGCATGGATTTGTCAGGAAAAAGTCATGTACATCTAATCTTATGGAAACTCTAGATTTCATCTCAATGAGTCTAGACAAAAGTATTCCTGTTGATGTAATTCTGCTAGATTTTGCCAAAGCATTTGATACTGTTCCGCACAGACGACTAATAGCTAAATTGAAAGCGTATGGCTTTGATGGTCTGACACTAAAATGGATTGAAGCTTTCTTGAAAAATAGAAGACAACGAGTTGTTCAAGGTGAAATTTTGTCGGATTGGGTTGAGATTTTTAGCGGTGTACCACAAGGATCAGTGATTGGTCCACTTTTGTTCGTTTTGTATATCAATGATCTACCAAAAGGAATAGAGAATATTGTCAAAATGTATGCAGATGATACAAAAATATTCTCGCAAACGGTATCAGAAATAAGCGCAGTGAAACTTCAATCAGATTTAGATTTAATTTTCAAGTGGACTCAAGATTGGCTTCTTCTCTTCAACACATCAAAATGTGTGGTTATGCATTACGGTCATAAAAACAAAAAATTCACTTATTTTATTAATGGTAAACAGTTATCAACGTCTGAAACCGAAAGAGATCTTGGAGTTATCTTCAATACAAATCTCAAATGGAAAAATCAAGTGATAGAGGCTACAAACAAAGCAAATCAAATGTTGGGTCGCATCAGGAAATCATTCGCTCGTTTTGATTGTAAGTTATTTAGATCATTGTATTTAACTTTTGTTCGTCCTCTTTTGGAATTTGCTGTGCCTGTATGGTCTCCATTTCTTAAGTCGGATTGTGAGAATCTTGAGAGGATTCAACGCAGAGCTACGAAATTTGTTTCTTCAATTAGAAACAAACCGTATGAAAGCAGATTGAAGGCTTTAAACATTCCAAATCTGGTGGAAAGAAGAAAAAGAGGTGATCTAATTCAATTATACAAGTTCATGCATGGAATAGAATTGGTTGAAAAAAGCAACAATTTTAATGTCACCAAAATCCAAGGAAGAGGTCACTGCTTCAAATATCACAAAGAAATTTCGAGGCTCCAACATAGAGATAACTTTTTTTCAACAGAACCGCTAACATATGGAACTCACTGCCAAATCAATTAGTTGAAGCCCCTAATGTTAACAGCTTTAAAGCAGGCATTGATTGCTGGATGAGCAGCAATCAATCACATCAGCTGTCATAGTGTGCCTTATCAGCACACTCGCTGGCTAGCCAGCTACAGTCAAAACTACTACTACTACTACTAAATTATTTCTTTTACTAATAAAGTTATTCAAATTTATCTGAATTGAAATGAACCTCTCAAGCCCTAACCAACTGTGGTATTACTATCTCTATCTACTTAAATAAATGTTAATTGATCTGATAAATCAATTTTTTCTTGCAAAATAACGAAAGTTTTAAAGTCTAAATAGTTGATTCAAGGCAATGAAAACTTGGTAAAAAAATAAATATTCATTAATAGAAAAATTAATTAAAATAATTTTTTTTCTGAATATAAAAATATTTAATTTAAATTATTATTTTTTTGGATTTAAATTTTTGATTTTGATTTTTAAATAAATTTACTTAATTTTCAAATTTCCTTGATTAAAACGGCTAAATGAGGCTCATGATCAAATGTAAATTTCAAAATTTAGACTTAAAAAAATCGTATTTTAAAATTTTTTTAAAAATTTAATGACCAAACATAATTAAATATAATTTGTTTAATCATTCACTGAAAAAAAATAAATTTCATTTTGTCTGAAGTTAAAAATAAATTTTAATCAATATAATGAAATTTGGCAATTCAAAATTTAAATTTGTTTCGCTTTAATTTTAATGAAAATTAAAATATCATTTAAGCATATTTTTTTTTAATTTTCCTTTTGATTTTTACTGAAAACCATTAAACAATTGACTCTTGAATTTTTTTTAAACAAGTCTATAAAACTCCGCGGCTTTTATGTTAAAATTTTTTACAATAATTTGTATTATTCTTAATTCTTAATTTCTTAATTTCTTAAATAACAATTGAATTTCCATTAAGGAGAAAAATTTGAAATATTTCATCAAAAGCCTTTATTCAAATTATCCGATGAAATGAGGAAAAATGTCTGCTAGCTTATGAATGTTTCGAATTTTAAATAAATTTTATTTAATCATTTTTTCTGAAACAATTTAAAAATGTAAGCTAATTGTTTAGAATTAAAAGATTTGACTGAAATTTTAAAATCACATAGTATACAAATATAATTATTCATGAAAATAATTTCCTAATATTTGTTAGTTTAATTAAAGAGATTAAATTTTTTTACTTAAATTACAGTTTGTTTTTAACCGAAAAATTTTTTTGCAAATAAAAATTTAAATATAAATACGTATTGAATTTTTTTATTACCGAAATCTCAATGATGATTTTAAAATATTTGAAAAACGCTATTGAAAATCGAAATGAAATTAGGTAAGGTTCCCAAAAATACCAACTTTATGTTTAAAACCTGTTCATGTATAGATCATTCAATACATTATATGCCCTAAGATCAAAAGCCTTAATAATAAATTAATCAAAAATGCTCTTTAATAATTGTATAGATATTCAAGATTTTACAATGATGAGCATTAAGGCTGAAGATTAATTTTAAAATTAAAACTCAGCATTCAATCATTTAGTTGAAAAGTTAGACAAAACTGTGGATTTTCATTATTTAAAATTAATTAAAACCTTTTTATTTAATTTTGATGATGAAAATTTAAATAATTAAAGTATCATTAACTTTAATATATCTACAATTATGTGACACAACTAATAAAAATTGTAACTCTTTTGTCATAAAACGAATGCATAATTATGAAAAAAAAATTCAATTTTTTGAAGATTCTTTAAAAAATAATCTAATTGCAGAACTTCAATTATATGAACATTTTTGTTGTAGAACAAAGCATTTTTCAGATCTCAATTATGAATAGAATCATCCTGATCAGGCTGAATAGGATCCTTAATATGCCAAAGACAATTATAAGTTTGAAAAATGAAAAAAAAACAAAAATTTAATACAAAAAATATATATTTACTTGTTGTTGTTCATAGATTAAATTAAGAAGATTTTCTCTAGATTTGATTTGTGGTATTTTAGAAGCAGATACAACATGAGGACCGATCTGAAGTGAACTGTTACAATCGACTTCGAAATTTTCCAAGTTTTTAGCTCTTCCATTGAAGAGTTTTGATGCTGAAAAGCCCACATAAGTAATTCTCGGTGTTTTATTTTCTGATACGAGTTCTTGTATTGCGTCTCTATCAAAATAAGCTGCATATCTTAAATTATCAATGCTCAAAAATGTATCTATTGAATCCGAATTAATGCTTTCGATTATTTCCTGATTTACATCTAGATATCAAAATATTGTTTGTTAAAAAAATCAATTTAAAAAATAAAATTTGAGTTACATTTTGACACAAATCCAATTTCTGAAAAATCTACTGTTCCATTTTTTATAATTGTTGATTTTATAAAAAAATTATTAAAGTTTGAATTCAAATAGGAATTGTCTGGTTTATTATCGAAATCGATTTTGTTTGATATAACTTCCAAAGATTTGCTTAGACTGTGAAAGATTAGAATTTATTTTTTGGCTTAAAAAACTACCTATTTGAAGTTGATATTGAGTTTTTGAAAATTTGAATCGAGTTGTCCATGAAATTGTCAACTAGCCTCCAAAAAGGTTCTAATAAGGCCTTTTTTTCTTTTTCAGTTTTTCGTTCGGCTATATTTTGCATTATTAATGAACAATTATTTATATAAAACTCTAAAATATCTTTATTTTGATCTTTTATAATTGTGAAATTTTTTTGCAGAATTTCAATGAGTTGTTCAACTTGGTCAGATTGATATTCCGTAAAATTAATTTTAGCCAATTCCTCCAAAGAAAGCAAACTTAAATCTACATTTGTAGTAGGAGAAGTAGCAGTAGTTGTAGAAAATAAAACTAGAAGTAAAATTAAAAAATGCGTATTTGTTAAAAAATATTATTCAATAATAAATACTTGTTGAATACTCATTTACGGCTCTATTTGTGGCAGTTAAATTAAATTTTTCTACTACTGTAATAATTTCTATATTATATTTTTTATTTGGCTGTAAATTTTGACATTCAGTGTTATTTGTTCTCAAAAAAGAGCTTTGGTCCACTATAGTATTTGCTTGTGTGTCAACGCAGGATACGTTGAAGTATGAAATGAACCCTTTTGGAAAATTCCATGAAAACTTCACATTATTATTTGTATATTCTTTTATTTGAATACTGCTCACAGCCTCGGGATCTAAAATAGAATTTTTGAAATTTGTATGTGAAATAGAATTTGATGCGGCCATTGATGATAAAGCATTGATTTTTTTACCTTAACTTATTTTAATTTTATTTTTGTAGCATAAATATTAAAGTTTATTGTTGAAGATAAAAAAGTTAAACACTATTCTTTAGAAAAAGTTTCTTATCTTTGTCTGTGAGCTCAAAGTGTATCATGAAAGTAGCAATTTTTTTTTAAGCTTTGGAATGATTTCACCAAGCTTTTGAATAAATTTTTTAAATTAATTTTCACCATTTCGTTTAAATAATTTTTTTTAAAACATTTTAAATTTTTTTTATTTCCTGACAATTATTAATTAAATTTAACCAAAAATTTTACAGAAAGTAAATTTGTTACAAAAAGTTTAGCATTTTTTCAATATATTTTGAAAATTCAAATTTTAGAAAAATAAATAATATTTTGACAAATTTTTCAAGTCAATCTTGAGTTTAATTTTTTAATTTCTAAATTAACAACAGTATCTTTATTTTGAAAATTCTAACTTTGGTCCTAAAAATATAGTAACTAGATAGCTGAACTACGAGAAAATGAAAAAATATAAAAAAATATAAATTTAAATGTCAAGTAAAATACTTAAATCTATAAAAAAAAAATTAAAATTTAATAAGACAATAGCTTGACTTTAAAGGATGACAAATCGTTTAAAGAAAGCTAATTGTCAACTTTTTTGTGACGACAAAGGATGAATTAAGCTTCAGAAATTAGAATTCATAAGAGTTCTAGCCTTAATTTGAAAATCAAAGATTTGAAAGAAGATAAACTTAAATTTACAAATGATGATGAATGGTGCGAATTATCGGCATTATCTGCTGAAAATGAATAATAAATCTTGTAAATTATAGCAATTTAGACAAAGAATGAAATAAAACAAAATAATTCCTCTATTTTTTTCATTTAAAATTAATTTATACCTATTAGAAGCACTTTTTTATCTGTTATATAAAATTCATCAGATTTTTTAACAAACGTAACAATTTCGATCAGTTGACCAGAGAATGCCCATGGATGAACACAGTTTCCAGAAATTGAGTCTTCCGAATATGTATTGCTAGCTTTGAAGTCTTCAGCTTGGCAAACCAATTTTATGGCATCATATTTGCCCACAGGTTTGGTCCATTCAATTGTAAGAGTTGTTGCGTTCAATTTTGTCACATTTAATATTTTATTTTTAAATGCTAACAAAAAATTTGATAAAATCAAATGAAAAAAAATTCTTCTTAACTTACGTATTTCTATCATTTTTGGTTGAGAAAGGACTCTAATTGAAAAGGGTGACATGTCTGTTTGATATTCAACAAAACCTTTTTTATCAAAATCAACTAACTCAAAAATTGTTTGATCTATATAAAAAAATAAACAAATTAGAAAAAATTAGAAAAAAAATTACTTATTTCAAGTCCAAACTTTTCACTAGTAAATGAATCGAGTACATTTAAATGACCATTAAATTTAGCTACAAAATGCACTTCTATGGTTTGTCCAGCCATGTCAGGACTCCAAAAAATAGCATTGTAATTGCTAAAATTCAATTTAAAATTAGTTCCATTTTGAAAATTCATATCAACATATTGGTCAGAGTAAAAACCAACAAATGGATCACTTGATCCATTTCGAGTAAACACCACTTGGTCTTTTTTTTTTATCTCATAATCAAATGCTTCATTTCTCAAGTAAACATTTATCATATTCTTTTCGACCATCCGAATTAAAAATTTCACATCCCTGTCAAGCTCTGAAAAGCATCCCAATTTATTCGTGCCAATTTCTGAACAATTTGAAGTAATAAATTTGATCGATGACCTTGGTTCTAGTTCAAAAAGTCTAATTTCACTTTGATTTCGTACCATTTCTAGTACATCTAGAAGACCTGAATCAAAGTTTATTTCTTCATAAGGTAATGTGAATATTCCATCTAAGAATTTGAACTCGAGTTTTAAATCGGGACTTTCTTTATTTAAATCACATGGAAAAGTAGCTGAGTTGGACAAAAACACTGGTAAAAAATTGCAGCTAGGTGACACATTCCAAGAAAGGCGTACTTGTAGTTTGCCATCCGGCTTAGGACTAGGAGATGTGGGGTAGATTGATAAGATCAAAGTTGCATAGTTCTTTTAGAAATAATTAAAATTTGTGATTAGAATATTAAAACTAGCCTTACTAAAATAACCAAAAATAGACGATTTGCTAATTGCATTCTTTCATAAAGGTACATTAATCATTTTATTAAAATTTTTTTAAGCTTAAAGAATCTCGATTGAACTAAGAAAAACTGAAAAAAAATTTAAATTTGATACATAATTTTAAATAATATTTTAAAAAGCTTTAGATTCGAAAGTTTTAGATTTAGACTCTTAATGAATTGAAAAAATTATAAAAAAAGGTTAGCTAAATAAATTTTAATTTTACCTGTGTTAAAATTTAAATTTTGTTTGAATACTGAAAATTTTTATTTTTTGAAACCTTGCTGGGAATTTTATATCTAGAATTCGACATTTTTTTGCTAAATATTTTTTATCAATGCTTCAAAGAAAATTTGGTTTAAAAAAACAAACCTTCTAATAAAATTGTTTAATAAAAATTTGATATCATAATTAAAATCTGTTTAACTGTAGATTAGGACACAAATATTTAAAAATTAAAATCATTTTAAAACTATGTTGTAATTTGAATTTAATTTACAGATTAGCTTCAATAAATTGTATTCTCTTGTACAATTCTAAATTTATAACTTGATAGCTCAAGGTAAGCACTGTATACATAATGATACTTGGTTTTCTATAAAATATTATTCAAAAAAACTAATTTTTAAAATTTTTTTTTATTCTTTTCAAATTTTTATAATATAAATAAAGTACCATATCTCGTTGCTACAAAATGCATGTACTCAAATCCCAAGTGACAATTATGACGCATGCATCAGCCTCACAGAGTTCCATTTTAAATTTACTTCGATAGCTAAAAATCTGATATTTTGGTTTTAGCAATACATTCGAATAATTTTTTTGAAAAACATTTTCAGATTTCTAGACTTTCCATACAAGTTTAGTTTTCAGAAATCGAAGTAAAGAGCACACAAAAGTGTTTATACAAAAAAAAATGAAATGAAATGAAAATTCTCATAAATTTTAAATAATAAACTTGTTTTTAAAAATATTTTTTTCTAATGAAAAATCACATTTTCTTTTGTTACTTTTTATTAAATAAGATCCCAAGACAAATTAGTCTGAGGATTTAATTTAATAATAAACAAAATTTATTTAATAAATATGAAATTCAAACTAAATTTTATTGAGTAAGAAAAAAATAAAATAAAAATGAGGAAAAATACAAAAAGTTAATTTTTTCAAAAAATCGGTAATAGATGGTTATTTGGTAAATTTTCTTTCAGTTTTAAAATGTTCAATATTAAACAATAAATTATTGGCCTCTATTATTCTTGGTATTAAATATTTTTTTTTTAGGGATCATTTTTATTTCAGTAATAGTATTTGTTTTTTTATTTATTGGTATTAAACTTAGGTATCAACAAAAAATTTATTTTTTTAAATATTTTTCAATTATTTCTGATTAAAAATGAATTATAATATTCTAAGTAAAAAGTTAAAATTAGGTTTTTTTATTTTTTTGAGCCTTTAGTAACTTGATTTAAAATCTCTAGTTTCATTTTTGAACCTACAGGCCTTTCCCGCTTTATTTTTTGCTCATTTTTTCTTACACAATTGTTGTCTTAGGTTTTTTTTTTCGGCTTGATAAGTTTTGAAATTTACTTCCGGAAATAAAAAATTGACAACTAATAAATAGATTCTATTATTTTCTATTTTTTCATTTTCGTCTTTATTAAACAACCTACATCTTTAAAATACGGAAGTTTAACCCTTTGATCGCTGTCCTATGAATATTTTGATATTTATTAAAATTATCTCAGCCATCTCAATTGTTCGAAGACGACTTGATTTTAATTAAATTTTTTCTAAATTTTGTCTATAATTTAAATAATAAAATTGCCTTTTTAAATAAAAGATTTTCAACTATTACCCTTTCTTTTTTTTTCCCTGATAAAACATTTTTATGGTCAAAAGTCGTTTTCGATAATAGAGATGACTAAAATATTTTTTATTCTCTATAATCGAATATTTACTATATTACAAAAAATTACCTTTTTTTTACAATTTTTATATAATAATATAATATGATGATAATATAACTATAAAATATATAATATTAGTATTAGATTTGAATGAAATGTTAAAAGATGTAAAATTTCAATTTTATGTAAAGTTACATTTTATGGTGTAAAATTACGTAAAATCGTGTAATATTACCCGTTCTGCGGTTTAAAGAAAAATACTGTAATTGAAGATATTAGACCCTTTTAGCTTTACGATAATTTAATGATAATCAATGTTAAATTATGTTAAAGTTATTTTCGTTTTTTACGTAAATTTACGCTAATTAACGTAAAATCACCAAAAATCCACTAATCTCAGGAGTTCTGTATAGAAAAAAAGCAAATCCAAGAGCGTTGAGACTATTCTATGCTTCCTCGTTTGCTTATGTACATTAAAATTAAAATTTCACCATGTTTGTTTCCATGTAGCTTTGCATGTGAATAGTACTATTTTGTTTTTTTTAAAGTCCTCTTTGAGATTGTGTGTGATGTTACACAAAAGTGACATTTTCAAATTTGTATTGAAGATCTTAGAAAAATGATTATTTGAAAAAAAAAGTAAATTTTTTGCTTTTGAATTTTTGTTGATGAAAATAATTTTAATTCTTGCAGAGCAATTTTTTCCCATTTACTAAATGAGTGATAGTAGTAGAAATTCTACAAAAAATAACATAACATCATTGAACAAAAATCAATAAAAAAACCAAAACTCAATAAATTTAATTTTGACAAATAATCTAAAAGTCTAATAAATCTAGATAAAATTTAAAATAAATATAATTAATTCCTGAAAAATAAATCTAAAAAAATTTATCAACAAAAAAGAAGAGAAGGCAACATGCCAAGTCATCATATTATTTTCATTGTGTACATGTCATTGCTGTCCATATTCGGCACTGTGCTCAACTTGGCAATTCTCCTGGTATACAAAAACCGAACTAGTTCGAACGCATCGGTTTTCCTTCTCTGGTCATTGGCATTGGTCGACCTTCTCATATCCGCCTGCGTAATTCCAATGACTATTTTTTCCTCCACAGAACATTTCTACATCAATGACGTATTCTATTGTGGCCTCATATACTTCATGCGCTATTTCTGCAGCTCAATGTCATGCGTCCTACTAGGCCTGATCGCTCTGGAAAGATACAAGACCATCAGCGCCAAAACCATGACACGGCTTCGCTTTCTGCAAAAAAGCCTCGTATACAACACAAAAAGAGCGATTGTAGTCGCTGTTGTCCTTTGTTTCGTCACCGCTGTCTGGTGTTTTGTCTTCTATCAACCTAATCAATCACTCAAGGCTTGTGTGCCTAAAATGCAAATTTTAATCTTCAGCACCACATTATCCTTTTCGACCTACAGTGTCTTTTGCATTGTTGTTTTGACTCTAATCATGATCGGAATGATAGTCCTATACATAAAGTCCTATTTAGTGGTCAAACAAGCAACTAATAGGATATTCATCAAAAATTTGGATTCTTATCAACCCAAGAGAACACTTTTGCTAAATTTTTTGGTCCGCTTTACCAATTCAGAAAAGTCCACTGCCAACAGATGTGAAGCAAATTTGACTCAAATATCAGACGAGCCAACCGATAAAGTTGACTATGAACCAGCGCCTAAGAATGTGTTCGATTTTAGATACAATTATTTTATGGCCACAAACAGCTGCATCCTGAGCGAGTCGTACTCTGCCGATTTGCCCAAATCGTGCTCGTACGAATCGTTCAGAACCGAGTCGAAAATCAACACGGTAAGTGAGAGTGTTGATCAGAAACAGACAGCTATTAAGATTAATGAAATAGTCAAAGATAATTTGAGGTGCAAGGCGCAGAATTATGTTTTTAGAGAGCAAAAGCCGGCCAAAAATGTAGCGCGTCTGTTTATGCTTAACAGCGAGGCAAATCAAGTAAATAATCAAAAAGTGGCGGATGTAGATGAGATGGCTCAAGATCAGCCCTATATTTTCAGAAAAAGAATGTCGAATTTTAGTGTGTGGAATTCGTTTCTTAGAAAGGACTGGAAGGTGGCAAAAATGTTTTTCCTAGTGACTGTTATTTTTGTTCTTAGCTGGATACCGTGGGTGTTGTCTACGTTGGAAATAATTGACTACAACATATTTTGGTCGAATTTGTACATGCTAAATAACATAATCAATCCTATAATTTACTCTTTTTTGAGCAAAAGTTTCCGAAAAGATTTTTTTGTTCTGGCCAAAACTCTTAAGAAAAATAAATTTTTTAACTTTAATTTTTGTTAACAACTTTTCTTGTGAATAAAACTAATTTTGAATAATTATCAAATTTTATTTTTAGATGAGAAAATTTATTTTTCAAATTGTATAGGTCCTTTTGAAAATAATTTAATTGTGAAGTTAATGCACAATTTTTATTTTATTTTTATTTTTATTTACGGTATTTTGTATATTTTAAAACGTACACCCTGCCTTCAAAATATTTGAACAAAATTAAGCATTTTGAAATTTACGATCAATTTTTAATGCTCAAAATGATCAAACAAAATTTTAATTTTGAAATTAATTCAGAGGTACTTTTTTGTATTTAGGATACTTTGTTTAAATCTAAAGGTAAAATCTTCAAAATACTAAAAAAAATTACTTACTAAAAATAGCATTGTTTAGATGGTGTGCACTATGCAATGTACATTTTGATATTGCAAAAGCCATCTTTATATCTAAAATAGTATGGTAGATCTAAAAAGGTGACTCTGCTTTAATTCTTTTAATAAATAATAATTTATTTCATAATTAAAAATTAATTTGATCATCTTTGATCATAAACTTCAACATGTCCAAAATTATCTGTTAAGGTTTACATTATGGATTTAACAAAAAAAAATATATCATTTAGAGTTGTGTTATAACCCAAATTTAATGTCATATTAAATTTGAGTAATAAACAGTTACAATATTATTTTTAACAGTTACAGTAGTTATTATTTTCAAGTCATAATTTTTCATATTTAAATGCTTGTTTTTCACTTATTAGGGAGATTCCAATTTATTTCAAATAAAGATTTATCCTTTAAAAGTTTCTTCTTTTATTGTTTGGTCTCTCAACAAAAGCATAGCGGGAGTTATTGAATTAATACTCGTCTATACTCAGAAAGATAATAAACAAAAACCACGTTTATTACAGTTGTCTAATTGATTTGAACTAAATTTTTTTATTTATTCAATTAGCGCCAACTCTGGCGATGTACATTCAATTAAAAAATTTAAAAAATAATAAAATGATGAAATATTTGTTACTCTGATTTCGCTCACGCGAAGATAAAATAAAAATTAGAAAGTAAATAATTTCTACTTAATCATACATAAATTTTTTTTTATATTTGTTATTCAGAAAATGTCCTCTTGATTTATATTAATTTTTTCCAGAAGGCCTTAATTAGGAAATTGATTTAAAATTTTGTCTGAAACAGTATGCTATAAATATTTCAGGGTAGTCTAATAATTAAGTCTTGATAGAACCAATTTTTATGGTGTCTTTGGACAGGTAGTCCCATAATTTACCCAGCCTACTGCCTAACCCATCAATTTTTTGGAGATTTTTATTCTCTTTAATTTGACCAATTTTGAAGAAAAAATAAAGATATTCTAGATATAAAAAAAAATTTATTAATGTAGCTAAAAAAATCTTTACTTTATTGTAAATTTTCTGTAAATGCTTAATTTGATTTGATTGTAAAAATACTTGATAGATTTTTAATTTTTTTAAATTTTATTATTTTATTTAATTATTCTCTCAGTTGATACTAGTATATTACTGAAAATTTAGCTATGTGATAGCTTTGGCGATCATGATTTTCATCTTTAAAATTTTAATCGTTGAAAATTCTATTTTTTTTGAGTCACTTGACCATTTTCATGGGATTTAGTGCGGCGTTAATAAACAAATAAAAGAAGTAAAAATTTTATTATGAAATAATATGTAAATAATAATTTATAAAATAATTTAATATTTGATAAAAACATCATTTCACATGATGTTTTCATTTCATAATCAAAAACATTACTTTCAGTTAAAAATAATATTTTTGATAATGAAATGAAATTAAAGAAATCATATTAACTTTGTTTTCACAAATTAAAAGGGGTTGTGAAGTTTATTTCAATTTGATTATTTCAATTCAGAGAAATTTGAATAACTTTATTGCTTAAAGGTATATTTAGTTCTGTAAAATGCTTAATTATAAGCAAATTTTCTAAATGCAGTAAAATAACTCTGCAAAGCACTCTGCAATTTTCTGCATTTTGTACGACATTAAAAAGTATTCTAATCATGTTGTAATTATATTGCAGAGTTTTTGCAGACACATAATTTCGGATTAAGCAAAATTGCTTAACCATTAAGCGTTTTACAGAACAAAATTATTCCTTAATCCGAAAGTATATGTCTGCAAAAACTTTGCAATGTAATTGCAGAGTGTGCAAAATGCAAAAAACTGTGTTTTGCAGAGTATCTTTATGTTTTTTTTTTATTAAAACATACCATAAAACAAGTTTGTTTTAAAAAATTAAAAAAAACAATTAGTTAATATGACTAGGAAAACTTAAATTTGTTTTATATTAATTCGTCTCTTATTTTTAGAATTTGTCGTTTTTTTGGAAATAATCTGCGGGAATAAAAACAAAAAAGAGAAATAAAAGAGAAATCTTTATTGAAAATTGACAATGAAAATGGTCAAAAAATTTTGACAAATATTCTAATTTAATATTTCTTAATTGTACAATAAATTATTCATTCCAAAATTAATAAACTAAAAAAATACTTCGTAAACTTTTTTGGTTAATATATTAGCAATGAAACACCTGAAGCGTTTTTTACAAAATTCAAAATAAAATATTCAAAAATTATAAAAGAATTGCACCAATTTGAAATCGTTTAAAATTTATTCACAATTTAAAATTTAATTTTTAAAATCACGCTTGACTTGAGCCCACAATTGTACTGTCCATTATCAAACGAGCCATTTGAGAATTATTCAATTGGAGCTGATAAAGCTCAAAATCCTTAAAAAAATATTTAATAAAATTAAAGAAAAAAGTTCAATTCTAAAAGAGGAATTTCTAATTTTAAGCTAGATTTACACATTTTTTTTTATATTGTCTCCTTTCCTATAAAAGTTGGTTAAAAACAGTGATATCGAATAAACGTCGACTAACCCCGTCAATTAAAAGCAAATTTCTAAAATTGTTTTCCAATTCAGCGAATTTTTCAGCCAGAATACGATACATTTCCAAATATTTATTTGTCTGATTTGAAATACTTATAGCCGAATTTTTTGAATTTAATTGCACATCCGCACATGACTGAGTTATCTTTTTGCTCAGTTGAAAGTACAAATCGACACCTTTTTTGTACGAGTCTACCAAGTGTTTAAATGTGAGCTTGAATTTTTTCTTCAATTCTTTAGAGTATTTTGAATTGAATTCGTTTGGTTCTAGAAAGGCTTCTGCATAAGCCAGTGGTCCTTTGTGTACCTTTGGTTCATATTTAGTCGTAATAATTAAAAAAATATATACTTAAGAATTACCTGGGGCATTATACCGCCTTGGAGATAAAGTTCTAGCAGCGTAATGTCTTTTTTCTTTAAAATGCTCTCGAAATCTTCTATTTTGAGGCGAATTTCGTCTATTGCCGTCTCCAATGGATTTAGTTCTATAGGTTTTTCGTAAACAACTAAAATTCTTTTTTTCACATATGGAAACCAATTCGAAGCTTCATTTATAAAATTATTTTTAATTTTTTTTTTAATTATTTAAATTAATTTATTTAACTATTGTTAAAGAAAAAGCAAAATAAATAAAAATTAAGAGAATTAAAAAAGAATTTTTTGAGAGGTTTTCTTCAAATTAGAAAAAAAGAATGATTTTTTTATGTATAATATTTTTTCTTCTATTATCTTGAAAAAAATATGGCTAAAAAAGGACAGATTTTTTAAATGATTAATATCTTAAAACATGATAAAATTGATTCAAAATAAGTCCTAAAATATTTGTACTTGAATTTTAAAAAGTCTCTTTTTTAAGTTCTGAAACTTTTGGTATTTGGAAATTATTATTTAAACTGCTTATAATACAAAATAAAAATTTTGAATAAGTATTTAATAAAATTCTTTCATAATTTTTTTTTAGAAAATAGATTATATTAAATTACATCTAATAAACACTAAGAAAATTAAAATAAAGGTAATTTTAGATTATAAAAATCATTTTTCATTCTTTTTTTAAATCCTTTTAATTTAAAAAAAAACAAGGCAACTTGACTTTATTGAACAGAAATGGCTTTAAATATAGACATTAAAAAATTATGCTAAGCATTGAAAGTTTACTTTAAAAAATGCTTCGGTAATAAATTTTATTTAATAAAGGTAAAAAACTTCAAATTCATGAGCATGATCATTGAATTTGGACCAAAACTTCAATTTACCTCTAAAGGAAATAATACGACAAAGTGATTTGGACTTTCTATATGAATTAAATATTTTAAAGGATGTTTTGTTCAAAGAAAATTCCCCAATTATTAGAATTGTACATGAAATAAAATTAATTAACACATTATAAAATATAAATCCAATATTTTTGCGTATTGACACTTTTTCTTAAAAAATAAAAACTAATTTAAGTTAAAAGAAACTAAATTTTATTTTAAAAATTACACAAATAATAAAATTTATTTTGTCGCTCTTTTATTTCAATTAATTTTTTTTAATTTTTATTATTTTTTCCTTAATTTTTGGATTTTGGATTTTTGTATAATCTAAAGTGAAGGAACTAAATATCATATAAAAAATCATTTAATTCTTGGGATATTTCATTTAAATTTTGAGGTATCGATTTTAATCGTTCTCAATAAAGGTTTGTTTAAGAAATTTTTTCAACTCAAAGATATCAACATGGTAATTATAAGGCATTAAAATTACTTTCAAGTATTATTTTTCGCTTGCACAAGGTTAAAAGCTCTGCATGTTGTTGTGGTTGCAGCTCAATGCAATCATTGTTAGATTCTTTTTCTTTCATTTGATACGGAACTTCATAATAAAATTTTTTTAAATTATTATTTCGCTCAAAATAGGTGATTTGGCTTTCGAGTGTGTCATTTTCGTCAAAATAAGGCTGTACATAAGTAACTTGAATATAATTTTTAGATTCTGTATCTAGATTTAGTTCGCTAGGCTTTTTAAAAATAATAATTTAAAAAAAAAATTTTATTAAAATAAATAATAATTTACCTTTCTACTGTCGCTCAAAATTTCCACACTCTCATTTTGACCGAAGCGCTTCGAGTAAACCCTCCTCAAGCGATCACAAATTTCGAATAGCTTCGTATTGCCAGGCTCTTTGTAAATATAAACTTTGTTATTCTCTTGCTCAAAAGCTTTTCCGTAAAATGAAACTCGGTAAAATGTGGCCAGTGGTTTTTCTTTGGAACGCTGATCACGTTCAGCCAAGTAAGAGTAGGCTTTTTGAATGTTCAAATGGGTTTGTTGTAGTTGTTCATAGTCCCGGTTTGATTCGTATATGGCTACCACTAATTTGAATATATCCGGCATAAAATCATAGCGCTCGGCAAGTTTAAGCATTCCTGTTGATTTGTACAAATAGTCAAGCAATTGACTCTGGGTGTACTGTACCTGGTTCAAATCTGTCAACTGATAGTTATCTCCATTTCTACTGATATCACTATTTTTGTTTATTTCTTCTTCAAGTTGAATATTAGGCGTAATTTTCTTAAAAACCTGACAGCCCAAAGTGTACATTCCTTGATGCTTCAAATTTTCAGCTATAAATGCCGCAATGTGTAAATAGCAATGTGCCGCCTTTTATTTTAGAGAAAAAATTAAAATTATAAGTAAAATTAATAATAAATGAAAAGAAGACATATGCATTTGTCCAGCATTTAAGGCTCACAAATGTTCATAAAAAATTTATTTTCTTTTTCAACTTTACTGGCGTAACAAATTCACTTTACAAAAAAAAATTTATCTAACATACAGTTTTAAAAATATCATAAAATCAGAATTTTTTCAATTAAATGACTTGACTTAAGATTATTTTTTTAAAGTCAATTCTCAATTTTGCTCCGGACAAAAATTCATGGAAAGACCGTGGCCAAAAAATACAGTTTTTATTTTTGACATAAAACTGACTTGATTCTTTAAAATTTAAGTCACGACTTTGAAATAAACTTCAATAAAGTCTGTATAAAATTAAATACTCTTTTTATTTTTTAAAACAAAATCTACTTTAATAAAACAAAAATTTAACATAGAAGACTCTGACTCAAGGGTCTAATAACGGGACATAGACTCAGGATTAATTTATTAAATCTAATTTGATTTTTTTTAAATTCTTATTTTTATTATTTAATAAAAATCTTTTCATTTTTATTTGTAAATTTAAATAATAAATTTATTTTTAAAAATATAAATTATTTAAACTAGATTAATTTTTATTTGAGAAAAATTATTCTTGTTCAAATTAATTGTAAGCCGAGTTCCTAAAACAAACACATAATAAAGTTAATAATAATTTTTTTATTTTCAACTCCCTCTCTAATACTTTCATTAGTAATTATATTATCATTTTAATAAATAACTAACTTACTAAAAAAATTAAAATCGTCGACTTGTAAAAAATAATCAAGCAAAAATTCAGAATGTAATGCTTGATCAATACTGAAACTTTTGAATTTTTTCAATTTTTAACAAGCTTTCATAATTCGAAAATTTTTTTTATTGTTTAATGATGTAAACATTTTTTAAATACCTTTATCTAAAATACAGTGAAAACATCACCCCGCTTTATCTAAAATACAGTGAAAACATAAACCCCGCTTTTTGTATTTTACAGCAATTTACGTAAATTAACAAAAAAATCAAAAAGTAAAAAATCATAAATTTTTCAGATTTTACGTTAAATTAGTTTAATTTTCAATATTATACGTAAATTGCTATTCAATCAAAAAGCTCAAAAAATTTAAGAGCTTTGACGTTTTTTGAGGGAGTTTATTATAAAATGTAAGTTTAAAAGATTTTTTTTTATAATTAATATTTTGTTTGATTATAAAAAAAATCAATTAAAAAGAAAAGCATCAAGTTCCTTAATCACTAAAGAAACATAAAAGACGCAATTTTGACGAAAATGATGATATTACTCAGTCAAGTTCGTCGATATAAAAGGTAGATGTTAGAAAAGACGATCTCGATTCTGACGAAACCAACCGACAGTTCAGATATCAATCTAATCCAAGATTTCCCAGAAGCAGTACCTCTAAGTAAAATTCGTGCCACAGGTAGACCAGCAAACATTAAAAAGGCTTTAATAAATAATTTTTTTTTTTTATGTTTCATTTATTAGATTTTTTTCTTAGACATAAATATTTTATTTGAAAAATGTAATAAATAAATAAATGAAATTTAATTTAATACTTGACTTTTAACTATATTTGACAAATTCGTCATTTTTTTACAATAATTTACGTAGAATCTGGTAAATTTATTATTTTTTGCTTTTGAAAATTTACTTTATTTTAATTAAAATGTTGTAAAAAGCAAAAAGCGTAACGCCACTGTAATTGTAATTTCTTTTTAATTCATTAATTTTATTTGAAATAAAATTAAAAAAAATTCAATATACAGGAGGTTCATATTATTTTTAGAATAAAAAAAATGGAAGAATCATGACACCTTAGAGCTGCGGAATTTTTAAAAAATTCAGACAAATGCATACAAGAAAGAAATTTAATTTTTCTCAAAACTTACTTCTGAATAATTTTTGTCATGTATATGAATTGAAGCCATTGACTCCAGCCACGTTCTTCTCAGTTCCAAACAATTGGCATAAGATTTAGCCAGACAATACTGTGAATCAATAAGCATTTCGGTGTCATTCTGAAAGCTTTTCATTTGAGCTGTGGCCAAGAAAATGTTTCTTATTCTCTTGGTCAAATCGTCCACTTCAAGCGAAAATCTCGAGTTCAAAAAAATTTGGTCATTGAAAGCCAATTGATTAATTATGGACAAACATTCAAGTATTTCCCAATTGCCTGACAACTTCATTTTACCAATCAGTTGACTCACTGATATAATGGTCTGTGAATGCACCCTGGATATGGATTTTAGCCGAGTGTGCTCGTAATTTTTACGCAGCAACAAATATATAAGAACACAGGCTTCTAGTCTAATCGACTCGAATTTAGAGTTAAAACACTTGAGAGTCTCCATGCAGATGCTAAAGCATTGAGTTGCTTGTCCATCGAAGAAGACTGATGGCAGTTTGATGATTAAATGTCTCAGAGCAGCAAAAACCCTCAGCTTGACCAGTTCGGACTGATTGCTCTGAAGCATGTAGAAGTACATGTCTAGAACTTTTTTGCATATTGCGTTGTCTCCATTGTTTTCTTGTAATTTATCTTTTTGGTGTATTAGCACAAATGAGAGGATGTTGAGAACAGTTGCACTCACTTGATGGCACAAATTAGACTCGATCAAAATGGAACGATTGATTTTTTTCGAGTCTGCTTCGGGACGAAATTGGGGCGCTGCACTAACTGCTATTGATTGTGTCAATTGAGTATTTCTGTTCATTGACGCTGATCGGTTCGTGAACATTATTGCACTTGATGATATCTTATCTAATAGTTCTATGTTGGATATTCTGTTGCTGATTTCGTTGCGCGGTGATTTTATCATGGCCTTTATGTCTTGACCTCTACTAATTGCACTTGAAATCAAAAAATTAAATTTTTTATTTGGTTATGTAAATATTGGAAAATTGAGTTGTTTTCTCAATTTTTTTTCTTTCCAAACTTTGCCAAAATTTTGCCATTGAAGCTAATTTAAAATCAAAGAATTGAAAAAGTTGGTAACGCTAATTAACTTTTGTGTTTAGGGTGAAGGGTAAAGTCAAGCATAAAAAAAATTTTCCAACAGAGAAAGTCATTCAAAAATATTCTTTTTATGGGAAAATCAAACAAAATTGGGACTACGGTTAAACAAAAATTTTTAAAGAATTATAAAATTTAGTTTTGCAAATCTGTACAAGAGCCAACAGGAAATATTTTCAACATTTTCGTGTATCTGTAATGGAAAAAAATAAAAGTAATTCATGGAATATATCCTTTTTTAATATTGAAATAATTTAATATTTAATTTTTTTTTTTAAATAAAGAATTGTCAAAAATCAAAAGCATGCTTATTTTTAATTTTTAAATAAAAAAATTATTTAGTTTGATTATTTATATTCGTGATGTATATGTTAGAGGGAGTATCATATTTTAATTTTAGTATTGACGGAACTGCTTAATATTTAAATTCTTGTATTTTTTAAATACTTGATACAAAAATTTAATTAATTTTCCGAATTTGTTGATGATTTTTAACTAAAATTGTTTATTTAGAACTAATTTTGAATAAAAGTTAGATTTTGTGAAATTCATTACAAAAGAACAAAACAAAATAATAAAAACTAAGCAAAGCTTTTATATTATACAAAATTGTACTAAATTTTAAATTATTTAAAATTTGATTTCGGCAAAATTTTACAGAATTAATGCAACTTTGAAGCATGTTGCATTCACAGAACTAATTTTGGAATTACATAAAAAAGTCGCTTAATTTTTAATCAATTTTTTTACTACACCCAGAAACATTTTTTATATTAAAGATACAAAAATTAATCTTAGCATACTATTGATTTTTGCTTGATAAATTGAATAAATATTTAGCCTATTAAGTTTTGTACAATTAATTTTTTTGATAATTAAAGTCATTTTCTAGTCCCAATACTTTTTTTTTTTAAATACAAATTAATGGATTTACTTTATGGCTTCCGAATGGCTTTATGTTTTTATTAATCCGATACTGTCAATTTTTGACTAAAATAATTAACCAAGTTTTAATAGTTTGACAATATTGTTGAAAATAATAAAATTCTCGTCAAATTCGACAAGATTTTGAATTAAAAATAAAAATTTCAATAAATGATTTCATAGAGACCTGAAATTTTATATTTTTAAATTTTAATACTGATTTTAATACTTTTTTAATTAAAAAAATTAAATAAATTACTTAAGCTTGTGAATATTTGATTTTCCGCGATATTTGAAAGTAGTCAGGCATAAATCAAGCAGAGTCAAAAAAGCGCTAAATTCACCATCATCATAATTGTACCACAGACCCAAAAGAGCATCATCATTTAAATTTTTCAAAACAAATATTAAACATATCAATAAATCCTTAATTTCGCTTGAATCAAACTTGTCCTTTCTAGTAATTAGATAGGACTTGGTGATTGACTGCTGTTCTAGATGACTCGGGTTAATCGAAGCACAATTCGATGAATTATTGTTCAGAGCGGTAATGTCGCTTGGGTTGGTAGAGGCTGTGAAAGAAAAAGAAGATCGCTTGTCCGAATTAAGGTGTTTGAAGTCATCAGAGCTTGACAAGGAGTCTGTGTCAGAGAAGCCGTTTGAAATAGGGTCGAAATCGGCTTTAGATAGTCCAGCAATCACAGACAATGGATCATAGTTAGTCCTAGTAGAGCTCTGGTCATATGAGTGGTAAACGCTTCCATTTGACATTGAAGCTGATGAAGCAGCACCTTGATACGGATTCACCAGTGTGTAGTTAGATATTTTGCTGCATGAATCTGTTGATGTGTTCACCATGGAATAATTAACAGATTGATTATTCTTGGCCGAACTAGCTGCATGACTGGACAATCGTGTGATATTTTCCATCAATATGTCCAAAAGTGGCAAATAGAGAGAGGCTATTCGAGCTTGTTTCTGTTTGTCCGAGTTGTAGCGTGAGTCAAATGAGTGCTTACAAATCAAGTTTCGAAGCACTTGAATGCTTGCCTTGCGCTGGTCCTTATTCTCGTTAAGTGACAAACAAAATTGGCTTAGGAGAACACCGACCAGAAAATGGAACTGACGAAACTGGTCTGACAAAATAAACTCATATTTTATATCTTAAAAAAAAATTTTTTTTAGGTAAATTTTAATTTTGTAAAATTTAATAAACTAATTTCTAATCTAAATAATTTAATAAATTTGGTTACTCTTGGAGTATTTTTTTAGATCTTATTTATTTATAAAAATAAATTATAACAATTAAAAAAAAAATGTGGTAAATTACCGGCAAAATCGTGGATATTGGCAACAGCTTTCCTAGTTGGTAAACTAAAAGCTATGTAGTGTTCATGGTTGCAGACTATGCGAATAAAATCAAGCTTTATTTCATGGATTATTTTATCACTAATGTTTGTGGCGTCCAAGTAGCGATTAATAATGGTAAAAATTAGCTTTTTATTGAGTAAATTTAGACTTTTTTTAATGAACATTGCTATGGTTCTATTACATTTCCGAACCGCTGAAATTAAGGACTGTTTGTCTTTTGAATTAGAAACGCTGGCATGTTTAACCAACAAATCTATTAAAAGATCAAAAAAATCTTTTACTGACTTGTAAAAGTCTTGAGAAAAAATAGGACATTTTTGGAATTTTTTTTTATATTGAATTGTGTATAAGGCCAAGCTTTTGAGTACTATTTCCATAAAAAACCAACAATTTGTCAAAAACCGGTGTGTTTGAAACTGATTTTGTAGATTGTTTGCATTGTCTTTTAAATAGTCGACAAGATTTGTAATCAATTCGTGGTGCAAAGTTGGGAGTTGATCATGATCTTTGTCAGCAAAGTAGCCTGTGTAGTCCACATGAAACATGTACTTTATAAACGATTTTAAGTTGTCAAGTTTTCCAATTAATGTCATTTGCCAAACAAAATGAAGCAAAGCCCTTAAAACCATTGATAATAGTTATATTTAAATTTTGAATTTCTTTTAATAAATTTTAATAAATTTAATTAATTATCTTAAAATAATATTAATTAAGTAGACTTTTTTATACTATAGAACCATTTTTTCAATCAAAAAATTTTTAAGTATAAATGTCTTTTTTTTTCATAATTTTAATTATAAAAAATTTCAAATCATCGAAATAGCAGGAAAAATTTTATAACTTTTGAATTCCAAATGAATTATGAGTGATACAGGTCCGTTGTTAGTAAATATTTTAGAAAAAACTTTACTTTTCCATTTTTCTGGGATCTACTAAATCGAATTTTTGTTTAATCAAAAAATATATTCACCTTGTGGAAGTGACAAAAAATTTTTTGTTCAATATTTTAAAAAAATTATCTAAGACTGGGAAAAAAACTTTAAAAAAGACTGACCTGACAGCGTGTATTGCGACATTGGTGCTCACAGTTGTGACAAAGGTGCTGAGTATTCGGTTGAACAAAGTAGGCATATATTTAACAATTGTTGATATTTCAGTAGCATGAAGAGCCTAAAAAAGTCAAAGAAAATTAATTTCGAATAAATTTTAATTGAATAAAGAGTTAGTAAATTAAAGTTTAAAAGCTAAAAATGTGATACTTTAAGGTTAAGACTTAAACTAAGCTCTTCTTTGACTGGCTTGGACCAGATCATAGTTATAGGTAGCTAGCAAATATAATTACAATTTTTTTTCGAAAAATCCGACAACTTACTTTGACTGAATTGATACAAATTTCGTTTTCAACTTCTGACCTATTCTCGGCTTTTTGAGCATTCAAATTGGGTGGAATCAGAGGTGCTTTACGTTTGCTCATACTTCGCTGCACGAGTGCTTTTTGAATTGGTTCACTATCTGTTGGCTTAGCCACACTCTGACTCATTTTTTCATATTGCGAATAAAAATTAGCAACGTGCGGGTCCTTTTTAAAATTATTTAATTAAAAATTATAAATTTTATTTTTTTTGAAAAATGAAAAAAATTTGAAAAAAAATTTAAATTATTTACAATAGTATGAACTGTTGAATTTGCTAGTAAATTTATTTTAAAAAGCAGTTTCATGTTATCTATCCATTTTATGTCACTAGGACCGATAGATTGACCAAGACCAATCTGCTCGAATGAAAGGTACTCATTTGGTAAATTCTGAGCTATTGGCATTGACTTTTCTCCATTGAACAACTTTCCATTTTTAAACACAGGTAGCCAAGAAAATCCGATCAAACTCTCCACGTTTTTACCATTAATATTGATCGATTCGGACAAACTCGTGTCACACTCTTCGTGAATTGTTTTGGCATTGTTACAGCTGATGTGGTAAAATTTGAACAAAATATGATGCTTTTCGTGAAGATTTAGCGGAAGGAGAATTTTGATTTCGTCGTAAAATTGAGGTGTTTTGTTATGATGAGTTACTATTGTCTTGTAACAAGAGACAAGGCACGAATTTGAGTCAGAGTTTAAGTTATTTAAATTTGAATTTGTTTTAAAAATACAATTTAGAGCTTGGGTTGACAAACAATCAATGTCTTTATCTCTAAATTCAATTTTAATCAATATGTTTCTGGCCCTTGAGTATACTTTTTGTGTGTCGTATTTTAGGCTTATTGGGTACAAATATAAAAAACTTTTAAATTCGGTATTTATTCTGAGCAATTTAGCTTTTTTGATCTGATCTTTTTGTTCAGATAAATTGGACTCAATATCATCAATTTGAGATAAATTAGCCGGGTTCAATTTAGGAACTAAATCAAAGTGGTCTACTTGTAGAATGAAATTAGTAGCACGTGACCAGTCCAGTTTAGCAGAGCCAAACTGCAAGCAAGAATTTATTATCACTTTAATAGAAAATTTTATTTTATTTTTAAATTTTGTTTAAAGTCCATTTTAATATTTTAAAATTAGAAATTTTTTTTTTAATTTTCTAACTGTTTTGTTAATTCTGGTTATCAAATTGTTTTTAATAATATTAATCAACAGAGGAGACCAAAATATTTATTTTAAATATAAGGAAAATTTACTATTTTTCTAAATGCCAAAAAGCAAAATCAAAAAATAATGTTTTTGGTCTTTTTCCTCTTTTAATTAAAATCTACATACAATTTTGAAATAACATGATAGAAATGTGATGTTTATTTAAACATTTTTATTAAATTAATCTTAATCTTTTATAAAAACATTATAGACCACAAAAAAATACCAGAATTTCTTAAATTGATACCACAAATATTCAGCCAGCTTCCAAAAATTTTACTAATTTACGCAATTTAAAACATGATCAATTTTAACTTTTAAAGACAATATTTTTATTAACACGAAAAAAAGATATTTAAAAAATAAATTTTGGTAATGCCAAAACTTGGCTTCTCTTAAAACGTTGTTTCCCTACAATTAAACGAACTAATAATAAAGTGGCAGAAAATATTTTTTTAGAACTAATTTATTTAAAATTTTATTGCAGAGGAAAATTTTAGAAGTAAGCATTAAATTTCAAAATTGAATTTATATCCGCAAATCTCTGGAAATAGTATGACATCATACATTGCATCTACATTCATGATAGACTAATTAAATTTTGAGAGAAAAACATGAGCTTAAAAAAAGATAAACTAAAGTTAAAGTGAACAAATTTTGGACCGAAGAAAGCGGGTCTTCCCTTAAACTAATAAAGTTCTCATAAAGAATCATAAATTGTTGATTATTTTATTTATTTTGTGATAGATAGGATTCGAATTCTTTATCAAATAGAGGATAAATGATGTTGGCTATTTTGAAAACTTTTATTTTTTAAATAAAAAATATCACAATTTTTCATTTATTTTCAACTGGCCTTTTTTTTAGAAAAAAAAATTTCTTTGACTAACATATCAATTAATTCTGATCTATAGCCTTATTTTTTCAATGTCATTTTACTTATCAGAAAATATATAAAATATAAAACAACATCAAAACAAGCTTATTTCACTGTTTTTTCTAAAAAACTTTGGTTCTGAAATTTACTCTTCAATTAAACAAAAAGATTTTTTTAACCAAATTTTGGCAAATTGAAGTTTCAGATCAAATTTAGATCGAAAGATAAAAAATATTTATTTTTGAATCAGTTAATTAAATAACACAATATTTTCATTTTTCATTGCAGTAAATCTAATTTATTTTTTATTCAACCTTGATTTCTATCACATTATCACATTAAATTTTTAAAAGACCTTTCGGGCAAACAAAAATATTTGTAAGATTAAAAATTTGTTGTATTTCCTCAATAACTTCAACACCGACTCAAGCCAACTTAAATGTCTATAATTTCACAGTTCAATACTATGATCTCATGCGCTTAGCAAGTCGCTAGTATTTAACACTGTGTAAAACTAGAAAAAAAAATTTTTCTTTATTATTTATGTTACAACCGCGAACCACCAGATCCTAGCAGATCTGGACAAGCAATATAACTATTTAAGGTTTATAAAAAATTTTCTAATTTTTGAATTTTTTAAATAAAATGGACATTATTTTTTTAAATAAAAAATTACTTGTTTTATCAGTTTGATTTTCATTAATTTTTTTATCAAAATCATTTAAAAAAATTGAAATATCCGCGCTCAGACTTGCCATCTTGTTCATGTACTTGTCCTTATGTTTAAAATCACCCAGGTATTTGAACAAATCCTCATCACTCAAATGATTTTCGTCCTGTTCATAGACCACAAATTTCGACTCATTGTCCAGCACAAAATCAAAATTTTTAGAGGTTGCCAAACGCTTATAAATTGGTCTAGCGAACCAGGCAAATGCTTGACGGTACGAGTTGAGCCTAGTTTTCATCAATTGCTGAATTTTTTTATTAAGCTTAATTGCTGCTTTTATCCTACTTGCTTCGTTCATTTGAATGAGATAGGGCTGAATAGAGGTGTGCAAGCTGTTTCCGTCAAGAATCTTTTCCACTCGACCCACCAAATAAATGTCCTCATGTACATCCGAGATAGTGAACAAAGCTTTAGATATTCTATTAAACAATGACTGTTTTAGTTCGGAATTTAGCAACTGAGCCGGATTTTCGCTAAAGTCAATTCCATTAAGGGAAAAAATATTTTTTTCCGCATTGTTCAAAATTGTCGAGCTGTTTTCTTTGGTCTGGTTCAAAAATGACATTGATGACTTGGACTGGGCTATGATCTGACAGGCAAACTGGTCATAATTCGGAATCCAGTCGAAATTAGAGCTTATTTTTTGATTGTTTTTTACATCATACAAAGAAAGTGAAATATAAAAAAGTTCAGGCTTTACAAAATAAATTTATTTAATTGATAAAAATTTCAAAAAAAAATTTTTTCTTACATTCATGTTGTTTCTTGTCGTTTTTTTGTCGGTTTCATTGCCGATTTTTGTTGACGGCAAGCGAAGATTTAGCTGAAAATTATTACAAGTTAAAAGCAGTTTTTTTGCGGTGATTTTTTCCGGCCAAAGGCACTCAAGTTCGGTTTCTTCATCACAAAATTTATCATTTGATTCATATAAATTGAACAGATTGGTTTGCTCGCATTTTACTTGAAGCTCTTCGTCTTTTTCACTTAAATACTAGAATAATTTTATTTTATTTTTTCCGATCTAAAATCTATTCTTTTAAAAATTTACTTTATTCAAATCAAATGAGTTTATAAACTCTTGATTAGATTGCTTGATTGTGACTGCTTGTTCATTGTTTCCATTAGTCAGCATTCTGATGTCATTTGAGTCCGCGCTTTCATTCAGCGAAGCGCCCAAATCCTCTGTTTTAGATTGATAAATTTCATTTTTTACCGAAGAATTTCCCGAGTCAAATGTGTTGGTAGTCGAATTGGGCGATGAACAAATAGTCGGCAAAGGTCCATTCTGGCATCTTTTTCTCACTATTTGGTCAAGTCTAGAGAACCATTCATCGAATTGTTTCTGTCCGTCAGCGAAAAATACGTGATGCAACTCCAGGTCGCCGTTTTCGACCATTTCAAACGAATATGGTCCGAATTTGGCTGGCGTTTTTTGCACACAGCTAATTCTCAAGTCGAGAATTATTTGATGTTTTGGGTTCTCGGCTTTTTTTTGACCTGGAACTTCTTTAAAGCACTCCATTATGAACACATTAGCTGGCAGCACTCGACGACTGTCAATCGAATTGCTTCTTGACTGCGCTGGACTATTACTAGTCCTTAGATGGAAATACCTGCGTTTAAATGACTTTTTAAAAAAATAGAAAAATTTTTTGAATTAATTTTATTAAAAAAAAATCTTTACTTTGTCTGAACTTGAAGAGATTCGGTAGTTCAGCCATCCTTGGTGCTCGAATTTTCCGCTATATTTGTGCAAGCTGGACACTGATGGATAAACATTTTCCTTTGAGTTTAAAAATATATTTAATACTTGTGTCAAAATTACTGCTAATTACAGATTTTTGTTCGGCGTCTATTTCATAACAAAATTCCGGTATGAGCAAATTTTTATTTCCAATACCTTTTCTGATCAAAAAATAATTCTAAAGCAAATTTTTCTCTTTCTAAATTTACTCTAAATCATCAACGGTGTTTAAAAAGGCCTTATTGGTGTCTTGATAAGAAGGCAACTGTCTATAACCACCGCCATAGCTATGATATTTATATTTGACTAGATATTTTTTATTCACATAAGTTTCCAAACAATCGGAAACAAATAAATTGTTTGTTAGGAAAGGGTCAATTTTTCTGCTTTCTGACACGCTTGGCTCGGTCTCAGCAATTACTTCATCATTTGGCACCAAAATGAGCTGTTTTGAACAAGCATCTTTTCGCAAAAGCTCATAATTTTGCTGCACATACAAATCAAAGTCGACTGGGTCGACTTGTTTGAGTTTGTTCTAGGAAATAAAAATGTATCAGAAGCAAAAATTGAGTGTGTGTGCAGACCTACCAGTTTGATGTTTTCTTTGAGCTGGGAGCTGGCTTGTTTGCGGGCCTCCGCGGCTGGCCGCAATTGATTTAGTCTTGAGACAAATTTTCGCTCCATTTTTCAAAAATTCATTTTCTAAAAGTTAATTAAAAAAAGTCAATTTAAACTGGGCTATTCTTCATGGGCATTTGATAATATTAATTAAAAAGACCAATTTGGGCTGACTTCGAGCAACCTTGTGTTCAAATAAACTTAGTTTTTAAATAAAAAAAATTAGATAGCTTCGTGTTTACAGCACGTCTTAGCCCTAAATTTTGGACCTAGTTTTTGGAACAATAGACCACGTTAAATATCAATCAAAATTTGTAAATAATTTTTTATTTTTGAAAACAATTTATTCATAAAAATTATGTTTATATTTCAATAAAGAATACTTAAAGCAAGAACTAATTTGAAAAATCTGATCTAGCTAGCTAAGCTATTTTTGAGAGTTTAAATTATTGCAAATTTTTATGCAATCTTTTTGCCTATATCAATAAATTTATCTAATCTTTGGGAACAATTAAATGGCTTTTTAAGATTGTTTGTTTTAGTTTCTTAGACCAGAGCTTTAGGATTAATTAGCTAAGTAGGCCGAGCGGAATTTGTCTAAATTGTAAAAAATTAGAACAATGGCAACTTATTAGAAATAAGTTAAATCAGCACTTTTTTTAAGTTTGTCAATCTTGACCTATTCGTCTGTTGCTCTGAGTAAAAAAACTACTATAAAAATTTTTTTAAATTTAATCAAGTTAATTTTCTAAAAAATCAAGAATTTTCTAATGTCATCCAAAACTAATTGTAAGCCTTAATTGCGACACATATTTAATAAATAAAATTATGAAAAATTTATTCTTAAAAATTAGAAGCCATGTAATCTTTTGAAAGCAAAAAAACATTACTTTTTTTATAACTGTGAAAAAATTCAAATGATTTTAGAAAATTTTTTTCTGGTAAAATATTTCAAAAATATTGAATAATCTGGTTTTGACGCCTTTGTATTCGGATATAATTATGTGCATTTGAAGCTGGCATAATTTTTTATTTAGCGAAGAAAAATTTTCAGAAAAAATTAATAAAATTATTTATTATTATTGCTATTTTAATTTAAAAAATTTCTTTTGATAATCTAGATTCAAAAGCTTCAAATTGATTAGAAAATGTTTAAACAATGTGCACAGGACAATTTTAGTTTCAAGACTCCTAAAGCAATTGCAAATCTTCTATAAAATAAAAATAAAATTTTAAAATATTAAATACATTGTTAAAAATTTTTGTTAGTTTAAACAAAAAAAAAGCGCTAAACCTATTCGGAATAGACAACTTGTTCTTCTATCATATTATGTCGCTTGACTTTTCTCATTTTGAAATCTATTTTATCCATTACTCGACCAAGTTTACCAAGCCTGCCGATCCGCTTGTCTTGTTTGTTCACTGGTCCATGATCCAAAACCGATTTAGATGCTACAATGAATCCGAAGTAATGAAACTAATTTAACTTTTCTTAATAAATAAAAATAAAAAATTTTTTCTCAAGCTTCATCATATTCTACCCTCGAATTGGCTTGCTAATGATAGCTTTTATGATTTTCAATATAAAAAGTATGATGTAATTTACCGACTAGAGATCTATATCGCTAACGACTGTGCTCTCATTCAATTAAAAGTAATTAATTTTAAAATTAAAATTGAATTTCATTTTTTCTAAAAAATGATTACTGAATTAAGAATATGGAAAATTTAATGGATAGCTCACAGTATGTTAAAATTGATGATTTCATTGATTTAAATAGCTTCAATTCTGATCTAAAATTTTCAAAGTAAGTAACAAAAATCTATTTTTTTATCTTAAGTAAAGATTTTAGAAAAAAATAAATTATCAAAATTTCTGTGATAACTAACTGGATTGAATAGTTCAAGTAATGAATTATAAAATAATTATAAAAAAATTTAATTGATGAAAATTTTGATAGACATTTATCATATACATTATTCAGATATCTCCAAGTGAGCTCAGAAAAAGTTACAAAAATATCAAATTTTTAATAAAAGTAAATTAAGATCACGTTTTCTTTTGCTTTTAAAATATTTAAATTTTTTGATCAAAATTTTTTAAATTATAAAGAAAAAAAAATCTTAAATAGATAAAAAATCTTTTTTAAATAAAAAGTCTAGGTGATTGAAATTAAATATAAAAAATTGGGGAAATCAGCACAAAAAGATAAAAATGATAAAAATCTAATTATTTTTGTATAAAAACTTCTAATTGTGTAACATGGTGCTTAGCCAAGTATTTCTCTCAACTAAAAATTTTAATTTTTAAATTTCAAATAAAAAAATTCAAATTTTTAAAACAAAAATAATAAATAAATAAAAATTGATAGGTTTAATCTATAAAACTGTATAAGAGCTTGTAATATAAAATGAATTAGTTTTAATGACTATTGCTATTGATTTTGAAAAAAGTAAAAAAATATTTATTTAAAAATTAAATAAAATATTTCAATTTATTTTAAACATAATCTTTTATTTTAATATTTAAAAATTTTTTTTTAGTATTTTTTCTGTATTATTAATTTTACGTGTTTTGTTATTAATAAAAATTGAAATTTTTTTAAAAATTTTATCCTCATCTTTAATTTTCGTAGAAAATTAATAATCAATTAAAAAATTGATATTTAAAAAATCAATTAAAAGATGGAAATTTTATGGGAAACTGGACTTAATACAATAAATTAAATTTTTTCAATTTTCTTGGTTAAAATTTATTTTCTAAAAGGACTTATAAAGACCTGCATAGGCTATATACAAGTATAAAATGGTCTATAGATCGTTTTAAGTGCAAAAAGAATGAAAAAAGCAAAGAAACATGCAGCAAAGGAGCCGAATCAGCCGAGATGGAAGTAACCGAGTCCACTATTCCATCATCTGTATCATCTTCACAAACTCAGTTATCAAAAAAAAGCCGCAAGGAAACAAAAAAAAGCTTTAGTCTCATATTTGACATTCTGTCCAACAAACTGGTCAAATCAAACCCGGAAGCAGTCAGGGATCTAAACTCTAAACTGTATACCTCAACATATGCCGAGTTTTTGACGCACATCAAGCAAGAAAAGGCTGAGTTTGAGTCAAATGTTGAAATTTACCGGCGTAGCTCGGTAAGTTCAAGTCGGTCTAATGACGTAATTAGTTCTTCATCCAGCAATAATCTGGTCGAGTTCGGTAACCAAAAGCAAAAAAAAGCCAACAAAAAAAACCGCCCGAGTGTTCGTAAAGCGAATGGTGCCGAGGAAAACAACCAAGCCGAAGCTGACACCCTCAAGCCTAAGATAAACCCTGATGACAAGGACAATGTAGAGCGCGACAAAATAAACCGGAATCTCCTATTCGACTACAATCCTATTACCAACTACTACAATTACAACAATAAAGCTGATAGCAAAAAAATTGATCAAAAATTGATCGAAGAGGACCAGTTTGTCAAGAGGGCCTACGAAAAATTTGATCTAAAAAAATTTTGTGAAGTCAAACTAGTCGACTGTTTTAGCTCTGATCTATTTAAAGGACTAAAAGTGCCAATTAAATTAGATGACAAGATGAAGCAAGCTTTGGACTTGGACAACGAGGACGATCAATATGATGACATTGAGGTTGTGCATAAAAAAAAGCCTCGCAAAGTACGCAAAAATATTTGGCGCGAAAAGAGACGCGTCAAGACTAAGAAGAAAAAAACCGAAGTCAAAAAGAAACCAGATGAGAGCGACACTGGCAAACAGGACCAGTCATTTCCGGAAAAAAAATCTGATCTAATGAACTATTTCAAGAATGGAACTTTGAAGCGAAAACGAACAGACAGTGCAGCTAGTAGTGTGTTGCCTAATTTGGATGACACAGACTCGGGTGAAAGTAACCAAGTGACTGGTGTGGAAGACAAAGAAGAGGACTTAATTTACAAGTCGCCTGTGATTGAAAAACAAGCCAATTTAAATGATTCTGTGGCCAAAAAGTTGACATTTTCGGCCACTGTTCAATCATCAATCACTGTTAGTAGAATAGAAAAGGCGAATGATGACACTTTATCTATTAATTTGTTCGCAGACGAATCTCAGCCACCCAGCAAACGGACTAGAAGTAAGATTTTTTTGTTTAAAAAAATTTAAAATAAATTATCAGATTGAAATTAATTGATCATTTTGAATCAGTGGCCTAACATCCATTTGGCAACTTTATTTTATTGAAATAATTTTTTTTCAAGACTTTGGAATGATTTAGCCAAAATTTTGAGTAAATTTTCAAATTTTTTTTTCACCATTCAGTAGATCAACTATCTAATTTTTTTATTTTTTTCACTCAAAAAAGCAGAAAATTTATTTGAAAAAATTGTCATTTAAATGCAAAAATTTGAACATTCTAAAAAATTGTGCTAAATTTATGATTAAGTGGAAAATTTTTTATCGTAAAAATTAATTTTCTTAATAATTCTGAGTAATTTAAAATTTTATTGAAAATTTTTTGTTAAATATTGCAAATCAAACTTAACTTAAAATTTTAAATTCTAATTTTGATCTGCAAAATACAAAAATTCGATAGCTAAACTGCTAAATGGTGAAAATAGCTTGGCAGGATTATTCCCAAGTCTTCAAATGATTTCAGTAAAAAAAAAGTTGCCATTTAGAAATCAACATTAGATTATTTATTTAAGGAGACTCTGATGAAGAGTTAATCGATTTGGATGCTTCGATTGAACAAGATGAGATTGCTGTTAAAGAGAGTATGATTGATTCTCCGTGGAAGAGTACGACCAAGAAAAAAATTGTGACAACTCCAATGAGACAAATAGTCGCCAAGCCTGGCTGTACACCAAATTCAGTTAACTCAAGACTCAAAGAAATTAGCAATTGTGCACTGGAGAGCTTAGAGGAATGTCTTTCACCCGGAAAATTCTACAAAAATTTGACGTCCACACAAAAAAATGATGAAAACTGCCTGCATGACCAAAACTCAGTAGACACGTGTGATGAAGAAAAAACAGAAATAAATTTGGACGTCATCAATGAAGATGAATGTAAAATGATTGAAATTTTTTAGATAAATCAAAAATAGATGTGATTTTTGATGATGTAAAACTGTATATTGGTTGAGCCGATTTTTCTCTCTTTTTTATTCTAAAATTTGATCTCTAGAACAAGTCTAGATTAGAAAATTTGATTTTTTTAAAGAATGAATGTGAATTATTTTTGAAAATTGGAAATTTTCATTGAAATGTGTATAACAAGTTTAATTTTTTTATACTAAGTTTTATTTCTTTTAAAAAAATAAAAATACTAATAATTCTCTTGGATGTATTATTCTTTTTTTTTCATAAAAAAGAAATAAATAAAAATCGATTTGAAAAAATGTTCTGATGCCTCGATCGTTTTTACCTGAATAAATAAAAATGTCTGTCTTAACTTGGTCTGAAAAAGCTTTTGTTTATCGTTTTTGACTCCAATTCTTTCAATGCTTGTTATTTTTTACAAATCATTTTGTAGTATTATGCAAAATGCCTCAAATCATTCTTTTCTAAAAAAGGACCCAGTTGTTTTAGGAAAACGGGCTGTGTAAATAATAAAAGAAATGATATTTTATTTAAAAAATTTTAAAAATTTAAGAAGGGTTAATTTAAAAAAAAGAAGATTCTGCAGACCAAAAAAGGACCTAAAAGAACATTTAGCTTCATTGTCAACAGCTCAAAGTCTTATTGCTACCTTAAAATTTCTTCTTTTTGCCCAGAACCTACAAATACTCAGACATGTACAGTTTGTCACTCTCTATTTCTATTTATTTATTTTAATTTTCTTCAATGCTTTAATCATATTTTATTTTATTATAGTTATATTTTACTTTTTTGTTTTTATCTGAAGGAGCTTTAGCTCGTCACAGAAAATTAACTAAAAAAGTAATTATTATTATTATTATTTATTCAATAAATGCCGATCGGCGATGTTGAAGAAAAAAATAAAATTTAAAAATTAAGCAATGCATAAATCAATAAATAATAGCCCCAATTTTTTCAATTAGTGACAAAAGCAAGATTAAAAAAAAGATCATTTCAATTACCAATAATTTATTAAACTTTTCTATTAATAGATGGCTCAAGACATTTAATTTTTCAATTGATTGAGTCAGTTGGTCCATAAATATAAGTGGAAATCAGAGCCTCATTAAATGTATCGATCCAAACTTAATTATTATTCTTTCACCAAAATAGTAAGAATAGATTAAAATAATCAGATTTGTTTCTTTTTAAAGCTAATTTTCTTAAGTTTTATTTTTTTTATTTATTTATTTAATTCAATTAACGCCAAACGGCGATGTTTATTATAGTAAGATATTGTTTTAAAAATTTAGTATTACGAATAAAAAAAAAGCTCACTTTGTATAAAATTTGTATAAAAATAAAAATTACAATATCTTTCGTATGATCATGATTTTAATTCAAAAGTGGTAAATACAAGATCATGATTTTAATTCAAAAGTGGTCAAGTACAGGACACTGAGCTAAGTAACTCATTAACTTTTTCAATCCTAACCCTAACCCTTCCTTTAGTCCAATCCTTTTTTTATCTGCTATTTCACTCCCATATTCCATATCATGTATACTCCTATTGAGATTATCCACAAGCTTACAAGCATTAATAAGTCTATCCGCTTTCATATTGCGTCCTTTTGCTACCATCTCGAGATTGTATATTATGGACTTTTTATTTAGCTATACCTTTTTACGCACTCTTAAATGTTAATTCTTTTCAAAATTAAAGATGCTTTTGCAAAAATCGTAAACAACTGTTTATTTTTTAATGAATCTTTATGTCAAAAATCTATTGAATTCTCGAATTGCGCAAAATATTATAAGCCTGAAGCCAATTAAAAAAAAATATACATTGCTTTTATTTTTCATGGTTCTTACTGAAATTTGTGTAATTTGTGTAAAATTACATCATTTTACGTAATTTTACAATTTTTTACAAATTAAATCTAATGTAAGATTACGTAAAATTACATCCATATCTGTAAGACACGATAAATTCGATTTCAGCCAAAAAATTGCTTTTTTTTTTATCTTTAATAAATTTTTTTGAATTTTTTCTAATAAAATCTTTTAATTTAATTCAATATTTGTTGTAATTTTTGGTAATTTTATGCAAAATTAAATTAGTTCTTGAAAGAAATGGTAAAACATGGTAAAAAATTTCATAATTTTAAATTTTATTTCCTTTTTTTTAAAGTTTTACCTAAATGTTTATTCATGTATCGTCACCTCAATCTCAAAAGTATGAATTGAAATAAAAGAATATAGCAGTCAAAATTAAAGTTTTGATTTTTCAAAATTAATAACATTATTTTTAATTGAAAATTTTTTATATCAAATTTAAACTTCAATCTCAATTAAGCATTAGCTATAGGTGGAGCGAAGTTAGAAGCAATTTTGTTCAAATAAAATATAGATTACTTTTTCAAAATAAATATTGGTAAAAAAAATTTGTTTTACAATAATTTTTAAATTTTTTTAAATTTTTACAATGGACATTGAGTCAGTTATATAAAATAATAATGTAAAAAAATAATAACCTATGAAGTTCACATTAAATGAGGGAGTAGCCTCAACATAAAACCTTGTTGAAATTCGTTTTGTCAATTTTGTTTTTAAATTCATTTACAGTTTTTGAATTTATAATATATTCATCTAATTGATTCCACTAACTTACAATTCTATTACTCAAAAAATTATATCTTTGCTCACAATTTTTTACCATTTTCTTCTCCAGTATAAATTCTTGTTGCCAAGACCATGAACATAACTAGAGTATTCTTTGATAAAACACTGAAAAAATTTAATTAAAAAAATTAACATTCAATTTTTTTATAATACAAAATTAACTTCACAAATCAAAAATCGATTTTCAAATATTGCTCAAACTGGTTTTATGAAATTCAGTACAAAAAGAAAAAAAGAACACAAAAAAATGTAAAAAAATTGAATAACTTTTTTTCATAAGGTTTAAACTTAGTTCTGTAAATGCAACGGCAAAGTAAATTTTTTGCTCAATTTTCAATTTTCTCTTTTTGTTCAAAAATTTCAAATGCGCAATTTAATTGCATTGCAATTTACACAGTTTTTTAACTTTTAAAGCTTTCAAATTTCAATTTAAAATAATTGCAAATATGCAATGTAATTAAATTGCGCATTTGAAATTTTTGAGCAAAAAGAGCAAATTGAAAATCGAGCAAAAATTTTACTTTGCCAATGCAACATTTAAAGTTGCATCAAATATAAAGGTCTGCTAAATTTTCAGAATTTAGCAGAAATTAAATTCCAATACAAGCGAGCGTAGTTCATTTTGCAGAGATTTTGCACACCATTAGCAGACTTTTACAGTTGATGCAACTTTGAATTTTGCATCATTCTGTATTCACAGAACTAATTTTAAACTTCTCAATTATTTGCGTGAAAGAGCATAAAATTTTGTCCTAGAAATCACTTGGACAGAGTTTATTTTTTTTATTCCTTCGTGATTTAAGGGGTGATTAGAGATTGTTGAAAGTCTGATACCAAGTCAAACAGATCATAGAAAATGCTTTTTCTAAAGCTCCTTCAAATTAAAAAACACAAAATTTTATATCTAAAATTTATATTGAAACGAAAACGAAAAAAATTTGATCTAAAGTTAAAAAAAAAAAATCCTTCATTCTGTTTTGTCCCTCGCACATCAAACATCTCTTTTCTCTCTCTTTCTATCCCTTGTTTCATTCTTTTATTAAAAACTAATTTTGCATATGGTATTGTTCATAAGGACGATGGATTTTGAATCAGATGTAAATTTCAAGTCAAAACCTTTAGTTTTGGTTTAAAATAAAGGTATTTTTCTATCAATATTTTAAATATTAAGTTAGGAAACTTTATTAAACATGATTTGTTTAATCTTTAATTAGGAAGAAATTATATGAATTTTTACCTGAAGTTAAATTAAATCTTAATCAATATTTTAAAATTTTGCAACACAAAATTTAACTTTGTTACGCTTTAATATAGTTTAATTAATATTAAAATATCATTTAAAGCCATAATTTGGATGCTTTAAATTTGTCTGTAAAATTTTCAAATTAATATTTAATTAAAATCAATTAAAGATCAATCGGGAAAATTTTTTTTTTTTAAATTAAGATAATAAATATTTTAAAAAGCATATTTCATCATTTTTATGAAAGTTCTAATCTACTAAGTTTTGATCATGTGATCATGATCATGAACTCCAAGTTGCCGGCTTTTGACGAATGTAAAAAAAACACAGAATAAAGAAAAACCTTATTGAATAAGAAAATAAATTTTAGCATTAATGTATTTATTTTTTTTAAGTAAAACATTTGCATTTATAGAATAATAAAATTGCAGTTTAGCTATTATTTTTTCTAAAATTTTGTCTATACTACAAATAATTTTTTTTTCGTCAAAAGCTTTTTCTTTATTCTTAATTTTTCTACAGTTATTGTAATAAATATTACAAACAAAACTTCACTCGCTTAATTCACTCGAACCTATTTATGAAAGCCATAACAATTCTTTCGAAATTGATACAATCATTTAAAAATCAAATGAATATTTATTTTGAAATATTTTCTTATGAATTTTGCTTATGAAATATTCTCAAAATATTATTTCTCTTTTTAAATTTTTGCATTCAAAATTGCTGCTTTAATAGTTTTAGGATTTTATACATATAATATCAATGCTTTTTGAAGACAGTTTATTTTTAATGTTCAAGGTTATCGGTATCAGGTATTAGTTTTGCATTTGCGTTAAAACGTTTTAGTTTTGTGGACAGCATTTTGTTAAATTTTTATATTATAATTTAAGTTTTCTTTTCTTATTTCAATAATTTAAAAGCAAAATTTTAATAATCATCATTTTAAAAAAATTACCTCAAATTATTTCAGAGTTTTTGTTGTCTAGTTACTTTGATGTTTTATTTTAGCATAGCTGGTTGTTTCAGACCAGACAGTTAAATTTTAAATTCTACAATAAATCTAAATTTTTTTTTATATTTTTTAAATTAAAAAATAAAGTTTTTTACAAATGAACGATCCTTAAATTTAAATTGAAAATAAAAAATAAATGCGTTGCTATGAAGTCATCGTTTTGCCAAATTTTTTAAGTTACCATGATTATACAAAATTTTAAAGGCAATACTTTTATATAAACTATATAAATAAACCACGACCTACAAAAAAACCATTGAAAATAAGACCGAATAAATCGGTATGGATGAAAATTCTCTCAAAAATAACTTACGTGAAAATTTTTTGATAAATAAATAAACTTCTACAGCAATGCAAATTTAAAATGCGAATTAATTTTTTTTTATTTTATTTAATCGGAATTATTGTATGGGCCCTGTTTACACTTTACATTTCAAAAAATAATTCTGAAGCTGATAACAAATCAATTGATGATCTTTATGACGAATTTAAGCCAGATCTTTTATTCCAAGACAATCCGCACAATTTTAAGTATTTAATCAACCCTGGTAGAAGCATATGTTCCACTGATTTAGCCCTAATAGCCTTTGTGTGCATATCACCTGACAGTTTTGAGCACAGAAATCTAATACGGCAAACATGGGCCAACTGGAAAATGTTTCCATCAATACGAGCTGTATTTCTAGTCGGACTTAGTTCTAATGAAACTCTAAACTCAATGCTTATTGCCGAAAGTGAGACTTATGGCGATATCGTTCAGGAGGACTTCATGGATACCTATGACAATTTGACTCTGAAGACGGTAATGGGTCTTAAATGGGTCTCCACATATTGTTCGAATTCGAAATTCACGCTCAAAGTAGATGACGATGTGGTCGTCAATGTGCCAGTTTTGATAAAATTTTTAAAGAATCAAATAAAGTCTGGTAAAGATAAAAATTATTACATGGGCAGTTTGCAGCAAAACGCCAAAATTTTAAGAGACAAAAAATCAAAATGGTTCATTAAAGAAGAAGAGTTGAACGGAAAATACTATCCATCATATCACCAAGGTCCTGCCTATATGTTCAGCACTGACCTAGCCGAAAAATTTTACCAAACTTCATTGAACACTCAGTTTTTTCGCTTCGAAGACATATATGTAGGGGTCCTAGCAAACAGGTTGAAAGCTAATTTTTTAAGTTTGAATAAGTTATATTGGTACAGGCCAGGAGAAAATTTAACTTCGATTTCTTATCAAGAAGCATCCAAACTGTTTGCATTTACTGACTTCGAAAATTTTGAAAATATTTGGAAAATGTTTATAAAGACTCAAAAAGACTATTTTTTTATTCTCAATTCTGGAAATGTTTTTCGAATTTTTGATTAAATTGTTTAGTAATTATATTTTTTTATTTAAAGTCGTGTTTAATTAAATCTGTCAATAATCTTGTAATTTATTAGCTGAAAGATTTGGCCATCTAGTAAGGGCTAAGTTGTAAGCCCAAATTAAAGTATCCTGATTTAATACCATTTTTTAACATTGATTGGCAATCAATTTTTAGATACCATTGTTATCTTAAGTAAATAAAAGATAAAATATATTGATTGAAAGAATGATGAGTCATTTCAAATACTCAGAAATACTCCAATGATCCAAGCTTTAATATTATAATCTATAAAACAATTCTGAATCTTATTTTTAGGAAATTATAAAGCAGATTTTTATTTTCGGTCAATTAAATTAAATACTTATTTTACGAGATAAAATCAGCACCTTGAAGTTCATGATCAACTCAAAGAGTTTATATTTAGATATTAAATTAATCTTTGAACCAATTTAAATATAAATAAAATGTAAAGCGTGTTACAAAATTATTTAAATTGGTTCGAAGATTAATTTTAATATCTAAAGATAAACTCTTTGAATTTAAATGATATATTGAATTGATCATCAACTTCAAGATAACATAATACCGTAATATGGAAATTGTATGTAACTTTTTTAATTTTTTTATATTTTCGAATGGACTATCAATGAATGATATTTTATCGAACTTTAAATTTTATTTTACTAAAATTAATTATATTTTTTTTATAAATTGAAAAAATAAATTGAATTTTTAAATATTGCTTTTTCCTTTTTTAAACTCTAACTGGATTTTTTTAATGAAAATTTAATTTTCAATTTGGCTTTGATAATTTAATTTTATTAATAAATGGTGCAGAGTTAAGTGCTTCAGTGAATAATGATGGTCCAAGTGGAGGTGTTAGGCGAGCTAAAGAAGCATAATTTTCAATTTTGTGAAAAATGGGGATATTATTGTGTAACGGTAACATCCAATTAAGAAGATCAACTAAATCAGTCGATAGAAATAAACTAAAAGAATTATCTACTATAGCGGGACTATGTTAGTCGTTCTGCTTGGTTAATTTGGTTAAACTAAATTGACCGTAGAATATAAACTATTATTATTATCATTAAATAATAAAATAATAAATTAAAAAGGTTTATTCAAATAATAGAAGCAATGTTTAGTATAAAATTATATTGAGTCATGAATTACTGTAGTTCGAAATATATGCTAGAATATTAGAATGTTAATTCTAAGTAAATTTCAAAAAGTTCAATTTAATTAGGTTTTTTGACGCGTTTTTTTTCATTTTAGCCAGGTAAAATAAATATAGATATTGGTCATATAAATTTGAAATAAGGAATTAAAATTTTAATATAAATATAATAATATAATTTATAAATAAATTTAAGATAAATCCAACGAAGAATAAGTTAGAGAAGTATTCAAAAATCGCATAAAAAGTTCCAACTGTTTCCAAGAACCCAACTTGATGTAAAAAGAGGCCTGAGCAAACAAACAAATCCAATATCTTGTCCAGAGTGCGCTTTATAAATAAAAAATGAGCGAAGTAAATTTTATACTGGTAAATAATAAAATCATAAAAATAACCTTTTTTTTTAAAAAATTCTTTATTACTGGTCACATTACAGGCCAGATCTAAAATTAAAAATAATAAAATAAAATTAAAAAAAAACTGCAGTATAATTCAGCGCAGAGTTGATCAAAAGTCAAACTTTAAAGTTAGAATCGTTAAAAGTCAAAGTCAAAGCCAACTTTGACTCTGAAATTATTTTGGAGTCAAAGTCTGACTTTGACTTGAGTCCACTTAAGTCATAATTATTATAGCCTGATCATCAGGCTATAACATTAGACCTCATCGTTCTATATTAACAGCAAATTGCAGAAAATTAACAATGATAAAATGTAATTTAAAAACATTGAATTTAGAGAACTAAATTTTTGATGTTTTGTTTTCGTCTTGTTTTAACATTAAGAAAATTATTTAGGTATTAATTGTGCGACAAAGTATGTTGCATTCTCTAAAGTATTTTTCAGATATATTTTGTTATCTTTAATTTTTATTTATCAAAAAAGGAAAATTTTTTTTAATTTGTAATTGAATTTAACAATACTCCTTCAGATTTGGGAAAAATACAAGATATGTTGCTAAAGAGAATTAAATCCAATAAATGAACCAAAAGTATTAAGATTTTTGGAGAAATTTAAATGTTTAAATTTATTAAAGTGATTTAAAGCATGTCTTGTTTTAACATTAAGAAAATTATTAAGGTATTAATTGTGCGACAAAGTATGTTGCATTCTCTAAAGTATTTTTCAGATATATTTTGTTATCTTTAATTTTTATTTATCAAAAAAGGAAAATTTTTTTTAATTTGTAATTGAATTTAACAATACTCCTTCAGATTTGGGAAAAATACAAGATATGTTGCTAAAGAGAATTAAATCCAATAAATGAACCAAAAGTATTAAGATTTTTGGAGAAATTTAAAAGTTTAAATTTATTAAAGTGATTTAAAGCTAAAAAAATTAATAGATTTGAAAACAGAATTTCATTTTCTTGAGCAATGTGGATCTAATAATACATATGATCTATTAAAAAAAAAATTTAGCCAAACATTCAGATAAGAAAAAAAACAAGATTTTTAGACGTTTTCCCAAATTTTTTATGGGATCATGTTCATATTTTGTTAATTTATTTAAGTGTAATATATGGCCGATTTCAAAATTAACAGTTTTTTCTTTCATTATAATTTCAGTAAAATTTTGTTTAAAATTTTTTTAAGAATAATTAGAATATTAAGAAGCAATACTTTTATATCACTAATTAAACTTAACCTTTGTAAAATAAATTTAAATGCATAAAACGACCTTATTAAGATAAAAAAAATATTTCATTATTTTAGAAAAAAAAGTTATGTGAAAAAAGTTATTTATTCATTAAAGGTTATTATAAATGCATGTAGCAATATAAATTTATTTTAGTGATAAAACAATTTATAGCCATAAACAAAGAAGGTTATGGTAAATAATAAATTTAATTTTGATCATTAAATTGATCATAAATAAAAGTTATGAATTTTTTTTTTTAATTTTCTTTTATATTTTAACTTATTTTTATTATATTATATTTTTTAATTTTTTTGATTTTTTTTCAAATTTTATTTATGATTTTTTGATTTATATCTTTATTCTGATGGAGCTCGATTCAGATAAATAATATTAGGTCGAAATCTCCAGCTTTGAATCGAGCAAACCAATTTTGACAAGTGCGAACAGTCAGAGCGTCGTCGCCATATACCAAACAAATCGATTTGGTAGCCTCTGTCGCATTTTTTTCTTCGTTAAACTTGAATAACATGCAATGGCGGATATGCATTTTTTTGTCATACATTTTTATTTAGTTAATTATTTAGAAATTTAAAAAGCAAACATATAATCTTATATATCATTTGAAAGAACAAGAGTTGCTCTTTCAAATGATGTACAACATTGCATAAAAAAGTTTAATCTTTGATGAGATTTTTTCATTTAAAAATCGACGAAAAAACTTATTAAACAACCTAATAATATAATCTTGTAAAAATGACCATGATGTGGCCGTGGCCAAGCGCCTTCTTTTGTTCGAAATTTCTGTAAGAGTCGTTCTTATCGGTCAAAAAAGAATGCTTAGATAAACAACCAGGTGAGACCATAAGCGATTCAGGAATCAACATCCAAGAGAATACTCCAAAATAACAAAGACGACGTTAACGTTCAAGAGTTGAGAAGTAAAAGAAGAAAAAAGATATTTAGTCTTAATTATATTTTTTTATTTTTATCTAGTGAAAAATCAAAATAAAAAGTAGATTACCCGTTTATCTAGTGTTTAAAAAAAATAGTAAAATTCATTTATATTTATTTTTTGTGTTTTAATAACAAAATGTATCAAATGTTGAAATAACATTGAAAAAGTAATAATATAATGATGATCCTTAAGATAATATTTGTAGTTTAGAAAACTATCTACGCTCTGTTATCCATTTTTTATCATTTGAATTTTTGTTAAAATGCATCAAACAAACGTCAATTAGCAATAAATTCAAAATTTAAAAGGAAAAAATCAAAGTTTTTGAGGTCTAGTTACAGGAACAATTCTTTTTCTCAGATTTTAGTTCACCTATATTGAGTTTTTTCTATTTAGAAACAATCTATATATTATATTAAAAAATAGGATAGAAAAACAAAACAATTAGATAAAAAATTTAAAGTTGGGTGGGCTAGGTAATATAATGCGATTTTTAGATGAATCTATGTGAACACCAGGTCAACCAGATCAGATAAAATGCTATTTCTAAAGCTCCTTCAAATTTACATAAAAAAAATTAATAACTTCAAATGTTCATTTATTTAATAGTTTTATTCAATTTATTCACATAATTTGAAATTCGTTCACCTAATTCTATTTTGCTCTTTTACTTGAACAAAAAATAGGTGATTGATAGTTCAGAAAACCTGAGAACAAGAATTGTTCGCGTAATAGGTTCACCTAAACGACTAGACCAAGTTGTCAACGATTGATAAATTTTGATCTAAATGAATTATTTATCTTTTTTTTTTCTAATCTTATTCAAGTTTAAGAAGGAGCATTAGCTCGGGACAGATAAACAAATAAACATATTAATAAAATTATTTAAAATTTAAAAAGGGAATTTTCAATATTATTTCACATTTCCATAAAAATTAAATTCATTCTATTTCATTATCAAGTATAATTTCAAATATGAAAATGCTTGCAATATTAACTTATTTTTTATTTTGTGCTTTTTTTCACAGTTCAAAATGTCCTCGGATTCAAACTAGCTCAATTAAAAAAATTAATTCTTTATATTAAAAAAAATTGAAAAAAAATTTATTTCAAACTTGAATTTTTTTAGCTTTAGATTACATTAATAATGAAATAATAACGCTACACGTGTTAATAACTGAAAATTAAAAAATTTAAAAATAAAAATTTACACAAACACGAACAAAATTTGAAATAAAATTTAATTGTATTAATTAAAATAAAAAATCAATTTTGATTTTGAACTTCATTAAAATGTCCACATTTGCTAGAAGATTTTTGTTAACCAACTTCATCTCTATTCGCCGTTTAGAATATGTTTATAGATACCCGTGTGCTGTAAATACTTTTACTTTCATTTGAGCTTTTTCTTAATAAAAACAGCAATTAACAACAAATTTTTGTTTAAATCAAAAATCATCAAACTCTGATTCCAAGAATTTTGCGAATGTGTATGCTCTGTATTCTTTGCTGTTTGCCGGCTTGAGCGCGTTCTTGTCATTCAAGAATGTCTCGAATATCTCCTTTCTCTCTGAATGGAAAAACTGCTGCAACTTGGCAATATTTTCCCTGAACGCCTGCTCGTTATCCACAATCGGCTCCGGATAGTCCTTTCCAATCATACAGCCAGCTTTTTCCTGCAAATCAAGAGGCGCTTTCCATGGTTCATACAGATACTCCAGAGGAAACTCTCTCAGTTCTGGCACATAGTTTCTTAAAGCTAAATTTAGCCCATTTTCCTCTACACTTTCAAAAATACTTGATGTATTCGCCTTTTGGATCAATTTTTTTGCCATACTTGACAGGACAAAAAGTAACAGTAGGATTAAGGACTTCTTCCGGATCGCCAGTCGCTATCCAATTCCAATTGCCTGAACAAACAGACCAGTCCGCCTAGAAAAATAAATTTTTTCAAAGCAAAATGTTTTCCCTCTGAAATTACATCAATTAAATATTTTAAAAAAGTGCGCATTCCGCGCTCCCACGACATGAACAAGACACCACGAGTTAAAAAAAGAGCAACACTGTTCCTGCACACGTGATGAATCCAGCCTTCTTGGACTAGTTGTCTCATGCAGGCATCAATCCACGGAAAACCAGTTTGGCCCTTTGGAAAAAAATTTAATTTTAGAAAAAAATTCATTCTCTCTTTTAATTACAGATTCCCATTTTAGAAACAAGTCCTGTTTGCCATGATAATCCCATGGAATTTTGAAACACATCGGATTACCATCTACTTGAGCAAATTTTTCATTTTTATATGACAACTGATAGAAGTATTCTCTCCAAAATAATTGTTCAACTGGACAGTAGACATTTTTGACACCATTGAAATTTTTCACATAAACTTTTTTTAGATCCGCATAGAGTTTTCTCACTGACAAGCAGCCAAATCTAAGATACGGACTCAGACTGACCTCTTTGGTAAACAAAACCGGCTTGGACAGATTGGGGTTCAATTTTCCGGCCTTGAAAGATTCCTTTTCGTACTGAATTCTAATTTTACACAGCTCCAAAGCCTTAGTCTCGCCGCCAATAAAGATGCATTTTTCTTGCTTTTCATTTTCGGCCTTGATGTTAAAAAAGTCCAAGTCAGGTATTTTGTGTCGGACTGGATCGTACAAGTCATCTGTGGTCACCAAGTGAGATGCTATAAATTTGAGGTCTGGCCTGGGCACTGGCTGTTCCGGCTCACCAATTTTGTAGCATGACTTGCGCAGTTCTTCGCAAGTATTCGGTGGCTGGTTGTTGTTCAGGCTGAACACTTCTTCCGGATCATAAAGAGTATTGCTGACACATTCTATCACTTGCACATTGTGCCGGGCGCACATCTCTTTCACCAAATTGTCCCGCTTGTGCCAAATGGACTCGGAGTCTTTTTCGAACGAGATGACGCGCACCTCCCACTCTTTGATCAAATTTTCCAGCACATTGTGCGCCTCACCATGAAAACACATGAAATTTATTCCATGCTCCTTGAATTGACTTTCCAAGTCCTGCAAAGATTGAAGCAAAAATCTGAATCGCACATAGCCACATGTTTCTGTGCCTGACAAAAAATATAAGATAAGAAAAAAAGTGAAAAAAATAACTAAGCTTAAATTTGGATTCACGTGAAGAGGAATGTGATGATTGTGAACAGAGGTTAGTGCGTAGAAAATTTGGAAAAATTTCAAAAAATTGGGAAAATACCTGCAGATTTTCCGTCAAAGATAAAAATTGGAATGAAACGTTCCACTTCGTCTTGGCAGGCCAACAAGGCCGGATTGTCGTGCAATCTGAGTCCATGTCGAAACCAGTGAATACCTGTCTTGGGCATGATGGGCGCTAAACTTTCAGTATCTTTAAACTACAAATGTAGTATGGAATTTCGAGGTCTTAAGGCAAGATTAGGGAAACCGTATTTTTATGTTTTATGAAAATTATGAGTCTTATAAAAAAACGAAAGGGAGCAAAAGATTCTGAATTTTATTTGAAATTTTGGCTTGTTTTCAATTTTTTTATTTTGAGCATAATTTGAATTTAGTTTGTGTTAAATTTTTCTATTAACAAAAATGATCGATTTTTGATAAGAGAAAAAAATGCACTGGCCGGGAATCGAACCCGGGCCGCCCGCGTGGCAGGCGAGCATTCTACCACTGAACCACCAGTGCTTCCTACTAACACCTATTCATTAATTTTTTTTCACTAAATTAAACTAATACTAATAATAAAACAAGACTAATTAATACTTTCAAAAATAAATTCGATAATTCTATTCAATCTAATGATGTGACAATCGATTTAAATTTTTCTACCATTTAATCAAATCTTAAAAAATAGATAATCTCTTAACAAAAAAAGTCTAAAAATGCAATGAAGTAAAATTAATTTACTTAATCACCCAAAAATAATTTGATTATAAAAAATTTTAAAGATTACTTGATTATTCAATTATAATAATTTTATATAATTAGTTCATCTAAGCTTATTGCCTATGTAAATTTATCAATTTCATTTTAAGAAAGCTAAGCCAAGCGCAAAATAGCCCTTAAAGCTTCTTTTCTTCCTTTATTTAAATTAAATTCCTCTTGAAAAAATAATGGTTTGTTTCTGATTGTTTAACGCTTTAGAATTGACTCAAAAATCTTTTAAAAAAAGATTGACATATGAGTCCAGGATCATTTGGTAACAAGGATCATATGGTACCATTCGACAGATTTTCTGAAAAAAATTAATTTTTAATCAATCAGAGATATCGATAAATTTTTTTTTACTTTAAATTTTTTTTAAATCTACTTGAAGAAAATAGCTAAATATTTTTGTTGATCATACTCAAAAAAATTTAATTAAGTAGATATTCATCATTAAAAAAAATTGCTAAATAAAAAAGTGTGAAATAGTGAATATAGAATCATACATTTTGTGTAGATAACAATTTTAATTAATTATTTTAATATAAAACACTCATTGTGAGCAAATTAAATCTATTTCAATAATTTACATCTACATTGATTTAGATTTAAAAATGCTTAAATTTTTAAAAATAATAAATCTAAGTATTCCTTTCGATAAGAGAAAAATCTTAATTTTTAAATTAATAAATTATCAATTGCCTCAAAAAATTTCAATGCAGCACTGGTCGTAGAATACTCGCCTGCCACGCGGGCGTTCCGGGTTCGGTTTCCGGCCAGTGCATTTTTTTCTAAATAAAAAATAAAATTCTTTAAATTTTCAGTTTATTTATTCATAAGTTTAAGCTTTATTCAAATTCCTATAAATTGTTCACATTTTTAGAACAAATTTTGATATCGTAATTTATACAAACAAAAATTATTATTCACTGCCAATATTTTATCATTATTTAAATCAAAAGAATTTAATGTGTATCGATTTGAATCAAGATAATTTTTGCAATTGACTGATCGGTCCTCCCATCCCGATTTTAGCTCACCTCTGTTTGTTGTGTTCCAGGACCATAGCGCACCATCAAACGAACTGGAAAACAAACTATCACTAGAAAACGGATGAAAACAAATTTCCATTACTGAAAAAAAATTAATAAATTTCATTTTTTAAGCTTGATTTATGAAAATTTTATTACTTGGCTCCGAATGATTCTGACTAAGGACAAAAGGCTTCTTGCTGCTTCTCACGTCATAAATTGCTATGATTCCACTTAAATTTCCACAAGCTATAATATGCTGCTTATTAGGATCATTCGCCATACAAGTTATAGACGAGCTCTCTCCTTCCCTTGGTAAATATCAATAAATAAATTTACCTTTTGTCTTCAGACTTACATGAATAAACTTAGACATGATTTTTTGTTTTCTCTACTCCTTGAATCCCAAATCTTAACTCTTCCCAATGAATCACTCACAGCAATTTCAAAATGCTTAAGATACAAGACACTGTTTAAACTGCATAATTCATTATAATCTAAAATAGATACATAATTTTTAAAAAATTTAAAATTTAATCAATCAATACCTAATGTACTAAGGCAATTGGTTTGACTTTTTAATCTAATAAAATTAATAGTTCCATTTTCAGTAACAAAACAAAGCTCATCTCGATCATTATTGCAATCAAAGCCATTTATTAGGCTCGAATTGTCCACTTTGGACCATTTATTCAATTCAATAAGTCGCTAAAATGTCAAAATTAGACAAACAAGATTCCATTGGCGACTCGTCAGATTTAATGGAACTTGACTCTAGAAAACTAGGGTTCAATTTGCCAACTAATGATCTCTCCAAAGCGGGCCAACTAGACCAGATGAGTGTCGATTCATATTGGGTCAATGACCAAGATATAAAAAAGATTGGAGAATTGAAAATACTGGACCCAGTAAATCCAGCATATCGCCAAGTCTATGATCAAAAGTTACCTGATCAACATGGGAATATTTAAAGTGGTAAACTCTGCCGCTGGATGTTGACAAGAAAAATTCTTCTAAACTTTTAGACTTTGATAAATAAATTTAATCAAATAAAATTGTTTTAGTTTATTTAAATACTTTTAATTCTGTTACAAAACCATCTAAATGTTCTGTGTCTGACAAAAGAATGGGTTCGAATTCATCTTGGGTTGGATCAAGTTTCCAAACAGAAACACTTTTCTGTCAAAGAAAATTTTTTTTTTGTTTTATCCAAAAATTTATAATTTACCAAATTTTCTGCCGAACCGAGGCAAAAAAAATCACTTGGGGTTATATTGGAGTCAGAGAGCCATCTAACTTTACTGGCATTGTAATTGAGATAAATTTTTTCCGATTTATTTATATTTTCAAACATTTTAGATATTTTGAACAATTATTTGATTTCTATTTTTTGCATGCTAATTTTAAAAATTGTTAAAAAAAAATTGCAAAATTTATTAACTTTTATAATAGCCTTATCCTTCTAGATTCTTTTATAAAAATCTAATCCTTTCAAATTCTAATATAAAAGCCTTAATGTTTTTTTTAAATGGTAATCTTAATCTAAAAAATGAGTGAAACTATTTTAAATTGGGGAATTGTTGCCTGTGGATTGATAAGCCAAGATTTTTGTACCGCTTTAAGAGCAACAAAAATGCCAAACCATGTTCTTAAAGCTTGTGCAGCACGGTCTCTTGAAAGAGCCGAAAAATTCGCCCAAAGATTCGAAATTCCTTCTCACTATGGATCTTATGATGAGCTATTTGCTGACACAAATGTGAACATTGTTTACATTGGAACCACCAATAACACGCATAAAGAAGTCTGTCTTAAAGCGATCAGTGCTGGTAAACACATTCTGTGCGAGAAACCAATGAGTTTGAACAAACAAGACCAAGAGGAAGTGTTGAAAGCAGCAGAAGAAAAAGGAATATTTTTCATGGAAGCTTTGTGGACAAGATTCTTTCCGATAATGAAAAAATTCAAAGAACAAATCACTAATGGATCTATCGGAGATATTCGATACATAATCAGCAATTTTATGATTCCCATCAAAGACGTGGAAAGAATCAAATGCAGGGAACTTGGTGGAGGAGGTCTTTTGGAGTAAGCAAAAAAAACAAAAATTTTCAGTATAAATTTTTTTATTTTTAAGTATTGGAATTTATCCAATTCAAATGATTTGTTTTTTAATGGACCACGAAAAACCATTAAAGATAAGCTGTAATGGTCATCTGATGCCATCAGGATGTGACGAGAGTGCATCGATCACATTGCTGTACAAAAATAACCGGATTGCTGTGATTAATATGTCGACTACTTGTGTCCAGAATGCAAGAACTTCGGTCATGGGTGACAAGGGTTTGATTGAAATTCCGGACTTATCATGGTGTCCGGTTGAATTTATCAAAGCTGATCGAACAACACATAAAGAACCTCTGCCTAGCTGTCCGCCTACAAATTTTGCAAACAGCGTTGGCTTAAGCTTCGAAGCTGAAGCTTGCAGAGAAGCTTTATCAAAAGGTTCGTCAATAAAGCCTAATTGATTATTTATAGAATTTTATTTTTAGGCTGGAAAGAACATCCTGTGGCAAGCCATGATAAATCTAGGCTTATTCATGAAATTTTGAACGAAGCAATGAAACAATTGGGATCTTTTTATTGAATTTGTAAACCTTTAATTTTTAATAAAGATTCATAATTTTATTGTACTTTTTATTAATATTTTGCTTTTTTTTCGATATTAAAAAAAAATGTGAGCTAAATTAATTACTAAAAAGGCATGTAAATTGAGACTAAAAAATGTAAATAAAAATATTAATCTTTTTAAAATTGCCTTCAGCAAATTTTTTTAAATTTTATAATTTAAAAATTTCAATTAAAATTTATTAATTGATTTTTTTTCGAATTAATTTTTTTTCTAACAAGAATTATTTTAGTTATTCTTTAAAATATTATCTTTTTCGTCACAATGGAGTATCATAAACCGAAACATCATCTCGACTATGTCAAAACACTCTTAATATAAACTGCATACTCCAAAGATATGTCTTAAGTGTTCGGTCCCAAAGATTGATATATTTCAAGTCGTCAAGAGTTTCAAAAAGGCTTTTAAAATAAACAGTGTTCAGTAAGCTTATGAAAATTGCTGTAAAATTATGTAACTTGTTCAGACAAGAATTTGATTTTTAATTAATTTTTTTAGTTTTGTAAGAATTTTTTCGCAATCTGAAATTTTATTTGATCAAAGTCCAAGCCACATTGGCAAATTGGCAAAGTTTCAAGGAGGGTATTATAAGAATTATTAACACTTAATTTAATTAAATTCTTTATAAAATAATCATTTAAAATTTAAAATTATTGTAAAATCAAAATAAAAAAAAAAAGATCCAAAATAATTTGCAAAAATTTAACAATAATATGTTCAAGTTAAACAATTCAAATTTTCCCGCAAATTCTAAAAAAATCAAGTTAATGTTATTGCAAATAGAGAGCTAAAACTTCGAAAACTTCAACATTGATCTTTTAACAATTGTTAGCAGTATCTTTAACTTAAATTTCTTAAAACAACTTCTTACATTATTTGAGATTACAGTGCCGATTTAACAAGTGGATTTCTGCTAAATTTACGTAAAAATACGTTGTTATAAAAAGTTAATTTTCGTAATATTTTTACGTAAATTTATGTAAAAAAAGGTAAAATATGGTAAAAAAAAAGTAACTTTTAAAAGAAAATTAAGAATTTTTTAATTTTTCTAATAAACTAGCTATCCTAGTAAAAAATTAAAATTTTTTTGATTTGTTTCTATTTTTAATATGTTCTTAAATAAATACAAAAACTAATAAGCAATTCAAGAAAGAAAAAAGTAGGAACCAAAAATTCAAGGTCCATTTCAAAAGAATTAGTTAATTATATTAGGGTAATTATTATTATTTTTTTGAATATGAAATTATTTATATTAATCTTTTTTCTCATAAGAATCGGACGATCGAAAAAAAAGATTTAGAATCATCCACTTAACTTTCTAAAATAATAGAAAAAGAATTTGATAAAAAAATTAGTGCAAGTGTGATACGAAAATATAGATTTAAACTAGGTAACATATTCTATTAAGCCTTCATAACTAAATAAAATAAAATGAAATTCGTTGAGGATTTCGTAGTAGACGACTTAGAAAAGCACCTGCATACTGCATAAGTTAGCTCGTTTGATTTGGTGTCTAAGACATAAAAACTGTGATTTTGATGATTATTTTTTTGTAGATGAAACAAGCATTATTGTTTATGATAAGCCTACATACCATTTAAGACTTTTCTTTTCTCAACCAGAAGCAATTCCATGTAAATCTAAGTTTAAGAGTAAAATTCATATCTGGGGTGGAATTGGCATTGTGAATTTTGGTACAAAAACCAAATACAAAATATAAAAAATGTCAAAGCTCAGGTTCTGAAGGAGCAAAACATGTTCTGTAAATTGTAGCAACTGAAACGTTTTTTGTACCACCAATATACTGATTCTGCAAAACTCTGCAATACATCTGCAAAATTCAGAATTTTGATTTTTAGTACAAAATCAGAAACAAAATATAAAATACACCATAGATTTATTTTGGACAAGCAAAAAAATATTCTGTAGAATGTAGCAACTGCTACATCCTCTGTACCACCACTTAATGTAAAAATAATAATATAAAATTCAAAATCTTACAAAGCATTTAAACCACTGTTTAGGCAGCCCAAAGTATAGAATTTTAAACTTTTGTTATGTTTAAAATGTGTTTTAAAAATATTTTTTTTATTTGAAAAAATATTGAAAACAAATATTTTGAAAATTGCTGCGCACTGTAATGGTATTTTCAAACCAGTTCAAAAAGAAGATAGCCAGGAGTCGAATTCGGGTGACAAAAACTTACATGAAACCTACTTACAAATTAATAAAGCGTTTTACCAGACAGGATCCACTTAAAAATAAACCGAATAGTAAATAGAAAGTGTCTTTTATTATTAAAAAAAATCAAAGAAAAAAATAATCAAGTTATCTTTTATAGATTTTTTTATTTAATTATTGATTTTATAAAATAAAATTGAAATTTTTAATTGTTTTTATAGCAATATTAAAGGGTTCTTCTGTAGGACGACAAGTCAAACCAGCTTTGTCACACCAAAGACTATGAAAAAGTAGCCTAGTCCTAAAATTCAGCGCTTAAAAAAAAATAGGCCCTAATCGAAGTCATCTTGATGATCAAGGGCCTCCAATCGCTCATGTACCGACTGAAATACCTTCACAGAGGCAATCAACTACACTGCTTAACTTGAACTGAAAAAATAATAAAAGAAATCGTTTTATGACGAACTCAAAGAGATTTGACTCTTTAAAAAATATAGCACTAAGCTAACGAATAGCGAATGCAGTGAAAGTGCTTCGATTAAAGTGTGCATTTTATATAAGAAAATTTTAAAATAAATCCACAACATTTTGATTGTACTAAGGGCTGCTCCAAGTCAAATTTTAATATTTTAAAAATTTAAACCAAATTTTAAAAAATGAATTTCAATACACCATGCTTGTCAATTATTTGGAGTGAATTAATTTAAAGCTTTTCTATTTGAAAAATATTTTTTTGGTCTCATGCTAATCATATTTAAAAACAAAAATTTAAGTATGGTACAACGAGATCAACATTCTTCAATTCACTATGAATTTATATATTATATTATCAAAAATTTATATTAAATTATAATTTTTAAATTGGAAAAATAAATAAAAAAATAAAAATATTCTTAAAAAATTTATTTATTTTGAAATAATTCTTATCATTTTCTCACGAAACTCTGAAATGAATATTCAAGAAGTAATTAAATAATCCGAAATTATGGATCAGCATTCCTAGAATCTCCAGCTTTTTCAATCTCTTCCTAAAAAAACGAAAATGGTAAATAATATCTTATAACCTTGATGGTTATGCATATCATTAATTGATCAAAATATTTAACACTTCCTTTTTTTTGAAAGAAAATGAAAAAGCTTTTGACTGATTCTAGGAAAAGGAGGGTTCATGCCGAATTATATTAAAAACTTCTTCTATATTCATATCAAATTTTCGTTTAAAATGATAAGAAAAATTTCAAATTAAAAATTCAAAACAATAAAAATATAAAAATTTAATCCGAAAAAAACTCTATGCACGATTCAGCCCGGCGTGTAATGTATACTCGATTTTTTCCGGAGGTTTAATAATAAAATCCGCCTCTTTTCCCCTTAAATACAATACTTCCATTTGAACCGTTGCTTCGATAAGTTCCGACAGGATCGTCTTTGTTTTCGTTTTTTTAAAACTAAATCTTTATTTAAACGGGAATAATTCAATTAAAAAAAAATTAAATTAATTATACCATTATGGGTTTTTAGCTCTCTTTTCGGATGATTCTAGATTTAATTTTTAATCTTTAATTGAGGTATTTTTTTCCATAATTTCTTCCTGTAATTGGAACATTGTAAACTTCATCTCAGCTTTTAAATGAATATTAATCACGATAATAAAATAATTAAATTTCCATACTTAATTCATTTTTTAAATTTTCATTTAAATTTTGCAAATCGTCATAATCCTGCCTGAGTTCAGTTAGTTGTCTCTGATTCTGGTTTTCGTATCCAATTTTTTTATTTGATGGATTAAATGGACAATAACGGCCACTATTTTTTTAATTTAAATATGTTAAATTTTAATTATTATTAAAAAATAACCTTATATACCTCTTTTTCTTAGGATCAATATGACCTTTTCCCCCACAAAACTTAAATGGACAATTCGTTTTTTTCATTCCGTAGAAACGTATTGAGCTATCGCCTTCAAAATTTAGATCGATGAATTGTTTTTTAAAACAGGTTATTTCTTTCGATCTAGAATAAATAAAAATATAATAATAAGAAGTATTAAAAATATAAATACTTTTTATCTAAAAATGAGTTTTCAATACCAAGAACAACTTTTTTTTTCTCCATCATCTTTCTAAAAAAAAAATTATTAAGGAAAAAAGATTTCAAAAAAAAATTACATTTGATTCCGGAAGTTGAATCTTCACAATTTCTTGCCTACTTAGTTCAAGTTTATTTTCTTCAGCAATACCGTTAAGTTTTTCGTTCAGACTTTGCCTTTAGAATTAAAGAAAAATTTTTTTGATTATTAAATATTTTTTTATTCTTACACTTCATCCTCTAGATGAGCTTTAGCTGCGTCACACTTGCTGAGTTTTTCGGCCATATTTTCTCTTCAAAAAATTTAAATTAATATTTTAATTAATTTTTCTGTATCACTTACTTTTCTTCAGTAGATTTTTCTTTTTCTTCGGAAAAAGCATTTAACTTTTCATTTAGATCTTTTCTTTAGTATTTTAAGATATAAATTTTTCTGATTATTATACATTATTTTAATCTTACACTTCAGCCTCAAAATGAGCTTTTAATGCCACGAGTTTTTCAGTCACATTTTCTCTTTTAAATATTTGTTAAATTTATTTTATTTTTACATAATCTGATATCCTTTTTTTTAAATTACTTTGCTTCTTTTAGCTCTAGGCCTTCTTCCCGTAAATTTTCAGTCGTCTCCATTAATCTTTTTCTTAAATAAAATATTTTCATTAGAGCAAAAAACAGTTCATTTTTTTCTTTACATTTGAAATTCTTGAGAATGGTTATTCTTTGAAAGCTGGTCTAATATTTCAGATTTTTCAGAATCAGTTTGAGAATATTTTCTGATTATTTCAAATTTCCTTTCAATAATATTAAATTTGTTTCTTTTTATTTGACTTAAAATTACTCGTTTAATATTTTGCTTTTCTGTATTAATTCCAGTTCTACTATTTCTTTTTCTTCTTTTTCTTTTTGAAATCTCATTTCGCTTGATTCAATTTTTAATTTTAAGCTTTCTTCTAACTTTAAATGTTCTTGAATCAGTCTTTGATTTTCTTCTTTTAGTTTTTCATTTTCTTCTCTTTGCTTGAAAAAATTTTAGGAAAAAAAACATTTTTAAATAAATTCAAAAATCTAAACCTTATTAAAGAACGGACAGTTTTTGATTACAAAGTGTGATGATAAACCTCTTTTAACGTTTCCTCTGCCATTACATTCTTTAATTAGAGGACATGACCTGGTTGTTTTTTCTTTAAGTAATTCATTTTCTTGAATCAATTTCTCAACATCTCTTTTTAAAGACTGTATTGTGTAATCTTGCCTTTCTCTTTCTTTTTTCTCCATCTCATTTCTAAAAATATACAATTTTATTTATTTCCAATATGAAAGTCAGTCGATTTTGTGATTCGTACTTTTGCCTTAAGTTTTCTTTTAATGCTTCATTTTCATTTTGAAGGATTTCCTCATTTAAAATACATTCAGGATAAAATTGTTTCCATTGATCAGTCTTTGATCTTAATGCAGCCTTTTAAGAAGATTAGATTTAATCTTCGATGAAAAAAAAATTAAATACTCGTAAGTTATCAATCTCTGATTCCATATCACCATTATCATGATTCATAAGTGAAACATTTTGATTGTCGGAAAAGCTTCCGTTCAAAAGAGGAGTTGACGATTGAAAAATTACGTCGATCTAAATAAATTTAAAATATTGTTTATCAAATACTCAAAAATACTCACAGTATTTTGATCATCCCGCTTTTCAGCGACATTTTCAAAAACATTTTGCAAAAAATTGGAAATTCCATTTGAAATATTCTCAACTAGCTCAAATGATTTATTCTTAAGATAAAATTGTTTAAAATTTTAAAAACATAAATTTTAAAAAACAAACCACAAATGTCTATATGTAAGAATCATCTAAACTATTTGAATGTATTTCTTCGCCAAAATCAAAGAATTGCTTGCATTCTTTTGGACTCTCCTTCACTTTGATACATTTTTTTGGTCCATCATCAATTTTCACTAGTTGAGATTCGACCAGATCGCTTTTTAGTGAGGATGAAATAACATATGTTTTAAGAATAATTTTATCCTTTGATTCATTATTGAATTCATCTTTGGAATAATTCTCATTGTCTGATCCATCCTTAATTTCAACGTATGGATCACATTTTGAATTTGATCTTTTTTTTAGGTTTTCGGACATTTTTGAATTTAAAATATTCAAATATTGTATAGGTTTTGTCTTAATTACAGTTTTAAATTTTAAATAAATTTTAGAAGATTAAAAATTTAATTTTAAGACTTTGTGGATTTAAAAGGCCTAAAATAATTCTAGTTTAACTTTATTAAAATTTTAATTATCTTATTAAGTGAGCACACTCGCTGGAAAGCCAAATTATAAATACTTTTAGTAAAATATGGTTAATAATCTTATTACCTTCGTAATTATTTAGTTAAAATTTACGATTTAATTTAACAGATTTATTTGTTAAATATAGATTAAAAAAAATTTTTGTCAAATCATTTATTTTAAAAACAAATTGGACATGACTGATTTAATTCATAATTTTCAATACATGATTGGTGAAATTTATGAAAGCAATCACCTTTCACAATATTTTTAAATGTTTTGATTTCTGAACCACATTTGGAACAGAAATTTTCACTAGAATTTTTTCTGAAGATACGAATCATTTCAGAACGCAATTTTTGAAGTGAACTATTCAACGTATTGAAAAAGAGCGGTTTTCCCTCTACAAGACATTTTTGAAAGAAGCTCACAAATACCCCACAATTATTAGATGAAATACTGACTTATACTTACTTCCAGTTTTCAAAAGTTTTTTTCTGATTTTCTATTTTTTCTCCTAATGGATCAACATAGTAAAATTTACTTACGTTTAATTCAATAAACATCATTGACCAATGATTTAAGTTTTCATTAATAAAACCGAAAATTACATCAAAATTTTTAAACTTGAATAATTTTTTAACTAGAGCTTTTACTTATTAATTAGAAACCTACTTCAAAATAATTTCCAAGTCCAATTTCACTATTTAATTTTCCTTCATTAAAAATCTGAGATGAATGAAAACAATCGAGAATTAAAATTTTCTTTTTAGAGTAACTTACAACGCATTTTGCAAAAGCCATTAATTCCTTAATTTAGAAATAAATAAATTTATCTTAATAATTTTCGAAATATTTACATTATCAGTAAGCCATTTATTTGTTAAAATATCGTCAATTGCCTTTTTTCGGATTAGAAAATTTTCAATTTTAAAATAGATAAAATTTCCGAAATTATTTTCATGTTTTTTGTCAATATCCATCGGAACTTCTGTATCGATTATTTCAATTTCATTTGCTGAATTTTCCAATTTTTTTGACCCTTCACTATAAATGTCAACAAAAAAGTTTTCCTTTGGTATATCATCCTCATTTTTTTGCTTGTCAATATTGAAAACAACATTATGGTAACCAACACAATTTTTTGCCGGTTTCTTAAATTTCCACATTTCTCTGAATTTTCTCTCTTTCGAAGTGTGCCGAGCCTGATATTCTATGTCTTCATAGAATTCTTTATACTTATGATTAATATAGAAATACAAAGGCGTAGAAATTTCACTTAGGAATTGTAAACGACAAGATCGAACACGCTTATTTATATTTAAGACACTATTTTTCAAATGCTTAAACCAACTCTCAACGTTATTATTTGAAAAACGAGTTTTGCCATGAAATTCGCTATTAATCATTAAACCTGTCCATAAAGGCGCCAAATGAAGCTTCTTTTTTATTATTTCAAAAAGTCTAGGTGAATAAAATATGTTCTTTAGCATCAAGACATTGTTTTCATTTATTTTATCTATAATTTTCTGATTTACTCTTAAAAGATCGAGAAAAAATTTGGCAAAAGGTGATTCCTGCAATAAATTTTGATCATTATTTTCGAAAAAGAAAATTTGTTTCTTGATATCATTTTCCATCTTATTCTTATCATAGCATATGTTATTTAGCCATTTTGCATTCCTAGTGGATAAAAAGAATTCTAGCTTTTGGATTTTTTGGGTTAAAATTTCATTTTCGAATTTTGTCATGAAAATAATTTGAATGCATTCAAAAATTTGGCAAAGTTCCTCGATTGATGTGCTATTCTGAAGTAAGCTAAAGCTACATATAAAAGTTTTTTTTACATGACCATTTGATTGTAAACTTCCACTACCAACAATTTTTTCGGTTTCATCAATAACATTTTTTAGCAAATGAGTCGAACAAATATAGACACATGTTTTTATTCGTAAAGAGGCCCACATGTTTTTTTTTACTATGAGTTCGTATTCAAGCTCTAAATAATCCATGATTTCTAGATTATTTAAAGCCCTCAAAGATGCATTAATGTTTGCCCATGAAAAGTCGGTAATGAAAAATTTGGGGTATCGTAAAAAAGAATATTTATGAAATCTTTCGATAATTTTTTTTAAAAAACAGTAAATTATTATGGTGTCATTTGAACTTGATCAAAAATCGGCGATAGGGATTAAGTTTTTAAAAGTCTGATCATGACAAACATTAGAATATAATAAAATTTCTTGTTGATCCTTTAGCTTTAGCATTAATTTACCAGTTGCATCAAAAAACCAAACTGGGTTGTTTTCTTGAATAACACCCCACATTTTTGCTTGTTTTTCTGATACCAAAAGCGCGCCAAATGGATTTGAAACAACTTCTTGTATATATCCTTCAATTAAGGACTTTGATGTTTTTGGTACCAAAAGATCAAATACTAGTTTTGTAGCGTCAGAATCAATTCGAAGATCATTATTTAGCTGAAATCTGTGTCTGAATTGACTTTTGAGTTTTCTTAGAGATGTATAACTAATTTCACGTTTTTTAAAATCATCATCTTCTAAAAAATCGTTTTCGGTTTGAAAATTGATAAGACCTTTAGAATAAATATCTTTTTGAATGGCTTTTCGTTCAATTCTCGATAGATTATTTAATAAAATTGCAAAATTTACTTTTTCTTTACAAAAATTTGTCTCTGAAATTAATATCAGTTTGCAATTGGAATTTTCAAATGGTTCTGTCTTTATAAACGATTTAAACTCTTTGCTACAACGAACACACTTCAAAGTTCCATTCCAAAAATTTTTTGAATAATTATTACATCTAACAGAACAAAAATAATTGTTTTTGAGCTTGAATAAGCAATTTATTCCATCTGATTGAATTTTCTTTGATATTAATGCATTTGCTGCTGATAAAAATTTTTTCCTTCTTGCTGAAGTAATTGTTTCTTCTAAATTTTTCCATTCATCATATGAAAAAACAAATTCATGATGCTGAGGATTTTTTTCTGAATTAGTTGAGAGTTTTTCATTGCAACGTAGCTCTTCTAATATGTATTTTTTAATCCCATTATCGTTTCGTCTCCATTTTACATATTAATTAAGGGCTTCCAATTTTAAATATTCTTTTGATTTTTCGAAGTATTTTTCACAAATTTCTACGAAATGTGAACTAGACGTTCTGTGTCCTCCCTTCAAATCAGTCAAGCCTCTATCTTTCATATAATTGACAATTATATTTTTTAGTTCTTCTTTGTTATCGAATTTTGCTGTATGCATTTTAATAAATACTAAAATTTAAATTTTTTTTAATTTTCAGATGTAAAGAGTTTGCTTTAAAGAAAATAATTTCTTTAAAAATTCTTTAAAAAAATGAACAAGATTTTGAAATATTTTATTTAAAATGAATCATCAATATAATTTGTTCAGGGTTGGGTATAAACATAATTTTTATTAAATCAATTTATTAAAGTTATTATTAGTTAAAAAAAATGCTTAATTTTAAAAAATTTATGTTAGAATTTTTCGAAATCTGCTAGATAGTCTTCGACTATATTCTCCACAGAAATGCTTTCGCAATTATGAGAAGACACTGAGATATTCGACATTACATCACAAATATTGTTTATATCTTCTTCTATTTCTTTTTTTTTTATTTCATCCAATTGTTGATTGGAAAAAATAAATGTTTGAATTATAAAGTTGCCTTCTTCAGAAAAGATAATTTCCTGAGTGTCAGCTTCATAATGAAAGGCTGCTTTCAGTAAGTTTTCAATATCGATTGGCGATGGAAATGCGTCAAAATGAATTTTAATTTCATTTTCGTCAAACTGTCCTTGATAGTTATTTTTCCTGATATTCGACGAAATTGGATGCGTATGCCATGAAATTAGTTCATCGGATATAGGAAATATTGGAATTGATTCCAGGAACAGTGTTTCTGGACTTCCGTTCTGAATATTGGTGATATTTCTTGTATCTAATTCGAAAACACCTCCCATTTCATAGGATAAATGCATTGTTTGTGGATCATTAATTATATTAGATATATGTATGGACATTTTCGGTTTAAATTTCTAATTTTCTAAAAATAAAGTAGAATAATTAATAATTTAATATATTAAATTCAAAAACAACAAAATTTATTTCGTCTCTAAGCGGGAACTCTAATTAAAAAGAAGTAAAATAAAATTATAAAAGAAGCCTATTTATGAGCTTTTTGAATTATTTATTGAAAATTTTAAAGAAAATAATTTCTTTAAAAAAATGAACAAGATTCAATTTAAAATATTTATTGATTGTTTTATTTTTTTTTAATTATTTATTGGTAATAAAAATTATAATAGAAAAATAAACCATTTTTTTTTCTTCTGGTCTGCCTGATCTATTATTTATAACTCACAACGCTTTCATTCTAGAGTTGACTCAAAAATTGATTAATTTAGTTTAAAATTTTTAAAATTTCATTTTAAAAATTTTTGAATAAAAAAAATACCTAATTTCTTAGTTTTTTTGTTGTAAATGGAATTTTTTCATTTTTATCAACATATTTATGGTCGCTTTAAGCATTAAAGATTTAAAAAATTCTTTTATAATTAAAAATTGAGGCAATTGAAGACTTATAAGTTAAAAGTGAAAGCGAAAGAAGAAAATTCTAGAAGATGACGATTCATGATCAATATTTTATTTTAAAATAAAACTAAAAATAAAATCTATTCATTTAAAATTTGTATTTTCGCCTTTTTTTGAATTCATTCAAAGTTCCTTTCTGACTTTGCATGTCAGAAATATGGACAATTGCACTATCTTCTTTTGCTGGTCTCTCAGGTCTTTCATTTTGAAAGCCAGGATTTATCATTGAAAAATTCTCCCAAGTACTATTGAAAAAGAATTATAAAACTAAAAACGAAATTTTTTTTTAGTTAAAATAAATAATACGGTTTGAAATCTATTCCGCCGAGTTTGGACCACTTAATTTTTGCCTGACGCTTATTTTTTCGGACTCTCGTGTCCAAAATTTCATCAAAGTCGAAATAAATATCGTCTTGGTGGACATATTCGGGAATTTCCTAAAAATATTTAAAGTTCATTAATATTTAAAATTTGTTAAAGCATTACTTTTATTTCAGATGTCGTTTCTTTTGAAATTTCTTCTGACGAGACAATAATCTCGGGTTGCTTATCTTTATCATCTTTGCCTTGAAATTCACTTAGTTTTGATATTGTGATACTCGATTTGACATTTTTATTTGCAATTCTAATCGATTTCATTTCATCTTCCGTTTTATCATTTTGTTTTATGGTGAAGATGCCTTGAAAGATATCAAAGCCGACAATATTTCTTGAATATATTGAATCATCCATTTGAAAGCCTGGAAGTTCAATATTATTGACTTAATTAATAAATATAAAAAATTACAAAAAAATTCTTCTAATTATATGTAAAACTAACTAGTGCAATATTCGTTCATTTCATCAATGTTCTCAATGCCAAGCTCATTTCCCATCAGCTTTTGCATTTAAGGAAACAGTTTTTAATTCGTTCCTTATCCAGATCACGATTTGACATCTATTAAAAAATAATTTAAAGATAAATAAAATTAGTAGATAAAAAATACTTTTTTCGAATCACAAACAGTACTTAACGTTCGATTTTCCGAATACAAAGATTCACTCTTAACAAAAAATAATGAAAAATTACCAAAAGAAAAAGTACTTTTAAATTTACCTCTAAGTCAAGTTCATGACTTTTGAATTTGAGGACATGTGAAACCGCGTCGTCATATTCTCTTATTTTAAAAGTTTCTTTACCATCGTACTCCACCCAAAAATTGACCAAGCCTTTTTCTTTCGATAAGTTGGCTTTTTCTTCGTCACTTTTGTCAAATTTTAAACCTTTTTCTAATTAAATTAAAAATTAATAAAATTAAAATAATGAAAAATAGGATACTTTTCATTAATTCTTTGAATTTTCGAGCGTTTAATGCGCCAACCCCATGAATTTTGTTGAATTCATGAAAAGCTTTTGGGAGCAGGGCTCTGATATCCTTTTTAATGAGTTTCGCTGGGTTAACCATGTTAATTTTTGTATATTATCTAAAGTAAAAAAATCAAAACGATTTATAAAAGAGGTGGTAAAAATAAATTTAAAACAGTTTGTTATTACTGTAAAAAAGAAATAAAAAAAAAATTTATTAAAAATCATTTATTAACAATTTATTCAAAAATATAAATTAAAAAGTTTATTTTTGTATTCACGGTGAAAAGCAGATAATTCTTTGAGTGATAATTGACACAGCATAATTCTATGCATTCTATGATGTTTTTTCATAAATTTTCTTCGATAATTAGCAACTGATTTAATACAAAAAAAAGATTTGATATTGTGATTATTTATTTATCAATCTAAATTTAATTTAAAATAATTAAAAATAAAAAAAAAAACAAAAAATTAAAGATTTAACAAAAACAATTAATAAAAAAAATCTTCTGTTTTGATAACCATTCGTGTTGAAAGACAAATTGTTTGCTTGCGTCTATTGCATCATATCATTTTTTCGTATATTGATTTGAAAAAAACCTAGGACAGACACCAACCGAGTTAACTTCGAGCACAAGACTTCCTCCTATCAACTCTTTAGTAAGTAATTTCTCAATAGACCGAGTTATTGTGAAACAAGCGGTAAAAGAAATTGATAAAAATCGAATCCCTCTACACATTTACCCGATTAAGTGTCCATCCGAATTAAAAAAATTTTAAAATAAATGAAGAATTAAAGATTTTTTACGACCGGTTAAAAACTCTAAAGATCATATTGTTCTCGAAACCTTGCATGATCTCAGTTCGCCTTCCAGATTCGCCTACTCGATCAAAAGTCAGCTAGAACATGAAGTTCTCGACTTAGGCGCCTCCTTGGGCTCCCGAGCCACATGCATACAATGAGAGATGAGTCGTTAAGTCAACCTCAAGGTAATGATCACTTCGGGTCGTTAAGCCTCAATGTCATTGTCGGAAATCTTACTGGGTGGGCAGCCCTAATTTATTTATTAATGTGCAGGAATATTAACGTACGGTCCCACGCGTACGGCCCGAAAATGTCCTACCTACAGAGCTAAAGAATTCATTCTCCCTCTAATGGCTATGATATTTATCTGCTATTTATAAAAAAGGATTAAGCTTAAGATTAAATTAAGCTATCTTTTAATTTCTTACTTCTTTAAATTTTATATTATTAAAAAATGAATTTTATTATTAATTTTATAAAATTTAAAGAAGTCAGATAATTAGAGACTTTAAAAGAAAAATATCAGCCATCAGTCTAGAGGTTAAGAAAACGAATTTCATAAGAAATACATCCAATAATTTATACTACCTGAAAAAGCAGTTCCATCGAAGTTGAAATTTGATTTGAATGTCGAAAAATGGTAAAATTGACAAAACTAAATTAAAAAAAAATATTTTAAAATGTAATCAAAGATTATAAATAAAAAAAATTATTTTTTTTATATTTTACATAAAAAATCTGACAATTTTTAAGTTTTATTTACTTAAATTTGCTCAAGACTAAAATCAAGCATGTGAATAAAAAATGGAAAATCATTTTCACTTATGTCAAATATGTAATGAAATAATTTTTACCATGTCTAATTCAAAAGCCTGATTTTTGTTTCTTTTTAGTTACTTAATTAAGCTCAAGACTGAAATCAGGCTTTTGAATTAGATATGGAAAACCAATTTCATTTCTCTCATACAAGTTATGAAATTGTTTTTCCAAATCTTACTCAAAGGCCTGATTTTAATTTTGGGTTTTTATGCTAAAATTTGCCCAAAACTGAAATCAGGCTTTTGAATAGAATATGGAAAACCAATTTCACTTCTCTCATACAAGTTATGAAATTATTTTTACCATGTCTTATTAAAAGCCTGATTTTTTTGTGCTTTTAGGTACTTGTATGAACTTTTAGATAAAAATCAGGCTTTTGAAACAATTATGGAAAACCAATTTCACTTCTCTCATACAAGTTATGAAATTGTTCTCCCATTTCCTAATCAAAAGCCTGATTTTTGCTTCCTTTTAGTTACTTAATTAAGCTCAAGACTGAAATCAGGCTTTTGAATTAGATATGGAAAACCAATTTCATTTCTCTCATACAAGTTATGAAATTGTTTTTCCAAATCTTACTCAAAGGCCTGATTTTAATTTTGGGTTTTTATGCTTTAATTTGCCCAAAACTGAAATCAGGCTTTTGAATAGAATATGGAAAACCAATTTCACTTCTCTCATACAAGTTATGAAATTATTTTTACCATGTCTTATTAAAAAGCCTGATTTTTTTGTGCTTTTAGGTACTTGAATGAACTTTTGATAAAAAATCAGGTTTTTGAAATAATTATGGAAAACCAATTTCACTTCTCTCATACAAGTTATGAAATTGTTTTTCCAAATCTTACTCAAAGGCCTGATTTTAATTTTGGGTTTTTATGCTAAAAATTTGCCCAAAACTGAAATCAGGCTTTTGAATATAATATGGAAAACCAATTTCACTTCTCTCATACAAGTTATGAAATTATTTTTACCATGTCTTATTAAAAGCCTGATTTTTTTGTGCTTTTATGTACTTGTATGAACTTTTTAGATAAAAAATCAGGCTTTTTGAAACAATTATGGTAAACCAATTTCACTCCTCTCATACAAGTTATGAAGTTGTTCTCCCATTTCCTAATCAAAAAGCTGATTTTTGTTTCCTTTTAGTTACTTAATTAAGCTCAAGACTGAAATCAGGCTTTTAAAAAAAATATGAAAACCAATTTCACTTCTCTCTTACAACTTATTAAATTGTTTTTCCAAATCTTTCTCAAAGGCCTGATTTTAATTTATGGTTTTTATGCTAAAATTTGCCCAAATCTGAAATCAGGCTTTTGAATAGAATATGGAAAACCAATTTCACTTCTCTCATACAAGTTATGAAATTATTTTACCATGTCTTATTAAAAAGCCTGATTTTTGTTTCTTTTTAGTTACTTAATTAAGCTCAAGACTGAAATCAGGCTTTTGAATTAGATATGGAAAACCAATTTCACTTCTCTCATACAAGTTATGAAATTGTTTTTCCATATCTTACTCAAAGGCCTGATTTTAATTTTGGGTTTTTATGCTAAAATTTGCCCAAAACTGAAATCAGGCTTTTGAATAGAATATGGAAAACCAATTTCACTTCTCTCATACAAGTTATGAAATTATTTTTACCATGTCTTATTAAAAGCCTGATTTTTGTTTCTTTTTAGTTACTTAATTAAGCTCAAGACTGAAATCAGGCTTTTGAATTAGATATGGAAAACCAATTTCATTTCTCTCATACAAGTTATGAAATTGTTTTTCCATAATTGTTTCAAAAGCCTGATTTTTATCTAAAGTTCATACAAGTACCTAAAAGCACAAAAAAATCAGGCTTTTAATAAGACATGGTAAAAATAATTTCATAACTTGTATGAGAGAAGTGAAATTGGTTTTCCATATTCTATTCAAAAGCCTGATTTCAGTTTTGGCAAATTTTAGCATAAACCCAAAATTAAAATCAGGCCTTTTGAGTAAGATTTGGAAAAACAATTTCATAACTTGTATGAGAGAAAATGAAATTGGTTTTCCATATCTAATTCAAAAGCCTGATTTCAGTCTTGAGCTTAATTAAGTAACTAAAAAGAAACAAAATCAGGCTTTTAATAAGACATGGTAAAAATAATTTCATAACTTGTATGAGAGAAGTGAAATTGGTTTTCCATATTCTATTCAAAAGCCTGATTTCAGTTTTTGGCAAATTTTAGCATAAAAACCCAAAATTAAAATCAGGTTTGAGTAAGACATGGAATAACAATTTTATAACTTCTATTAGAAAAGTAAAATTGGTTTTCTATATTTAATTCAAAATCCTGATATCAGTCTTGAGCTTAATTAAGTAACTAAAAAGAAACAAAAATCAGGCTTTTTAATAAGACATGGTAAAATAATTTCATAACTTGTATGAGAGAAGTGAAATTGGTTTTCCATATTCTATTCAAAAGCCTGATTTCAGTTTTGGGCAAATTTTAGCATAAAAACCCAAAATTAAAATCAGGCCTTTGAGTAAGATTTGGAAAAACAATTTCATAACTTGTATGAGAGAAATGAAATTGGTTTTCCATATCTAATTCAAAAGCCTGATTTCAGTCTTGAGCTTAATTAAGTAACTAAAAGGAAGCAAAAATCAGGCTTTTGATTAGGAAATGGGAGAACAATTTCATAACTTGTATGAGAGAAGTGAAATTGGTTTACCATAATTGTTTCAAAAGCCTGATTTTTATCAAAAGTTCATTCAAGTACCTAAAAGCACAAAAAAATGAAATTATTTTTACCATGTCTTATTAAAAAGCCTGATTTTTTTGTGCTTTTAGGTACTTGAATGAACTTTTGATAAAAATCAGGCTTTTGAAACAATTATGGAAAACCAATTTCACTTCTCTCATACAAGTTATGAAATTGTTTTTCCAAATCTTACTCAAAGGCCTGATTTTAATTTTGGGTTTTTATGCTAAAATTTGCCCAAAACTGAAATCAGGCTTTTGAATAGAATATGGAAAACCAATTTCACTTCTCTCATACAAGTTATGAAATTATTTTTACCATGTCTTATTAAAAGCCTGATTTTTTTGTGCTTTTAGGTACTTGTATGAACTTTAGATAAAAATCAGGCTTTTGAAACAATTATGGTAAACCAATTTCACTTCTCTCATACAAGTTATGAAATTGTTCTCCCATTTCCTAATCAAAAGCCTGATTTTTGCTTCCTTTTAGTTACTTAATTAAGCTCAAGACTGAAATCAGGCTTTTGAATTAGATATGGAAAACCAATTTCATTTCTCTCATACAAGTTATGAAATTGTTTTTCCAAATCTTACTCAAAGGCCTGATTTTAATTTTGGGTTTTTATGCTAAAATTTGCCCAAAACTGAAATCAGGGTTTTGAATAGAATATGGAAAACCAATTTCACTTCTCTCATACAAGTTATGAAATTATTTTACCATGTCTTATTAAAAAGCCTGATTTTTGTTTCTTTTTAGTTACTTAATTAAGTTTCAAGACTGAAATCAGGCTTTTGAATAAGATATAGAAAACCAATTTTACTTCTCTAATAGAAGTTATGAAATTGTTTTTCAAATTCTTACTCAAAGGAATGATTTTAATTTTGGGTTTTTATGCTAAAATTTGCCCAAAACTGAAATCAGGCTTTTGAATAGAATATGGAAAACCAATTTCACTTCTCTCATACAAGTTATGAAATTATTTTACCATGTCTTATTAAAAAGCCTGATTTTTGTTTCTTTTTAGTTACTTAATTAAGCTCAAGACTGAAATCAGGCTTTTGAATTAGATATGGAAAACCAATTTCACTTCTCTCATACAAGTTATGAAATTGTTTTTCCATATCTTACTCAAAGGCCTGATTTTAATTTTGGGTTTTTATGCTAAAATTTGCCCAAAACTGAAATCAGGCTTTTGAATAGAATATGGAAAACCAATTTCACTTCTCTCATACAAGTTATGAAATTATTTTTACCATGTCTTATTAAAAGCCTGATTTTTTTGTGCTTTTAGGTACTTGTATGAACTTTAGATAAAAATCAGGCTTTTGAAACAATTATGGAAAACCAATTTCACTTCTCTCATACAAGTTATGAAATTGTTCTCCCATTTCCTAATCAAAAGCCTGATTTTTGCTTCCTTTAGTTACTTAATTAAGCTCAAGACTGAAATCAGGCTTTTGAATTAGATATGGAAAACCAATTTCATTTCTCTCATACAAGTTATGAAATTGTTTTTCCAAATCTTACTCAAAGGCCTGATTTTAATTTTGGGTTTTTATGCTAAAATTTGCCCAAAACTGAAATCAGGCTTTTGAATAGAATATGGAAAACCAATTTCACTTCTCTCATACAAGTTATGAAATTATTTTACCATGTCTTATTAAAAAGCCTGATTTTTGTTTCTTTTTAGTTACTTAATTAAGCTCAAGACTGAAATCAGGCTTTTGAATTAGATATGGAAAACCAATTTCATTTCTCTCATACAAGTTATGAAATTGTTTTTCCAAATCTTACTCAAAGGCCTGATTTTAATTTTGGGTTTTTATGCTAAAATTTGCCCAAAACTGAAATCACGCTTTTGAATAGAATATGGAAAACCAATTTCACTTCTCTCATACAAGTTATGAAATTATTTTTACCATGTCTTATTAAAAGCCTGATTTTTTTGTGCTTTTAGGTACTTGTATGAACTTTAGATAAAAATCAGGCTTTTGAAACAATTATGGAAAACCAATTTCACTTCTCTCATACAAGTTATGAAATTGTTCTCCCATTTCCTAATCAAAAGCCTGATTTTTGCTTCCTTTTAGTTACTTAATTAAGCTCAAGACTGAAATCAGGCTTTTGAATAGAATATGGAAAACCAATTTCATTTCTCTCATACAAGTTATGAAATTGTTTTTCCAAATCTTACTCAAAGGCCTGATTTTAATTTTGGGTTTTTATGCTAAAATTTGCCCAAAACTGAAATCAGGCTTTTGAATAGAATATGGAAAACCAATTTCACTTCTCTCATACAAGTTATGAAATTATTTTTACCATGTCTTATTAAAAAGCCTGATTTTTGTTTCTTTTTAGTTACTTAATTAAGCTCAAGACTGAAATCAGGCTTTTGAATTAGATATGGAAAACCAATTTCACTTCTCTCATACAAGTTATGAAATTGTTTTTCCATGTCTTACTCAAAGGCATGATTTTAATTTTGGGTTTTTATGCTAAAATTTGCCCAAAACTGAAATCAGGCTTTTGAATAGAATATGGAAAACCAATTTCACTTCTCTCATACAAGTTATGAAATTATTTTTACCATGTCTTATTAAAAGCCTGATTTTTTTGTGCTTTTAGGTACTTGTATGAACTTTAGATAAAAATCAGGCTTTTTGAAACAATTATGGAAAACCAATTTCACTTCTCTCATACAAGTTATGAAATTGTTCTCCCATTTCCTAATCAAAAGCCTGATTTTTGCTTCCTTTTAGTTACTTAATTAAGCTCAAGACTGAAATCAGGCTTTTGAATTAGATATGGAAAACCAATTTCATTTCTCTCATACAAGTTATGAAATTGTTTTTCCAAATCTTACTCAAAGGCCTGATTTTAATTTTGGGTTTTTATGCTAAAATTTGCCCAAAACTGAAATCAGGCTTTTGAATAGAATATGGAAAACCAATTTCACTTCTCTCATACAAGTTATGAAATTATTTTACCATGTCTTATTAAAAAGCCTGATTTTTGTTTTCTTTTAGTTACTTAATTAAGCTCAAGACTGAAATCAGGCTTTTGAATAAAATATGGAAAACCAATTTCACTTCTCTTATACAAGTTATTAAATTGTTTTTACCACATCTTATTCAAAAGCCTGATTTTAATTTTGGGTTTTTATGCTAAAATTTGCCCAAAACTGAAATCAGGCTTTTGAATAAAATATGGAAAACCAATTTCACTTCTCTCATACAAGTTATGAAATTATTTTTACCATGTCTTATTAAAAGCCTGATTTTTTTGTGCTTTTAGGTACTTGTATGAACTTTAGATAAAAATCAGGCTTTTGAAACAATTATGGAAAACCAATTTCACTTCTCTCATACAAGTTATGAAATTGTTCTCCCATTTCCTAATCAAAAGCCTGATTTTTGCTTCCTTTTAGTTACTTAATTAAGCTCAAGACTGAAATCAGGCTTTTGAATTAGATATGGAAAACCAATTTCATTTCTCTCATACAAGTTATGAAATTGTTTTTCCAAATCTTACTCAAAGGCCTGATTTTAATTTTGGGTTTTTATGCTAAAATTTGCCCAAAACTGAAATCAGGCTTTTGAATAGAATATGGAAAACCAATTTCACTTCTCTCATACAAGTTATGAAATTATTTTTACCATGTCTTATTAAAAAGCCTGATTTTTTTGTGCTTTTAGGTACTTGAATGAACTTTTGATAAAAATCAGGCTTTTGAAACAAATATGGAAAACCAATTTCACTTCTCTCATACAAGTTATGAAATTGTTTTCCCATTTCCTAATCAAAAGCCTGATTTTGTTTCCGATTAGTTATTTAATAAAGCCCAAAACTGAAATCAGGCTTTTGAAACAAATATGGAAAACCAATTTCACTTCTCTCATACAAGTTATGAAATTGTTTTTACCATGTCTTATTAAAAAGCCTGATTTTTTTGTGCTTTTAGGTACTTGTATGAACTTTTAGATAAAAATCAGGCTTTTGAAACAATTATGGAAAACCAATTTCACTTCTCTCATACAAGTTATGAAATCGTTCTCCCATTTCCTAATCAAAAAGCCTGATTTTTGCTTCCTTTTTAGTTACTTAATTAAGCTCAAGACTGAAATCAGGCTTTTGAATTAGGATATGGAAAACCAATTTCATTTCTCTCATACAAGTTATGAAATTGTTTTTCCAAATCTTACTCAAAGGCCTGATTTTAATTTTTGGGTTTTTATGCTTTTAATTTGCCCAAAACTGAAATCAGGCTTTTGAATAGAATATGGAAAACCAATTTCACTTCTCTCATACAAGTTATGAAATTATTTTTACCATGTCTTATTAAAAAGCCTGATTTTTTTGTGCTTTTAGGTACTTGAATGAACTTTTGATAAAAATCAGGCTTTTGAAACAAATATGGAAAACCAATTTCACTTCTCTCATACAAGTTATGAAATTGTTTTCCCATTTCCTAATCAAAAGCCTGATTTTGTTTCCGATTAGTTATTTAATAAAGCCCAAAACTGAAATCAGGCTTTTGAAACAAATATGGAAAACCAATTTCACTTCTCTCATACAAGTTATGAAATTGTTTTTACCATGTCTTATTAAAAAGCCTGATTTTTTTGTGCTTTTAGGTACTTGAATGAACTTTAGATAAAAATCAGGCTTTTGAAACAATTATGGAAAACCAATTTCACTTCTCTCATACAAGTTATGAAATTGTTCTCCCATTTCCTAATCAAAAGCCTGATTTTTTTTTTGGTTTTTTTATTTAAATTTGCCCGAGACTAATATTGATACAAATCTTATTGAGTTGACTTTGAAAATTGAAATAATTAAAAACAAATATAAATTGTTTTACCTTTATATTCTTCTCGTATATCGTCCCATTGTTGAATATTAACAAATAAACTGCTCATCAACAAATGCTGATTACTCTCTAAATCTAAAACCTGGCTTCAGACCAACAACTCGAAGAATTCTATGACCAATTTGTTTAGTTGTGAATTTTTACACAAAAATACCAATACAAAATTTGAATAGTTAACAAAAATATGGATTTCGGACTACAAATTTTTCTTTAAGTTTAAAACGTGAAACAAACAATCTTGTATTTCGTTCAAAACTAAATAATTAATTTTTAAAACTTAATTATTGAGCTTTGACATTTTTTATATTTTGTATTTGTTTTTTGTACCAAAATTCACAATGCCGTGGGATTTCTCTTAAAGAAAATACAGAATTCGCAGTATTTTTTATTATTTAAAATATTTTTTTCTTTTGATATCATTTCTAAATTAAAAAGGTATTTAAAGAAAATATGGATAAATTTTTGTGTAGAGATATTTTGGCAGAATATTTATTTCCGTATGTTGCTTCTAATTTAAATGAAAATTTTAAACTTCATCAAGACAATGATCCTGAACACAAGTCATACGTATATACAACCTTTTTAGAAACAACAACATTAACTGGGTAAAATATAGTTTAACAAATAGTAAGATATAATTGCAAAATTTTAATTTAATATCAAGGTAAACCTGCTTACTCACCAGATCTACAGCCGATAGAAATGGTTTGGAATTAATTAAAAAGATCCTTTAGAGCAAACCTTTTTAGAGGGGATAAATAACTAATTTTGTGTTTTTTTTTAAAAGTTTTGGCAATTTTATTAATTTTTGATGAAGATGTGATGAGGATTGATAAAGTTAGACTTTTTAAACGTCAGCAATTTTGTTAAGTTTGACTCAAAATAACGTAATTTTACAGCATTTTACTTAAGCTAACATTTTATTACATTCCAAATTTTATATAATTTTATGTAATCACAAATTTTTCCTTGTAATATTACGTAAAATGATGAAATATTACTCGGTTTGCAGTTTAAAATAAAATGCATAGAATGAAAAAATTTAGAATATTTTCACCATGAAGTTGAAAACAAATTTTAGCTTGAATTATTTTAAAATAGAAAACAGAGTAAAGATTCTGATTAAAGGGGTTTTGCGAAATTAGGTACAGAGGAAAAGATCAAAATGATAGTAAATTTAATATAGTCAAACGGGGTAAAATCGCGAATTCGTTTATTTGATCGCTAATTAGTTGTGAGATTGATTTTTTTTTCGAAAGAAATATAAAATAATAAAAGAGAATATTGTCTTTAATTTAAAAAAAAAATTTATTTAAAATAAAAGAACGGTTCAAAAGTTATAGTTAAAATAAAATAAGATCTTTAATTAACGTTTCAACGCTTACATTGGGGTATATCCGTGAATTACATAAGTTCAAGCAATTAAAATACAAAAAAAAGTATAAGAAAATATATGTATCCTATTTTAAAACAAAATTTATCTATTTAGAACACTTTTTTGAACAAAAAAATTCCATAGTTAAATCAGAGCCTCTTGGAAGGCATTTCCCACAAAACCAATTGTTACATTTCTCACAAGAAATCCATTTGCTTTGATTTGTTTTGACTTTTCCAAATACTGTTTTACATTTGAAACAACATTTTTGGTCGTTCAGTGGAGATATTTAAAATTCAGACTCTTCTTCATCTTCTTCATCACTGATTATTGTCACTTTTTTCCTCTTTTTGTTCAACTATTTTGCCTCTTCATCGTCTAATTGTTTCAAAACTTGATTCTCAGTCAAAACTTCACCGTACTTTCTTCTAAATTAATACAAAGTACCTCTAAAATATAACAATTTACCTCTAATTTATTAAAACAGAAGCTAAATTTTTATTCATAAGCTATTTTAATAAAAAAACTCTATTCTAATAAAAAAGTATCTAAATTAGTAAACTAGCAGATATAATTAAATTTATTAAAAAAAATCTAATTAAAGAAAAAAAAAGTTAGTTAAAGAAAATATAAAAAGCTAATTAGAGAAAAAAAAGAAAGTAATATCTAATTTTGTTTGCATTTGTTTGGACAATACAAATAACTTTTCATACGCATTTCTGAGTTACAAACTCGACAATACTTTTTCGTTTCATCAACACGAATTCTTTTCGACAGTTGAGGAGCTATTTCAGACTCATCGTCCTCATTATCTGATTCAATGCCTCTTGCAGGTTCATTTGATGCATTTGTTTCATTTTTCTGACGTTGTAAACACGATGCATTTTTCTTCGGTGCTCCCCTTTTTCTGTTCGATTCAATTGGTAAATCCATTGCTACTAAGTCAAAGCTACATTTTTTCAATCTTGCACAAGTAGCTATTTGATGATCACAATGATAGTCTTTAAGACCAAACCAGCAAGTACACGATGATTCTCTCCAATTTAGGTCGACTTCGATACAGTTAATTGAAAAGATACATTTGATCATTGCATCGAAAGAAGTCCAATTTTTTTCAGTCAACGCTTTTCCGAAAGCTTTGCACTCTTCTTTTGTGATATCATTTTTTTTGATATTTATAACGTAATAATATTTTGAATTTAGATGACGAATTGTTTGGTTAAAACTATTCCACTTATAGGCCGAAACCATATCAGTGTCAGTAATTGTCGGCGTTGAACTAAATTTTATTTGATTTTTATTTGGAACGATGCTTGACTCATGATTAATTTCATCGACTAGATGTAGAGTAGGCGAACGCCACATTGACCATTCTCTTACAATCGTTTGTTGACAAACATCTAAAAAATGTAGCAATCCAAGACGTTTACCTTTCATTTTTTTCTTAGTATGAGCATGTGTGGACTCGGGAGAATTAGTTGTACTCGGAAGACCGGGAGCGTACCCTTCGTACCAGCCTGTGTTGTTTTTTCCCCACTGATTGTTGAAATACCTTAAAAAATCCCAATCCTTCCAATTCGACTATTTTATCGTAAACTTGTTGTGGCACTTTATCGTAGTCTCTGGCATCTTCCTCGTTATTATCGTGTTCATTGTTTGAAACGAATGCTCTCTTTACATTGTCGGATGTTATCAATAAAAACATTCGAACTTTGCATCCATGCTTTGAAAATGAACAGTCGTACCAATATTTTTCTCCATTTTAAGCATTTTTGAGTTCACAAAATATCCATTGATTGTAACCAATTTTTCCATTTTTGATCTCTTCACTGATTGTTTCGAACGATTCAAAGTTACATAAATGATCGTAAACTAGACCTTTTCCTCTTTTCGCTCGTGGCTGACCCTCGATCTCTTCAGCATCATTGATGGTCTTCAGTATTTTCCATTTTACACGATATAATTCATTCCAAGTTTTCTTATAAAAAAGAATTTATAGATTAATAGTCAAATTAATTAATAGCTAATTACTTTATTAGTTATCAATTAAAAAAAAAACAATGAGTAAATGTCAATTAAATGAAACATTTGAATTTTTTAATTAACAGAGTTTATTTCATAAAATAGATGTTTTTTAATTGATTAGCTTTTTTTTTTAATAATTAGCTGCAGTTTTCATTTATTAGCGGGTTTTTTAATATTTAGATCAGTTGTTTTAGATTTAGAAGTCTCTTTAATTTATTAAAGATGAACTTTTAATATTAGAGGTAAGTTTTTATATTTTAGAGGTATTTTTTAATAATTTATAGGTAAGCAAAGAATTTATGCGTTCTTTTAATCCTCGTTTTTATTGTTGACGTTTTCTCTTTATTTGCTGAAATAGTGTTTCACAAAGTTTCTAATGCTAGCAAAATTAATACCATGACCCCAATCAGCTAATTGATTGATCACTTCAACTAAAAGCGTTTCAAATTCTTTAGGGATCCATGGGGTAGCACCTTTACCATTTGCAGGTCTTTTTGATTTTCATTGATTCGGTCGTTAAGTGTTGAATATGGAATGTTAAAGCGCACAGAAGCTTGATGTTTGTTTAATTTTTTAGCTTCAATTTCGGCAATGGCTATTTGTAAAGTTTCTTCGCTATAAGCTTTTTGGGTATTTTGGAAGTTACTTCTCGGCATTTTTAAAAAGTTTTTTTTAAATATCAATCAAATAGAAAATTCACACTTTTTATTGCAATAAATGAAATTAACGGTTTAACCCCAATCCCATTTTTTTCTTAAACTTATTTCATTTTAAAATAACAGAAAATCGGTTAAGTTTTTGAATTTTTCAATAAGAAATTCGTAATCGGCATCAAAAATACATAGAACAGTGTTCTTTGTTCAAATTTTTACCAATTATCAAGAAAGTTTTTTTTTAAGGATCACTTGGAAACATAGAAATAAAAAATTAATTCGCACTCTAACTTACTCAGCTTTTAAAATTTTATTTAAAAAAATTCAGACTAATGAATTTTTATCACTTTGAAAATTATAATTTATTTTTAAAGCGACGCAGCCGCTTTTCTAAATTGAATGATTGCTTATAAAAATGCATCAAAAGCATTTATGGATGTAAATTCAAAGCTTAATTTTATATTCTAATATATTTACTACTAAAAGCAGATTTTAAAAACAAATTTTAAATTTTATGTTATTATAAACCAAATAAAAAACCATTTTAACACTTAAATTCCTATCTAATGATTATTTATATGAAAATAATTGAATAAAATATTAAATTTATTAAAATAATAATTAAATTTCATTAAAAGAAATAACATAATGAACAAAGAACAATAAAACACCAATAAATCAATAAAATATAATTTGCTATCGATACCCATAGCAAACCTTGGAATTCTGAAGTTTAATTCTGAAAAATATTGAAAACAAAAAATTATTTTTCCAAACTCAGCTTCTTAAAGAAAAAGATAACTACTTGATTCGATAAATTTGAAAATTAAAAATTATTTTCATAGTGACTCGACTAAATTTAAAATAAGATTTAGAAATAAAAGCTCTACTTTACATTCTAAATATTTAATAAAAAAGATTTCAAATTTTATGAAATTATAAAAAAAATCACCTGATCTTAAAAATACTATTTAAGAGATATTTTATGAAAAAAATAGAAAACATTAAAATGAGTGAAACTATTTTAAATTGGGGAATAGCTGCTTGTGGATTGATAAGCCAAGATTTTTGTACCGCTTTAAGAGCAACAAAAATGCCAAACCATGTTCTTAAAGCTTGTGCAGCACGGTCTCTTGAAAGAGCCGAAAAATTCGCCCAAAGATTCGAAATTCCTTCTCACTATGGATCTTATGATGAACTATTTGCTGACACAAATGTGAACATTGTTTACATTGGAACCACCAATAACACGCATAAAGAAGTCTGTCTTAAAGCGATCAGTGCTGGTAAACACATTCTGTGCGAGAAACCAATGAGTTTGAACAAACAAGACCAAGAGGAAGTGTTGAAAGCAGCAGAAGAAAAAGGAATATTTTTCATGGAAGCTTTGTGGACAAGATTCTTTCCGATAATGAAAAAATTCAAAGAACAAATCACTAATGGATCTATCGGAGATATTCGATACATAATCAGCAATTTTATGGTTCCTATTAAAAGTGTGGATAGATTAAATATGCGAGAGCTAGGTGGTGGTGGTCTATTAGAGTAGATTTATTAATTTATCTTCTTTTTATTTTAAATATTTTCTGATTTCAATATTTCTATTTTTAAGTATTGGAATTTATCCAATTCAAATGATTTGTTTTTTAATGGACCACGAAAAACCATTAAAGATAAGCTGTAATGGTCATCTGATGCCATCAGGATGTGACGAGAGTGCATCTATCACATTGCTGTACAAAAATAACCGGATTGCTGTGATTAATATGTCGACTACTTGTGTCCAGAATGCAAGAACTTCGGTCATGGGTGACAAGGGTTTGATCGAAATTCCGGACTTTTCCTGGTGTCCAGTCGAGTTTATCAAAGCCGATGGAACAACACATAAAGAACCTTTGCCTAGCTGTCCGCCTACAAATTTTACCAACAGTGTTGGCTTAAGTTACGAAGCTGAAGCTTGTCGAGAAGCTATTTCTAAGGGTTAATTTTAATTTAAAAATTTTTTTTTTTTAAGTTTTTTTTTTAGGCTGGAAAGAACATCCTGTTGTTAGTCATGATAATTCAAGGCTTGTTAATGAAATAATCTTGGAGTCAATGAAACAATTAGGTTGCAGTTTTTGAATTAGAATAAAAATTCAATAAAATTGAGATTTATCTAAAACTTTTTTCAATAATTTCCCTGTTATCATTAACCGTGACTGCTAATTTCTAATGATTTTTTATGAAATAAAATTTTAAGGACCATTTCATTTAATGATATTTTTTAAAATAATTTTAAAAAGCGCTTTGATTTTTTAATACTTAAGATAATTTTAGAAATGTATTCTATTGCAAAAATTATTTCCCAGAAATTAAACTTCTAAATTTTTTGATTCAAAATATTTTTCCTAATACATCCGGAATACTTAATTATTTTTTGATTCTATTTAATCATCAAAAAAAACTCAGTTTTACAATCAAGACTTAAAAGATGGAATAACAGAAAATAATTTTTTAAGCGTTTACCAAAAAAAATAAAAAATAAATAGAAAAATTTTTTTCCCGAATTTCCTTTAAGTACCGTAAGTTTTTTTAATTTTCAAGGTTAATTATCACGCTAGTCCATTCCTCAAGATACTGATTAACACTTCATTTATTTAAATTAAAAAAAAACAATTAATACAAAATTTTTTTTAAATACATTTAGGTATAAAAATAATAAAGTTTTTGATAACATTATAATTTAAAAAAATTTAACAACAAGTTGTTCAAGTTAATTAATTCAAATTTGGTGACAAAATCTACATAAATCGAATTAATTTTATTTAAAAAATTATCAGCTTGAAATTTTGGATTAAAAAGATTTATTTTCGCCAGAAGAAAATAATTTTTTTAAAGCGTTTACGAAAACTGGGGTTAAAAAAATAATAGACAAAAAAATTTACCGAATGTGATAGAAAAAATAAAGTATTTCCAATAAGCACAATAAAGCCATACTTGTAGTACACATCAAAGCGAAATATGTCCAAAATGATCGCGGACGTATCTATTAAATTGCCAAAAAAGTAAATTACACATAATCCCAGAAGCATTAGTGTAGTGCTATTTTCTCTTCTGTTACTTGACCCCTTATTATTTCCTTTTTTATTAGTCGACTCTTGACTAATTGTGTTCACAGCTTTTAAATAAAAAAATTAAAAAATTAAAATTAAAAAAACTTATTTTTACTTGTCTTCACCATATTGACCAAAGTCATGGATTTTTTTTTGCTCATATGCTGCCGGAATTTTACCGCTATTGCAATATTAATACCACAAAATGAAGTGAACAAAAAGGGGTCTTTGACAACTGTTATTGCGGACATGATTATTGCCACCCATCTAATTTTGAAATTTTCCCTGACATCCTTATCATACAAAATCTCATATAAGCTCGAGTTTCGATTGGGGTAGTAGTATCCTTTGACCACTATTTCCCTTGAGATACCAAATATTGGCACATTGAGCACTATTGCTATTGTTATGAACACAATCAACTGCAGATAGAAATTTATCTCTTTCATTTGAACACTAGATAAAATGAGTAGGCGATTGAATGAAACCGATAGATCAACAAGAACTCGGAAAACTACGATGATGTAGCCGATTAACAGATAGATATAGACTTCGTACAATTTGGCTGTATACGAGTATCCCCATGGACATAGACTACCGCACCGGATTATGAACAAAAATGATTGTATCAAGAGAAAAAACAAATCGCCAATTGAGTCAACCAATATCACTTTGAGAGGGTTTTGAAGGAAATTTTTATTATATGAGACCACGATGCTTAAAATGTTTGTTATCATGCCAAAAATGCAGATCGATGGTAGCCAAAACACATTTATGTAGTCAGCTACAATGCTGGATAATTCTCTTTTGGAGTAAAATAGTTTAATACTGGTTTCATTTTGAATCATTTTAAGTCAAACTTAGCTACTAAATTTGGGTTTTAAGAAATTTGATTTTTTTTTTAATTAAAAAAAATAAATATTTGATAAAGTTATTTTGTCACGTATCATTTTCTATAAATAATCTAAATTTTTTTAAAATAAAAAAAAAAATTTTTGAAGAAATTTTAGTCTATTTAAATAAAATGTAATATTATTTATAGATCGCTTTCAAGAGACTGAGCGTCAATTAAAGCCGATTGTTAAATAGCAGAAATAATTAAAAAATATCTAAACAAAATAATTTGAATTTATCTATTTCCTCAATAGGCTGAATATTCGAATTTTAAAAGGAACTTTAATTTTTGGGATAAGTTAGTCAAATAAATGTAAATTTACCAGAATGGCTTATTTAATTTGACTTTAACTGGTTGTATTTAATATTAATATTAATTTTTTAAATGCTAATTGACCGAGTTTTTTTTTAAATTAGTAGTATGCCAAATGCACACTTAGAAAGGAAAATTGTCAAAAATTAAATTTGGATAAGAACTTCTAATTCAAAATTTTTATAAATTTATTTAGCAAATAAAAAGTATCTAATGATTATTAATTATTAATAAAAATTCATTTAAATTTTAAAAAAATCCAGCAAATTTAATTTCGGCTGCTTAAAATTGGTTTATCGATTTATTTTTTAGGCAAAATATTTTACTTGAAAATCAAAAAAAAAGCAATTTAATGCTTTAAATCTGGAAATACCGATTTTTCTCTTCAAGTTCCGTCTGCGTCATTTTAACAAAAAAATAGATATTTATTTAAATTGTAAAATACCTTTAAAATTAAAATAAATTAGTGAATTATTTGATATGATGTTTTTTAATTTTTAAAGATAAAAAACCGAAGAAATAGAATCACTTAGTTTAAAGGCTGATAAGTTTTAACACATTAAAAATTTTAGCTTTTTAAACAATTTTCTTTTTTTCACTCCGAAAAGTTAAATCAAGCATTTGAATTTTAAAAAAATTGCTTCGAAACCGTTTGTGTTGTTAAATGATTTTGATACTTTAAAAATTCACAATTTTTGACTTTTTTTTATCATTTAATTAAATAAAACACATGAAATCATTTTTTGAATATATTTGAAAATTTAAAAATCAAAAGTGACCAAATTATTAGAGAAGATTTTCGAATTGTTTATTATTGGTATATTTAATTATTTTAAAGAAATTAATCAAACTAATTTTGTTGAAAAATATAATTGACCCCAAATTGTTTAGTACTGTTATAAATAATTCCTAAATGTAAATTTTTTTTTTGTACAATTATTTGTCATTAAATTTATAAAGAATTTATTAAGAATAAATTTTTATTTCCTTTCCTCTTTTCAACTAGCCATGGAATATTTCTATAGCTTTATTGAAAAGATAATTTTAAATAATTTTAATAGTGTTACTGGGTTAAAAATCTAAATATTCTTGTGATTCAAATAAATAATGAAACTAATAATAAGTATTTTCAAAAATAAAATCCAAATTGAATTGTTTATATTAATTTTTTTTCTAAATGCGTTGTCATTCATTATGGCCCAAACAACCAAAAATGCGATTATAAATTGGGTCATTCGGAAAATAGTTACAAATTAGCTGAGTCAACTCAAGAAAGAGACTTAGGTGTGATTTTTAGTAACGATTTGAAAAGTTCAGCACATATCGCAGCAGTTATTAAGAAAGCTAATCAAACTTTAGGTCTAATCAAACGTACATTTAAATACCGTGATATGCAAACAATCAAGAAGCTGTATACTTCCCTAGTTAGACCTCACTTAGAGTATGCTGTCCAAGTTTGGAATCCGATGTTAAAGAAGGACATAGCAAGTATAGAAACAGTACAAAGAAGGGCGACGAAACTAATCGGAGAGTTAAAAAACTTGAGCTATGAGGAACGTCTTAGACAATTGAAACTTACAACGCTTGAAGAAAGAAGATTAAGAGGTGATTTAATTGAACAGTTTAAAATTGTAAAAACCTTGATGAGGTTGAGTTAGCATTACCCGTTGGATCAATTGTCGGAACATTATGAAACAAGAAGTCATGGTTATGGTTTTGAAAAACAACTTGTCAGAAATAATAATTCAAGATTAAACTTTTTTACAAACCGAGTTGCAAATGTCTGGAACAAATTACCAAGAGAAGTGATTGAACAAACAACTTTAAATGGATTTAAAAATAAACTAGACAACTATTTTTTATTAAAAAAAGGTTGTACAGGTTACCATAGCGCAACTAATCTTTGTGCTCCGTTTAAGGATGATTAATAGTCATCTTTATTCTATAACCTTATATTATTATTATTATTAAATACTAAAAGTTATGTAAAATTCTTTTCTTCCTCTCTCTAACTAAATTTTTATCACTAAAATTTTAATTTTTAATTGAAAATTATCAACAAAAAGATTAAAATTATTTAAATATTCAGAAGTTACTAGAATAGTGTATTCCGATTTATTAACAATATAAATAGATCTTAAATCGTAAGGATCAATCTCAAATTAATTATAATAATATAAAAGAGAAAAACTATAGTAAGCTAAAGTTATGTATAAGGAGAAGAGTTGCGTAGGAAGCCATCTATGGCAGCTACATTACGTATTAACAATAGGTACCATCAATGTTGTGGTTTCAAGACCCATGAGCCGAATGTTTGATAGATTGCCTCAAATCATTTAATAAAATACAAATACATTCCAAAGATATGCAAGTTAAAATAAATAATAATATCAATTTTTTTAAAATGCGTTTTTAAGATTATTCAAAATTTTAATTTTATATTTTCTCTAGTTCCTAAACGATAAAAGTCACTTCTTTTGTTGGATTTCTTTATAATTAAAGCCTTAAAGCCTAATAAAATTTAATTAAATCATTGACAATAAAAGTTATCCTCAGATTCTAGATAAAATTTTTTTACGGACATATTTTTTAAGATTTCAATGTGACGAATGATAAATACATAAAAAAAATTTCAGCTTCAGAAATTTTATAAATATGTGGGTAATTTTTACTGAAAATTTAATTATTAACCTGTCTAATGTTAATATTAATTCGGTTTATTTTAATATAGTTATAGAAATCATTCCATTCATTTGATTCTTGGTTTTTATCTTCTGTTGAGTTATCATCTAATTCAAAATAGCTATGCACATTTGGATCGGGCAAAATTTTTGGCACTGCATGAAAAGACAGTCGTGATTTTGAACTCATGATCACCACATCACCAGATCTAAGCAACAAAGCAACAGGCTTTTCTGATTTGGACTCGTTGCCAATCAAAAAAACCGCTGAACAACCAAGACTTATTGAGAGCAAAGGTGCACTCATATTTTTTTCCGAATGATCCTGATGAGCACTAAGAGTCGAATTTAAATGATAATAATTAATAATCCCAGCTTCGGGTTTATAGTTTGGATATCCGATCAAAGAAGCAATGGTCTCGGACAAAGTCTTCAATTCCTGGGGTGGTTCGGTAAAATCCAGTTCATTGTAGACCTTATTTGTCCAGTCATAATGGTAGCCTATAGTTGCCCATCTTAATTTATTAAACTCATTAAAATTATTTAGCCTTAAAAAATATTTTTTAATCGCTGATTAAAATTAATTTTATTGAAAAACCCTATTGCTTGGTTCCAAAGATTTCCCTCTCGATTTTTATGTAAATCTAAATTTGTTTTATTTGGACGATTGTGGTACTGTGCTAGGCATCTTGTGACCAAGAATCGCTGACAGCTATTTAGAAACGGATTGGGAATAACCAGCAAGCCCGGATTTGTTTTTAGCTCATAGCAATTTAGGAAACGAGAGGCTTTTAGTCCAGTTTTTTTTAATTGTTCATCTAAAATATTATCAAAATTTAACTTAACAACCTTATAAAATACAATAAAAAAATTTGAAAAAATTTTATTCAAAAAATTACATTAAAATTTTCATTCATATCTAAATTATCTAGGAATACACAATCAGTATTGTTTAGAAGAGTCAAGCTTTTAATTTGCTTATAAAATTTGAACTGTTTCATAAAAACATCTTGGTCACTCTCAGCCGCTTCGTACATCTAAATCATTAAACAAAAAATTATTAATTTCACCAATTGGAATATCATAGGCCGGGTCAATTGAATCTTGATCTTTTTCAAATTGGTTTTGTTTGCCAAGGCTGTGCTCGTCTTCAATGTTATAGATAGAAGAGTAGTCATTTACTTTGGTGGTATTGATGGAAAAGTAAATTGGTAAATAGCCTAGAACGCCGTAAATTATGACTGCTGGCACAGCTAAAGACCAATATTTGTCAGGCAAATAAGTCCATCCGATTTGAACAAGAACACTATTTGGAATGAATGAAATCAATGCGTATAGACTAAATAGAATGATTGAGGAAATTATTAGGAAAAAGCCGAATATGGCTCGCTCTGGTTTGGGGCCAGGCGAATGCTCAGCTATTTTTTTATTCATATATTTTTGTTAATTTATATCTAAATTTATAACAAAAAAAAACTACATGCAATTTAAAAATTTACTTATTTATTTATTTTGAAAAAAGCTTTATTCAAATAAAAAAAATGGTAAAATTAACAGCAATTTTGAACTGGAATGGTTTTCATAACATTCCGAAGAAGTATATTCGCCGGGCCATGTTCAATGGTGTAGTCTACGAAAATTCACATGAAATAACACCACCGGTGATTTACGATTACCATAAAAATTGGGTTTATGATGAGTTTGCGCCATGGACAAAAATGGCCCAGATCCGAAATGATCCTCGTCAACCAAAAAAAAGCATCATTGTACCTCCACTTACAGAATGGTTTTTTTTCAGAGGTGACAAAGTTCAAATCATGAGCGGAAAAGACGCGGGGAAACAAGGTCTAATAAATGGCATCATCAAGCAACGAAATTGGGTTTATGTCGCTGGACTAAATTGTAAATTGGTTTTACAATCGACCACTGGAACAGCTGCTGATGGAGAATACACTTTGAATGAGAAGCCTCTGGTGGTCAATCGAGACGTAAAGTTAATCGACCCGTCTGATCTAAGGCCCTGTGAGGTCGAATTCCGCTATACTGAAGATGGCCAAAGAGTCAGAGTTTCCAAAAGAACTGGACAAATTCTGCCGATTCCACCAGATGCTGAGGCGACTATTGATTATGCTAAAAAATCAGCTTACAAACGTAATTTGTTAATTATTTTTTGATTTAAAATTTTTATTATTTAAAAAAAATTAAAAAAAATGTTTTTTTCAATTTAGCTGGAGACAAAGATACACCGCCTAATGAGCTTATAAAAGAAACATTTAAGCCCAAATACATGTCAGTTGAACAGGAGCTAATGAAAGAGTATGGAATCAAAGAAACAAGACCAAGAGCAGAGACCTACGTCTATTAATTTTATTAATTAAGAAAAAAAAAAACTATAATTATTTTTTTTATTCAGCTAATTAAATAAAAAACTAAATTTGAAGTATTTTTTTTCTTTTCTTTGGAAATATGTTTACCATGGGTTGTTGGGGCTAAATTACAAATTCAAAATTTAGTTTAAAATAGTTTTAAAATTTTATAATTACCATTGTTTTTTGCATTTTATTTCGTATTTCTTTGACACTTTGATCATAAGACATGTTGCCTGTTATTGAGGGCCTAGTCCAGCCAGGTGGTAATTGTGGTCCAATTTCATTTTGAGTATAAACAGGATTTTTGTTTAATTTTTTCTTAGATTTTTTTTTAGATTGGTTTTTTAGCTCAAGTTCATACTGCGGTGTACCAAATTTAATTGATTCTTAATTGAAAATTAATAAATTTTGTTCCTTTAGAAAAAAATTTTGTTAATATACCATATTTTTTGCATTTTGCTAGTACAATGTATTTTCGCTCATTAATTTTCTCCCGAGTGTCTTGAATAGTTTCGAACTCGGGTGCATAGCACACATGAAGAGACCCACCATAAAAATTGTAATCATCCAATTTGATTTTTGCCGTTCTTCAAATCGGAAATTAATTTATTTTTCTAACATTTATCATTCTAACAATGAACCTGGCATTCTCGATTTTGGCAAATTTGACAAGTACTGTTTCACAAAATTTCTCACATGGATATTCGTCAAGAATTTTTTGTTCTTCCACAGTGCCGTATATTGAGAATAATTTGACAAGTTCATTATGAATGCCGATTGACGGAACATTCACTACGAGGAGATATTTGGACTCTTGGGCACAGGTGTACACCTTTACTGCTTTTGGTGTTTTTCCGTCTCTGTATTTTGGCCGAGTCAAGCAAACTTCTGGTTTTACATGATGAGGTAACACTTCCATTCTTAATTATACATTAAATCATAAACAAAAATTTATAAATAATTTAAAATTTATATAATACCAAAATTAACTACTGATTCCTCCTTGCTTTAAAAAAAAAATAAATTATTTTTTCGCAAGAATTTTTTTCTTATTTTTTTATCACATAAACCTACGTAAAAAAATTATTTTATTTTAAAAATTAAAAATCTTCATTCATAATCTAAATTATAATGATTTCGTTGATATAAGTCTAAAAATTTCTGTTTGTGTCGATCATCAGAGTACTTTTGCTATAGTAATGTAAGTAGCTTTGGAACAAGAGGAATTCTGCAAAATTAAAGAAAAAACTTTATTCAAAGAAAGGTTTTAGATATCAATGATTATTAATTTTTATATTTTTACCTGAAAAAGCTTCGGTAAGAATAAAAATAAATTGATAATAAATTAGGAGAATTCCTTTTTCCATGTCAAATATATCTTTAAGATCCTTTTACGGTTCTTTAGAAAACTATAAAAATTCTTTAATATATATTAAAAAAATGAGCATTCCTTTTTAATATTAAAGTGAATGTTTATTTCTTAAAATTGATCCTTAAAAAATTTTAAACTTAATTAATAAAAAAGAACTTGGGAAAACTCTTATATTCGATAAAAGATCTAGAAAGATTTAAGCAATTTTAAATTAAATTTTAATAGGCCTTGAGAAATATAACTCTTAGGTTGAGAAGTTATTTCATTTGACTTCGTTAAATTAAAAAAAATTAGATTTTTTTTTTTTAATTAAATTAAATTTTATAACTAATCCTTAGTTATAAAAATTTTGGAAATGATAGTTTACAATTTGAATGAATTTTTAAATTATTTTAAAATACCGATCAAAAAACAAAAAAAATTATTTAACAGCATTATTGTAATTTTAGAATGCAAATTTCTTGATAATTGCGTAAAAGCTGGCAAAATACCCCATCGGGTTCTGGTGTAAAATTATTGAGTTAAAAAATATTTTTAAATTTTTTGGTAAATAAATAAAATTTAACTCAGGATAAAAATTTAATTTTCTTCTTAAGATACGGTTAAACATATAAACTTTGATTTTTAAATACAAAGATATTCTGCCTTTAGTTTTCCACATTTTAAATAAATGATGATTGTTATATGAGCCATATTTACGTAAAATTAGGTAAAATTTCAATATTTTAGGAAAATTGAAATTTGAGATCAAAGTCAAAAAATCAAAATATAAAATTTTATTTTTTTTCTTAATAATAAAGTAATTAATAGACATGTAAAGAGAAAAAATAAATGAATACAAAAGTTATGAATTTTTTATTTCTGAATTAACTTAAACTGAATTTTTTAAATAATTGATTGTTTTCGTTAAATAAATTAGAGGTTAATCATGACCATCATTACATAGAAAATACAAATCTAATAATTTAAATTTTTTTTCCTAATTATCAAAATCAGATCATTAATTAAAATCATTTTAATTTTAAAAGTTTTAAATTTTAAATGATCGCTTTGATCAAAATATTTGATCTGAAGCTTAAATTTGCCATATTTTACGCATATTTTTGTAAAAACAAAAAGAGGAATATCACTGTATTGATAAATATTTAAATGAAATCTAAATTTTTCTTAAGAAATAAATTTAATATCCAAATTTGTAGAATTTTGACTTTTTTTAATGACAACTTTATTCAAAAATTAGCAAATATTTCAATCGAAAATTTGATCCTAAAATATTATAGCTTTACCTGGGCTACATCTTTTGTGATAGATATCTATTTCGATATTGTTGCTTTTGATGTTCATTTATGATATTTTAGTATAATAACCATGCAAAATTTATCTTTGAAAATAAGCTTTGCTTAGAACAGGTACTTTGTCTTCTCTATTTTAATCATAAAAAAATACACATGCCTGAATCTCTATTTTAATCATAAAAAAATACACATGTGAATAAAAAATCTTCACGTGTTATGGAATCATATAAAATATATCATATATATTTTATTTAATTGTATAGAATTTCTTTACATAATTAAGAAAACTCTAGATTTCTATAAAATCTTTTCTTTTATTTATATGTGTTTTTTGGTATGTGTCTAATAGATATTTTTCCCAGTCTCCCGTTGCTTTCCTATTGCAATTCCTTTTGATAGTTTTTTTTTTGGGACCATAAATAAAATAATCTCAACCACCATTTTGAATGTATCAAAAATATTTGTTTTTTTAATTAAGAGATATTTTCTAAATCAAAAATTTTTTTATCTAAATAAATTTTTTTTAAATTTTAAATTTTTTTTTGATGAAGCGTCATATGCTGTATTGTAGTGATTTGAAAGTTTCAAATGTTTTGAATTTACCATTGTCCAATTTAAAGGCTGAATCGTTGTTTCTATTATTTATAAATTTAATTTTGTTCAGGTTTGATACTCATCTATTTATTTAATTGCAAAAAAAATTATCTTTAGCTAAAAAATATATATAAAAAAAACCTTAGTTCTTATCCGAAATTTTATTGAAAATAATTGTAAAACAAAATAAAAAGTAATGATCAAAAAGACTCAGATGATCAAATTTTCCTTTAATATTTATTTATATAAAAAAAATTAATGTTACTTAAATTTTTGTTTATTTATCAAAATAATTTAATATATAGAGATTGAGTTTATATGATTTTTACTTAACAAAAAATTGATTTATTTATTATTAAGAATTTTAGGGTCATGTCCAGAATGTGATCAGAAAAATTTTTTAAATATATTAAACTTTATTACCAATTTTCAAAAAATTAAGTCTCAATTTATAAAATAAAATAAAACAAAATCTAAATTATTCTTTGTATTTTTTTGACATGTGCAATTTAACACCCTTTTCATTATTCATAAATTCACCACAAATGCTACGGTTTTTAACTCCAACTCCGCAATTTTTTTGTCTAATTTCTTCAAAGCTCTCCTCCAACTCGTCATTTGATTCATCATCATTTGAAATTATCTCATTATTAAACTTATATAATTTATTTAATCTTAATATATATTTCAAAAACTTATAGTATATTATGGTGAGTTGCAATTTTTTTTTGTTCTTTTATTTCATTCAACATAAACATAATTTTAAAATTTTGTAATTTCTAGAATGAAAAAAATTTTTGATTTCAACAATCAAAAAAATATTTTGGTGATCAAAATGATCACATTCTGGACATGACCCCACTTTTAACCTAATAGGCAACTACTTTAACTAAAACTTTAACTAAAATTTTGAAATTTTTCTAATATAATCTTGTATCTTAAATTTTTACCTACTAGAAGAAAACAGAAAATATTTAATTTTATTTCCAAATTTGAAAAAAAAATCAAAAATAACTTGTTTGAAGAAAAATTTAAATTAAGAGAATTGCATGATCTTTGGATTAATTAGAAATTCATAGGATTATGCAAATTAGTGCTGGATTAGATAAGTTAAATTTTCTCATAATTTCAATAAATTAAATTTAGATAAATGGTTGACATTATAGTTTAAGATTAAAAATAAACATTTGACAAATTAAATCTAGTTTGGAAAATTTTGTTATTTCAAGATTAATTTACAAGGAAAAAAATCAGGCATCTGAATTTTTATTTACTCTCCATTTCATTCTCATTGGAAAATATTTTAAGAAAAGTTAAATACCTAAAGTCAACATGGCTAGGTAATTTTATCTGATTTAATAAAAAAAAGTACAGCACTAATAAAATTCATGATATTTCCTTGATTTGTGCAATCATATACCAATTGAAATTTAATATACGATTTTCTAAAATGTAGAAATAAAAATCAATTTAAAATTGATTATTTTTTCCACCTGACAATAGATCACCAGTAATCAGCTGGACAAACAATAGGGCAGAAAAATTTTTGAATTTTATAAAATATAAATAGATTAATCTCAATTTAGCAAATCATATTTATTAATCTAAATAAATGATTTTTAAATTTTTTTTATGTAAAAGCAACTATAAAATAAAATATTTATTTTGTAATTAGATATGATGTTTAGTTCGTAATTTGAATTTCCGCTGAGCACAATTGAAAATAATCACGAATTATTAGCTAATTTTTTTTAAATCAGTAAAACAAAATTATTTTCAGTTTAAAATAAAGGTAAAAATAAAAAAAGATTGTCAGAAGACTTTTATTATAACAATTCCATTTAGAAAAAAAATTAGAGAAATTAACAAATTGCATTTAATTGAAAAAAATGCTTTTTTTGGTCAAAGTGTCTTTGTCTATTTTATTAACTATTATTTATGTTTGGCTAATGCTTAGATTCTAATTCTAATCTAGTTAAATATGTTGAAGCATTAGAGCATTTCTGATTTATTTTTAATAAACCTTTGTTAATATTGTATTTTTGTGGCCATTGCAAATTTTAGTGACTAGGAAGTTTATTTGGCATTAGTTCTTAAATAACATTAAGAAAATAAAAAAACGATTTTTTAGAAACATTTATTCCTATAGCAGCATTCATTTTTTAATGTCTGACCCGGTTGACTTTTTTCAATTAAATTTTTTTCGATAGAAATAAATTCAAATAAGGTGGCTTTTAATATCTCAATGCTCTGAGCCCGAGTAATAAAATCAATTTACTTAAACATTTAAATGGCATTCCGGTTTTAGTTTGCCTGCGTAGGCTAAACACATTGTTCAATTGTTTTGTATTGCATTAAAGTCATATTATTATTATTATTATTATTATTTATTTTAAAAAAACACCATTTATGACACTATCTGATTTGAGTGGTAATTCCTTGATTTTTACCATTTCTTTTTAATCAAAAACTGTAAAATAAAGATTCAAAAAATTTTTATTTATTTATTTAAATTATTCATTTCTTCGACTGACTCCGATGGGATTTTGGGTGCACTCTAATTCTTTGATGCGTGACTTCTTTCAGTCAAATGTGACATCATTTTTTTCATATCCTTAGACCTACACTCAAGTAATTAAAAATTTTTGTTAAAAAAAAATCAGATGACTTTTTTGATTGCATTTATTTTTTAATTTTCTTTTTTTGTTTTTTGAACATTTGTCTGAAAGGAAGGACTGAGTATATTCTTTTAAATTTGAATAATAATGAAAAAATAAAAATTGTAGTTGAATTTTTTTCCTCACTAAAATAAGCATAGCTAATTAGACAATGTACTATACATAGAAACATCACTTAATCAGCGCTGGAATAATGACCACATTGGGTATTTTGTTTCCCATTTGGGAATTGTAAAATAAAGATTGTTTAAACTAATATTAGAATTAGTGTTAAATTAATCCATGTATCTCAAGTAGTGTTCCTGTTCTTGACTCAAATTAATCTAGGAAAACCCTCGAGCCAAACTGAATAGAAACAGCAAACTTTTTATGCCACAAATCAGGCTCTTTGTAGCACAACACAAGTTTGCGGAACCATTGATGTTTATAGCAATTTTTTTATTATACTTGCTACTTATATTCTCAGTTCAACATTAGAAAAAAATAATTAAAGATTTTATTAGTTCATTATTAATTTACTTGTGGAGTAATCACAATTATTTTGGTTTTACCTTCTTTTTAAAATAAAATAAAACAAGTTCTTCAATCTTTAATTATTTTATTTGAGTTTGAATTTAAAAATTTAGAAATAGAATGGACGCTCTTCGTTCTGCATATTAATAAATTACAAATATTTTAGATAAAAATTAAATATAGATTCTATAGTGTGTTTTAGACCTGTATTGAAGTCTAAGTATTTATTTATTAGATCTGAACCAAAAAAACAAGCAGGAAAATTATTTTTTCTAACTCAAAAAAGGTTTTATTTTTTTGTTAATCTCATTCTTTGAATATTTATTCTAAAATTAAAACTTTTGTGGTAATTATGTAAAAAAAGAAAATTTATTTTAACATTTTTATTTCTTAAATATGATTGTGAGTTTAAAAAAAAAGGAAAACAAACAGTACAAAACTTCCTCCCTTTGTATTCTATTTTATTTTATTTTACTTTATACATCGTTGATTCTGGCGTAATTTCATGAATAAATAATAAAAATAACTCAAAATTAAAAATTTTGTTTGAATGATCGCAAGTATTGAATAGGTTGTTGAATGAATGAAATAGGCTGACTGAATGAGTCAAACCAAAAATGTTGTCCTTGACTTGTTCACGCAGTGTAATTGTGCCTTTAGAGCACATGTGTTTGAAACCAGAGTCTCGATTGTTACATGTATTGCCGATTGGCTAATTGGCCAATGAGGAAAGGCAAGACTAAGGTTGCGTGAAGCACTTAATATAGTCTGAAATGACGGATGATGAACTTTGTGATTGTGTAAGAAAAAGCTCAAAGTCAGGCAAAGTGTCGGCTTTCTTTTTTTAAATAAGCAGCTACTTGATGTCATATTTGACTTTCTCAGTTAATAAGCCAAAAAAAAGCCTCAAGTGCTTCTCTATCTGTTTGACAAATAGATCGGGCGAAACACTTGAGCAAACTATTCGGACTCAATTTATCATCTTGCTTTGAGTTTTTTTTTTGAGTGATCAGAATTCCGAACAAGCTAGTTTTTGTTTTACGCACCGATTTTGTCAGACTGGAATTAATTTACAATTTGTCATTTAATTCGAAGCAAAAAGAGATTTTTCGAAGACAACTTGAAGATATTTTTATAAGCTTTTTTTCTTTTTAGTTGCTGCTATTGTTGTTGTTGTTGTTGTTGAGTACACCTTTAAATTTATTAGATTAATGATATCTGTAGGCTTAAACAAATAATTTTCATCTTTCATTGTCTCAACTCACGCTTTAATTTGATTGATTTAAAGCATTGTTTAGAAGTAGTATTTTACCTTTAGCTTTTTTCTTCTTTTTTTTTTAATTAAGTGTCGATTATTCTTGTTCTCAATCTAAATCCAATTCGTCGATCTCAAAAACACTAATTTCAACTAATTTTTCTAATTGGCCCACACTCACACACACCAAATATCTCATTTGTCAGTCAAACAACAAAAAAATAATAAAAAATAAAAATAAAATATTTTTCATTTTGTTTTATTCTAATAAAAATCAATTAAATATTTCTCTTCTATTTTCAGTCAAAAAATCATGCTATTTAACCCATTTGAGAAGCAAACAGACTCGGGTGTCAAGGCCCTGCCGAGCCAGTACTACACGGCGCTCCAGTCCGCCGCACTCTTCCACCTCCACCTTCAGCAGCAAAACCAGGAGTATTTGAACCAGATGAGGCAAGCAGAGCCGGCCTTTTTGTCCGAGCTGCTGCACAACCGGCTGCAGGCAGTGCCGCCCAAGACCGACGAGTCGGACCGGGGCCAGAAGAGACCACTGCTCAAGTTCAGCATGGACGCCATACTCGGACACTCTCCAGTGAAGCGTCCGTGTGTCCGCGACGAGGACAAGTCGGCCCGGCTCCAGCACTACTTCAATAGGCCGGTCAATGCCGCACTTGACCCCGCATTCAAACAGCCCAAACTGGATCAAGTCAGCTATCCGATTAACGGTAAGTCACGCTAATCTGCAGGCCCGGAGCAGTTAATTAATTTGATTTGAAAAGGTCAGTCGAGTGGAACTTTAGTCAATGGATACATGGGGCCGATGCTGTGGCCCGGATTTAGACCCAAGCAGAGGCGAGGTGTTCTGCGTCGGGCTGTTTTTTCCGACAGTCAGAGAAAGGGCCTCGAGGCAGCGTTCCTTAAGCAGAAGTACATCAGCAAGCCTGATCGCAAAAAGCTGGCCGCTCGCCTCAATCTAAAAGACTCGCAGGTTAAGATATGGTTTCAGAATAGACGGATGAAGTGGCGCAACAGCAAGGAACGCGAGATGATGAAGGCAAAGAGTCTGGAAAAGGAGAAAGTGGCCGAGAGGAAGAGTGGCGAGCCGATTTCGCCGTCCACATCACAGAATTCCGGCTCCACTTGTCTCAACTCGGTCAATTCGCTGCTCAAAGCTGAAGAGGACTTTGTGTGCAGTGGCAACGAGAGCGAATTTGATGAGGATGAAAGCGAAATAGATGTGACCAACGAGGAAAGCTTTAGTCTGGATGATGATGATGATGATGATAATGACCATGATCAGTTCGACAACCGAAATAGTTATAAATAAAAATTGGATTTTTTGGTGTATTCTTTTTTTATGAATGTTAAATCTCCTACGGAATGATGTCTTTTATTTTAGGTGATTTTATGTTGGTTAAAGTGTATAAATTTAGATATTTTTTCTTATTCTTCTTTTTATTTTTTTTTTTCGTTCTCTCAATTAGTATCTTTTTAATTCCATTTGTTTTAAATCTTTCAATTTTTGAATAAATAGTTTTTATCAATTAAATTTTTTTCTCTCTCTTAAATGAAGACTTCAAATTCGAATTAATTTTTTATTTTTAATTTTTCATAACTTTAAAAAATTAATATCGTAAAAATTCCACTGGTTTTTATATCTTTTAATTTTTGAATAGAAAGTTTTTATAAATTTTTTTTCCTTTTCAATTAGCAATTTTTATTTATTTTGTTAAGAAATTTTTTGTCTTTTAATTATGGCAAAATTTTTTTTTCTTTAAAATTTCAAGTGACTTCCTATCGTTTAAAACCTCCAAAATATTCTGAAAGTTTGGCTTTTGACATTTTGAAAGATTTTGTAATTTTATTATAATATTTTTAAATGATATTTTTATTATATGATAATGCACATATTTTTATTGATTAAAAAGTTTTTATCAATTTTTTTTTCAATTTCAATTAGCAATTTTTGTATTTTTAGTTGAATAAATTTTTTTATCTTTTAATAATTTTTAAATATTTCATGACAATCATTATCTTTTAAATTCGACAAAATTTTCGAAAAAAAAATCGTCAATTTATATTTTTCTCTCTTAATTATAATTATTATATGATTTTGAAAAAAAAATTAAAAACTTTTACTTTATTCAACATTCCATCTGTTTTAGAAATTTTCTATAAATTTAAATTTTTTTCTCTCAAAAATTTCAAGTTGATGTTGTAACAGTTTCAAATTTTGATTCACTTTTATTTTTATTATCAAAACTACTTTACACGGGACTGAAAGGGAGGTTAATGGCCCTTTCCAAAATTCCCAGGGTCCAAATCCCCAAACTTTCATTTAAATAAATGAATAAAATATTTTTTAGAATTTGAACAAAAAATTTGGAATTAAAGGCATTCTAAATAATTCTATATTTTCACATTTTCATGATTTTATTTTTCACAATATTTTTGTGCAATATTTCAGAAAATTAAAAAAAAATTACTTTTGAAAAATCCTAAATAAAAATTTTCAAAGATTTTGCACAAAAAACATTAGAAAATATAAAAACATGAAAATTTATGTAAAATTGCGGTGTAGATGATCAACTCGATGTAGTAACCTCTTTGTCAGATCTGAACTGTTGCCCAAAAAGGTATTGTAAAAGGAGAGGGATAGAAAAGGGACAAATTTTAAAAATTTTATTTTGAACTAATTTTATTATTCAATTTATCTAAATCTTTTGTGAGTCATCATTATCATTAATTAAATCATCGTGATCCCAACACATATATACTGGGTATCGTCTGCCATTTTAATTAGCTCATAAGCATTTATTGCTGTCCTTAAAGTAAAACCATTGCAAGACTTTGAATTAAATGATAAAGCTGTGGTAATTTAAAACATACCTGGAGCTTACAATGAAGATTTGATCTGTGATGGATTTATGAAAAGATTTTAAAAAATTCAGTGTTAATTTTAGATCAGAGCCCTTTACTGCAAAATTTGGTTCTAAATTACTTTAATTCAACTAAATATAATAAAAAATATGTTCCAAAACCATTTAACAACTTGTAAGATGTAAGAAAAGTCTCAATTCAGCTTGAATCAATCTCAGCTAAAATACTTAAAATTACTTATTTTTTTTTTTCAAATAATTAAAGCTTACGTAAATTAAAAATATAAATATTTTTTAATTAAAAAAAAATTATTTGATTTAAATTCTTTTGGATTTTTTAAAAGAATTAATTTTTTTTGCTTTCATTTTTAATCTAAACAGTTTTATTTAGAAATGTTCAATGTTCAAATTTAGAAGAAATTCCATCGCAATTAAATATTTAACGATGACGAATGAATGTTAAATTAAAAAAGTTAATTTTCGATTTTTTTTACTTTAAAGTAAATATGAATAGAAAATTTTTTATTTAAAAGATCGAATTTTGGGTGAGTCAATGCGGAGAGAAAAATATTTAATTAGTTGGGATGATTAAAACAAATCTTTAAGGTAGAAAAAAAATACGGTCTAAAACCAACAAAAATGAAAAAAAAAACAAGTCTATGAGCTTAGAGACGAACAAGAAAAATTTGATTAATTGTTTTCTTTAAAGTTTGTGAGCTAAGAAAATCAGTGTTATTTACTTTTCTATTTAAAATAGCAAGTACCACTTAATTATTTTAAAACGATTAAAACTGGAGAAACGTAAAGCTCAGATCTATTTCGCTTAATACCCTAAAAAATGTGTTAGCCTATTTTGTCCTCAATGGGCTGTCATTTGATATCGTTGCCAAAAATCAATTGCTTGTACTTAGTATCAATAGAAAAACAACACTCACATTCACTTGAAATGTAATCACAGTAGTCCGGTGCTAGTCGAAGTGAAATTCGAGACTAGCAAATACCAGCCGAAAAAAGAACATGTGCTTTTTTGGCTCCATGGCATACCAACTCAATTTAAATAATAGGTTTTTAATTTAATTAATCGATTTAAGTATTTGAACAAATAGAACTAAATTGAAATCAATGCTTTGCAATATTTGAATTTCCTTAAGATTATTGTTCAAATTGAAAGGAAATTTTAGAGAATTTCCATAAAAAAATAAAATCGATTTTCCTCTTATCAATTTAGACCTGTAAAATAATTATCCTAATTTCCTATTTAATCCAAATAAACTTATTTACTTCTTTTGTTTTCTTTTTTATTTTAAAGCAAAATTTTTAAATCAAAATAAAGAAGATTTTTGGCATTTAGGTAAAAATAAAAACTATTTTTTTGATTGTTTTAAAAAAGCATATTTTTTTAATTTAGTATTTTTGGAATATAATTTTCAAAATTTAGAAAAAATATTTCAAACTCTTTTATCTAAAATCATAAAATTCTTTAAAAATAAAATTCTTAAAAACTCTATCTAATAAGTACAGTGGTGTTCCGGATTTAGTAATTTACGATAATTTACGTAAAAAATAGTAAATTTACCGAATTTTACGTACCGTATACCCTTGCAAAGAGATGCATGCACCAAAAACCAAAACTCAAGTTTTAGCCCAAGCATCACGTTACATCTCGCCCATGTTAAACTTTCCCCCCTTTTGATGCGTTCATTAAAATGCAGATTTTTGCTGTTTAACGCCGCGCTAAAACCCAAAACTCAGTGGAAAACGCCGCGTTAATTCCTGAAAATCGAATTTAGATGCGGCATCAATAATACATGTTAGTCATTAACTTATTTTTGAAATTAAAATTTAGATGCCGGGTTAAAAATTGGAAAAAAAATTAATTCATAAATGATTAAAAATAATTTTTTTTTTATTAAAAATACATTTTCTAGTAAGATTTTTATAACGTAAAAAATGTAAATAAAATTTTTTTTCAAATTAATTTAAAATTTTAATTAATCATTTTTTACCATTAAATTGATTACATTTTACCAAAATTTATGTAAATTATGGTAAATTTTTTTTTTCATAATTTTGAATATAAATATTGAAGGATAACAAAAATTCATTTTTTTTTAAAAAGTGCCAAATTATTTCAATTTTTTGGAAATTTTTTTTTTTCATAAATTTACGTAAAATGATGGAAATTAACCAAATTTTACGTAAAATCTAGTAAATTTACTTTTTTTACATAAATAATCGTAAATTACTAAATCCGGAACACCACTGTACTCTTTATAAAGGATTTATTAATTAAGTAAAAAAAAATATCAAATTATTTTTTAAAATATTCAAATTTTTTTTTCATTATAAAAGTTAATAGAAGTTTGTACGATTTCAAAAAAAAAATTGATTCAAATAAGATAGCGCCAAAAATAACATTAAAAATAATGCTTTAAAATAGCCTTTAAAAAATATGTAATTTTAATGAATTAAATTGAATACTTGAAAAATACTCATAATGCTTGAATGTCCAAAATGATCTCTTCGATCTTTCAAAAGATCTGAACAGAGAAACATGTGAGCTTTCCAATAGTAACGTTTGTGAAATATCTTGAAATTTTAGGTATCGATTTGTCTAAAACATAAAGTCAAATGATGACGTAAAATTTGTTTTTTAAAAGCTTTTTATCCAAAACTTTTTGAAAATTAATTTTAAAGAACAGAGCAAAATAATAAAAAATCTTATGACTTTTTTCTTAGAAGTTCAAAATTAGTTTTTCATGATGCAACATGCTTATATCGACGACAGAGCTAACACACATTTTTTAAAATTTTTAAAAACGAAAAAAAACCTCGACCTAATTGCCAAAGAAATCTACGAATACTCGAACAAAACCACAAATCAAACAAAATATAAGACTCCTTTAGACTTGCTTTAAAATGTTTCTCAATTAAACTTTTTTGTTTCCTAAAAAGAGGGCTGAAAAGAGGGTCTATAACACTCGGAACCGCCCTGGAGTTTATCTCCAAAATTAATTTTTCAAAAAAAACAAAAAAAAAACACACATATAAGTCTGCTAATAATGTGCAAAATTTCTGCAAATCTACTTCCTTTGAATACATAGTTGATATTGTTTAAATTTAAATGAATTTAAATGTCGCGTCACTAAATTCAAAAAGTGGCATCTCTCCATTGCTTTCAATAACGAGAACATCTTAGAAACAAGCGGTTTTGTTTTTTTTTTTTCATTTTTAATCAATTCTTGCTCATACAGCAGTCATGCTATTTTACTTCTAATTTGACCATCTTACTTTCTACTTTTTATTTTGATTTCATCCAGCTATCTTTGATTTATGCAAACATTTTGATCATTTTGTTCGAATTTTTTATGCTACTTTTTTTTTACTCTTCTATCTATCAACATCAGTAAAAACACAATTTTTCAAAACTTTTATTTTGCCTTATTATGATTCTTGCTCATCTCTTTTGTGTTATTTCACAAAAGATGCAATAAACAAACTGGCTAAAAGCTATTATTTTGCAATATTTAAGTTGTTTAATTTCAAATATGATTCTCAAAACTACAATGATATAAACAATTTTTTAGAAAAATACATTTTATATGCTTTTCAGCATAGAATTTTAAATGCTTTCTTTTTCTTATAAAATGTTGTTTTATCATAATTCACCTAAAAATCTTAAAGTTCAATTGATAAGAAATGACTCAAGAAATTTAAGTTATAATTTAAGGAATAGTGTGAATCTAATCGAACCAATGTCAAAAACAATTAAAGGAGAAAAAAAATTTGGATATTTTTATACGAGATTAATTAATAGCTTTGTGATAAAGAGATCAATGTTAAAATTTTCAACATTTAAGCCTTCAATATTTAATAATACCAACTTAATTTTTACAGATTTTGTAAAAAAATTTAAACATTAAATTGCTTGATTTTTTCAGCTAATTCATTTTTATGCACAATTAAACTAAATTTTATTCTTTTTATTAAAAAATGTATTAAAATTTATTTTGAATTAATGAAGTGTTAATCGGTCTTTTTGGACAGGGGCACTAGCCTGTTGATTAACCTTGAAACTTGAACTTGAAAAAAAACATTTTGTTCAAATTTTTTATGCTTTTTTATTTATTGAATAAAATTTTATAAATTTTACCTCACCTTTCTTTAAAATAATCAAAATTTCGAAAAAATTTTTTCAGAAAGAGTAAATTTTAATTTACAATTTGGCATTATGAAAACAAAATAAATGATTAACTAAAAGATTAGAATCTATTTTTTTAATGTTCTATTGTTCTTAAATTCATATTGCCAATTAGCAGGTGTTCTATTAGATCGTGAGTCTAAGTCAAATTTTTTTTTGCAATTTTTTCAGAACATTAATTTAACTAATAAACACAACTAAAAATAAAACCTATCTAATTCTATAAATAATGATTTAAATTAGAAAAAAAATTATTTTTAATACAAAAACTTTTGAAAAAAATGAATTCGGATGAATTGTTTGAGACTGGACTAAACACGTCCACCCAAAAGCCAGAAAAAGAAAAATTTTACAAAGCAAGTATAATAAGAGACTATCTTATCTGTCCAAGCTGTGACCAACCATTTGTAAATCCCCTAAATTTGCCTTGCTCCCACAACATCTGCTCCAATTGCTTCAAAAGCCTAAAAAACGAATATCCAATTGACGTAATTAAGTGTCCGGTGTGCCAGACTGAAAACAGCATACCGTCAAGAGGTTTTCCCATAAACACCATGATTGTTGACTTGCTCGAGCTTGAACCAGTCGATATAAGACGAGGCTCAAATTTCGAAAGACTAATCGAGACCACATCTCAAATTTTAATTGAACTTAATGGGCTTATCGGTAAATTGAATGACAAAATCATAAATGGTGAAGCTAGTATTAGAAGGTTTTGTGTCGAACTAAGGGAACAAGTAAACTATTCAACTAACAAAAAAATAGATCAATTGAACCAAAGTCGAGAGATATTTTTTGGTCGCATAAGCGACTTTCAAAGTAGGTGTCTAAGTGAATTTTCAAAAAAGGAAACGGCGCTTAAGGACATGCTGGATAAATGTTTATTTGATGTGGATGAATGGAAGATGAGAGCCCAAGCGCCTGAAAATGATGAATCAGATGTCGAAAATGTAAAGCTTCTAGCTGAGAATTTAAGGCAGAAACTTTTCAATGAAATTTTTAAATTTGATTTGATGTTATTTGGCAATCAAAGGCTCAAGTTTATAGAAGACAATCATCAACTAGTACTGGACTCAATTGGAAAAATTGTACACGAAAAAATTCAAAGTGAGGAAACGAGTGACGAAGAGGGCTACGAAACCATGAATCAATCGGTATCCTCAACCATTCCTCATTAGCTTTATTCAACTTTAACTAATCTTTACTTTTTGTTTCTTAATAAAAAAAATGTAAAGAAAATGAAATTTTCTATTATTTACTATTTGAAAACTTTTATTAATTCAACAATGTTATACATGGAATCATCGTCAAAAATAGAGAAAAATAATTTTTAAAAATAATCAATTAAAAAATAACAAGTGAGTTTATTTTTTTTGGTAGACATTAGTTCCTTTGCTTCGTCCAGAAGCAGCAGCAGCTGCAGCGGCCGCGGCTGCACCGGCAGCAGTTGTTTTGACTCCAGCTTTGTTAACCGAGGCGCGAATAATAGCAGTCTTGCCTCTTCCTTGGGTTGCTTTGGTTCCTTTGATATTCTTGAACATTGGCGCGTTTTTGATCATGTCAGGCAGTATGGCAAATCGAATTTTACTACCACGAATGTACACTTGTTCTAATTGAGCCGTGCGGCCATCTCTGTAAGTGACTGTGATATTCGACATTAAGCAGTTCATGTTGTCTTCGGCTTCGACTAATTTGCCTCGGAAAAGCTCACCCATTGTGGTTTCTATTGTAACTATGTGACCTACGGCCTCGTGAAAAACTTTTACAGGTACGCCTATAGACATTTTGAATTGACTAACTAAAATGAGTTTTTTTTTTTAAATTTCAAAATGATAAATGAATAACTGTTTTGTTAATTTCTTTATTTAAATTCTTTTTTTTTTTTCTAAAAATTAAATCTATTTTTGTACATGGTTTTTTTAATTGTCTTGCGCCAAAATAATAGATTTGTGCTGTTCATTTTTGCTGCTGAATTTCACAAAACCGTTTCTAAATCAAAATAAGATTCAAGACTTTATTTGAGATGTTTGTCATATTATTAGTTGATGTCTTGAATATCTTATCAACTAGAACTTATTTATTTGGTAATTCATAAATGTTTCTTTATTCTTTTTAAGAATCTTGTCACGCTTATGATTCAGAATATAAGCAACTTTTTTTATATCATCTTATCATTAATAAAGAATTAGTTATAACAATCTTTCTATTGTCCCATATTACATTACATGTTGAATGAATTTTTTTTTCAATTTGAAGGAGTTTCTGCTCGTCACAGATAAAAAATAAATAAATATTAATAACAGAGTACATTTTTTTAGACAATGTTAACAATGTTTCAAAAAATTCTTCTGACTGTTTAACGCTCCATTTGTTCAAAATCATTTAAAATAAAATACATGTGTCGTATTGAAAAAGAAAAATTAATTATTTAGCTAAAATAAAAATCATTTAAGTAAAATAATCAATTATACCTTTATTGATTAAGCTAAATTTTACTATTTAAGTTAAATCAAAATGAAATAAGAAAATTAATTGCTATCTTACCATTTCTTCTTTTTTTCCTGAAAAATCAAACATTCAAAAGTTTGAATCCTGTAACTCTTTATTTCAATTAATCTAATTTTAATTTTCTTCTATCTTAAGCTTTTTTATTTTTAATATACTTTTTATTATTTCATTTATTTTTTATTTTATTCTATTTAACGCTTATTTCATTTTTATTTTTTTTAATCTGAATGAGCTAGAGCTCGGTGTATAAAATAAATAAATAATAAATGAGAAAATTAAATTATCTTTCCAAGCTAAAAGAGATGGAAAGAGAAGAATTGAATTAAAAAAAGAAAATTATGATGATACAGTGCCGGGAATTGACTTGCCACATCATATCAATCATTTAATATCATTATTTTTAAACTTTACTCATATCAACTGATATCAGCTATTATGATTTGATATCATATAATATCAGGTGTATTAAAATTTGAATTTCAATATGGTTTAATTTTTCGTGTTTGAATTACAAAATGTATCCAATGTTGAAGTAACATTGAAAAGGTGCGATTTTTTAGATATTTATTCATTTTAAAATAAAAAAATAATTTTAAGTTAATATTGCAAGCATTTTCATATTTGAAATTAAACTCTTTAGTGAAATAGAACGAGTTTAAATTTTATTAAGAAATTTGAAAAACACATATAAAATACTTTATTTAACTATTAAATAAAAATACATGAAACAAAAAAATTAAAAATAAACTTAAATAAGATGAAATAAAACGAAAAAAAAGAAAAATAATTCATTTAGATTTAAATAACTAAATAAATTTGCATCATCATAGTTGAAAATATCATAGGAATAAAATTAGCTATAAAAGTTTAAATAAAAAATAAAATTATTTGTTTTTGAATCTTTTTATTTAATTAAATTTTTGTTGATTGATCAATTTTTTCATTGAATAAATTAATTTTTAATTGAATGTCTTACTAAAAAGATTATTATTTAAGCTAAATAATTAAATTTGCTTCTTTCCATACGACATTTGTAAAATTAATCAATTTCAAAAAGCTATAGATTAAATAATTTTTTTTAAAATTTAACAACAAGCTTTTTTAGTTTAGTAATTTAAATCTATACTAATTAAACTAATTTTATTGAAAATTAAAAGCTTGAATGCTAAAAACTTCAACATTGATCTCTTGATCATAAAACAATTTTTTAATCTTGAATAAAAATACTCAAAGGTTTTTTCACTACATTTCGATTTAACCATCGATTATATTAGATTATTGCTGTTTTTTAAATTATAATTCAAATTTCTTGAGCCAAATTTCAAATTTTTTCCTTTATTCTATCTTTTAAATTAAAGCTTTAAATTAAAAATTTTTATAAGAGACAAAAATAATAACTTTTTGCTAATTTATGGATTGCTTCTTTTGAAAAATAGCATAGAGGCAAGTTTTGTAAAGTTGAGATCTTGATCAATTATGAATCTTAATAAACAGATTCCCTTACAACTAAGATGTCTTGATCGCCTATTTTGACTTTTTCTGGATACAGTTTTTTCTTATTAGCAACAATCATGCAAAAAGTTTCAGACCAGTTAATATCAATTTTGGTAAAAGTAGTTCATTTATTTAAAATCTTTGCTGTAAAATTTAAAATTGTCAAAGCTGTTCAAGATCTTTATCAGAGAGACTAATTTGCACGTATTACTTGCAAACATTTCAATATTTTAATAATTAAAATTTTTTAAATAAAAACGGTAAATCATTAACAAAAATAAGAAAAAAAGAGTGGATTCAAAATTTATCCCTGAGGTACACCTTTTATATTAATCTAAGAGTTTTTGTGTTTGTGTAGAAGTGTACTGTAGTTTTTTTCTCGAGATGCATTAGAAAATTTATATTGAAAAAGATACAATTTATGAATTTCAAATGAAAAGTTGAAAAATTTTAAAAAGGGAATAAATCAAATAATTTAAAGTAGTATTAATTAATGCTGTTCTGCTGAGCCAGTGGATTTATTTTCAAGTACACTCTCACAGTCGATTAAATTGATTGCTTTATATACAAAGTGGTGTTCCGCATTTTGTATTTTCGCAATTTTACGTAAAATTTTTTGAGAGTTAAAAATGGTAAAAAATTGTAAAAAAAAGTTCAACAACTTTGATAAAAAAGTTTTACATTTATTTTTTTTTTAGAATTTGGCTTTCATTTTTATTTTTTAGTAATTTTTGAAACTTTTGTTTGGACCGAACTAATCCATCCAGTTTCTCAAGAAGTAAGTGTATAATCTTCCAGAGGGATGGTACCAATGAGAACAACATATTTTGCAATTTGTTTTTCCTTTTTATTGTTTAGTTTTTTTTCAAAAGAAAAAAGCTATTGCTATTGCAGTTATTCAAACTGGCTATTGCTATTGCTTTTTTATTGTGATGCATTTGGCAAGTTTTTTTTCTATTTAACTTTTTTGAAATTTTTAAATTACGTTGTTTCATTAAAACTGAATACTTAAGCATGTTAAAATTTGAAATATAATTACGCAATTATTTTTAGAAATGCAAAATAGAAAAAAAACTTGCCATTTTGACTAATTATTTTGACATTTTAATAAATTGATAATTTTTTCTGGCTGTAAATTTTTAATCTTGGCCTCTTTGTATTTTTTTTCCTAATAAACTTGTCCTTTATAGCAATGTTTTGATTTCATGAATACATTTTTTAACTTAAATTTATATGGTATTTTTTAAGTAAAAAATATATAATGAAATATATAATGACAAATTCAAACTTTGTATTTTGATTATTAAAATATTATTGATAAATAGATGATAATTAAAAAATTTTAAAAATTTTAGTGAATGAAAGGATTAAAAGTGTTATTGATGAGTAAAAAATTATAATTTTTACTTAAAAAAATACCTTATAAATTTAAGGTAATCAATCTATTCATGAAATAAAAATCTTGCTATATATTTTCCCTTGCTCACTAAATGTATATTAGAATACAATTACTGAAAAATAATGAATAAACAAATGATACCGTAAACTCGTGTTCACCACTCTAAGAGTAAAGCCCAAATCCAACCTTTTTTCTTTAAGAGTTAATTACATAGTTTCTATGTTACAACAATTAAAATTAAATTTGCAAGAAAATACCCTGAATATGGGATATTTTCCAAAAATAAAGCCCAAATTTAACTTTTACTCTAACAAAATAATTGTCTTTGCTCTCAAAAAAAAATGAAAATCTTAAAAATTTTAGAGTTAATTAAAAAATAGAAAAAAAGTCAATTTTTTCATTTTTTTTGGAGAGCAAAGACAATTATTTTGTTAGAGTAAAAGTTAAATTTGGGCTTTATTTTTGGAAAATATCCCATATTCAGGGTATTTTCTTGCAAATTTAATTTTAATTGTTGTAACATAGAAACTAACTCTTAAAGTAATTAACTCTTAAAGAAAAAAGGTTGGATTTGGGCTTTACTCTTAGAGTGGTGAACACGAGTTTACGGTAATTACGTATTTAAACGTATATAATTTGTTTCTACCAGAAAAAGTTCTATTTTCTTTCTCTAATTTGATTTTTGGTCGACCTAAAACACAATTTTAGATGCAAGTTTTTTAAATGTAATGTTAGGTAAAGTAATTTTACGTTATATTACGTGAATATCAGTCAGTAAGAATTTTTTTTATAAATTTAAGTCATTTAGAATGACTAAGCTTTAAAGAAATTTTTCCTAGAATTAACATAACAGTTAAGCTTTAATTCTAAATTTTTCAATTTTATTTAGAAATAAATTAAAAGATAAAGAATTTTATAATTGTCTTTTTTCAAGATCAGGATACATCAATAGACCACATAGATCACGACTAGCAGTAAGCAATCTTGAGGCATTAACATTATTATACAGCAATTTGGAATTGCTAGATACTTAGTTATTTTATTTTATTATTATTTTTAAGAAAATAAACTGATTATTAAGCAATTTTATTTTTTAATTTAAACTTATTATTTTAAAGAAAGTATTTTAAATAAATTAAAGTCATCTATCAAGTCAAACTTTTGACTTCACAAAAAATGACTTATATTTTTGACATACGAACAAGTCTGAACAAAAAATGTTTAATTTATCTGAAATCTCGTACATCATCAGTTTTGGCTCAAAAAAGATTTTTGCGTAAATTTGGACAATCAAATTGAATGATGCTGATTAGTGAAATAGTACGTGTACCTGTCTATTTTGGAAAAAAAATTTGTGTGCAAACATATAGATCTGGAGAAAAACATAAATGATAAAATCGAAGAAATTTCCTTAAACAATGGAGAATGTAAGAAAAACGGAATTGTTGAGTCAATAAAGTTTTGTTTTCTGGATCGATGACCAAAAAAAACAATAAAAAATTATTACCAAATTGCCATTTAACTTGTTTTAACAATCGAATTTGAAAAATTATTTCTAGTAGTTCTTTTAATTCAATTAAATCATGTGACTAACACAGTCAAGAAAACGTTTTATTTTATTTTTTAAATTTATTTATAAAGATAAAATTTTATTTTATTTTTAAATCATTCTCGCGATGCTTTTTGATTAAATAATAATAATAATAATAATGATAATAATAGTAAAAGTAATAATAATAATAATAGCTGTTACTTGTCGCGATAAATGTATGTCATGGCACGAGATAGCAAAATATGCACTACTTGGTGAAAACAAAGACCAGTTAAGAATAAAGATTCTCTTAAGCCGGAGCCGTTCGAAACTCAAATTCATTTTATAGATGAAGTTGTCCAAGACCAACTTGTAAAATTATCCATCATTTGTACTTTACAGATGCTCCAGATTTTTCTATCTGTATTCTTAACTATTATTTGACCTAAAAATTGGGTCTACCCGGTTATGTGAACATTTGGTCACATAATTTGTGAACAAAAATTGTTCACGGCTTAGGTGAACAAAATGTTCACCTAATTTTAACAAATTATTTTTGTTCACATAAAGTGATTTTTTAACCTTTTTGGTGAACACCAGGTGGTTATGTGAACAGAACTGATATTAGGTGAACAACATAAAATTTACGTGAACAGAAAGAGAATACGTGAACAAAAAAAATTTATTAATTATAAAGATGAATAAGCTCGTTTAGTAAAGTAAATAATAATATTTTAGTCTTTTTTCTTTAATGGTCAATATATTTAATGACTTTTTGATTTGTGTAAATTTAGTCCACGTTCACCTTCAAAATATTTACTGATGTTTAGCATTCTTATCGCGCTTATTTATATAAAGAGACATATCTTGACCATTTTTTTTACATGTTGGATTAGTACAATTCCTTTGAGGATATACTAATCCACGCTCTTTTACTTTATTAAATAACTTGTACTCTTCCGATTCAAAAATTTTCGACATTTTGAAATACAAATAAGCAAATAGTTTAAGTGAAAATTTTTTCTACTTTTATATATCTTAAATATTTCATCACTTGTTCTTAAATTTAAGTAAGCGCTTACTTTTTCTTTTTACATGATTAAAAGTTTCAAAATAATTTTAACAAACTTATGAAAAAAATATTTATGAAATTTTTTATTTTTTTATTCTTTTAATTTTTTAGCATTGAATGTTAGGTGAACAAGAGCATTTTTATGTGAACAGTCGAGGTTTATGTGAACATTAGTGTTTATGTGAACAAAAATAATTTGTTAAAATTAAGTGAACATTTTGTTCACCTAAGCCGTGAACAATTTTTGTTCACATAACCGGGTAGACCCTAAAAATTAAACTGTATTCCTTCTGTCAGTATTTTTCTATATGCTATCCGCAAGGAGCTACCATGGGGAGACATCTGCAAGCTAGTCTTGATGTAACTTTTATACAGATTTGGTCAAAAGTCAAACTTTAAAGTTAAAATCGTAAAAAGTCAATTATTTTTTGAGATTATTTTTGGGTCAAAGTCAAAGTCAGACTTTAAAATTAATTATTAATTATCAACTTAATTATTTTCAGGCTATAACATTAGACTTCATCGTTCTATATCAACAGCAAATTACAGAAAATTAACAATGATAAAATGTAATTTAAAAACATTGAAATTCTAGAACTAAACTTTATTAAAAAAAAAAAAATTTTTAAAAGAATTTTAGTTTTAGTCAAACTCTGCTTATATGTATTATTATTTTTATTATTATTATGAATCAATAAATTTTTTTAATTTTAAGTCTTCATGAAAACGTTTGAATTTTACTTTTTTATCATTCAAAATTATTCGATGATTTAGACTTTCATTACAAAAAATTAACAATGATAAAATGTAATTTAAAAACATTGAAATTCTAGAACTAAACTTTAATAAAAAAAAAATATTTTTAAAAAAGAATTTTAGTTTAAGTCAAACTCTGCTTATATGTATTATTATTTTTATTATTATTATGAATCAATTAATTTTTTTAATTTAATGGCTAAAATTTAGAGAACATATTTTGTAAGCTTTTATTGAATTAATAAATGAAAGTTTAGAATAAAAACTAAGTTTTGTAATTTATTTAAGTAATAGATTTGAAAGCGATACTGAAGAAGAAATAATGAAAAAATTGTAGGCCAAATGGTTTCACTTTGTTTGTAGGTTTGTGTTAGGACAAAAAAAAATTTCTACTCTTTTTTTAGTTTAACTTTTGTTTTCAATTAATTGTAAATAAAATACAAAAAAAAAACTTTAATAAACTTAAGCACATTTGACCCAGGTCCAGTAGCACAAGCCATTAGGGCTGTGATTTGACAGCTTAAGCTTAATCAACAATCTTAAATTATGCACTTTTAGATTTCTGATAGAAGAAGAGAGCAGCTGATAGTTGATCTCTGTGTTCATTTTGTTGCTGTTTTGTTTAAATCTATTTTGGATGCATTTATTTTAATTATTACTATAGATCTCAATTCGTTCTGTTTGATATTCAACCGATTTCAATTGACCAATTCCGTTATGTCATTAAACGACTATATTCACTTATGAACGAGGACTTTTTGATCGTGTCCCACACTTTGCCGGCATAAACGAACCACTTTTTTTCCGTGAACACGTGACTGCTCTGTCCGCTGTTCGCCTTGATCGAGAGCAGCTCTTTGCTCAGCGCTCTAATCGATCGCTTCATGCTGGCCAGTCCATTGAACCCGCCGGTCTCTCCACTCGCTAAAACAAAAGTCCAACTATTAGCTGCATGTTTAGTCGAGAATTTGGCAAGAATACTTACGCTCCGCAGTGCGCATCGACGGCAGGACGACAAAGTTGGCGTCGCTGGCGTCTTTTGGGCAGCGCTTGCTCTTCAGAAAGCACGCACTCGACACGCTGCTGATGTCCGAGTGCAGCGAGCCTTTGACCAGCAGCTTGGAGTCCTTCATGAAATTCTCGTACACGCTCTTCATCATTTTCAAGTCGACCGGGCTAAGCGAGTCGCACTTGTTCAAACAATAGACCAAGTGTGTGCGATGCTGAAAGGCCTGGTCGTATTCGGACATGTTGGGCAGCAGCATCTCGGCCGTGTGCATCAAAGTGATCAGGTTGGGGTCGAAGAACCAGTCCTCCATTAGAATGACCACATTGCACACCGACAAACAAAAACAAGCCAGCTCAATTGACTGCATGTGCACGCTGTTCTCGTGGTACTTGAGATCGAGCACTTTTTTGCTCTGCTCGCTCTGGCTGATGCTTTTGTCGAGGATGGACGCGCTGAGCAGAGGCTGCACGTCGAGCAGAATGGCACGCTCCGTAGTGACGTAGCAGTCGATGCCGCTTGTTTTGTGCTTGGCTGTTTCGCTTTCGCTGCCAGATGGCTTGAACACGCACTTTTGATCGCAGCCGCTCAGCAGCGACATTACGGTCGACTTGCCCACTCCCGTCTTGCCCAGCACTCCGATCACCGTGTAGTTCTCGTTTGCATCCGACAAGAAGTGATCGAGAGTGTCTGCCAGCTGCAGATTTTCGTCGAGCAGCTTGCACGAGCTGCTCATGGAGGGAATGGCCAGCCGCTGCTTGATCGATGCGTTGAACAGCCAAACGGGGTCTTGGCTGGCGGTAACAGGCTGTTGAATTGTGAGCGGCTTGGGGGCTTGCTGTTGGTTGGCCGGCTTGAGCACAAGCCTGGAAAGCTCCGAGTCGAGTTTGGCCAGGCTCTTGTTGAAGCCTGTGTACGACTCGGACTTGCTCACCGGCTTCACGTTCTCGTCCTTGGCCACATGCGCGGCCGTCTTGGCCGCCGGTCTGCTGTCGATGTCGGCCCGCGACTTCGACAGTATGGTGGGACGCTTGAGCAGCAGCAGATCATCGTGCTTGGACTTGTATGATCGGTTGCGTTTGGCGTCTCGCTCAAATTGGTTGCTCTTAGAAGATACGTTCAACATTGTGCATCCGAAGTCTATCACTTCATTGTTTCTTAGGGCTGTGTGTGTGTGTTGGAAATTGGAAATTTTTATTCTTTTTTTTTTTTGGTTTTTCTTGGTGAAATTTAATTTTAATTTTTAGATTAATGTTGGAAATTTTAAGTGGTGCAAAATAAAGAATAATAGTGATAATAATAATAATAAATTCCATGTTTCTAGGCTAATATGAACTTAATTTTGACTCGTGGAGCCAAACGAGTGAATAATGAATCGTGCATACTACGACATATGTGTGTTCGTATGCGATGTGATTATGTAATTTATGTATTGCTTAACAATTCTGGTTCCATTGTCGTATTTGTTGTCTGCTCACGGATTGCTCATGCGCGACAAAAAATGCTTAATCGCAACTATAGGCTGAGAAGAGCCCTTTTTTTTTTGGCTTTTTTTTCTTTTTTTTTTTTAATAAAAAGAATAAACTTTACAAACACTTAAATATTTTTTATGTTGATTTCTAGCTATTTGAAAATAAAACAAAACTAAATGATAACAATTTCAGGCAAATGCCTAAGAAAACAAGTATGTCTTTTGAATCGAAATTAATCTATGTAACAATTTTGTTCTGATGCTTTTTTTTTTTTAAATATCACTGCCAACATTTTTCAAATCAAACGACTAATTGAGTATTTTAAGGCGGTCTATAGTTTCTTCTAAATTTGAACATTGAGCATTTCTAAATAAAACTGTAAAGATTAAAAATGAAAGCAAAACGAAATTAATTTTATTAAAAGTCTGAAAGAATTTAAATCAAATAATTTTTTTTTTAATTTACTAAAGCTATTATTTGAAAAAGAAAAAAATAAGCTATTATAAATATTTTATCTGAGATTGATTCAAGCTGAATTGAGGCTTTGAGCGGAGTTGTTAAATGGTTTTGGAACAAAATTTTTTTTTAATATTTAATTGAACTAAAGTAAATTTTAATAATAATAATAAGCTACAGCAGGAGACCTGTGGAGCGAGACTAGATGTAGTTTCACTATGGTAGCTGTCTTTCTGCGACAAAAAAAAAATTCATGAATTATGCAATCCAGAGAGAGTTCCAAAAAAAAATTTTGAATTAAATTTTGTTTTAAAGGGCTGTGATCTAAAAATTAAAATCTGAATTTTTTAAAATCTCTGCTTCTTATCTTTGGGAAAGACATCTATTCATAAATCCATCACAGATCATATCTACATTATAAGCTCCAGGTTTGTTTTAAATTACCACAACTAAAAAAATACTCAAGAAAACATTTGAGTATTGGGATGCTCAATCATTTTTGCAACTTTACATAACATATGTTAGACCCCATTTTGAATACTGTGTGCCTGCTTGGGGTCCTTATTTAAAAAAGGATATATTTCGACTAGAACAAGTACAAAGACGAGCAACGAAACTTGTCTCACAGATAAGAAGTCTAAATTATGAGTCAAGGTTAGCTAATTTAGGATTGGAAACTCTAAAAGAAAGGCGAGAGCGTGGAGATCTGATTCAATTTTATAAAATTCAAAGCAAATATAATCATGTCAAATGGCATTATGATGCGGAATTTATGAGTTCAGTTAATAATGAAGGACCAAGTGGAGGAGTAAGGGGAGCAAAGCATCACATTCGCTCTCAGCTAACAAAATGTGAAGCAAGGCGAAACTTTCTATATAACCGAGTAGTGAACGTCAGTTGTCACGTCAAGTTCGATTAACCAGTTCAAAAACAGACTGGATAATGTCGGTAGAAATAATAAAAAATGAAAAGTCTACTATAGCGGGACTACTTTAGTCTTCCTGCTTTGTCATTTTAGATTAAATAAATTGAACGTAGAATATAAACTATTATTATTATTATTATAACTTTATCATGCAATTCAAAGTCTTGCAATGGTTTTACTTTAAGGACAGCAACAAAGGCTTATGAGCTAATTAAAATGGCAGACGATACCCAGTATATATGTGTTGAGATCACGATGATTTAATTAATGATGATGATGACTCACAAAAGATTTAGATAAATTGAATAACAAAATTAGTTCAAAATAAAATTTTTAAAATTTGTCCCTTTTCTATCCATCTCCTTTTACAATACCTTTTTGAGCAACATTTCAGATCTGAAAAAGAGGTTACTACATCGAGTTGATCATCTTCACCGCAATTTTACATAAATTTTCATGTTTTTATATTTTCTAATGTTTTTTGTGCAAAATCTTTGAAAATTTTTATTTAGGATTTTTCAACAGTAATTTTTTTTTAATTTTCTGAAATATTGCACAAGAATATTGTGAAAAATAAAATCATTTAAATGTGAAAATATAAAATTATTTAGAATGGCTTTAATTCCAAATTTTTTGTTCAAATTCTAAAAAATATTTTATTCATTTATTTAAATGAAAGTTTGGGGAATTGGACCCTGGGAATTTGGGAATGGCCATAAACCCCCCTTTCAGTTCCGTCTAGACTAGTTTTGATAATAAAGTTTTGAAACTGTTACAACATCAACTTGAAATTTTTGAGAGAAAAAAATTTAAATTGATAGAAAATTTCTTAAATAATGAATTAAGTTATAGTTTTTAATTTTTTTTTCAAAATAATATAATAATTATAATAAAGAGAGAAAAATATAAAGTGACAAATTTTTTTTTCGAAAAATTTTTTGTAATTTAAAAGATAATTATTGCCATTAAATATTTAAAAAATTATTCAAATATTAAAAGATAAAAAAATTTATTAACAAAAAAAATTATTAAAATATAAAAATTGCTAATTAAGGAAAAGAAAATTATGAAATTTTTGATTTAAAAATTAAAAGATATTAATTCAGTGGAATTATTACGATATTAATTAAAATTAATTGAAAAAATAAAAAAATTCACTTTATCAAACTAATTAAATAATTTCTTTTATAAGTTAAAATTTTACAAGCGGTTTAACTTCTTAGAAATGCGGATGACAATCAATATGTAGTCTTTGACGATTTTAATTATTTATTTTGATCTAAAAATAGGTACATGAATTAAATTTGGCACATAATTATTACATTTTTTTATTTTTTCCAATAAAACAACTAAAATTCAGAATTTAGAACAAAATTTTTATTAATTCATTTATTTTTAATACAACACTTATTTTCTAAGTAGAAAAAAAAATTAAAATTAAAATAAATTATATTTTTACGGACAAAAAAATACTTAATTTATTTTTTTTGTGTTTTTCGATTGGGCTGGTATTCGGTCTCCGCGTTTATTATTTATTACTTATTCATTGTTTTCCAATCTTCTCTTTTTTGCTAAAGGCTGCTCGACTATCTTATCTGTTTCAGACTCTCCACAACTAATGATGCCTATTTCCATGAATGCTTGAGTTTCAATCGTCTATTTTGTCAATGCTTTTGTTGCTTCTTTCGGACGACCTGCACGACGTTTTTTTTCAAGTGGAACGTTGATTGCAATCTTTCTGAAGCTAGAGAGTTCCAAAAATATCTCGATCAAGGTTTAAAAGCCTGATCTTGAGATATGTTATTAGTTATTAGGATTCTTAAATTATAGAGTGAATTTTGAGATAAAGTTACATTGGTTTATATAAATGTAAAATCCAAAGTGTCAATTTGATAAACAAAACAAAAAGATTAAAACAATTTTAGAGCTTATATAAAAGTTTTATTTCAATCAATTTTGTATTAATAAATTCAAATTTAATTATGAATTAGAAGATGCAAAAAACATGGGTCCGCTTTATAAAGAAAATTAATTTTAGGGGTTGTGAAGTTCGTTTCAATTCGATTTTTTCAATTCAGAAAAAATTTAATAACTTTTTTACTAAAGGAGATAATTTAGTTCTGTAAAATGCTTAATTATAAGCTAATTTGCTTAATGCAGTAAAATAAGTCAGCAAAATACTCTGCAATTTTCTGTATTTTGCACGCCATTAAAAAGTATTCCAATCAAGTGTGCAATTACATTGCAGAGTTTTTGCAGACATTTATTTTTGTGTTAAGCAAAGTTGCTTAACCATTAAGCATTTTACAGAACTAAATTATCTCTTTTAGTAAAAAAGTTATTTAACTTTTTCTGAATTGAAAAGATCGAATTGAAATGAACTTCACAACCCCTTAATTTTAAAAAAATTTCAAAAGAGACTGTGAAGTAGAGAACAATTTTTTCTGGAGCAGATAAAATTTCCTAAAATGTGATGTAAGAAGACAAATTTAAATCAACTAAAAAATTTAAGATTCAAATTTGTTCAATCTTTTTAAAGACTTTTCAGAAAATTATAGCAAGTAAATTTAAAAATAATCTGCTCTAAAAACTGCTTCGAACCTCATTATATTAATTAAATTTTTTACATGCAAATTTTCTAATTTTGTTCCAGTCTGGTTCTTGTTCAAAAAAAACCATTACTGTTGACAATACCAAACAAACAATTTTTGGTGGATTATTATATGACTTTAGTTAAGTTACATGATTTTTGGACAAAAGCATTAAATAGTTTTTTTCTTCACTCATTTTTGATTTCCTAACTAAATCAGAAAAAATTAAATTAAACTTGATTAAATAGCAAATTTTTATCTTAATTCGTAATTAGTGTGACTAAAACCGAAAAATAAAATCGAAAATTATGAAATTTGTAAAAAAAGCACAGTAATTAATTTATAACAAAAACATTTTTGACTATTTTTCTTTTATTTAAAAATTTGAATAAAAATTTTCAATTAAATTTTTGATCTAGCTTTTCTTTAGATCCCAATTTAACTTCTTTTAGTCATTCTTTTTTAAATTTAATTTATATTTTTTTTAAATTCTTATTATATTCTAACCTTATTTGTTTTTAATTTTTTTTTATAACTTGATCAGAAGGGATACATAAAATGAAGAAGAATGGAACAGAAAAAAAATTTTTTCACAATATCTTAAAAATTCTTCATTTTATGCCAAATTAACATCAACTCAAACTAATTCATTCTATTAATAAAAGTTAGAATATATAGGCCGAAATTCTGTTCAGTCATTTAAAATTAAAAATATTTATAATTTTATACTAAGCGAGGTGTTCTTAAAAAATCTCCTCTTTAACAAAAACAAAATAATTGAAAATTGCTTTAAATATGATTATAAAATTTTTATTTAAGTGCTGAAAAATTTATTTTTTATAAAATGGAAGTTTGTTGTTGAGCCTCCAGGCCTAATTTATTAACAAAAACAAACTGATGTTAAATTTTTTTTATAAGGCTCTATGACACCATGATAATTATCATTGTGCGAAATTTCTAGTGAAAATTACAAAATATTGAATTTTTATGTTTTAAATTTAATTTTATTTTATTAAACGATGAGTTTATTTGGATAAAAGATGATCTCAAGATCTTAATTAGGAATAAGAAAAATCTTAGATACAGGAACTGTTCATGTAACTGGAAGGATATGAATCTTTATAATGATTACAAAAGTATCTGTAAATTAGTTTCTTCTGAAATAAAAAGAGCCAGACTAACTTATGAATAAAATTTAGTAGATAAAGCTAAGAAGAATCCAAAATTATTATACAAATATCTAAATGATCAACAAGTAATCAGAGAATCAATCAAAGCATTAAAGAAGTCAAACAATGAATTAACGCAAGAACCGAAAGAGATATCAAATCTACTAAATAAATGTTTTCAAGATGTTTTTGTTATTGAACAAGATGGGGAGCTTCCACCTTTTGTAGCTGAACTAAATGAAAACTGTTCAGAATATATTGACATTGAACCAAATGATATTAGTTATGAAGTGGTTTATATAAAATTACAAGACCTTAATCAAAATAAATCATGTGGTGTAGACAAGCTTCATCCGCTATTTCTAAAAAACTGTGCAGAAGCTTTTACTGTTCCTTTAACTTTAATTTTCAGAAAGTCTTTATCTAATAGTCAGCTTCCAATACAATTCAGATCAGCAAATATTACTCCATTGTTTAAAAAAGGTGATAAATCAACGGCCAGCAATTATCGTCCCGTGTCTTTAACTTCAATTCCGTGCAAAATAATGGAAAGCATAATAAGAACCAAAATGGAAGACTATCTTTATAAGAACAATATTATATCTAAAGAACAGCATGGATTTGTCAGGAAAAAGTCATGTACATCTAATCTTATGGAAACTCTAGATTTCATCTCAATGAGTCTAGACAAAAATATTCCTGTTGATGTAATTCTGCTATATTTTGCGAAAGCATTTGATACTTTTCCGCACAGACGACTAATAGCTAAATTGAAAGCGTATGGCTTTGATGGTCTGACACTAAAATGGATTGAAGCTTTTTTGAAAAATAGAAGACAACGAGTTGTTCAAGGTGAAATTTTGTCGGATTGGGTAGAGATTTTTAGCGGTGTACCACAAGGATCAGTGATTGGTCCACTTTTGTTCGTTTTGTATATCAATGATCTACCAAAAGGAATAGAGAATATTGTCAAAATGTATGCAGATGATACAAAAATATTCTCGCAAACGGTATCAGAAATAAGCGCAGTGAAACTTCAATCAGATTTAGATTTAATTTTCAAGTGGACTCAAGATTTGCTTCTTCTCTTCAACACATCAAAATGTGTGGTTATGCATTACGGTCATAAAAACAAAGAATTCACTTATTCTATTAATGGTAAACAGTTATCAACGTCCGAAACCGAAAGAGATCTTGGAGTTATCTTCAATACAAATCTCAAATGGAAAAACCAAGTGATAGAGGCTACAAACAAAGCAAATCAAATGTTGGGTCGCATCAGGAAATCATTCGCTCGTTTTGATTCTAAGTTATTTAGATCATTGTATTTAACTTTTGTTCGTCCTCTTTTGGAATTTGCTGTGCCTGTATGGTCTCCATTTCTTAAGTCGGATTGTGAGAATCTTGAGAGGATTCAACGCAGAGCTACGAAATTTGTTTCTTCAATTAGAAACAAACCGTATGAAAGCAGATTGAAGGCTTTAAACATTCCAAATCTGGTGGAAAGAAGAAAAAGAGGTGATCTAATTCAATTATACAAGTTCATGCATGGAATAGAATTGGTTGAAAAAAGCAACAATTTTAATGTCACCAAAATCCAAGGAAGAGGTCACTGCTTCAAATATCACAAAGAAATTTCGAGGCTCCACATAGAGATAACTTTTTTTTCGACAGAACCGCTAACATATGGAACTCACTGCCAAATCAATTAGTTGAAGCCCCTAATGTTAACAGCTTTAAAGCAGGCTTTGATTGCTGGATGAGCAGCAATCAATCACATCAGCTGTCAAAGTGTGCCTTATCAGCACACTCGCTGGCTAGCCAGCTACAGTCAAAACTACTACTACTACTACTAACATAAAACAAAAATTTTCAAAAATATTTTTATTTGATTATTTTCTAACCAGAAATGCTTTGCTGGTGTTTTAGCTTTTGCTTAGAAGCAATATAAAAAATTTTAATTTTTTTAAAAAAATATTTTTGAATAAGTTGAAATAGTTTTGATTTTTTTGAAAACTAATGATGAGTTTAAGATTTTGTATTCCGTTGAATTCTCTAATTGTATATTTACCCTTACTAAGCTTTGGATACGTGGAATCTTATAATAAATACATATTGCCGATATTTGATTTCTATTTGCTTTTGTTATAGAATGAAAATTTTTGCCAAAATTTTTGCTAACATCATATCTCATCTAGATAAAATTTATAAAAAATAGAATAAAAATGAAGCTTAAATAACTTGAACCCATGCAATTTTTGATTCTTGACTCAAGCAAAATTTAAAATTCAATGAACGTTTTTTTGCATTTTCCTCAGTTTTTGCTAAATCGCAAAAACAGTCCGAGTTTGTTTTGCTGATAAATGGAACTGGAACTGATCATAGAAAAAATAGAATTTTTAAAAAAGACTTTCTAAAAATGAGCAAACGAAAAAAATATTGGAAGTGTTAGGAGAATGCGATAATGAGAGAAAAAATTTAAGCATCAAATCCAGCTTAATGCAGAAAGCTAAGTATTTAGAATGTGAAGAGTTGGATTACGATGTCTTAATTCTACTTAACCTAAAAATTAAAGAAATGTCGAAGCAACTAAACACTGGTATTTTTGACTCAATGCCTTGAAAAATTGAAAAAGAAATCTACAGAAAAATGATAGGAGAATTAACGAAATAGTTTTAGGGAATACCCCAGGCAGTTCAGAATGGATCACAGTCCTTCTTATCAGCCTAGCGATTGAATAAAAACATAAAAAATCAAAAAGATAAATGTCTAAGAATAAATAAGTGAAAATAAAAATTGACTAAATTTTGCGAAATAATGAAATAATTGCATATTTATCTTCGGATGTCCTGTAAAATAAAATTGAACTTTCCAAAAAGTGTATAAAATTTTTGATTCGAATCTAGTGCAGTGGAAAAGTACTCCTTTAAGTCGCTGTTAAATTGCTGATGCTCAATTCGTTTTTGGAGAAATCTGTGTAAAATACATTCGGATCTTGTAGCTTACGTGTCGAGTTTTAAATGCTGGTGAATTTTGGTTATTCTTGTCTTGATCATAAAATACTTAATGTGCCTTAATATTTTTTTCTATAGTTTTTGTAGATCAGAGCTTATTTTTCGTGTGGGGCATGAGACCGGAATAAAAGAGTAATCGAACTGGGAGCGAATAAAGCTTTTGAATACGATCTTGGACAATTCAATTGAGTTACTTAGTTTACTTAGATTAAAATGACTAGAATTGAATAGTTCTTCGATTGATGAAATCGTAGAATCTAAAAACGAATGGAAAGAGAAAAAAAAAGTTTTAGTTTTAGTTTGAGAAAAAAAAAACAACTAGCTTAGTTTTAATTATTGGAATTAAAACTAAGCAAAAAATAAACATTTAAATAAAAATTATCAAATACTCTTCTTTTGTCTTAATCTTTTCTTTTTTATTTGGATGTTTTTCTTTTTACGTCGCCTACAAGGCGTTCATTGAATAAATAAAAAAATATGAATTCAAATTATTGATGCTTGTATCTACGGTTTCAATACTTGCGTGCAAATCTATTCATTAAGTTCCTATCTCTGTCTTTAATGAATCTTCATCGGTTTTCAAATCTTTGATAGTTTCCAAGTCTGTCCTAAGATTATCGATATTTCAGACAGTTTTTTAAATTCTAAAGTAAATTAATTTATTAATTTTCAATGTCTCCGCGATTTGACCCAAACTCGGAGCATCATCTTCATTAACTGACCAGCATTTTTAATTGTTGTACAAAAGTCACGTATTTTTTTAATTTTTGCTTCACTCATCTAAATTTTTTGAAAAGGCAAGCTATTTAAAATAGAGGAAAAAGTTATTAGTGTGATTTTTGAGTATTCAATTTTTTTGATTTCTTCTCGACAGTTATGTAAAAAAAATGAAGAACCTCACTAGCAAAAAAAACGCTATATTTAAATCTAATATATATAAAAAAAATTTTATCAAGTTTTAAGATATGCTGAAATCTAGACCCTGTCTTAAATATTTTTTTTTAGAAATAAAAAAATTTGCTTCAATTCATTATATTGATAGCCTGTATAGCCGAATGGTTTGCGTGTTAGTCATTCAAGCAGAGGATCGAGGGTTCAAAACCCACTGAGGGTGAAAAAATCTTCAAAATATCTTTGCAATACGGGGCGAATGTTTAAATCTCTTTCATCATAAAAAAAGTTTCGACTGGGTAATAATTGCGGTGTAGATGATCAACTCGATGCAGTAGCCTCTGTGTCAGATCGGAGCCGTTGCTCAAAAGAGTCAAAATGTCGTTTGCTTTATTAGATAAATTTTAATTGATTATTCATTTAATTCAACTAAATTCTTTTAACATGTTTTATCATTAATTTTTTATATTATTATTAATTTAATAATCTTAACTTGGAAAGCGCCCAAGCAATAAAAATTGTTGAAAAATTAAAACTTACTTTTTTCATAGTCTATTTTTTCCCATACCTCAACATGAGAGATGATTTAATTCTAATTAACGGGCTTCTGTGCAACGAGACCAACTTTTTGCAACTTATACCAGCAACTGTTCAAAACAGTATTAGACATTAAAATTTTAGAAAAAAATTTAAACTTATTTAAAAAAAATGGGCTAATGTTAAATCTGGATAAAAGTATAGTTGGTCTAAAGTCAAAGTAAAAAAATAAATTTTATACACAATCATAAAATTAATCAGCAAAACGTAAATCATTTAAGATGTTTTGCTCACTCACAACAATTAGTAGTTAAAAATAGTTTGAAAAATTTTATTATCTTAAAAGCTTCTTAATAATTATTTTGAATTATTTGAAGAAACTTTTTTAGGTAGTTGAGTTCTTCAACAAAAAAAACCCAAAAATCTTGTTTGTATTCTTAACTAGAGATTTTTTGCAACCAATTTTGGTGGCTTATGCTAAAACACGGACCGCGGTCGGATGGTATTAGGAATTATCTAAAAACTGCCGACCACCGACCATTTTGTAGAGAATTTAATGAACTTTTACGCAAAAGTATCAGTTGCACCATAAGACCTTGTTTTTGACTTGTAAAACTAGAAATAACGAGTCAATACCTGAGTTGCTGTTAACGGACCACATGTTTCCAGGATAATGATAAGACTTTGACTTCCGACCACTAATTATATGAAAGAGAATAGGCTAAGCATTATTGCAGAAAAATAAATTGTCTCCTAGCTCTTTTTTTTAAGCTCATAGCTAAAAAACTAAAAAAAAATTACTAAAAATGTATTTTTTAGGTAAAAATGTCTTTAATTTTAAAAAATTGAAAAGTAATTAAATAGAATAATAAATAATGTATAATTAGAAAAGTGATAAAAGCTGTTCTTTTTAAAATAAAAAACCATGTCATGATACAAAATTGTCTCTAAATAAAATTTAAAAACTGCTTTTTTTCTTAAAATAACTAAAGAAAATTGCTTTAGTTAAAAGCAAAAATAAAATTAAAAAAAAACTCTTTCAATCAATTTTAGCCATCATCTGAATCAAACATACCTTAATTACTGTGATTCATTTGATCATTAAAAGTAAATGTATTGCAGCAATTTTATTTACACAATTAAAAATTAAACATTTCCATTTAGAGTATATACAGCCTTTATTTTTAAACAACTTAATCTTCAAAAATACAATTTAAAATTTAAATTGGACAATCTAAAAAAAAAGAAAAGAAAGTGAACTCAAGTGACTTTAAACTTGGATAGCTTTTGTCCTTTTGAATTCGATGTGACAAAATAGGACTTTAAATTGTCCGATTTGAATACTTTTTGTCTTCCGCCAAGGCCGTCACACACATAAGAAGAAGCATTTTTAGTCAAAGGCTTTATCTCGATGGAATCGTTGGGGTTCTTGCTAGTTTTTAGACCAGAGTGAAACGATGCTGTCTTGAACAACCGATTGGGCTTAGTCACCTTCTCAACCGGCTTCACAAGCACAATGTCATCTGAGCAATCAACCTTGTGACCAAGCACTTGGCTTAGGCTTAGCTTTTTAGACTCTGGCTGATAAGGAGGTATCTCGGTTACTTCATCGCTCTCATCATCGGACATTTTCAAGAACGGGTTCTTCCTCTTCTGCGCCAACATAGGTGTCACTGGCGAATTCAGATCTTTTTTTCTCAAATAACTATTTTCAAAGCGGCCTATGTCGTCTAAATACTGAATGTCGCTGTCATCTGTGCAGAACGATCTTGGCAGTATGGGAGTCGACGAGGCCGTGGCTGGTTGACTTGACGATATCACATTGTCTTCTGGCACATCACTCTTCGACTCCAGCATGGCAATCTTTTTGCTCATATCGCTCATTTCACTTTCTTTTTTTGCCAAAAATTTGTCCTTCTCGGCCTGGATTCTTTCCATCTGTACAAGCTTTTTGCGCATCAGCTTCTTCTCCTCGCTATTTTTGCTCAAGTGCTCCTTTAGCAGCACATTGCTGCTCACCAATTGTCTTATAATGGTCTGCAAATGAGACACGTTCGAAGTCGATGTGACAAATTTTCTCATCTCAGCAGCAAATTCCTCTTCGTGTTCTTCAGTAATTAGTTAAAATTAAAATATAAAAAATAAAAATTCAAAACCTCTATAAATTAAATCAATGGCTTTGTATTCTTTTAATTTGGATTCGAGTTCAAAAATTTTCTTCTCCCTCAACTCGTACAGCTCTTTGGTCTTGGCATGGCCTCTGTTCAGCAAGAAAAAAAGGAAATTAAAATTTTTTAAAAAGTTTATTTTTAAAATTTTGTCATACTCGAGCTCTTTTTTGAGATAATCAATTAAGACCACATTTTCGTTGAGTTTTTTTTTGTGACTTGACTTAAAGTCGTCTAGCTCTTTTATTTTGACATCTTTCTTTTTTTTATTTTTCAAGTGTATTTCATAAAATAAAATGGGCAATGAAAAATTTACTTGTTCGATGAGTTTGCTTTTTTGGTTGAGCGATTCGGTTTTGTCCTTGAGATCTGACTTGAGCTGTTCGTACCTATTGAGAAGATCCTCGTATTTCTGCTTGACGTGTTCGTCGTTGAAGTCGGTTAGTGATTGAGTGGAGGGCAAGGAATCGGACTCGGTGAGAAAGAGTCGTTTGATGACATCGGAGTCTTTAAGCTTGGCGCGGCACTGCGGACACGACTTTTGGCTTGTGCTGAACCAGCGGAAGAGACACTCTTCGTGAAATATGTGGCCGCATGCACAGGCTGATATGTGCGAGTTGACCACAAATATTTCGGTACAAATCACGCAAGCTGGACGCATTTAAAGATTCATTTGATATTATTTTCTTTTTATTTTTTAGTAATAAATTATAAACTAGGTTAGCTATTGAAAAAAGGCTCTTATGATTTTAGGGTTCAGTTTATTTGCATTTATTTTTGAAATTACAAGAATTGTTGATTGCAAATCTAAAATTGTTTTAAATTTGCCTATTGAGCTAATATTGTGAATGTGGATGCCGAATTGATAAGCACTGGTGGTTCAGTGGTAGAATGCTCGCCTGCCACGCGGGCGGCCCGGGTTCGATTCCCGGCCAGTGCATATTTTTATCTAAATAAAAAATTAATTATTATGATACCATCTCTATTGACCATTTATAGTAAATAAAAAAAAAAATTTAATGAATTTTTTAACACTCAAAGTCCAGTTTTTTTTTTACTTTCAAAAAAATTTTGACTAAATTTAAGCAACAACTTAAAATCTTTTACAAAAAAAAATTGATATAAATTTTGATAAATGAAAAATTTTTTTAGTCTAAATTCCCAGTCTTTGGTCATGACAATTTTTAACCTTCTCCAACTTTCTCCCTACTCAAGGACCAAATGTTATTATTTGTGTAGAACTTGTGTAGAACTCGATTTATTTCCATTTTTACACTTATATTTGACACTTTTTTCAGATTGTGGAAATGAATCAAGCTCAGTCTTTGCTAAGCATATTCTAGAAGCAACTGGAGTAATTAGAATTTCAGACTGTACTCTTTTATTTACCAATTCTTGATTATTGAAGGCGTCTCTACGTCGAAAAATGGTTGAAAAAAGTGCAATCAATAAAATTAGTCCAAAAAATTTTCAATTAAAAATGAATTAATTTTTTGATTTTATAATTTTAGATTTGATGGAAAAAAATAACATAAAATATTGGTTAATTAATTTTGTTAACTTTTATTATTTACTAGAAAATTGAGAATCAAAATTAAATTTTTTTAGACCAAAAATTATATTAAAATTTTTTTAAAATTCTAAAATGATTGATTTTAAGATCAGCCATGTATTGCCTTGAAATACAAAAAAAGGTGATCATTAGCTGACAAAAAATTCTCTGCAAATGCTAAAAAATTCACTGAAAATTAAGAAAAATTTTTGTCAAATGGATCGAAAACTTACTATAAGTTATTATTAAAGGTTCATTCTAAATTCTACTATATTCTAGTCTAACTATTTCTTGGTTAAGTATTTTTGCACAAAATCTTGTTTGTTTTAACTTCATTGAATCGTAAATGGAACTTAAATGTGAAAATGTTATACATCAGTAAGCAAAAACTATGAAGATATGAGCCTTGCGACTAAATTTCCTAATTATTCAAATAAAGTCATAAATCAATTCCTATTTTTTTTTATTTTATTTAGATTTTACTTTGGACTTTAAAAACCAGTTAAGAAAAATATAAAAAAAAAATTCATTTAAATTTTCTTTTTTCCGAAATATTTAAGAGGAAATTATTAAGTCAATCATTGTCTAACATTGTTCCTTTTTATAAATAAAAATTGGTATTATAATAAGAGTTAAAACTCAAAAGAAAATTTACTGCTAGATAAGATACTTTGAATATCTGTTTGAAAAATCCAATTATTTTCTTCGACTTTCTTCAGTTCTAATTTTACTAATCAAATTTGCTTTTGTTGATTTCCGGTCGATTTTTGATACACGTTGTTGATTAATGCCATTTTTCGTCCATTAGCTCTTTGCTTCATTCTTGATATACGTATCATTAAAAGCTTTGAATGCTTTAGATTGAATAAACAAAAAAATCACCTAAAGACAGTTAAAAAATTTGATGTAATCAAGTCAATTTAAAAAAATGACTATTTGTAAAATTAAAGTAAGCACTGGTGGTTCAGTGGTAGAATGCTCGCCTGCCACGCGGGCGGCCCGGGTTCGATTCCCGGCCAGTGCATATTTTTTTAATATATTTTATTTATTTGAATAAACCTAACTTTTATTTAACATTGACTCTTTCAGATTAAAATAATAAATTTCGGAAACAATTAAGAATTATTTTAAAAATAGATAAAAATTGAATAACCTATGTATGTAATATGTAATATTTATGGTTTATTTCCAAATGAGTCTGCAAATTAAAATTATAATCATTCTTTTTTAAACTAATAATTTGTATAACTATTTATTTGGAAAATGTATTTTAATACAGAAAATTTAAAAGTATTGTCTTTAAAAATAATTTTTTAATTTAGTCTACAAAATCTTTGCTAAAATTTGCATTTTATCAAACATCAACAACATTCAAATGAAGACAATACACTTTTTCAATCTTCTCTATTAATTTAATAAAATATTTATAAAAATTATTTAAAAAAATATTGGAATATTTACAAAAAAATTGTAAACAGTAAATTACCTTAAAAAATAGATTTTTTCCTAACATCAAAATCTACTCGTTATCAATATTCCTGATAAATTTAAAAAAAAAAAAAATAAAAATTATTTCAATTGTTACTAATAATTTAAATAATAATTATTTGTGAAATCAATTTTGGTATAATACATTTTCTGGGAAAAAAATTACCACTGTAAATACTAGTGTTGAAATTTAACTTTTTTTTGAACAATATTTTAATATTTAGATAAAAAATATCTCAAGATAAAATTCTTTTAATTTTCATCTTTAAACGATTAGTTTATTTCCTAAATTGATTTTTAAATTGGCTAAATTTCAAATTCAAATAATTTCAAATTCTAAACATAATTTGGATTTATTAGGAAATTTAATTTAGAAATTCGAATAAAGAAAAAATTAAATGCTTGTTTAATGTTTGTAAAAAAAAAAATAACAATTAATTGAAAATTTAAGAATAGTAAGATAATTGAAAATTTTCTATAGATTCAAAAAATTACCTAAAACTTAACGACACTCACGTTTCTACATTTTTACGCATAACTCAAGACATTAACTCATAAAATAATGAGAAAAGAAACACACTCTAAATTTTTATTATAATTTAAGAAACAACTTGAAAAAGGAATACAAATCTAATTTGGAACCTTCTAAGAAAAAAATCATTTTTATTTTTGTTATCAAAATCCAATTAATATTTAGTTATTTTTTATCTAAATTATAAATCAGTATAATTTTTTGTCCAAATTCAAATTGGGAATTATTTTTTTTATTCGAATAAATATTAAACTACCTTACAACTTTAAATTTTTTTGACAAATTTTATTAAATTTAAGTAAAAAAAAATTGAAATACTGAAAATTTATTTTTTTTCATTTAAAATAAATTAATAAAAATATTTATTTTTAATTTTTTTAATTAGAGAAATAAAATAATAAGAAAACGAATATAAGAAAACTTTAAAAGCTAATTAAAATCAATATACAAGCAGGATAATAAGTAGAGTTATTATTGCAAAGAAAAAATTAATTTTTTTGTAAAAATTAATGAAGAAATTTCTAGTAAATTCTTTAATTTGAAAAAAAAATCGGTTTAACCTAAAAAAATTCATGATAAATAAGACTTGAGGAACAAATCCGAAGACAAAAATAAAATGCCACTGGTAACTTGCTATAACAAAGGTTGCGGCAAAGAATTTGATTTAAGCGACAACAAAGAAGATGCTTGCCAGCATCATCCGGGTCAGCCGGTCTTCCACGATGCTCTCAAAGGTTGGTCTTGCTGTAACAAGAAATCAACTGATTTTACTCAATTTTTGAGCATACCTGGATGTACACGCTCGTGTCATTCAAATGCCAAACCAGCGGAGCCCGAAAAACCCCAAAACAATGTACCTGAAATCAAAGAACAAGAAATTTTAATTTATGAGACAAGAAAAGCGCCAGAATTGACGCCACGACCCAGCGAGCACCAGCCTTTAGTGGAATTAAAGCGAACTATAGCGCCAAGTCTGAGAACCGTGCTGGAAAAAATGACCGAAACAAAATCAAGCGAATCACTGACCGAAACATGTGCCAACCATGTGCCTGTGGACACCCCATGCAAAAACGCCTCTTGCCAAGCTAGATACAGGGACGAGAGCAGCAATGCAGAAAAGTGTGTGTATCATCCGGGTGTAGCTGTTTTTCACGAGGGAATGAAATACTGGTCTTGTTGCCAACGAAAAACCAGCGATTTCGACAACTTTTTAAACCAGGTCGGATGCACCGAAGGCTCTCACTTGTGGATTAAGGAAACAAAATGCGAAGGTGAAAAAGCCGAGTGCCGCTATGACTTTCACCAGACTGGAGGCTTTGCTATTCTAACTGTTTATTCCAAGAATCCACTTCCAGATAGAACAAGCATCAAGGCCAACCGGGTCCGACTAGAACTAGACATTGTTTTCGATTCGGGATCGAAATCATTTGTTAAAAATTTTGACCTGTTCGGTGTGATCAATTTGGAAGAAAGTTTAGTTAATTTATATCAAAGTAAAGTTGAGATTAAAATGAAAAAAGCTGATCCGATCAGCTGGGCCAAACTGGAGTATGTGCCAAAAAAGGACTAGATTTTTTGCTCTATGTGTTTTATTGAATAAATGTTATTTTTAAAATTAGAAAATTTTTTTTATTTTCTGATCGATTTAAAAAACGATCTATCTAAAACTTTGAATCAACTCGAAATTCTTTTTTTTTTACTGTGGTCATAGATGCTATCTGGTAGCATTTTTTGGAATGTAACTCTCTTTTGGTTGTTAGTTTTTGTTTTCAATAAGTTGTTGATTGATAACCGGTTTACATCGGCAGCCTATGCTAAAATATTGAGCAAAAATGGTTTCACTGTTAAACTACTGCACATAAAATGGTACACGGTCAAATGCAATCGGCTTTTTATTAAGTTGTCCAGCTGGAAATCGAATTTTCTCAAGCATTGGTTTAATATTGGAGTTATAATTGGTCTAGTTGGACAATTTTTCTCATTTTTTCTTCTATTGTACACAATTTATGACTTTTTTCGACCCAAGCCATTGTCGAAACAAATTATTGTTCCAGTGGTAAGACTTTTTTCTATATTCTACGTCAATTTTTGATATTACTTTTTTATGTTTAATCTATTGGCAAAAAATATACAGGCAAAACTTCAAAATACATAAAAAATGAGAGTTTGGTAAATTTTTAATCCTCTCAATCTTTTACTTTGATGTTTTATTTTAAAAAGAATAGGAAAAAATTTTTAAATGATTTATTTTAAACGTAAAAATACGTAAAACAGGTGTTTTTTCATTGACAAAAAAAATTACAATAATGTATTTTCGAATATTTGCCCAAAGTAAGTGAATAAAAAATATTCTAAAAAAACCTTCAATCTCGTATTATTGGTGGACAATGCATGGTTCATGGACAGTTTTAGAATGTGATAATTAATAAATTTAAAGATGGACTATATCAGGTGGACAAACGGGATATGACTAAAAAGCGAACTGGCTGGAAAGGGTCATAACTGCCTAAAATATTAATATTTTTTTTAAATTCAAAAAGAATTATTAAGCTACATCAAAAAAATATTTATTCACACTATATCTTTATTAAAATACTTCTTTCCTTCTTACTTTGTCAACTGGGGAGAAAACGCATTCCATCAAGGCTTGTATGGAGCTACGGCCTATCTTTCTAATAAAGTACTTAATAGTTATAATAAGTTGATCCATATTTTCAGCATACCAATTTTTCTTACACATTTCTGCTTTCAAAATTTTCCAATAGTTTTCGTTAATTTAGGAGGGTTCTTTTTCTTAGCTACATAATCGATGCTTTGCTCATCCAGGTAGGCTATTGCACTTTTTGCGTAATGAGAAGACGCTGAGTCAGGCCAAATCAAGTATACCCCTTCCGTATAGTCCTGTTTGATGACATTGAGACACGTCACCTAAAAAAAATCAACCAACCGACTCTTATGATGTTATGCGAATCATCAATGATAAAGTTCTCAGATCTTTTATGGTATCTTTTTTTTCTTATATCGTTTTATTTTAGAATACCCTCTCAAATATTTTGATATAAATGATTGACTGCAATCAAAGCGTTTAGCGACCTGAGTTTGACAAACTTTATCACTGTTCTCAATCATAAGCTTAACATGATGTATATTCTTTTTAAGTCATTTTTTTGACTATACGACCAGTTCCAGTAATCGGTTCAGAACCTCTATTTTTTTCCACTCACTTAAAAGAACCATCAACCAAAGTCTTCTTCAACTAACATTTTTAAGTTACATAATTCATTTTTTTCTATCTCTTGAGCAATTATTTTTAGTACTTACATTAGATAAAGCTTCAGCTTCTAATCCATACATTTTTAATAAATTTACTTTTGAACCATTCAACCATTAATGACTGATCAAACTCAACTACTAAAACTACTTTGAAGGATTCAGTGGGCTTACTTAAGAATGTAATTTTTAGAGATCAAAAGAGTTGTTGTTGTTTCAGAATTATATAACTAGTGTTATGTATAAGCTAATGATTTGGTGGTCAAGTATAAAATTAGTTGGACATTCAAACAATGATATTATCCATGAATCAAACATAATACATTGTCTATGAACAAGTGTTCACCAATGGTACAAGACTCAAAGCTTCCTTTAAGATTAACTAGTTTTGGTTTCTGATTTTTTGGTATTTTTTATAAAAAAAGAAGCTAAAATTTTAGATTTTTAAAAAAAAATTTCTTTTTAACATTAAAAGTTATCATAAAAAATTTCAATTCTATTTTATCGAAAAATGCCATTTTATTAAAATAAAAATCTAATCAATTAAACTGAAAAAAAGATCGTACTTTGTATAGAAATTATTCTAGAGAAGAGACTAAAAGAAATTGAAAAGGTGAAAATTTTCAAAAGAATTAAATAACTAGGATAAATTTGTTAATTGTTATTTTGATATAAATAAAAAGCATCTTTAAAAATATTATTTAAATTTTCTTAGCTACCAGGTGTCAATGTACCATCAAGTCAAGTGTGGTATTACTTGGCAGCATTGTTTCTGTGTGGTCTAGTGCACGAATTTGGTCATGCAATAGCTGCATCACGAGAACAGGTTCGGGTGAATGGATTTGGTGTCTTTTTAGTAGCCATATTTCCTGGAGCATACGTAGACTTGTGCACAGATCACATAATGGTTATTTCACCACTAAGACAGCTCCGCATATTCTGCGCCGGTGTTTGGCACAACTTTGTTTTTGTTCTCTTGGCCCTCGCTCTTCTTAAAGCTCACCCGTATGCAATTAAACAGTTGTTTGATAGAAAAGCTCACATAGTCTCAATTAGTGCTGAATCACCTTTGGAATCAAGTGTAAAAATTAATTCTATCATTACCCAAGTGGCTCACTGCAATGTATCCGACTCGTTCAGTTATTTTCAATGCTTGCATAAATACGAAAGTGAGCCGATACCTGGTCATTGTTTGAGCCTTAATCAACTTTACAAGCTTTCCTCATTTACTGGTAATTTTGCCAAATTAAAACTCAAAAATCGTTAATTTACAGCTGAAATAAAGTGCACACTGACAAAGTACTTGAAGATTGTTGTAATGTTAATTTTAGCTCAACTAATTTTTGTTTTAAATGGAAATTAGATAAAAAGGTGAGCATTTTGTTATTAATTTTAAAAATAATTTACTAATTATTGTTTAAATTTCCAAGGCTTATAGTTGTTTGCCAGCTCGCCAAGTGACTGAAAAAAAAACTTGTCTACAAAATTCTGATTGTGAACAGGACATATGTGCAATGCCTTTGTCTACGAACAACACAAAACTAATACGAATTGACTTGGAAGAAGAACCAGCAGTTTTATTTGTGGGCTCAGTCAGAGATCTCTTGTACACAGGTACAATAATTTTGATTTTAAATTTTCTAAAAATTTACCAATTTATGTTACTCAAGTTTTTATAGAAGATAATTTAGCAAAATATAAATATGTTCCAAAATTTCTAAATCAAAAGTTAAAACTATTATTAAAGTATTTATTTATTAAAAAAAATTTAGCTTAAATCCTAAAGTAATTTTTTTAGATACATAATAGCATTTAGTGGAGCGATCGGGATACTAAATTTGGTACCATGTTTTGCATTAGATGGACAATACATTTTAGCCTCTTTGTTATCGTTGAATAAAAAATCCGAAGACTTTACATCCATTCCACAAAAAAGACCGCTAGTGTATGTCATATTGATGATACTGGGCAGCTCGTTGTTGGTTGTCAATATAGTTTTAGCGTTTGTTTCGATGGCTTACTCGAAATTTTTAAAAACTTGACCATTGTCCAAATTCATTGGATTGAAAGTATGCTGCTGACCAGGAGGTTGATCAAGATTGAGTCACTATTTTTTAATTTCAATAGGCCTTGATGTAAATAAATTAAAATTTGTTTTTGCTTTCATAACTTCAATTATTCTAAACAAAAAAATCTTAATTTTAATAAAAGTTGTTTTTTGTTTGTTTTCTAAGATAAATATTAAAATTCAAAAAAATATCTGTAATATAAAAATTTGAAAAATAAATGAAGAATTTCTATTTGGGAAAAGAACAGGAAAAGTATTTAAAAATTCGAATTTTTTTAAATCCTAAATGAAAAAAAATTTTTTTAGTTTTATTTTTACATTCAACATCAAGTGATAAAAAAGCTAAATCAAATTTAATTGGATTTAAAAAATTACCTATCTTTTTTAATTTTATTTTTGTAGATTTATTTATTCTAAACAAAAAAAAAAATTTTATGAAAATAAATGTTGTTTGCGCCTGGTATAAATCAATCAAAAAAATGATTTAAAAATATTCAAAAATAAAGTTTTATTAGGTAATATTAAAATTTTTCTAATTATATAATTTAATCGGTAAAAAGTGAGTGTATAAACTTAAAAATTTCACTATTTTTACATTAACATCTGATATTTTACCTTGTAGGCATTTGAATAGAAATTTATTTTTGTTTGTCTAATTATTTTTGATCTCATTTTATCAAATATTCTAACAAATTAACTTATGTGATTTTCCTTTTAAAAACATTCAACGCGCCTATTTAAACATGATGACATTTTTTTTATTTTTAATAAATAAATAAAATGAATAGCAAGCGATTTTTCTATGCTTTTTGTTTGTGCATTTTAGCCAGCTATAGTCAATGTAATCCTATTGAGACTTATGAGAAGAGCCCAGAAGAAGGTGACCTTTTCGAGGGAGACATTGCTGGTATTAACAAAGGCGCTGCTCAAAAACCAACCTCATCAAGAGTTTTGTGGCCCAATGGTGTCGTTCCGTACGAAATTGATCCAATTTTTGGTAAGAATTTACAACTAAAAGATATGGACAAAACTCTAAATAAAAGATTTAAGACCAAAAACATATTGATACAATTTTCGCTGGCCAAAAGATGCTCGAGGACGCAACAAGGACCAATGGTAAAGATTGTATAAAATTTGTTCCTCGCACAAATGAGGACACCTACATTAGAATTATAAATGGAAGTGGATGTTGGTCTTATGTTGGCAAACAAATTTCCAAAGGAGAACAGCAATTGTCGCTAAAAACTCCAGGTTGCATGGTCAATGCCATAGTTGCTCATGAATTTATGCATGCATTAGGATTCTGGCATGAGCAGTCAAGACCTGATAGAGACAATTACATCACAATTATGTTCGACAATATAAAAGATGGTACAGAGCACAATTTTAATAAATACTCTACGAACCAGGTAGATTATCTCGGAATGCCTTACGATTATGAGAGTGTGATGCATTATGGACCCAAATCTTTTAGCAAAAATGGACAGCCAACTATTGTACCCAAAGATCCAAATGCTGTCATCGGACAAAGAAAATACATAAGTGCCACAGATGCGAAAGAAATCCAAAAATTTTACGGTTGTATATAAAAAAATTCAAAAAAATATTAATTTTAATAATAAATTTTTATTTAACTAAATTAGTTTAAAATTTTTTTCAATCTATATAATTAAGAATTTTGAGCATTTTAAATTTATCCATTACAATTGAATGATTGTAGCCAGGTATTTTTCCTTTCCAATTTTGTAATGAGTCAGAATTTATCTTCTTCTCCATTCCTTTTACGGACCATTCTTTTTTTGATATTTTTATTTCAGTGCCAACATATTGTTCATGATTTAACATTTTATCTGTCCACTCAATGTCCAAAAAATCCACAATTTTCTTTATCTCAGACTTTGGCTGAGTAACCAAGTTTTCGTATCTGACCATCAAACAATGCTCTTTTCCTTTGTTTAAACACTGATTATAAGACACTTTTATCATTTCATTCCAATAACTTAATCTGTTATAAAAATTTGATAAGCTGATATTTTTATTAGATCGTTTAAGTAAGGAATAAGACACTTCTCGACCATCTCTAATAGTTAAGATAAATTTTGACTTGGGAAATATTTTCAATAGATATTCAATGTTTTTGGCATTACTCGGTTCTTTGTTGCACAATCGACCAACATCTGTTTGAATGTTCCTAAGCATTACATTGTAGATGGCAAGACCGATGGAATCGTCAAGAATCTGATCGCTTATTCCAGCATCTCTAATAAAATTTATATATTTATTATTTTTTCTATACAAATCAGTAATAAATTCTAATAATAATTGAATGAATTTGGTTTCGGGTCCACATTTAATCTTAGGATGAACATCTAAGATGGATCTAAGCAATGAAGTGCCTGAGCTCATAGTCCCACCGATGAATATATGAGGTCTATTCAGAAAAATTTCAATGCGTTCAAGATCGTCATTATATCTGATATTTGAATTGGATTGTTTGTTGCTAAAATATGTTTGTAATACAAAAACCAAAATGAAAATATTTATTATTAAAAAAAATTTAGAATACATTGAATTAGCTCTAAACATCCTATAATTCTATTTTTTTCTTTGATTTTAATTAGGCATGAAAAAAATTATTAGAAATAGAAGCGTTTTCTTGAATCAAAAGCAGATACTTTTAAATTTAATCAAACCACTTGGCATTTTACTTGTGAGTATAATGACAGAATATAAAAATTTTTTTTACGAATTCGAACAAATAACATGAATTGAATAAAGTTTGATTTCTATTTTCTAGAATCAGCATTTTAAATAAATTTTTTATTTTTAAGAAAATGTAAACCTTTAAACCATTCTAGTTTCTAAATTTATTTAAATTAGAAACTAATTTTTGAATTTTTAATACATCTGATTGTTTAATTAAAACAATAATTTTAAAGAGGTTTTTTTTTTATATTTTTATTCTTTTATTTTGTTTTGCCGCTCGAAAGATCAAAAATCCTTTTTTAATTTAAACAGACGGATTTTTTAAAATTAACATATATTTTTACATTAACAAATGAAAACTTATTAAATTAATATTTTTTTTGCAAAAGGATTCAAATCAAATTCAAATTTCAATTATATTATCTAAATACAAAATATCTATTCATCTCAAATTAATTGAGTATTTATGTTACCGTAAATTTTTAAAACACGTAATTTACAAGTAAAAATGTAAAACATAAGAAGATAAATAAATTTTAGATATTTAATTTATTTATGTAATTTACTGAAACGAAACATATATTTTCAAAATAAAATAACAAATATTTTTCTCTTTGAGTTTTAACGTAATTGCTCGATTTTAGTGACATGTCACTATTTATCGAACACTGGTTTTCATTTTGACTTTTTTCGACTAATGACATTAGTCGAAAAAAGTCGAAAAAGGCCTAAAAATGATGTTTTAAGTAATTAAGCTATTTTATAGTTTTTGTTTGGATAACGAGAAAGTGTTTAACAAGTAAGATATTTTTTATTTTATTTAGCGAATTTTACGCAAGAAAAAAAAAACCAGAAATTGACCTATAAAATTAAAAAAAGCTATTGTCTAAAAATCCTAAAATATTTTTATGTTATTTACAGTTTGGTCAATAAATGAATAATTTTGTTTGAAACTCTTTGGAAAACAATTTCCACAAATCCAGTTTTTAAATCTTTCACATGAAAACAAGCATCTTTTTCGGAACTAGATTTAAAAATAGCTTCCTTTAAAAAACGTTTGAGTCCAGAACTATTTTAAAAAATATGCGACTTAGATGGAGCTGGTGATCTGGAAAATAAATTCGACTTGGAAATTTCTACATGTTAATTTGGACAAAAAAATTTTAATTTATTTAAATTATGTTCAGGATGTTCAGAGTTTTCCATGAACAGGAAATTACATACACACAATTAAAAAAAAATTCCCAAGATAATCCTTGAAAAAATATAAGTAAAAAAAATTAAGACTAAATGATATTATGTCAATTAATATATATATATTTAATTTAATTTAATTTAATTTATTCATAAAAATTACGCCAGACTTGGCGATGTTATACATAGAAATATAATAAATATAAGAAATAGTTTAGTTCACAAAAGTTAAGTTTTTTTTCTTTAAAACTGAAAAATAAAACTGAAAAATAAAAATAAAAATAGACTGAACAATTATTTTTAGTGACTGAAATTCAAAATTTTAATTTACAAATAATTTTTTCCATTTATATCTACATTATAAAATTAAATTCATTTATTATTCATTTTAATTGAAAAAAATTTTTTTTTTTTTTTTTTTTTTTTTTTTTATTATTTGTTTTTTATTCTTACGGTCGGGATTTAAAAGCTTGGATTATTCTCGTGTAAGTACACTTTTACTAATAGTTTTAATTCTCGTGATCTTTCTTCTATGTTATCTAGGCAGAATTTAATCGATTCGCAAATTCCATTTTTGCTAAGTTTCTTATCTTCTTTTTTTATTTGTTTAATCTTGTCTTCAAGGGTTTCTTTAGTTATTGGTTCGTCTAATCCAATAATTTCCTTTAATTCACTAATAAATTTGTTAATTCTGTTGTTTTTTGTTTCATTTGATTTAAATATTCTCAACGTAAAATCGTTAGCGAGAACTCTCTTAGCAAATCCTAGTTTTAGTTTTTTTATTTTTGACACTACAGGTTCTATATTCAGTGCATAAAGTAGGTTCGTCGTTCTTGATCTTTTTCCGAGGAACAGCATTTGTTTGATCATTAAGCCTTCCATTGTTTGAATTTTTGTCCTTTCAGATTTACTAATAGTACAGTTTTCTAGGCCGTAATACATTATTGGTCTTACGTATGTTTTGAATAAGTGTGCCTTAAGTTGGGGACTAATATGTTTGCTACAAATATCTAGGTTGGTTTTAAGTAGGTAGAAAGCTCTCCAGGTGCTAAGTCTTCTTTCTCGTAGATGCTCTTTACTGTAATGTTTACCGTCTACCCACACACCAAGGTATTTTAATTTTCTTACCCATTCGATTTCTTCTCCACAGAGCTTGAGACTGGTCTCATCTTGCTTTGTTCCATTTATACGCATTATTTGGGTTTTTGTGGGATTGAATTTGATTTCAGTTTTGATTCCGAAAGTTTCACATATTTTTAGTACTTTTTCCATTTTTTTGACCGAGTCTGTCATAATTAATAAGTCGTCAGCATACATCAGTATTCCTGTTTTTATTCCGTCTATGTCTGTTATTAGTTCTGTGCTCATAATTTCATTAATTAGATCTTCAACGTATATTGAAAATAGCTTCGGAGAGAGGGGTCCGCCTTGTTTTACACCGATTGACGTTTTGAAAATTGAGGATATTTGATCTTTATTTTGGACAAACGCAAGCGACTCTTCATAGTAGCTTTTTAAGGCCCTCCAAATCTCAGGGTCAATTTTGCCAATCATGTTTTTTAACATGATTTCTCTGATTACTTTATCGAACGCTTTGCTGGCGTCAATTGCACAGATAAATAACTTTTTTTTACGAGCCTTATAGTATTCTATAGTTTCGGTCAAGGTATAAATTCCATGATTTGTTGAGCTCTTTACTTTAAAGCCGAACTGTGTCTGAGGATCACTATGTTTTCTTTCCAATCTATGAAGGATGTATTTTTCAAACAAATTCGCAATGGTGTCAGATATTGTGATAGGTCTTGTGTTATTAATTTCGTTATTTGGACCGTTGTTATTCTTTAGAATTGGGAGTATTTTACCAACATTAAATAGATATGGTAATTGATTGTATTTAATCATTGTCTCGAATATTTTTGCTATTATTATCGAAAGTTCATCGATACAACCATATTTAAACATTTCATTGCATGTGTCGCTAAAGCCACTTGATTTACCGTTGGGAAGTTCCTTAATTATTTTTTTAATGTCATTAGAATCTACTTTTATTAAATCGATGTTCAATGTATCATTTATCTTTTTTTCATAATCATTTATTTCGTTTAATGTATCGTTTTGTTGGTTTTTATCGCCAGTCTTGTTCCTATCATTAAAAAGATTCTCGAAATTCTGTTTCAGTACGTCTATTTCTACATTAACACTCTCATCATGTTTTCTAATTCTTTTCATCTCTTTCCAAAATTTGTCTTTGTTTGTATGAAACAGTGTTTCAATGTTTTTGGTAGCGATATCTTCAATGGTTTTTACTTTTTCTCTCTGTTTCGATCTGAATTTGTTTTTATTGATTCTAAATTGATTCTCTAATTCTTCAGATTTAAAATCACTATCTCTCCATTTGAGGTAAGTATCATTCAGTTTGTGTTTAAGGTTTTTCATCTCGTCGTCCCACCATTTCTTTGATTTAACGTGTTTGTTGTTTTGTTTTATTTTGTTCTTGGAGGATGTTAGTTCGACGATTGCGTCTCGCATTGAGCTAGCTATTTCATTAAGTGTTTTTGTCAGGGTGATTTTAGAATTATTTTTTAAATTCCCATTTAAGGTCGTAAGTATGTGTTTGTTGTCAAGTTTTGATTTTAGCAGGTTAGAATATGCCATTTGGTAATCCGTGTCATGCCAATTTGTTTTCTTAGTTGGTTGTGTTTTTTTATGCTTATAAAGATTACTTTTGTCACTGTCGATTTTTAAATTTTTAAGGTCGATTTTAATTGAGAGGTGATCACTTGTGTTTGTTTGGTGTTCAGGTCCATTGAGAATATTTATTTGCTCAATTTTATAAACCATGTTTTCGTTTATTAGTACGTGGTCAATTCTACTTCTTGGATCTCTTGATATGGTACTTTCATTTTTATTATTTGACATAAAAGTTTTGTTGTATTTTTTTTGTTTGAAGGTGTGATCTGTTTTTTGACAAAATAAATGGCTAATGACGATTAAGTTTTCACATTCTATCATTAGATTAAAAATTTCAGTAAAGTTAGATTTACGGTTTAAATCAGTGTTGAAATCACCCAATATACAAATTTCAGCAGTGCTATTTTTCGAGTATATTTTGTCAGTTATGTTTATAATTTGGCTTATTAGAGCTTCGAATTTAACAACCGAGTCCGCTGGTCCTTCAAAATTCATATATACCCCTATAAGGTAAGTGTCATTTATTTGGCATAGCGATATTCGGTCTGATATAAACTCTACTAATGTTTTTTTGAAAAGATCTTTTTTTATTAGCCAGCCTGTACCGCCGTGAGGTCTTCCTACTGAATATTCAAGGGGCATTGAGGTCTTATGTACAAATTTAAAATTCTTATTTAGCACTTGCTTAGCTTGTTTTGCTGTTTTTAGCCAAGTTTCCTGGAGGAATATGATGTCAGATTCCTCAGTAAGTTCGTTTACATAATTTAAGTTTCCGAGCAGGTTTTTACAGTTGAGCGTACAGATGCTAATTTTCTCGTATTGTGGTTCTTTATGGATTATTTGTTTTTGTGTAGGTTCACTCGGTGTAGTCAGACAATTCATTGGAGGTATTATTTCGTAATTTGTCAATGGAATTTGTGGTTCTAAGGTTAATTGTTCTATTTGCTATTGTTTTTTGGGTTGAGAGTCAATTTTCTTAATTCTGCGAACTGAGTTGTTTCGAATCGCCCACCGAAACTCACTATCAGTTCCTTCTTGTTCGTTTTTTTGTTTTCTCTCATCTCTTAGGATTTTTTGTTCAAGTCGTTCTGCTGGTGTAAGGTCTGGGTTTACAAATGTGTAGCGGTATTTAAGATTGTTTCTGAGTTCTTTTGTTTGTCTTAAAACGTTTAATTTTGTCTCTTCTGAGTCCATTTTGATCAAAATCGGGCCTGGTTTATTACTGTTCGTTTTTGATTTGATTCTGACAATACTCTTTACTTTATTTCTGTTAATTTTCATTGTATCTAAGATCTCCTTAACTTTATCATCATCATCTATTTTCTTCTTTTTTTCATCCTGTTCTTTTGATTCTTCAATTCCAATTATTACTAAATTTCTTTTTCGTCGTTCTCGTTCGTTCATTTCATTCGTTACGGCGGCCATAGCTTCAACTGCTTCTATTTTTTGTAAAGTTTTCTCTTGCGGTTCAGGTGTTTCACTTGTGTCTTGTCCTTTCTTGAAGAGACTAGACCAACTCATCATGGGTCTTTCGTTTTTTTCCACATGCTCAACCTTTTGGTTTAGCATTTGGATGAGTTCTTTTAGTTTTTTGTTCTCAATAATTAGACCTTCGATTACTCGGTCTTGTTCGTTTTGGTGACTGAGAACTGCATTTAAAAGTTCGCTGGGGTCCTTTTTCTGCGTTTTAGTTCTTCCATTAAATTCCTCCTCCAGTTTCCTTTTGTTGTTTCTACTATGTTGGTAAGTTTCGATATCCATTTTCTTTAATTGTTCAATCTCTTTTGCTATCGTCCTTTGGTCAGTTTCCATTTCGTCTCCACTCATACTCTAAGGTTTCCTTATTATGCAATAAACTGCGTGCTTTTTTAAAGATTTTTTGTAAAAATTTTCAAATTCACTCAACTCAAGTTAATAATAATATATGTCAATTAAAAAACAAATATTTGTCAATTAAAACTAGATAATTCGTCAGTTATACTAGTGTTAATCTGAAAAAATAAATGTCATTTAAATAAATGTTTTGTCAATTAGTTTGCATCTGCTTTTTGCAGATGATCTAGTTACATTCTTCATTTATAACAAAAAAGGGAACCTAGAAAATAAGATCAATAAATACCTCAACGAATTAGAACAATGGCTTATTAAGTGGAAATATCGGTTGAAAAGTCGTGTTCATTAGTCTTTTCTAGGTACAAAAAAGAGAGTGATAATCTTAACTTAAAAATTTATGGAAACAGAATAGAGAGACAAAAAGAAATCAAGTTTCTTGGTATTAAATTTGATTCTAAATTAAACTTTAATATACTGGTAGATGAAATTAAAGAGCGCTGCAATAAAAGGCTAAATATTATTAAGATATTGTCAAACAAAAAATGGGGTCTTAATCAGAACACACTAGGAAATCTATATAAATCTTTTGTCGGATCAATTTTAGACTATTCTTATCCTTGCTTGAATTCATTTTCAGAAAATAATATCAAAAAACTACAAGCAATTCAGAATACAGCAGTCAGATCTATTCTTAAGTTAAAATATGATACTCCCTCCAACATCGTACATCATGAGGCTTTTAATAAACTAAAATTACTAACATTCTCGAATCGGCTTTTGAATTGAGTGAGAGATATGTTGGGGCAGGACTGAGTCATTCTATTCCATTGGTTGTAAGACTGGTGAAGGAATACAAAGAAGGTTTCGAAACAAGATATATTGACTACCCAACTCCATTGTGTAATTGCTACCTTACTATTTCTTCTTTTTCCTGAAACTTGAACTATTTAAACATGAGCCACATGTAACAATCTTTTCCAATTTTATATATTCTTAATTTTCATTTATTTAGCTTATTTACTTTTTTTTAATTCTTTTTTTTTTTTTTTTTATCTTATTTTATTAACTTTAATTTTATTTTTATTTTATTTTATTTCATTTTTATTTTATTTTTTTTAATTTTTAACTTATTCTGAAGGAGCTCTAGCTCGGTACAGAAAACAAATAAATAAATAATAAATTAGTTTTTATATTTGTCAATAAAAAAAAATATTTGTCAATATAATATAAACAAATTTTTCAAAGAAAAAATTTTTTTTCTGTGAAATATAAAATTATTTGTCAAGTAAAAAACAATAAAATGAAAGAAAATATAACAAAAATCGTCCAACACTCGCAACTTGACCAAGTCCTATTGTCCAGGCTTCTCTTCTTCTACTAACAACAGCCGTCGCGGCCGTCCGTCCAAGCCTGTTTGGGACTCAGACTCGTCCGTCCCATCCGACCGACCCGCCCAACCAACCCGTCCGTCCAAACCGGCTTACACGGCCGACCAAGCCGATCCATCTGGCCAACCCAGTCGACCCATCCGACCTAACCGGCCGACCCTAACCGACCGGTCTGACCTAACCGACTTACACGGCTGACTTAGCCGTCCACACCTTCAGATATTGCCGGACGACCTAGGTGTTCAATATTTTATACAATTTAATTAAGATACTTGTTATTTATTATTAATTAAAAATTGAAAAATGTTTTCCTGAGAATTTCCTAGTTGGGCAATATTTTACTTTAAGATTTCGAAATGATAACTCATTTTGGATAATAAGCTCCCATTAAGAAATCCTCATATGAAAAATATTTAGTATTTTTTTTTTTAATTTTTGATAAAAAATAAATAAATTTTTTTCTAAAATAAAATATTGAACGCCTAGACCGGACAGTTCTGTCGGAGGGCATGACATGACAGATTTAGACCGGCCGGATCGTTGGCGCTGCGTTTTTATTAGAACCGCTGTAAATAATATTTTTCTAAATCAGCAGATAAAAATCCATATGAATAAAAATTTTATAATATATTTTTGGAAAAATAATTTTGGTATATATAATCCAGCCTTTTAATATACAATACAATTTATAAGCCTTTTAACAATGTTTTTGAGGCCGTTTTTGTATATTACAAGATTGGATTATCCAAATATTTTAATTTATGCTGCTATATTTATATAAAAAAAAAACAAATCTATCAAAACTAAACTTTTTACTCATACTATACAATTTTTAAATGATATTTTAAGCCTTTTTTTGACTTTAGTGACATGTCACTAACTTGGACACTAAATTTTGTAAAATCGTCATTTTTAGGCCTTTTTCGACTATAGTGAAATCAAAAATGTATTTGTTTTTGCAACTTGAATTCCCTACATGACATCTTGAGTTACATAAAAACTGGGATTTTTTGCAACCACATCAATTTGTTATACATTGACCAGTAGAGCTGCAATTTGCCATGACTTGACCACCACCAATTGAAAATTCATTTAAAAAAATTTATCCAAAATATTAGAGATGGTCGAGAAGTATCTTATTCCTTACTCAAAAGGAGTGTAAATAAATTGCATTTGAATTTACTCTTTTATTTACTAATTTATTTTTAAATTTAAAAAGCTTGTTGAAGATTTGTTGAAGTTGATGATTTGCCAGAAAATTTAAAACAAATGTTGAAACCCTTTGATACCACATTTACAAAAACCGTATCTGATAGTTTGAATCACGAATCCAATCAAACAAGTCACGAGAAGAAAAACTGCCTTCAAATATTTGATTTCAAAAAAGAATTTAATCCAAAAAAAAATATACAAAAACGCAAAGTTTAGATAAAGAATTATACAATTATAATTTGAAACCAGCAAAAAATATTGAATCTAACAAATTTTAAAAATAAATCATCAAAATTTTCCTATTCCTTTTCAAATCATTAAAAAAATATTTGCAACTCGACAACAACTGTTCTTCAGAACAACTGTTGAAGAAACAGACTCAAGCCTGATAATGTAGACAAAATTTTAGTTGTTTCTGAATATTTAATTTAGGAAAATTTACTTAATAATTTTAATCAAAACAAATTATTTATAAATATAGTTTCTTTTTTTTTAGTTCTGTTTAAATCGAATAAATATAAATTAAAAAATAATCAATCTATTTTTTATTAAATTTAAATTTCCCTTTAAAAAAAAAAATATGATTTAAAAAATATTTAGACTTTTTTAAGTTAATATACGATTTCGATTTTTCAGTTAAAATTTAAATTTAAATTTTATTTCAGCTTCACTTTGCGTTCAATTATTAGTTTATATTTAAATCGAAAAAAATCAAATGATTTGTTCAAATCGTGAATTTAAATTAAAAAAGTAGTAAAATTAACTGCAACATTGAGTGGACAGATAAAATGTTAAATCATGAACAATATGTTGGCACTGAAATAAAAATATCAAAAAAAGAATGGTCCGTAAAAGGAATGGAGAAGAAGATAAATTCTGACTCATTACAAAATTGGAAAGGAAAAATACCTGGCTTCAATCATTCAATTGTAATGGATAAATTTAAAATGCTCAAAATTCTTAATTAGGGTGGTAATTAATTTATCATCAAATAATTTTTAATAGCGTGGCGCTAGTAGATAAAAGAATTATAATTTCTTCTTAACTTTATTGAAAAACTAAAAAAAACTCTCTTTTAAAACAAAATAAAATAAATATATATAGAAAATAAGAAGGAGCAGAGACCCAGGAGGAAGGGACTGGGGTAGAGGGGGTGTTACTTTAGTCCCCCCTTAAAATCAAGTTTCCTCCTGGAGGTTTTTCCCCAAAAAAAAACAAAAACAACAATAACTAGAATAAAAAAATTAAACAAAACAAAAATCCTTCTTTTTTTTTTTTTTTTTAGAGTTCTTCAGCAACATCCATATAATCTTTCGGAGAAGGAGCTGGCGTTTGTACTGGGGCTAAATCATGTTTTCTGAGCTCGATCGCCGAGCGGTGCAGAGTGCGACCACGTCCTAGGTTCAGGCATCTAAATATGTTTTCACTGTCGAGCTGAACCACTACTCGCCTGTACACATTTATGACTGGCGGCGGAGTTGGATCGACTGGTGCTGGAGCTCGTACAGGGGTGGCAGAGGTCGGAGTAACGTCCAGAGTGGCTAAAAAAGGATGTAACAGATGGCCATCTGCTTCGACGTTACTTGGCGTTGGCATTGTAACGCCACCGATGGGAGCGCCTACTATTATCCGGCCCTCTTCATAAGCCCGATAGGATTTTTTGTTGATGGCTCGATGGTTTATTATATCCAAAAGCCAGCCGTTGAAAGCTGGGAATACCATGCCCATAAACAATGACCCTTCCCCTGGGTGCTTCCTTGACTTGACAAAGCGCTGACGCCCAATTCCGCCACGTTCTGTTCCACCATTGGTTTGAATGAAGAGAAACAATTCATGTTTCTCTGCTTGATTGTCTTTCAAGTAGTCCACCCTAGTTTCCATTGGTACCAGGAAACACTTAATTCAAATTACACTTTCCATTTTTTCTTTTTTTTTAAAATCTAAACAAGAAACTGAAAACCTCGTGCGTCAGCCAAAGCAAAAAAGGCTTATACTAGATAGCCAATTACCCCCATTGTTGCAAGTCACCCTTTCCAAATGGGATATTTTAGGCCCCTTACCACTCTCAGAAGGTCAGTTTATTTATATTTTAGTAATAATCTGCCATTTTACAAAATGGGTAGAGTTATTTGCATTAATAATACAAACAGCTGAAAAAGTGGCCGAATGCCTTTTTCTGTTTATTTGCCGCCATGGCGTCCCCGAAGTTTGACAAGTTAAAGCAGCGTTTTTACTGCCTAATTATCGAAAAGAGCTTGCTGAGTTTATCAACAAATGCGAAATATAGCATCTCTTCTTTGAAATGATCCTTTCCTTCACACCATACACGCTTGTAGTCAACTCGCTACTTGTATAACCATCATATACGTTTTCCTTTGGTTTAAACATTGTGTTTGCATTCTTTTCATTATCACGTGTTATCATCGGATTACCATCGGCACGTGTAATTTTTGGCTTAACTTCATCACGTGTACTCGTTGGCGCTTCACTCTCGTTTAAATCATCAAAACTCCTCTCACTTGCTCGCGTCGATCCCCTGTTTCCGAATCTATATCCCTTTTCATCACCCCCAAGGGTTCCAAAACTGGGCTGCTTTAGTACATTTCTGCAATACATTTTCACCATTCCACCACCAAATGCAAGCTTACCAAGCTTACCTCATTCGAATCGGTTTCCGTCCGCTAAACACAGGATCAGTCTCTCCATCCGTTTTCTCCTTCTTTTCCAACACATTCGTCAAGTAAAAAAATGCAAAAGCGCCCATTAGCAGAAAACCTTAGCCTCAAGCACTCCTCGCCACTACATTCATACTATAATTATCAAACAACATCCATAGACCTAAACTCAACACGCCACTCTGTGTTAAAAATACGGTGCAGAACCCTTCAAAAATTTGCATATTCCAAATTTTTTTTAAAAAAAAACAACACTTTAGACCAACACACATGGTAGTTTTTTAAAATTATAAATTTAATAAATAGCATCAAAATTTTATAATCAAAAATATAAAATTTATCATCAAAATATTTTTGTTTTTATCGCCAAAATTATTAAAATTTAATCAAAAAAAAATTTGAACATCTTTAAAAAAATTCATCATCAAAATACACGAAAAATTAAATTAATTAAGTAGAAAAGATACATCAAAATTATAATAAAAATGAAAATAAATTAAATTGTAAAAAAAGTCTATCTCAATAAAGCTTTTATGACTAGTTTAGGTCTACCACGAGTTCTTTTTTCACCAACATCAAGTGTCTTAGCATTATAAGGAGTTTTACTTAATTTATTTTTGACAGTAATATATAAACAATGTTTGCATGTATAAATTTTTGAATATCTTGGACAGTCACCTGAAATTCCACCATATTCTAGCCAATTTTCATATACATCAGCTTATAACTGTACGGTCCATTAAGCACTTTCATAATTTAAAAAATCATCAAAATTTTTCCAGTTTTTTTTCAAATACAAATCTTGGACTTTTTTAACTAACTCTTGGTTTAATTCTAAAAGCGAATCTATTGATTGAAAATAAAATTTACTACTATTTGCCTGCAAAACCACTGGTTTGTATAAATTAATTTTAATTAAATTAATATAAATTAATAATTTGAATAAATTTAGATTTATTTACGAGCTCAATCAACCTTTTTTGAAAATAATGAATATTTTAAAAACATTTTTTTATAAATTGTACCTTGGAGCACTAATAAATACTCTAAAAACGTTTTTTGTATCATCTTCATCGTCAATTACTATTTTGCTCAACATAAATACTTGATCAGGATCTAGGTCTTCTTTTAATTCATGCCTTTGAACTAAATGTCTAATGTCTGCTAAACTGATAACTGCTGGCCCTTCTGCATCTTCTTTATATTTAATTATCCATGAACTTTTCTTTTAATCATAATCTAATGAAAAGTTTTATTTATTTAAAAAATTAGAATTTACTTTTTGTAAATCAGGTGCTATAAAACTATTATTTTCAAGTCCCAATTTTATTTAAAAAGGCGTTTTCAATCCAGAATTGCATATTTTTTTCATTTCTTCGATTATTGTTAATGAAATTCCTTCTTTTGTTTACAAGTGAAGATGTGTTCCTATTTCCCATGATTCAACTTCATCATTTGAATCATTGTAAAATAAATAAATTTTAGCTTCACAATTTTTTCTATCTATTGAATTTTTTCTATATATTATTGTTTACTCCCATATCTACTTGTATGTAAGAATTTTTTTTTCCAACTTTCTTCAATTTTAATTTATTTATCATCGTGGAAAGTATTAACGTAAATAAGTAATCTCCCTTTGCCACGAAATTTTTTGTTCGGTTGAATTGTTTCTGTAAGATTTTGTTCTTCACTCGACGACGCAAAATCACTTAAAGCAACTGGATTTGACTCGTACAACATTTTTAAGGAGTTAAATTTTTTTTTAAATATTTGAAGAAAAATTTTCATTTTATTTTTATATTTTGTTTTTTTGCTGCATAGTTTTTCAATATGATCCACCTTAAAAATATTTGATGGAAAAAAATCATTTTATTAAGTAAATTTTTATTTGCTGGAAAAAAATTATTTTGCTAATAAAAATAAAATTTTGATGGAATAATTATTTTCTTGATGATAATTTTGGGTAAAATTTTGGAAAACATTAATATAATGATGAAAATATTATAACACTTAATTATAAAGATTTAAAAACAATTTTAAACTAATTTAGTTAAATAAAAATTTAATATTAAAATCATTATAATATAGAGTTTATTGTCTCACCTTTTTGAAGTTATAAAATTAAATTAATCTAATTTAATTTTAATTAAATTACCTTCGCCTATGAAATAAGGTTTAGTTATGCCAAACTCTATCCTCCCTATAAAACTGAAGTCTCAAACTGAAGATTTCTGTGAGGTAAGTTTCAAAAATTTTGGAAGAATTGAAACTAAAAGTAAATTTTTAATCAATTGCTAATTAATTATTAATTAATTAATATGATTTTATTTTGGGTCCTACTAAAATACTGATCCCCATTTTTTTGCAAAGCAAAAACCTTTTAAAATATTTTGATATATCATTTAGCTTGAATTTTTCTCTATTTTTTGAAAATTGAATATTTTTATATTTTTAAAAACCTGGCCCCCAACCGACTCCCATTTTTCATTGTTTTTCCTTTTATCAGTATCAAAATATCTCGAAAAATATACTTCCTGGAGAAAAAATTGACTCATTTTTAGACAGCTCGTTAAATTGTCTTCAAGAAAAATGGGGGTCAGGTCTTATAAAATAAGTAGAGGGTCAGGTTTTTAAAAATATAAAAATATTCAATTTTCAAAAAAAAATTAAAATTTTTGAGAAAAACCAATTTAATTATCAAAAAATAGAGAAAAATTCAAACTAAATGATATATTAAAACTTTTGAGAATATTTTTGCTTTGCAAAAAAAATGGTGGTCAGGATATTGAAAAATTGGGTTTAGTGTTTTAGTAGGAACCTTTATTCTGAAGGAGCATTTGCTCGGTAAAAAATAAATAAATGAATAGTTTAAAAGTAAAAAAAGATTTTCAATATTTTATTTCAAATTTCCGAAAGTTTCACTCATTCTATTTCACTATCAAGTTTAATTTCAATTTATATGTAATAATAATATGAAAATGCTTGCAATATTAACTTAAAATTATTTTTTTCATCTCACTTTTTCAATTTGATTTCAACATTTTGGATACATTTTGTAATCCAGACACAAAAAATTAAAGCATTTATTAAATAATATATATTGATATATAATATAATATATTTATTGATAAATAAGGGTCCTACTAAAATACTGATCCACATTTTTTTTGCAAAGCAAAAATATTTTCAAAAAATTTAATATATCATTTCGTTTGAATTTTTTTTTTTTTTTGAAAATTTTTTCTCCAAAATTTTTTTTTTTGTGAAAATTGTATATTTTTATAATTTTTAAAATTTGACCCGCTACCAACCCCCATTTTCCTTGAAGAGAATTTAACGAGCATTCTATTAATTTTCGTAATTTAACAAAAACACACGTAAATAAATAACAAAAATTATTAATTTATTTGAGCATTTGTGTTCAGTGACATTTTGAGTTGCATAAAAGACTGGCCACCACCAATTGATAGCTCATTGACGGCTTGTCTAATTTCTTTGACTGTTTGATCTGTACGCATATTATGAACTATATGTATTTGTTACTAAGTAGAAAAAACTTTTTGCAAATAATTCGGAAAAACTCCTGCCTAGCAAGCTAGTTCATAAAGGCTAATAGTAAAGTCATTGCCGATTATTCGGCAAGTGAAATTCTAAAGGAGCGTCAATACAAAACAGAGCCTTAAATGGCGTTTGTTTCAAACAAATACGAATGATTCTTTTCAAATTATATTAATTTGTTCCCAATACCATTTTCATTGTGGCTTACATTTTTTTAATGTCAGCTTTAACCCTCTCAACGCTTCCCTGTGACTAAAGATGCCTTGCTCTACCTATTTTTGTGTTTATTTGTTTTTTTATCAAGTGCAGATTCGATTTTGAGAATTGAAGCTTGATATTCGGTGGCCGATGTAATCGTCTGATTTTTTTTCTAATTTTTGAGATTTTTGAGGCTTTTTCGTTCGTAAAAGCCCTTCTAGGTGAATGAATTCTTTATCAACACTTAAAATTTTTTGTTGAGAATTATTAACCAGGTTTAAAACCATGGCAACTCGAAATAAAAATTTGAATTTTTTTTAAGTTATTATACTTACAAGTAAAAAAAAAAAGTTGTTTGATTAAATTTAAAAGTATCTGCTTTTGATTCAAGAAAACGCTTCTATTTCTAATAATTTTTTTCATGCCTAATTAAAATCAAAGAAAAAAATAGAATTATAGGATGTTTAGAGCTAATTCAATGTATTCTAAATTTTTTTTAATAATAAATATTTTCATTTTGGTTTTTGTATTACAAACATATTTTAGCAACAAACAATCCAATTCAAATATCAGATATAATGACGATCTTGAACGCATTGAAATTTTTCTGAATAGACCTCATATATTCATCGGTGGGACTATGAGCTCAGGCACTTCATTGCTTAGATCCATCCTAGATGTTCATCCTAAGATTAAATGTGGACCCGAAACCAAATTCATTCAATTATTATTAGAATTTATTACTGATTTGTATAGAACAAATAATAAATATATAAATTTTATTAGAGATGCTGGAATAAGCGATCAGATTCTTGACGATTCCATCGGTCTTGCCATCTACAATGTAATGCTTAGGAACATTCAAACAGATGTTGGTCGATTGTGCAACAAAGAACCGAGTAATGCCAAAAACATTGAATATCTATTGAAAATATTTCCCAAGTCAAAATTTATCTTAACTATTAGAGATGGTCTAGAAGTGTCTTATTCCTTACTTAAACGATCTAATAAAAATATCAGCTTATCAAATTTTTATAACAGATTAAGTTATTGGAATGAAATGATAGAAGTGTCTTATAATCAGTGTTTAAACAAAGGAAAAGAGCATTGTTTGATGGTCAGATACGAAAACTTGGTTACTCAGCCAAAGTCTGAGATAAAGAAAATTGTGGATTTTTTGGACATTGAGTGGACAGATAAAATGTTAAATCATCAACAATATGTTGGCACTGAAATAAAAATATCAAAAAAAGAATGGTCCGTAAAAGGAATGGAGAAGAAGATAAATTCTGACTCATTACAAAATTGGAAAGAAAAAATACCTGGCTACAATCATTCAATTGTAATGGATAAATTTAAAATGCTCAAAATTCTTAATTATATAGATTAAAAAAATTTTAAACTAATTTAGTTAAATAAAAATTTATTATTAAAATTGAAATCAAATTAATTCTTAAAATAATTTCATTAATCATCATTTTTTCAATATACTTTAGAGATAGAAAAAAAATTTGATTGAATTTTGTGACAAAAATTGACGTAAATTTCGGTAAATTTTTGTAAAAAAAGGCAAAAAATGGTAAAAATTCAACAGAAAAGGAAAAATGAATTTTTTATTATTTCATTCAATTTTTTTTCTAAACAAATTATGAAAATTAATATTTATTTGTCAATTATTTGAGGGTATTAAGTACGAAAATGTTAAATTATTTTCTTATGTACAAAAATTATCAAAAATCATTTATAAAGAGCTCTATATAAAAAAAGATATACATTCAGAATTTAATGATCTAACCAGTAACAATTTTTTTACTTACAATCTCAACAACCTAGAAATGTTTTATTAAAAAATTAAAATAATAAAATTTTTTAATATTTTTTACATACAGGAGCTACGCCACGTGGATTTTACGTAAATTTACGTCAAATTACGTTAATTTTCGTTATTTTACGTAAAATTACCAAAATTACCGTAAAATGTAAAACGACCAAAAAACAGTCTAAAATTCAATATTTTAGACGATTTTTTTGAAAATTTGAATTTTCTGATTTTTTTAACTAAAATTTTCAAAAAAGTAAATTTACGTAAATTTTCGTAAAATTTCATTTTTTTACCAGGTAAAATTTGGTAAAATTTAGTAAATTTTCGTTAAAAAAGGAAAAAAATGTAAATTTCTCTGATTTTATTAGAATTTTTTTTCAAAGTTGTATTAAGTTTATCTTAATAAATTTTTTTTAGTGATTTGACCGTTCTCCATTCTTTTCAATCACTATATCAATTACCTTTAATACTTTATTAGAGTTTAAAAAATTGAAAATTATGAAAATACCTTTTTTAAATGGTTTATATAAGACTAGCATTTTGATGGACTTAGATTTTTTTGGAAATCAAAAATTGCCTCAACTGCTTCTTGTTCATTTTTGATCCCCTTTTTTCTAAGTGAATCCTTTATCTCATTCCAAACCATTTCAATTGGGTTTAGGTCTGGAGACTTTGGAGGAGACCTTATCTTTTAAAAATATTCCTTAGCTATTTTATATTATTATTTTTTTATAAAAAACACACCCAGTTTATGCTGTTTCTTTCCAAAAAATCACAGCAAAGATCTGATTTGTGCTTTGGGTCATTGTCTTGGTGCAATTTAAAATTAAATGAATTATTTTCAGACACAAATGGGAGTAAATATTCAGCTAAAATATCCTTATACAATTCAGAATCCATAGTGCACTTAAAAAGCTAAAAAAAATTTCAGTTTAATTTGCTAAAGAATAAAAATTTACTGCAAATTCGGTGGCTCCGTTATACGAGATACCACCCCACACATGGATTTTACATTCAAATTTTGGGCTAGATGGGATAGCTTCAGGCCTTGATGACGGTAGTCTTAGATGATTAATAGGCTGATCATACACTACTATTGTTGTCTCATCAACGAATATGTAATCTTTAAAATCACAGTCCCTATTACGCTGACACCAAATTTAGCGCTGGAGCTTTTGCAAATCGTTCTGTTTAGGGCATTTTCTTAAACGTCTCAGCCGAAAGCCTTAATATAAAATTTAAATTTTATTTTAATTAAAAAAATTTTAGTTTAACCTAGTTTAAATATTTACTTCCTTATTTCACTACTGCTATATTATTTCCCAAATATTTCTTCTATTTTATGAGCCGTTTTATAGGAAGCTTCAAGTCCTTTTTTTTTAATAGTCCTTTGTACGGCCTGGTTTAATGCAACAAACAGTATAAAAAACGATCGAGCAGCTGAAAAAAAATAAGTATAGACATAAACTTTTGTGTTTTTTTTACTGTATTATCTTTATAAACAAAAATTAGAACTTAGAAACTAAAGAGTTAAATAAAATCTGAGAAATTTACATTTTTTTACTTTTTTTCACGAAAATTTACCAAATTTTACCTGGTAAAAAAATGAAATTTTACGAAAATTAACGTTTTTGAAAAATAGAAATTTACTTTTTTGAAAATCTAGTTGAAAAACTCAGAAAATTCAAATTTTCAAAAAAATCGTCTAAAATATTGAATTTTCGACTGTTTTTTTTGCCGTTTTACATTTAACGGTAATTTTGGTAATTTTACGTTAATAAACGTAATTTTACTATTCTATCTTTACGTAAATTTACTTTTTTTCCGTCAAATTACGTAAATTAACGAAATTTACGTGTTTACGTTATTTACGTTTTTTTACGTGGCGTAGCGCTACTGTATTTAAAATGATTTATATATTTCTTACATTTTTCTACTGTCAAAGTTTTTTGAAATAATTAATATCAAAAGTAAAATAATATGCTTTAAATGAAATCAAAAGTTAGACATTAATTTTTTTAGAAAGCTGGGCTTTTAAAAAATTTATTTCAAAAGGATCAAAGTCAAAGAAGCATGGGACAAGACAGATAACAGCTAAAAAGCAAAAAAAGCTAGAAAATAAAATTTATTTTGTAAATAATGTTTAAATATAAATTTTCAATAAAAAATTAAAAATTACGAAAAATACCCTTTTTTAGACTCAATATTACCTGTGAAATTAAAATTATTAATTTTCATGCTAAAAAAATTGTCAAATATATTTATTTTTTGTTTATTTTACTTAGTTTATTGCTTAAAAACTTATTTGTAACTAATAATAATAATTTTTATTAGTTTTTTATCAAAATAATTACTTTAATATTTACCACTTTTTTTCAAGTTTTATTTTATTTTATTTTTTTCAAAAAAATAGTTTAATATTTACAGCTTATTTTCAAGTTTAATTTTAATAAAATAACTAATTTTGTTTTTTTAACGCTTGTTTTGCTTTATCAATCCTACCAGGCTTCTTTTTTGGTTCAATTGCTGTTTTTATGTAACGCTTTGGAATTGTTAGGAGATTTTGATTTACCGCTATTGAGATTAGATGATAACACTGGTAATTTTTTAGATAGAACCAGCAGCTACATTTACTTGTTGCCCAATTATCCGTGTTAAAATCAATTATTTTTATTTTATCATTATACTCCATTAGTAAATCAAAATTTAGGCCTTTGACTTTTGATTAGTTTTTATTTATATAATCACTGCTAATTAAGACTTCATTTTATTTTGTTGTCAAGATAAACAAACTAGACCTTTTACCAAAGCGCTTTATAATTGAATCTGTTGAATGCAAAAAATCATAAGCCATTCACCATGTTTTGGCGCTTACATTATACGATTTACTAAACTCTCTTTCAGTTAATGAATCTTTAGACCAGTTACGAAGCATGTCATATGCGTTTCTTAGATAAGAATTGACTGCTACCATCATTTGTTTTACGCATTCTAATTCTAGACCAATTGTTTTCTATATCATCTTTTAGAAAGTTATACGCTTGATCAATGCTTTCAAATTCACGAGTAAATGTATAGTGTGCTAGAACTCTTGTTCTTTTTCCATTTTTATTTATTTCCTCTACCAAATCACCGTCAGATTCAACTTCTACTGGTGGCGTATTTATTTGAACATCTGGAAATTCTTCTTCTTCCTCACTAGGTTCTTCTAGTTGTTCTTCGTTTTCAACTTGACCAACATTAATACCATTTAGAGTGATATAATCGTTTAATCTTTTTATTAATTGAGCCTTAGTACCTTGATAAGATATTTTATATTCTTTGCATTTTTCTTTAAGAGTAATCACTAAATACGATGAATCAAACATTTTGGCATATGATAAAATATTTCAAACTCAGAATAATAATTTATAATGTAAAAGAATTATTTTTTTCAAACAATAAAAATACTTAGCAAAAAATAATAATAAAAAAATAAAAAAATAGACATAAACTAATAATTTTGAAAATACAGGTAAATAACAGCCCCTTTTTTAGATTACCATATTTTACGGTAAATATGGTAAAATATCGTGAATTTACCATAATTTACGTAAAATATGGTGAATTCAAGGTATCGTAGCAGCACTGTATTTCTTACTGAACTCAAAAAGCTGATTCGAAACATTAGTAATTTGGGTTAATTAAAAGTCTCATGATTCACGATGTTGGAGAAAGTTTCTTTTTCTAACTTTAGGGAAGATTTGCTGGGTCTAGGTAATTATGTGACCGGCCGTTCACAACTTTCGTGACCTAAATCTTTTCTCGTATTATATGACCCGAGCTGTTCACAACTTTTGTTACCTGAAATTATGTGATCAAAAAATAAAGAATAAAATATTTTGTCAAATAATGTGGTCCAAAATGAAAAAATGTGACCCAGAAAAAAATTTTGTGACCCTGATAAGAATAATGTGAACCAGAAAAAAATTTTGTGACCCGAGACTATATTATTAAAAAAAAGCTTAATAAAAATTAAAAAAAAAATTTAATGAATTTTTTTTTTTATGAATGTATTTAATGAATATTTAAATAAGTCATTTAAGTGCACAATATCCTAATGTTTTTTTGTTTGATGAGCCTTTAGACCACGTTGCCCTTCAAAATAACCGTCACATTTATCACTTCACTTGGTTTCTCTTCTTACTCACAACTTTGCTAACTGCTTCTTCAATTTCCCTTGAGTAATTAACGCATTCTCTTGACTTAAGTTCATAGTAATCAAGTTTTGTTTTAACACTCTGTCCAAAATTTATATTTGAAAGAGCTTCTCTTACTTCGTTTATGTCGTCAGAAATTTTTAGTTTTAGTTTTTTTTCATTCAGTGATCTTAACAGTTTGTAATTTTTAACAAATTTTACTTTACATAATCATGTGATCAAAAGAAAAATTTTGTGATCAAGAAAAGAATAATGTGAACCAGAAAAAATTAATACCAATATATACCTTAAATATACTAGAGTCTTAAAAGGATCTAATTCAAGGATTCAAGTGATGAGTAGGATTCATTTTAATTTAATATAAAAAGGATTTAATGATTCCACAATTTTTTTAACTAAAAAAAGATTATCTTAAATTCACCCGTGTTTCCTAAATCCAGTTTACTAAAATCTGCAAAATCTTGAATAGACAATTCGTTCCAGTAACTTTCCAAATCAACTTAGTGTTACGGAAGTGTTTTCCACGGCATCGAAGTCCCATTAAAAAAGATGAAAAAAAAATTTTTGATTTCTAAAATTTTTAACAAAATTAAAATTATTTGGAAAAATCAGAAAAAGATGTTTGTTTTGTATTACATTTTTCAATTACAATTTTTTCAATATTACATAAAAAATCAATCATGCTTGAATAATCTTCCTTTTTATTTAAAAAACAATATTTTAGAATATTCGATCAATTGCATCTTTTGAACTAATAGCTGTTTTTAAGGAGCTTCACTTCGAATGTGCAGTTTGCGCTCTTTTCGAATGTTAGCTCGAAGCCTTTTTAAATTATTTTTTAAATAAAAATAAGTATTAAAAAAAAATTTTTCATTTGGAAATTTCTTCGATATCCGAATCACTTTCAACTTTGTCCCCTGTAACGGTTTTTGAGTTGACAATTTCGAGATAAGATAAAGAGCCTCTTGCTTCCAAATTTGAATCGATTAAAACAAAAGCATACTTTTCGAAGTCCAATTACCGCATTCCTTTGTTCGATAATGCAGCGCCACAACCTAGAAAACATCATTGGCGCAGGCGCTATACTAAATCACGCCCGTGTTAAATTCAACTTAACTTGTGTTGCATGCGCCAAAACCGTATTTCGGGTTGTGGCGATGCACTATATCCAGGATCTTGAGAATATTGCTGCATTATTTAAGTTTAGCAAAGGGATAATATTTAAAAAAAAAAAAAGAGTTTTTTTTAGTTATGTATTTGGTGCGGCATTAAAGTTTAAAAATAAAAAAGAATTTAAAATTACTCTTTTTTTTAAATATTATCCTTTTGCTAAACTTAATGCTCGTAATTTAAAAACGAGAGCTCAACATGAATTGATCGTAAAAGAAATCCACGATTACTCTATAATCAAAAATCTTATTTTAGTTCAATTCTTTCATTTAAATGAATCACAACAAAAATTCAGAACAGTTTTTGAAAAGCTTCAATGATAAATTTCAAAATATTCCTAACAGGCTGGCTGCAAAGAAGGCACTACGCCGTTCGGGGCAGAATGAAATTCTTTCATTGATAAGAATAATTAAACTTTTTGATATCTGGATTAAAAATATATTTTAATTTAATAAATAAAGTGTTTGTTGACCAAGAATTTAATTTTTAAATTTTAAAATGTTGTTTTTTAAGGCTGAGTACACAATGGTAATATTGGTAAAATACGGACTTGTTGTTTTTGGATAAAAAACAGATCTAGACTTTTTGACCGAAATATACTAAGGCTGAAGACCGTTCAATGATTATTTGCTAAAAACTCTTTAATTCTTTATCTTTTCCCAAGTTATCATCATATAAGTCTCTGTAATTCGTTGTGTCCAAAAAAATAAAACAAACAATAAATAAAAGTATTAATGAATTATTATTAATAATTGCTTGATTTTCGTTTTTTTATTTGTTGATTCTGTTATAAATTTTTAAATATTATCATATTCAGTATATTTTATAAATTTTAAATGCATGATATGTTAAAGTTGATATACTGTATAAATATAATATTTGAATTGTTGAAAATTATCAAAATAAGAATCAACATCTAAAATAAACTAACCTTTATTATTTCCAACACTTCTATCTCTTTATCTATATGCATTACATCTCTGTTGATTTTTGAATTATAGGTGATTGTTGAATCATTAAATCATCTCGTTCAAGTTTCATTGTGGGAAGTCTCTTCTGTATTAGCACCTGATTCATATGATAATTGTTGAATTTGTTCTTTTGATTGTTTTCGTTGATCATTTATTTTTTCATTAATTATTCTTTAATTTTTTTTTACTTATTAATACATTTATTTCAGTGTTTTTACTTAATTTATTTGGAAATTTTTCTAATCTATTTTCTCTTTGTATATTTTCTAAAATATACCAAACATTTTATTTTCATTGAAAAATGTTTGTATTCGTTCGAAACCTCGTAGTTTCCTGAACCTAAGATTGCTAATTTTGTTTGGTTTAAATGATCTTCAGCAATCTCCTCAAAAAATGAATATTTTAGTTCAATTCTTTTTTTTTAAGAAATTAAAAATTGACGGATTTTATATTTTATGAAAAAAAATTATTTATGTAATTAAAAAGACAAAACAAAATATTTATTATTTTTGCTTATTAAAGCTTATTATTAAATTTTGAATTAAATAATCATAGGACGGTCTTGGTACATTTCGTCCAAAAAGTATGAGTTCGTATTTTAGCAATATTACCATTACGATGCGTTGTGGGGCAAAATCGAGGTAATTCTATTCACAAATGCATGATTTGATCTAAATCTAATCCTCTTGAGAGTCAAATAAAAATAATTTTTTTTAATAAATTTTATTAATAAATATAATTGGTAATAAATAACTAAATAGAATATTGGCTTATCTATAAATTTGCAAAAAATTGATTTAAATAAAAAAACTGGTATTTTTAAATTAACTATAAACATCGCTTGGTAAAAATAGAAATTAAGATATATGCGAGTGTAAAAGCTTGTGATAAAATCGAGCTATATGAGAGCTCAAAATTATTAGAGATTGCATTTGAATAGAAGCGAAACAGATCTTTCTCACTTTATATATATCACATCATCTATTCCCAATAATATCGACACATTCAAAATAAGATAGTAATAAATTAAAAAATGAATAAATAAAAAAGAAGCGAAATTGCACTTGGCCATCTAAAAAAGAGAAAAAAAAGAAAAGAAAAAAAAGATCACTTTCTTTCGTCTAAGCATTATGTACAGTTTAAGTGCTCTCTATCTTTTATCTACAATTCTGACAATAAATAATTTTGATTTTGCTTGAAAAAATTTGAGAGAAAAAAATTCGAAAAAAGAAAATTTTGCAAAAAAAATCAATTAATTAATAGAGTGGGAAAGTAATTGCCTAGATGCTTATCTGAATTAAATAGACACAATTGAGCGTGCATTTTTATCTATTTTTGCAAGTGACTGGTGTTGAGGGCGACACCGAATCGCTCCGAGGTACACTTTGGCCCATGTTTATGCTAAGCAGTGAATTGATTAGTTCGTTTAGCTGATTTATGGTGTGCGAGTTGATCGGATTGAAATGGGCGAACTCGTTTTCGAATAGAGAAGATCGAGACGAAGAGACGAGATAGGAGTTGGGCGAGGGAGACTGTGACGAAGATGAAGAAGACGATGACGCTGAATTGTTTGCCAAGTTGAACATTATGCCATGAGGTAATTGCGGCGTGAAGAGCTGCGGGGCCGCAAACAAACCCGGCTCGTCCGCGTTGCTCTTCAAGTCGAGCTTGTCGTTTGTGTCGTGAATGAAGTGACATCTGGGTCCGTACGGACAAAAGCCTTTCGAGTGAAAAGTCTTGCAAAAATCGGTCTTGTACTTGGGGTGACGGTTGACGTCTTTGAGCTCGTTGATGCCGTGCGCGAACTGACACTTGTCGCCGTACTTGCACTCGCCATTCTCGCTGTACTGTCGGCACATTTCGGTCTTGTATCGGCCATAGTTGATAGGCTTGTGTGGTGCGTTTGTTTTTGGCCTAGAGTGGTTTTTTGTCTTTTTAAAGCAGCTCTTGCTCTGATCGCACTCGAATTCGAACATTTTCTCTCTCTCGCTCTCTCAGACGAATAACATTAAAATCTAAAAGAATTTTTTTTTTCAATATTAAAAAAATATTTTTTTAATTTTTTATTATTCAACAAAAAACAATTGAAAACTAATTAGGAACAAAAAAGTCAAATTGCTAAAATCAAGTATCGGGTCCACAGACCCTCGTTAAGTGACTTTGAAAACAAAAGTTTCATTTAATGCGCCAAGGTCGTGTCACGTACGTTCAAATTCAATTTTGAACTGTTCGAAAGCTCTGACTCTTTGTAGGAGGACCTATAACACGATTGAAAAATAATGTTGTGTGTGTGCGAAGGAGAAACATAGAGAGACAGAGACAGAGAGAGAAAACAAATTTAAAGTTAGAGCGAAAACTTCAAACAAACTTAATAAAATTTTCAGTTTGTGTATTGTTTTAGTTGTTTGAATTCAAATAGGACTTGGATTGGTTCTGAATTAAGAGCTGCACACAAATTCAAAGAAACGCACAATATCTTAAGTTTCTAATAATATTTATCTTTTTAATTTACATTTTAAAATTCGTTGACAAACAACAAATATTATTTGTTTGTGGTTAATTTTATTTTCAATTCTAAGAGGAGCATTTTTAAAGTTCATTTCAATTGAAACAAAATGTTAAGAACTTTTTTTTTTTCAATTAAAAATAAAAATAAAAAATTTCACAATAGCTTAATTCAAACGAAGAGCAAAGAGAAAGCAACAGTGAAAAAAAAAACAATTTTCTTTTTACTTAATTTTTTTTGTTTGTTCAATTATAAGTTTGGAAAGTTCGCTTGTGTCTCCCTAAATGTGCAGAATTAACTTAACATTTGTACAAGTTAACTTTTTGGATGCTTTAAAATATTTAAACAAATTTAATTTAATTATAAAAATATATAAATTACTTTATCTATTAAAAAAAAAGAAAAAAAATGAAAAATTTCTTCATCCAATATGGACACAACAAAATGGTCACATCAAATTTCAATTTCTTTTTCACATATTTAAATAAAAAATTTCTTAATATTAGCATAATTTAAAATTTGAATTTGAGGCGCCCAGGGCTCGGACGGTGCCGAGGCTCACTTTAAGTCAGGTGAACGTGACTCAACAAACTGTCTTATCGATAAACGTGCTGATGCAGCCAAATAGTAACTAGCTCTGGAGCCAAGTACATAATACGTCGCAATCTAGCATTTTGAGAACAAATACCTTTGCTATTTGCCTAGCAAAAAGAGAAAACAATTAACACGCCCTTGCTATTTTTATAATAGCATGGAAAATTTTGCTTGATTTTTTCTCTCTTGCTATTTTCTTTTGGCTTGCAATTTTTACATATCAGTTAAATTGTCTATCAAATTGTAATCTGACTGCAATAAAACAAAATTTGCATAGAATTGTTTTTTTTTTATTTAGTTAGATTTTTGATTGATATAATTTTTTTTTTGAATGAATGAATGCAACTTGATTAGCAAACTAACTACAAGTATAATTAGATAACTAAATTAAATCAAAAAAACATTTATTACCAAAAGAATTTTGGTTGGAATGAATGCTTTTAATTTAAATTAATTTCTTTTTTATGAATCCAAAAAAAAAAAGCAACAACGAAATTTCTAAATTTGAAAATTCAAATAAAATTTTCTCTTTATTTGAAGTTGATTAAAAACGCAAATTAGCTTTCTCTCTCTCTCTCTCTCTTTGTTTTAATTTGAAAATTTTTCAACACTAAAATGACGGACTAGTTCGACCGGGCCCATAACAGCAATGCTAATTAAAGCTTTAAAATTTTGCTAGAAATTAAAATTGCCTTGCAGCTAGTTCAAATTAAAAAATTTTCAAACACCCATTTTAGACGAAATGTTTCCAATCAACAATTCCTATTATCATTTCGAATTAATTTAATAAACAAAATTTGTTTATTCTGTACAGATAATAGTTATAATTATAAATTTATCTTTTAAATTAATTAACTTATTCAAGCAGCAGTAAAATCAGAGGCAAACAGGACCCTTAATATAAATATTTACTCGATTCAAGAGAGAGAGAGAGAGAAAGAGAAAGAGAGAGAATTATTTTCCTAATAATGAATGCCTAGTTAATCAAGAGCCTAATTATATAAGAGTCTAGTCTTATTCTCTCGCGGCAAATATTAAGTTTTTCCGTCTTTTCTCTATTAAATTAGTTTGGATTAACTTCGATATCATTCGAATCTTTTCATATCGATCTTTGCCCCAAATATTTAGCAAAAAATAAAGATAAAATTTTTGTGAGCAAAATTTTCCAATCACATATCTAAAATAGATTAATTCTGTCTAAAATTCACTCTAGTTCACATCTAGTAAAAAAAAGCCATGGCATTTATTGCAATTTATCTGAATTACAAATAAAAGAGACAATTTTCATGTCGCCATCATCTATTTTTACAGTTACTTGTATTTTACATCGGATGATCACAGAAATTCGCCATGGAGCCTCTTCATTTTTTTTCCAAACCCTTCAACGCTCCAAACTAAAGCGAATTTAAAATTTTATTCACATTAAAAAAAAATTGAAAAGCTGTCGGATGGTCTTTCTTTTAAAATGGGATTATTGATAAAAGAAGGAAAGCTTAGTGTGTTTTTACCCTCCAGATTGTTGAAATCCGTTTTTGACAGCACAACACTAGCAAAAATAAAATAAAGTAAAAAGTATTGAATTAAAAATTTATTTTCTAATAAAATGTAATCAAATAAAGCTTATCACGCATTTGCTATCATTGTTTATCGAGCTTTAAACACGCTCGCGGCTACCAATCTGATTTTTAGAAGTTTCTTGCCACAATCAAGTTTGTTTATAATTAATTCAAAGAGTAATCTTTTTTTTGCTAATGAACTAAATTGCTAAACACAGAAGCGGGTGATGGCGCGCACAATACCTACCACTAATCCTGCTTAATCGATCTCTACAAGATAAATTTACTAAAAGCTATTTTAACTAGCGATGCCAGAGCCTCGATTGAACAAAAGTAAAAATTCTGATCAACAGGTAGCTTATTGAGAGAATAAAAAACAAATCCAGTTTGTTCTAGTCCGGGCTCTGAGGTAAACATGTGTTCCAATTGAACAAACGCTCAGACACATATCCTAGCCGCAAATTGAGCTAGTTAGTTTGTTGTTTGAATAGCTGAAAGAAAACGAGTCAACATCTTAAATATTCTACAATTAACTACTTTGGAATAATAATAAAAAAAAGAACATATTTATGTTTGTTTTGTGAAATTTTAATAAAAAAAAAAAAAGAAAAGGTACGAAATCGGCTAAGTTTGTTTTAGTCTGAGCCTAAAATTCTTAATGATTCCGATATAAATAATTTTGTTGACTGCAACCATAAAATCAGCGAGTAATCTTGTTTCTCCTCTTAATTTAAGCCAAATATTTACCTAGAGCTATATTAAAAATTTCAAAAAAAAAAATGAAAAAAAATTGACTCTTTTACTTTTTTATTGCTTTTTTTTTATTAGTTGAAATTTAATTATTAAAAAGTCGATAATTAAAAATCGAAAACTGGCTACTAACATTCAAGTCCACAATCGCAATCACCCAGGCAACACATCGAATTGACCTCGGTCTGCCAACCGATTTCAGGTCGTCGCCGCATCTACTACAACAAAAGCAATTACTTAAATGGTTTTATAGACCTGAGTTTTGATTTTATCAGCTAAATTACATAACCTATTTTTGATGAGGCAAATTTTTTGGTTTTTTTCTCTCTCTCTCTCTTTTATTGCTTGCCTTAGCCTTTTTCTTACACTGAAGATCATTTATAGTTAATTTAAACTATCTAATACGTATAATCAGATAGATTACGTTTGTTGATGATTACTCAAAATGAACGATTAGCTGCTTCTAACAACAACAACAACAAAAACCTTCTTTATATTTACATTTTTTTTGTGCTGCCGTTGATGGGCAATATTTACTACGATTTCGTGATTATGATAAATCACGTGTGAAATCGGCTTCAAATTTAGTTTATTTTCTTATTTTTTTCATTTGCAACATATGCTTGGTCTAATTAACAAATCGTGAATCAGCCCCAAAATGCAGATGTACTTGAATTGCGTTTCTTAAAACCAAGTGTACTCTACTAGTTCAGCAAAAACTTCCCAATTGAGTGATTGATTTTTAAACTTGTGCATTACTTTTGATTTTTGATCGACTACATTTGTGACAATGATGATTCTGGAGCAACTAGCACAGCTGGCTAGATAAATATAGAAAAAGAGAACAATTTTAATTCAATTTTATTCATTGTCAAAAAAGATGTTTTGTAAACAGGTTTGAAATTAGCCATAATTGAAGTTTTTTGAACTTCTCAAGATCATGTTTGATTTGAATTTTTTTAAACAAAGCAACAAACTAATAAATGTTGGCTTTTTAGCAATAATTTCGAATTCTTATAGTTTTTGAACATTGCGCAAAAATAACCCAAAAAAAATTTATTTTTAGAAACAAACAGCCTTTGAAAATATGCCTCATACTTTTGATGCTAATGATATCAGTTATTTGATCAAATCTTGAGACCAATTCTTACCAGGCTCAAAGAAATTAAGCTTTTGCTAAACAAGTATAAGCACAGCGATTCAACAAATGGATGCCCATCCTTTTAGGGATTTAGTTGCACCAACTTGTTTGCAACAAAACAAGCTATCCCACTTGTGGCTTGTTTGAAACAAAAAGCCAACTACGTTAATAGCTAAGAAAATGTAATATTCAGCATTCGATTGATGAACATAAAATAAATTTTGATACAAAAAATCAAGGTATGTTGAAAAGCCGACTCTATTTAGTAATTGCTATCTTACTATTTCTTCTTTCTTTCCTGAACTGTTCAATACTTAAATTCTTTGCACATGTCACCTCTTACAATTTATCAATTTTTAATTTTATTCTTATTATATTTTAACTTATTTTAATTTTTCTTATATTTTTTCTTTACATTTTTATTTTTTTTTTCATCTGAAGGAGCTTTAGCTCGGCACAGATAAAACAAATAAGTAAATAATAAAAAAAGGACTCAGCTCTTATTTTTCAATAGTTCCTAAGACTTTGACCCAATTCAAAAGCTAATATAAATAAGCAATCTTAAATTTTCAACTGTATATATACGGTCATTTTGAGACCATAAATCATTCAGGGTTAATTTCGACAAGTTAAGTTTCTCAAAAAAATTAAACAAAAATTTTTGAGTTAATATTGAGCATTTTATCACTCGCTCGCTCTAATTAATTGCTGTTTAGTTTTTACGTCAGATATTAGAGCACTTTTAGAAAAAAAAAACTAATTCAATCTGTTTCACCACAACATGCTTCATTTTCTAAATTATGGGTACTTGTTGAAAATGAAAAATAAATTAAGCAAAAAGTCAAAATAAATGTTTATTGTATTCCAATTTTAAAGAATAGGTGATTTTCTTAACAAGCATTCACAACTTGAACAACAACAACAACAACAAAAAGTTAAATTAAAAATTGTGCTCTCTCATCAAGCTACTAGAACATATGGCTAAAAAGGTCTTGAGTGAACAAAATGAAAATAAAGTCGCTTAAAGATACTTAGCACAAAGCAAAATCAATATTTTTGCAGAGTGTGTATTGAATTTCTGTAACTAACCGCTGTAAAACTAGTCATGTGACTTAAGCCAGTGTTAACTAACCCCTGTTTTTTCAAAGACAATCCAATCCATATATTTTTTCTCTTTCTATTTTTTTTCTACTTGGTACCTAGCCTTTTCTAAGCATTACTAAGCATTACTGAACACGTGATGCTCGACTTAATTAATGCATGTAATCCTGGACGCTAGTGAGCCGTTTGACTTTTGTCAGCGTCACGATGGGATTCAATTCAATCAATGATTTTTGACATGTTCCGTCAAGAACTCGGCTTGAATCTAAATTAATTTGTCAAGCATTGATTGTGATTGTACACACATGTAGCAAATATTGAATTGAATTGTGAAATGCCTTGGGGAAAATGTTGCTGCAAAAATTTTCCAACTAGACGTAAAATCAATAGTTTTCTTGGAAAAAAAAACAACAAAAACAAAAACCGATGTTGGTGTTATATTTAATCTTTTATCAACAACAAAATATTTGAGATAAAATTCAATCCTAATTAAATTAGCTTGATCATTTTTGAATAATCAGCAAATAATTGGAAAACGAAAAATTTGATAAAAAGCCGCCTGGGTCATTCAAAAAATTTTGAGAAAAAAAAATGTAAATTAAATTTAGTCGGTCATGTCTGTGGCAACGTGAGCATATGCCACGATAAGCGATCATGGTGTCACTTGAATTAATGGAACAAATCTAGAAGAAAAAAAAATACTCTGACTATCGCTTGAGACACAACAAAAGTAGAACGCTGAAACTAAAACTAAGCTGAGCATTCAAGTCTTAGAATCTATTATGACATGAATAGCGTAAAATTAATATTCATTTCTTAATGACATTTAAATGACAAATAAAATTTTCTGTTTATTCTCATTTAAGAGGGGCTAATTTGAATTTGTGGAGCAGAGTCGAGCTTGTTTCAGTAAGCCGATTCTGAGCTTTTAATTAATGTCATATTTATTTATGTTCAAGACCCAAATATTCATTTTAAATCTATTTAAGAAAGAGAGCATATGTTTGCTTGGATAACATGTACAAGGATGCCAAATTGGCTTATCTAGATGCCAGACTTTAATTGAGAGCTCTTTCCAATCGACCTCAATTCTGGCCCCGCTACAGATATCTCAAAATATAACTTGTGATCTTTATTGAAAACACTTGCCATATTTATACAATTCCAAAATTTGAATATGTCTCTGTTTTACACTCGGCTTTTATTGTGAACAAAAAAGACTTCACAATCGAACACTTGCTCGCCTGGACCCTCCAATAAATTTGAAAATAAACTTCAAGCTCAATAATAAACTATAATCAAAAATATTTAATTATAAGGCCAATCAATCCCATTAATCCAGAAACACATTTAAGAGTACAAAAAAAATCGAATTCACTTAATCCAAAGCGAATTTAGTCCAATCTTAAAAATGTAGATTAATTACCTTTTTTTTTAATTTAGATTTTTGAAACCGCTTTTGAATTTTGCACCAAAACTAATCTTAAACAATGGAGCGCAATTGTTTTGTATAGACTTTGAGATTAAAAGCTATTAGAAAATATTTTTTTAATAAATGATTGATAGAAACGCGTACAAAAGTGTAAGCTTATTAGTACGAGAAACGAAATGCATACACAGTTGCTTTTGATAATTATTAAATGAGAGATTGAAGTGTAAAAATTGCATGGTGTTTGTTGTACATATCGAATATGCATTTGTATTAATTGAGCAATAAATTATTTCTTTTCCTTCATATTTAATTTAAATTTAACAGAAATCGATAGAATTTATTTTAATTAATTCGTTTTTAAAAATTTTACATCCTCATCATACTATTTAAATAAATTATTCTCCTGTTAAATAATAAAAATGGCTCGAAAATTCTACACATCTAGAATCTTCGCCAAGAAGATTATGATTTACTCCATCAGGCCAAATCCTTTTATTTTTCCATTATTTTTCTCTAATCAAACTCATTCACTAGAACATGATATCAAAGAAAGATTTTATAGAAGAAAAATCAAAAGTTAGTTTTATTAAAATAAAAAAATTAAATAATTCTTTGTCAATTTGAATTTCGCAATTCTAGCATAATTTAAAATGAAAGAAACACTTTTTATCATTTAATCATAAATGGGTTCAGCAGTTTCAAAAGTGATGAAAAGATTGTTCAAGTTTAAAAGAAAAAAAAAAAGATTTTCTTTCTCACAATGGGACTAGAAAAAAAAACTAATTTTTTAAGGATATGAGGCAATATGAAAAATAACAAAATTTTTTCCCAAACTTAACCCAAAAATATCAAAAATCTGAATATAAATTTTTAATTTCAAAGTTATTATCGATATCACACTTAAAATGGTCTTTCTTGGTCATTTTTTAGGATCATTGAATTAGAAATTTATTTTATAACCCTCAAAAATAAAAATTCAGGGATTGCTGATGTTTGAGACCCCCAGTTTTTTAACTATTTTAAAAGAAAAAAGGGAAAAAAATCTTAAAAATTGACCAAGAAATGACCATTTTAGGTATATTATTGATCATAACTTTGAACCAGACTTGTTTATAAGTCACAGTTTTAAGTTTAAGTCAAAGTTATGACTTGACTTAATCATTAATTGTTAAAAAAATTAAATTCTATTTCTTTAAGATACGTATCACCTATTTATAAATGTGCGTTATTCAACGTAATATATTTTTTGTCAGAAGGCTGAACCTTATGAATAAATGCAGAAAACTCTGACCGATATAATTTTAAGATTATGGTTTATTTAGAAATTAATTTCAATAGATAAAAAAATTTTCTGATTTGACTTTGAAAAAAAAATATTTAAGTCATTGACTTGACTTGACTTGACTTAAGACTTATGACTTAAAAACAATTCTGCTTTGAACTTAAATACATATTCAGGTTTCTAATATTTTTGGGTTAAGTTCGTCAATATCTTTAGGAAAATATCCTAAAATTCAAAATTTTGTTTTTTTTCTTTTAGAAAAAAAAATTTAACTATCTGAGAATTTAACTTTGAAATTTAATTTTGTTTTAAAAACTAATATGATATTTATATTCAGCAGTAGACTTGCGCTAAAGTCAGAAAAAAAATTAATTTTTTAAAAATATAAACATTGACTACTAAATAAGTAGTTTCATTTGGATAGCCTTATTAACATTTCAACTTTCAAATTATAAAAACTTAATTTATAAAGATTTTATTTCTAAATTTGAATTAAACTTAGATACTTTGTGGTTAAATTTTTAGAATAGCAATGTTATCAATAAATTTATTGAAATTTTGTAATTTTATATAAAATTATTGTAAATGTAATTATTTATTTAACTTTCAGTCTCTTTTGCATAAGAAAAAGAAATTTAGAATTCCAAATTTTGGATATTTTAATGATTTTTGGCTGTAAAATTTAAATAAAACCTATGATTTTTCAATAGCTCGAGAATAATCAAGGCAATAATAATATCGAAAAACTGTATACTTATAAGAAATTTTAAAAATTTTAAATTTTCGAAAAAAAAATTCGTCCCTAGGTGGATTCGAACCACCAACCTTTCGGTTAACAGCCGAACGCGCTAGCCGATTGCGCCATAGAGACCTATTTATCATTTTATTTTTTGGTTTGACTTATAATATTCAGGATAAAAAATATGGTCATCATAACCTTAAATTTTTCTTACAATATTTTTATGTTTTAACAACACTTGACTTTTTGAAAATAAAGTTTTTTTACCACTTCTCATGAATACTTTGCTATTTAATCTCAGATTAAAATTTAAAGATATTAGTAGTAATAGTAGTAAATACTGCGACCCTAACGGGTTAAGCTTCTTTGAAGCTATGGCAGTAAATTAGACTGTTTCCTCAGCCATTTGTCCAAGTTAATTTTGAAGTTATTAATTGATTCAGAATTGATGTCCCAAAATCTTTATTTTGCTTCTGAATTATCCTTAACCAAGTCTTTTAGCGATTCGACAGAGCAAAACACTTTTACACTTAGTTTTTTCAACATTAGCTTATTCACAAATAAAAAAAATTTGATTGTAAAAAAAAATGGAAAAAATGGAAGCTCAGAAAAAAGATCCATTTGTTTTAGTTGTCTTATTGACTACATTACCAACTTTAGTCAATTTAAATGCCTTTACAAATTGCACATATCTCAGTGCTTTTCAATGAAAGATTATACCTTTATCTAAGAACACTATGTTAAATTATTATTTTTTCAGTAAAAAAATAATTAATTGATGGTTATTGTTTCTTTTTTTTTAATTTGTCTAGGATGCAAGTGAATAAAATATTTGAGAAATTTGTTTATCTTTTTTTGTTTACTGTTAAGCAGGCTACCACTAAAGCAACACAAATAAAATTTAAGCTGCATCATTGAAGTTTGGAGCAAAAAAATTAAAGTAAAGCAATATTCGATCTTTTCTCTAAATTAAAATATAGTTAAAAAAGTTGGACTCAAAATTTAATAAATAACTTAATGCCTTGAAATTTAACTTTTTTTTGATTCTCAAGTTTATTACCATCTCTAAGTTTAGATTTGTATTTGATTTGTACTTGGAAAATACCATAAAACAAGATTTGACTTTGAAAATGAATTCAATTAAAAAGTTTTACATTGAATGAACTTAGAACTTCATATTTGGAAACAATATGCAGAGTATTTTTCTAGGCACGAAACTAAGAATGCAAAGTGTTTCAGCTATTAAAATTTAAATAAAAATTGGTTCTCTTTCTGCTTTCGGTCCCCCAAAATTAGATTCCAAACTTCATAAAATATAAAATTTTGTTCATTTAAAAATTTTAAAATGATTTTCCGTATTTAGTAAGTAGGGCTAAAAAGAAGAACTTAATTCAATTTTGAGTGATTTGAGTTAATTCAATAAATAAAAAAAATACTAAATTGCTTTTCTTTTTAAATTAAAATTTTTACGATCTATTTTGTAAAAGCACGTTTATATTCATTCATTTCAATAAATAAGTTGTTTTTAAATAAAAATACTCATTTGCAAACCAAATTCATCCCTCGAAGATTTAAATTTTAAACATACAACCTTAAGCCAAGATGATACATTAAATAACAGCATATTGTCAATAAAGACAATTACATTAAGAAGACTTGAAGGCAAAAAATCATAGGAAATTTTTTTTTGATTCTTACTTAATTTGCAGTAGCCATTTTTTGCGCTGAACCTAGTGAACAAAACCAAATGAAATGGAAAAAAAATCAAAAAAATTTAAATAACACAAACTATAACGTAATCATCATTATGAATGGCAGGTAGGATTAATATTCATTCATAAAATATCTAAAATCTAAAAAAATAATACCAAGTTTAGAAAAAACTTTAATAAAATTCTTGGAAATTATTTGCTTTAACCAAATTGAATTGAGAAAGATCAAATTAAATTAAATTAATAAATTTAATTTTTGAAAAACAAAAAAATTAGCTTGTATTTGGCAAACGAGAAAATCAGAAAACAAAGTGAAAAGAATTCTCCAAGAAACTGTAAATAACCTTTTGTAAAACCTGAGTCTTTGTCACTGCTGGGCAAAATTACCAAAACAAATACCCAAAGGACATTTATTTCTAAGATAATCACACCTTTTATCGCTAACATTTTCTGAGCACTTCAAGCTGGAGTTGTTTAAAAGTCACATGTCTCAAGTAAAGTCCAAGTTCTGACTATTTTTTTTTTCAAAAGTACAAGTTAAAGACTTTGATTTTCTTTTAAGTCCGGATTTGGATTTTAATTTGCGTCTTTAAAACAACTCTGCTTCAAACATGTTGTCACAAAAGCATCATAGTGAACAAAATACAAATACAAATCTCCAATAGCATCTTTATTGACCAATGTTTCCTTAATTTAAAGTTTGGTATTTAAAAATAAAATTTCAATGTTTTCAAACCAAAATTCTGAGAGTTGTAAAATTTTTCAAATTAAAATGAGCACTAAATATATACACACAGTTTTAGAAATCGAAAAATTGATGATAAATAAATGATAGATAAAAAAAAGTTTTCGCTAAATTTCTGAAATCAAGATCGAACCATGGATTGATTGCAAGAGAAATAAACAATTTCATAATAAACCATGAAATCGACCTCACAGATAAGTTTAAAATCTTTAATCACTCTTTTATAGTTCAACTCAATAAGCAAATTTAAAACACTTTTAAACTGTGTGATGCTTTTTTGTAGTTAACTTATTTAATCTAGATTTTAGCAGAAAAGAAGGCTAGATTTAGACGTAAGTGCCACGGAGTTCATCTAGTTAGTTATTTTCAAAATAAAAATAAATATTATTCTAAAAATATTTTCTAAAAAATTTTCATGATATTAAAAAATTAATTATTCTAAGATATTAGATCCCGAAGAAGGCTACTTTTGGTCGAAATGTGACGATCGTCTTTTTAAATTACATTTATTATTTTTTTTAAAAAAATTTAAAAAAAATATAAATATAAAAATTTTATTCATTTTCAATATAAAAATAAAATAATAAAAAAAATTATTTAATTTACGGGATAATTTTTTTTTAACTAAATAATATTTAAAAACATATTTTTTTAAACAACAAACTTTGCTGAACCATTAGCAAATTTGTAGCTAAAAAGTTGTCACAGAATAGAAGAAGAAATATCATAATTTTTGAGCATTAATTTTTTTTGAATTTAATTTAAAAATTTTGTTTAAAACCTTAGTAAGATAATTGTTTAATGATCATTAGAATCAATTTTTTTCATTTATGGTCATTAAAAATTAGAGGAAAATCTCAAAGTTTCTATTAAGAATAAAACAATACCTTTCTATAGACCGAAATTAAAACCAAAAAAATTTCTTTTAGAAGTGACAAAAATGGTGATTAATAATAAAGAGTTTGACAAATATTTTTTTTATATTAATCAGTTAAAGTCTACTGAAAAAAATATTTGATTTCTTTTTTTAAATTATTCAACACATTGTTTTGTGCGCTGATTAATAAACAAGAAAAATGCTTGTTTCTGAATTGTTTAAATTTTAGTTTCAGTTATTCAAAAAATTGTTATCAACTTCCCAATATATCTAAATGAGTGAGCCCTATTTTAAGATCTAATTGTCAATATGACTTAAATTTTCTATCAAATAAATAGTAAATAACAAATATTTATGCTACAGTCATTTTATATTAATTATTACTAAAATATCTGTTTTATGGACACACAAAAAAATATAAATAAATAGTTAGTGTTTATAATAAAAAAAAAGGAGAAAAAAAACAATTTAAACTTGATTACAATAATTTTTTCAGATAGAATATTTCTGATCGAAATCATGGCAATGAAAAATACTAATAAATATTTATAATTCTGATTAATCTAATAGTTTTCTTTTATTTTTGTTTAAAAATTATCAAAAAATATCCTCTAGTTATTTTAGAAATTTAAATGGAGTATTTATAGTCAATCGAAGCATAACCAACTTGGACTAAATTAATCGATTACTCTTAGCTCATATAAATCAATTTAGTTGTCAAAAAGCCAAAGAAAAAAGAAGAAAAAAATTGAAAAATAAATTTCTATTTTATTTATTATTTTATACTTTTATATGAAATTATATTATAAATAATAAAAATGTAGACTACGGTGAAATTGAGCAGCAACTTTTGTACAATAACAAAAAATAAAATAAAATTATCTAAGTTTATTTGTTTTTGATGATTGATTTAAATCTTATAGTCAGCATTCAGTATTGGGCTTAATTCATTCAAATTTGTTTTAATCAATCGATGATTAAATCAAACTTTGCAATTAAAATAAACATTACCTAATATCCTAGATTTAATAGATCATGCCACGAATAATCTTTAATTATGTGGGTTGAAAATAAAAATCAGCTTCCTTTGAACAAAAATCTCTAAAAACTTGTTTATTATCTCTAGTTTATTTTGTTAGCCAACCATGGATGTTTTATCAAGCGATCAAAGATCGGCTTCTTGGCAACTTTAACCAAACATCCGTTTATCAAGTCGGTGAACATTTTGGACGGCTGACCATTGGCACAGCCGAAAAAGCTCATGAACGGATAGTTGTCCGCCGACCAGTGTTTGTACTTGGACTGAAATTCAGGGCTGAAAATCTCCGCTCCTTTACTACACATCAAACTGTAAATGGAAAAACAAAATGTCCAGCTGAGAATTCTGTCGTGGGGATATTTGAGGTGTTTGCCGGCGAAAAATTGCCCTATGGACCTAGAGCTAAGACCGTCCGAGTCTATGTACTTACCATCTCTGGTAAACAATGGCGGAGTGTACGCCACAGTTCTCAAGCAAACAAATTTCGACTTGGAGCTAACCACTGATTCTAAATCGATCAAATAAGCCCGGTCTTTCACCGTGTCTATTAGTACATTCTCTGGCTTAAAGTCCGTGTAGATAAATCCCTCTTTTTTAAGCTCACTCAACGCCTGGTGTATGCTGTAAAAATGTTTGCGGTAGAACTTTTCGGTCTGGTCGAGTCTGTAGCGCTTTTTTTCTGACCATTGAAGTAAATTTTGAGACTTGGCCAATCTTGCATACACATACATGTTGACTTTCTTGCGACCACCACCATCACTGTCACCACCAAATTGTCTGCTAATCGAAGAGTAAAATTTGATGAAATTTGATCTGTTTTGCGTGAGTGTAGCAATATATTTTTCTGTGGGTTCGCCTTTTATGCTCTTGTAGTTGCAGTTTATGAGCCTTGTGCTCCTATCGTACTTGGCTCGGACTGACTTGTCAAACTCTAGCTTTATAGCTGCCATTTTGGACTTTTTTTTCTTAAACTTGGTGCCAAGAACACATCGCTTCATTTGTTTTAGTCGCTCCAAGCTCTTGGGGTAAATGAGCTCGAGACTGTTCAAGTCAAATTGAGACTCGAGAAAATTGGCATCCTTGCTGCCAAGCTGGAATATTTCGGCTATTTGATCGAACAGGCCCGATCTGTGACTCGACCTGTGACTCGATCTGTGACTCGATATTCCAGAATCCAATTTGTAAGCATCTAAAAATATGAAACTATTTAGCCAGAGAATAAGCAGCATTTTGGCTTAAAAAATACAATTTACAGTTTTTTTTTATTTGAATAAATAAAAATTAAATTAGAACAAAATTGAATTTTTTTTTAATCTAATTCAGTCATTACAGGGTCAAGTGATTTAGAGATTGTATAGCAACTTTTGATTATACACCTTGATATGAACCATTTAGTTGTCCTAGAAGAGGTAACGAGCTAATTTATCATTTACAAACCAATTATTTATGCTTCGCTATTTTGTGAACCGTGAATAAAACAAAACTATTTAGATGAAAATTTTTGTCAAAAAATATTTTTAACTTAATAGAAAAATGATTTTTATCTTAGATATTTATTTGATAGTTTATCTATCGTAATCAGACAGGAAAGAACCAAAGAAGAGTGGGGCGAAAAGATACTTATTTGACATTTCTAAAAAATTATCTTCACAAGATTTTTTGTAGAACAAAACAGCTAAAAGAAGATAAAATTATTGAAGATAATGGTGAACAGATAAAATTAAAATTATTTTGATTATTTTTTTGCTCAAATTAGAAATCACTAGAGAAAATTATTTTAAATGGTATAGAGGAATTTTATTTTATTTTTTCCTGAATATACAAACAAAAGTTAATTAAAGAAGCTACATTTAAATTTTTTTGATAAAAAACCTCATCGGAATTGATCAATTTATCGAAAAATAATTTTTTTTATAAAAAACCTTTTAAAATTTTTAAATACTATGCATAAATAATCTTAATATTTAAAAATTGCATAATTTTGTTAAAAAGAAAAGACAGATAACGTAATTTTTTGGCTAGTACTCTTTAAGCGAACTCAAAATTTGGCTTCATTCTATAAGGCAACGAAACCATGCAATAATTTTTTTTTGAATTTATCATAATTGCTGGTTTTAATCTAAAAACTAGACTGAAATTTCCTTGATTCTCTTATAAAATTTCCCCTTTTTAATTTAAAAAATTAAAGAAAATAATCCAGATTAGTGAATTTTAAATTTTTTAAATTTAAATTTATCAACCTTATTGATGATTTTTATTCATTTGATTAAAATAAAATTACAAATTTTATAATTATTTGAATTAATTATTTCTTTTAAAATTTTTTAAAGATACACAACAAAATTTAAAATTTTCGTAAGGAATTAACATTTTTTTAGTATTGAAAAATATGTTTTTTAAAAAACAATGGAAAAGTGCCAAAAAACCTAATTAATTATCTGCAAAAAATTTGATATCAACTTGTATGAATTCAATAAAAATTGATGAGTAAGGTAGAAAGTAAATCAAAATAAATCTTATCATTAATGAAATTAGATTAACTTACTCTAAAGAGGAAATCGGAACTTGATCTAAAATAATATGCTTATTAATTAGTTATCAAAATAACTAAACCATTATTGCGATGCGATATGCTGATTCTTTAAAAAAACAATTATTTCTCAGAAAAAATACTTTGAATTTTTAAAATTGATTCATTTATAAAATACAATTAAATGAATAATCGATAAATAGCATATTCAACTTTTGATCAAATCGGCATCAGAAATTTAAGATATTTGAAAAAATAACATAAATTGATGCATAAACCATTATGATAGAGACAAAGAAAAACACCTAAAATTAGAAATTCAAGAATAAAAATACAGCTAAATTTAAAATTTTTTAGAAAAAAAAAATTTTCGTTTTTGTATATTATTTTTATAATTAGATAATTTTTTAATTAAACTTTTCAAAATTAACTTTTAAATTTTATCTTGAAATAAGTGAAAATTGATTTTAATTTTTTTACTTTTTTATTCATTTTAATATCTTAGGGAATAGTTTTTTTAACATTAAGACTAATTTTTTTTTCTTTAATGATGCAGCTTTTTCATCTTTTTAATTTCTATATTCTTTTCTTTTTTTACCATCGACTCACAGAATGAAAAAGACATTTTCATGAAACACTTGTGTTGATTAATTGTTGTTCAAATTTTAAAAGAAATGTTAAGTTTTTTTTCTTTTTAATTATTTATTCTAATGAAAAAAAAAAGAAATCTTGAATTGAATGAAAAATAATAATGTCGGAAACCGAGAGTTACAATCATGAAAAGATAATTTTTACAAAAACAATCGACGGCGTTTGTACAAAATTTCAAATTAAAAAGCCTAATTTTAAACAAATTAACTTCATTATTAAAAACTCGTTAGCTATCATAGTTTTATTCATAGTTTCTTTTTATACATTGGTAAAATAAACTTATCTTTTTTTTTCTTAAATTAAAATTTAATTAAAGAATTTTAAAATTGCATTATTTTTTACAATTATATTTTTACTATACACATATGTCAAACTTAACTCATCAGTGATTAAAGGTAAAATAAACTATTTTGTATTAAAGCTTTAAAAAAAATTATTTTTATTGAAGAAGAGCTGTTTTTTATACCATCAATTGGTGTCCAAGAGTTGACCATTTATGGCACCGGCCGCAAAGACATAAAATTCTACGCTCATAGCCAAATAAAAGATTTGATTATCACCGAATCAGTAAGCACACTCAGAGTCATTTTTTATCTTTGTTTAATATGCCAAAATGATCAAAAAAAATCTAGCTTAATACCACTATTTATAGGCACAAAACCTAAACTAGATGTTCTTAGACAAATATACACCGAAAAAAATCGTTTTTTTAAATAAATTTTATTAATCTGATTTTTTTTTATTCTATTTTTCGAAGGGTTTCATGTCCCCTTATATTTTTAGTAATAAACAAATTTATTTATTAAATTTTGAAGTCTTATAATGACAAAGTTTATTATTGATAACGGGGCTTATTTAGCCAAATGGGGCTGCTCGACTGATGAATCACCTAAGTAAGCTGAAAATTAAAAAGTAAATCTCTAAATAAATAATTTAGGCTGACGCCTAATTATTTGACAAAATCGAAAAATGCCAGAGAAACATACGTTGGCAGTGAGTTGGATGAATGCAAAGACTTTTCTGGTTTGTTTTATCAATTGCCGTTTCACAAGGTAATGTCTAATTAAAAGTGAGTTTTGGCTGATAAAATAGCTGATAAAGTAGGGTATGTTGGTAAATTGGGATCTGGAGAGACAAGTCTGGAATCAAATATTTAAAAAATCTGCAATTGATCTTTCACAAACACAGCTTATAGTTACGGAACCAATTCTAAATTTTTCTCATACACAAGAATGCCTTGAAGAGCTTGTATTCGAAGAACTAGGTCTAGATGGGCTGATAAGAATTAATGGTTTATTATTTCAAAATTTAAAATTAAAAAAAAAATTAATTCTTTTTTTTTAGCCCCGAATTTAACTGCTTATAAATATTTAAAAAATAATTCAAAAGATTTTTGTCTAGTAGTGGACTCAGGATATTCATTCACGCATATTGCTCCGTTCTATCGTGGTAATATAATGCTTGAGGGGATTAGAAGGTATAGACTTAGCAAAAAAAATTCAAATTGTTATCTTTTATTTAAGAATTAATATGGGCGGAAAACACTTGACCAACTATTTAAAAGAAATAATTTCTTATCGGCAATTAATGGTAATGGATGAGACTTATGTGATAAATCAAGTTAAAGAAGAATTGTGCTATGTTTCCACAGATTTTGAGCTTGACATGAAAATAGCCAAGTATTTTTGTGGTCTAAAATTTTTCAAATTTAGGCTGAACTTTATCTTAAGGCTTAAAGGCAAAGAAAATAGAATAATAAGAGACTATGTATTGCCTGATTATGCTAGTTTGTGTAAAGGCTTTGCGAAGTCACAACAAGAATCAACCGGAATACCTCTAGATTCCGAACAAGTTTTTAAATTAATTAAAATTTATTTTTTTGTTTATTTTAATTTATTTTTTAGATTATAAGACTAAATAATGAAAGGTTTAGCATTCCTGAATTGTTGTTTCATCCATCAGATATAGGTCTTAATGAAATGGGAATTTCGGAGGCTATTGTTGATTCGGTTGAATCTTTATCAGAAGGTAAATTCAAAAAAATTATTTTTTTTTTTAAATATTTTGCTAAGAACTAAGATCTGATTTTTACGAAAATATTGTTCTTATGGGAGGTAATGCAAAATTTTCAGGATTCAATCAAAGAGTTTTTAATGATGTGCGATGCTTGATTTCGAGTAAATACAAGTTAAATGTAAGCACTGAAACTGATTGTTTGGGTTGTGCTTGGCAAGGTGGAAAAAAGTTGGCTGAAAATGAAACTGAATTTAACGAGTTGATCGTTTCTAAAAAAAATTATGAAGAGTTTGGACATTCAATTTGCAAAAAAAAATTTGATCTTGTTAATTGAAAACACTAAAAAAAATTGTAATTAAATAAAATTTTTTAAAGATCCGTAAATAAAAAAAGCATTGTCAAGGAATCAAACCTGTAGGCAACAATTCTGACACTGAAGTCCCACTGCTAAAATTAATTCTAGATTTTTTTTTGTAAATACAAATAAACATAAAATCATTGATCAAAATAATAATTTTAATTAATAAAATTAATCCATTACATTTTTCAGGGAAACTACAGAAATTGAGTACTTTTTCGTACAATTTTTTCAAAGTATCAAGTAATTCTGGTGTATTTAAAATATTTTCCATTACGACTGTATCTGAGTCATGTTTTTACGTTTTTAAAATAGTCATTCGATTAAAATACACCTATTAATAATTGTTCTTAATTGTTGAGTCCTGCTTTTCAATTGCAAATTACATAAGAAATTGTTTATTAAAAAAAAAATAATTGTAAAAATAGAAAAGCTCACATTTTCATGAAAATTTCTCAAATTAAAAATTAATAAAAATAATTAAGTTAAAATTAAAGGTAAAAATTTTATAGGAAAATTTAAACAATTTTTTTGTAAAATTAGTTAATAAGCACTGGTGGTTCAGTGGTAGAATGCTCGCCTGCCACGCGGGCGGCCCGGGTTCGATTCCCGGCCAGTGCATTTTTTTTTAAAAATAATGATGTTGATCTAAAATTCAAAAATACAATTTTAGTGCAATCTTTCAAACTAAATTATGAAAATTTTTTTGAAACTTTTTTTAATATAATTTTTGAGGCAATTGATTTAATTTTAATCTAATTAGATTGAAAAATTAACTTCAATTTTTTTATTTTGAAATAAATTTGAAACATCACACTTTTTCATTACTTTTTCAAGGTCTTTTATTAAATTTTATTAAAAGACGAAAAAAAACACCATTTTAATATTAAATTTTTGTAGAAATTAAAAATTATAATAGACTGATTATTACATATTTTTACAAATATAACGACAAAATATATTTTTTTATTTAGAATTTAGACATATGAAAATTAATTCTAACAAATCTAAAAAGTAATTAAAATAAAAAGGCTTCAAGTTGCTTAACTAAATTAATTTTAAGTAATTAATATTTACATTATTTTCAAAGAGCTCTTTGATTAAGTGTAAGAATTAAATTAAATGTAAATCCTGTTCGACAGAATATTGAAAAAAAAGTTTTTTAATTTAAAAAAATTAATTGAAATTTTATTTATTTTAATACAGGATAATCAAAAATAAAAAAATTTGGAAAAAAAATTAAAAATTTTTAAAAATGAAATTTGGAAAAAAAGGTGCTGAAGCATTTGTTGCTGAAAAACTAGTAGATAAAGGCTCATATATTCTAAATGGATACTCAGGCAATGATTTTTATCAATTTGAGTACAAAGTACAAAAATCTGAAGCCGCTCGAAATCTTGAGCTACATGAAAACGCTTTAGTTGAAATTCCAAGATGGATTGTGTATTTTTCCATTCCGGTAATGATTTTTTTGATTGCATTCTTCACTGGAGCTTTGATAACCATGGGCAGTGTTAAACCAGATGCAATTTATGGACAGTCATGTGTTGGTCGATCTTGTTCAAAAGAACATAATCTAAAATGTATCAATAAAGTATGTCAATGTGAATCGCCCAAGTATTACACAAATAAATGTGTTGATCTGTCTAAGTATGGAGAAAAGTGTGTTGCACGAGAAAATTGTGATCCGAGCCAAGACACAATTTGCTTCGGATCAGTTTGTTCATGTGCTTCAACTAAATATTGGAATTCTGAATCCAGTAAATGCGTTGATAGGCTGACTTATGGACAAGCATGTGCTGGTGACCAATGTAGAATTCGCGTCAATATGGTTTGTAGTTCATCAGGAATTTGCGATTGCATTGATAACACTTTGTAATTTAAAAATTTTTTTTAAATTTTTTTTTCGTTTATTTAAACAAAATAAAGATATTTTTGGGATGATAGTGTGAAAGAGTGTGTTGCCAAGAAGAGATATAGTCTGCGGTGCACATCAGATTTTCAGTGTCTAGATTCAGAATTAACTTTGTGTAAAAACAATCAATTTTGTATGATTTAAAAAATAAAAAATAAATCTTTGTTTATCATTTATTAATAAAAATTTTGAATAGGTCTTTGTATCGACATACAATATTTCAATGGTGCTAATTGTGTCGACCGAGTCGGAGAGTTTGTTGGTTGTACATTTGATGACATGTGCTTGTCTCCAATGTTTTGTTCATCAACTGTCGGATGTTCATGTGCAGCATTATATTATTTTGATGTGAATACTCTTAACTGTGTTGATCAAGAGTCTATCAATGAACCATGTTCTTCAGACCATCATTGTCGAGAAGATAAGCAGCTTTTTTGTGACAATGGATTCTGTGCGTGCAAATCCCAATATTCATGGTCGCCTACTTCTGACGAATGTAAACTAACTTATTCACAAGGAACTTGTAGATTTACATCACAATGTAATTCCGATGAAGAGCTAATTTGTGCCACAAACACCAACTGTAATTGTCCTGATACTTCATCAGTTGGACAGTGTGATTGCATTCGACAGTCTGGAAATGAAAAGTATTGGGATTCTTTTGTATCAAAGTGTGTCAATGCTCTTTCTTTTGGCACTACCTGCATTGATAATTATCAATGCAAAACTTTAACCGAACTAACCAAGTGCATTGGTGGTTTATGTGATTGTGAGCAAGTTGGTGGCTTTGCGAGTTGGAACAGATGTAAAAAATGTAATGATGACGACTTTTATTTTAATGATAAATGTTATCATTTTTCAGCAGATGAAGAAAGAAATAATAGAGCTGATAGAAAATGCAGAGTAATTTTATTAAGTTGATTTTTCTTATGTAATTATTTTTTAACTAGGATTATCATAGAAACGCTAGATTACTTGTCATTGAGACCAACAATGAGTTGGATTTTATTGATGAAAAAGTTTCCGAAATTGATGATGGCGATTATTGGATAAGTGGAAGGAGAAATAGAAATTGGTGGGGATGGGGAACAAATGGTTATTCATGGAGGCCAGTTTCAAATCTTCAAGTTGATAATTGTAATCTGTCTTCAGAAAGAGACTGTCTTTATTTCAGCGATTCTGATGGCTGTTATAGAAGTAACAAAGATTGTGATGATAGACTAAAATACATATGTGAATATTAAAATAACTAATAAATTAAGAAAATTTTCAAATTTGACGGATCATTTTACAGAGATTAAATTGACCACATTTAACTTTAAAATATAAAAAAAAAATATTTGCAAGATCATTTAGATGTTTTTGTTGCCCAGCGGTTATTTAATAAAGCTTGAAAAAAAGCACCCAAAATTTTTTGGCTTATATAATCTTATTTGACTATTTAATTATAAAATAAACTAATTAGTTATGGCATAAAAATTCATTTTTTTAAATTTTAATCTGAAGTAGCTATTGTTCGATTCAATTAAACAAAGAAATAAACAAAGATTTGAATTGGCGCCTTCTGTGTTTAGAAATAAAAAAAAATATTTTATTATTTTTATTTATTTATTTGTTTAAAATATAATTTGGAATGAACCAAATGAACACGTGGTTTGGAACGGAGTTTAGACTTTCCTTTCATTCCAATAATAGAAAACTCATTTAAAAAAAGCAAGACTTTGCTTTAAAATTAATTAAATATTAAGGTATGGTCTCAACCGGTTGGAATGGAGACTTGTCGTTCCTATCAATCACAGTTTAATTTTTTAAATATTTTGAAAAATTTAACAAAATAAATTTTGAATTTAAATTACTTCTGTTGGTGCTTTTAATCAAATAATGATGGATCCTATAAATTTATGGTTTTGCTAAATGGTAATACATTTTGAAAACAACTTGTTTTCCTTTTAATCGATCAATTCAGTGTGGTGGCTCGTTTTGGGTTGATGTGTCTTTTGTGGAAAATATTTGATGATTTTGAAGACCCGATTTTTCTTAAATTTTTTTAAATTACCGATTTAATCTTTTGGGTACCTGATTGAAATATTATCTTATACATAAACAAAATTCTACTAACTTTAGCTCAATTAAAACTCTCTAATAACAATTATATCATCGAAGATTTTTATAAATAATTTTAAACCAGATGAAAAGCAAAATTTATTTTAAAAAGAATCCTTTTTGATTTAATTTTAAATAAAAGGGGTTAACAAAACCAAATTTTTTAAATTCATCAATGATTTAATTATCGATCATTCAGCTCAATGGTTAAATTCATATTTCTTAATTAAAGTTTGAAAAGAATTTTTAATATTTTTTTTCAATTTTTCAAATAAAAATTAAACTTATTCTACTTAAATAAAAAGTTTATATTTCAAATATGAAAATGCTTGTCAAATGCATAAACAGAATTATTTTTTTTTATCTGAAACTGAAAAAAACATTTGAAACATCGCACTTTTTCAGTGTTATTCCAACAGTGGATACATTTTGTTATTCAAACACAAATAATAAAGCCATTAATATTTTAACTTATTTTACTTTTATTTTTTTCATCAGATAGATAAATATAAAAAAAATAGGGGACTCAAATATGCTTAATGAGAACATTTGTCTTCATAATTCATTATTAGGTTAAAACTGATTATTAACCTTCAGTGTCCTTTAATAAAATATTATAAAACTTATTTTTTATTCACACTGATTCAAAAAACCAAGTTTAATCTTTTTGTTCAGTTGTGCCAAGCTGTTTTTTAGTCCAACTTTTTGGCTTTCGCCTCTTGAGTTTTGATCATTAAAAGTAAATGAAAGAAAAGATAAATTTCAGCTTCTAATTTTTGAAAAATTTAACATAATTTTTATTTTTTGTTTCCTGATATAAAATCATTTAGAAGATATGAGAAAAAGATAATAGTTTTGACTCATAATGAATGTGGAAATTATCATTAAGATAAAGATCAGACATAGATGAAAGGTGAAAGTATACAGAGAGGAGTTTTCTTAGAACCTTTTCTCCGTATACTGCTAACACTTTCTATATATTCACAAACAAAAAATTATGGAAGCCCTTTCAGGTATAGAAAAAAATAAAATTTAACGAAATTGAAAAAAATTAGCTGATAAAAGTAATGAATTTTATCACTGTTTAAAAATTATTTATTTATTAATAAAAAAAATCAAAATAAAGTAAATAGCTAAAAAAAATGAATATTTGAATTTTTTTATTTGTATATCTGTATAATATAATTTAGTAAATGATATAACTTAGTAATTTATTTTTTTCTTTTTCACCTTATTGTCGCTATATTGACAATAATTACATAAAAAATTTAACTTGTCGGCTCAATTCAAAATGTTATAATTAAATTATTTATGACAGAAGAAAAATCAAAGCCTTATGGCAGTCCTATTGTAATAGGATTATTACAAATGAGCCATTTGTCTGTGACACTTGGACCTACAAAATCCTATAAACTAAATCTTATGCTGAAAAAGTGAGCAAAATTTGTTCTTTAGCAGATTGTCAAGCTCGGAAATCAAGCTGTCCAATAACACAATTGAGTAGTTGGTAAAATTAATGCCAACTAGACAAAATAAGATAAATCTGTGAAAACTATTTAATTAGGAAAACAAAATCTCTTAATTTATCAAATACTCTGATTGATTGTGTTTTATTAATCAATCAGCTGCTAATCGAAAACATTTGTCTGTCCTACCAAGCTTGGACATTTGCTCGGGTTGCCTGCCGCAAGTCCGAATTCCATTCACTCACCAACAAAACATAGGAGTCCTTAATCTCAGTCGGTATCTTAATTGTGCAACTATTTCTATGATCCAATAAAGATCAGATCTCATGCAGTGATAACAATTACGGCACTAGAAAATATTCTACCTGCAAAATATTTTTAATCTCTACAACCAGTTAATTAATTAATTAATTTCGTAAAAACATCCCCTAGAATTGAAAACTGTTTGTTAATTCTGACTGGTTGGTATAATTAATTGATTAATTGACAATTATAGCCATTTCATTACAGTGTCTATTCGGACCATTAGATATAAATACTGTGCCAGTCTTGCCGAAAAATCAATCAAATAATTCAACAATCATTCAACAATCAGCAACAAGTTTTTTAAATTTAAATAAAGAACATTATTAATTTTTTTAATTCCAAAAAGGTACCATGCAATCCCCAAGAAGCTGTTCACCAATTGTTTCACCATTGACCGTCAATGTCGACTCGTCCCAATGCAACACCCCTCTTAAGGAAACATCAAATCTTCTCCTCACTTACTCCACTCCAGTTTACTACCCTTTTCAGTATGTGCCCAAATGTTTGCCTTTGTCCAGCATTAAACAAAAGCCCAAGGTCAATTTTCATTCAATTGACGATTTGGTCGGTGCAAGTCCAGCTGTTTCCGAGAATGATTCGGGCTTTCAGTCATTTTCTAGTTCAGTGCACAAATCTCCTCAAGCCCCGGTCAAACAACTCGATTTTGATGAAGATAGAGAAAATGTCAAAAATGTAGATGGCAAAAAGTTTCGTACCACTTTTACCCAGGAACAAAAATTAGCACTTGATGCTTATTTCCGAAAAAATCCTTACCCTGATCCAAAAGAGACCGAAGAGATGAGTGAACAATTGGTCTTGCCGGAAAATGTGATCAAGGTTTGGTTCCAGAACAAGAGATCACGCGACAAACAAAGAAAATACACCGCCAAATCTAGAAAAAATTCAAATCATATCGAACAATCGACTGTCAATTCGTCACCCCTAGTTGCAAATCTACAATTGCTTCAATCTAGATTAAATCAATATGCGACTTTGTCCGCAATAGTTCAAAGTTCTCAGTTTTATCCTCAACAGCATTTTTAAACTTTAATTTTTTTTGTCAATTTTAAAATTTTTATTAATATTATAAATCCATTTTAATGTAAATACTTATCAATTAAATAAAATTATTAAATATAGCTTTTCTTTATTTATATTTAATTTATTTGTCCATAAATATTCAACTTTAATTTAGCTATAATTATTTTATATTCCGAAATTAAGTCATTTTAAACAAGAAAATATTCTATTAAAATATTTGACATTGTTCATTATTTATGGGTAAGGATTAAAAAAAAAATATATTTAAGAATATATTTTTGCAAATATTTTACTTTTTTTTGTGTCTATTTAGGTTTTTATACAAAAATTGGATACGAAAATTTATTTTTTTAAATCTTTTCATATGTAGGATACGTTCCCTTTTAGCTTTAAAACAAAGGTCCTTCTGCTTTGCAAAGAGGGAAAAGCATCAGGTTCCCAAGAGAGCTTTTTTCTTAAACAGATTAGTTCCTCCTTGGAATAGTTGCCAGTAAAAATAAAAACAAAAAAGTCAACCTTTGGTTTCAATACAGCTATAAATAGATTCAATGGAATATGCTGCTACAGTTCCAAACTACCAAATAGCGTTGATGTGCGCGGACATCTTGCACGGATGCTCACATGTTAGGGGTCGCAGCAAGAACTACTAATACTAATTAAATTATAATTTGATTAAATTAAATTTATTTGTCTTATTTTAAAAATTACGCCAGATTCGGAGATAACAAAAAAATTTGAAAATTTATTTTTTTATATTTTAAGGTAATTTCATCATAAATTTGTTGTGTTGGTTTGTTTATTATTTTTTTGTTCTTTTGATGATTATGAAATACAGACAGGTTATATCTTCTAAAGCTTATCCCTATCATTATGGAAGACAATCATTAAATGTGAACTTTAACAAGTTATTTTAATTCACTGTTTCTTTCTTTTAAATTTTCTAACTAGTATTTTATTTATTTAGAAATTTTATTTTCATAGTTTTTCCCATCTTCAAGCTTGATTTTTCTAAGTTTCTTGCCTACTACTTCTAAATTTTAATTTAATCTTTTACAATTAAAGTCGGTGTAATATTTAAAAAAAATAGATGGAAAAAAGAGAATTATTTTTTGAATTTTTCAGAAACTGAATTATCAAAATTGAAATTACAGCTGATTGTGACGGCAAGAAACTATTTTCATGGTCTGTTCGTTATTAATAAAAATAGTTGACATCCAAATTGGACTTTATTGGATTTAAATCTTAAATTTGACATCAATTAAATTATTGTAATATAAAGATGTCAAAGAAAAGAATGGGTATAAAATTCTAGAACAAAAAATTTTAAAGAGAAAAAGTCTTGAGAGAATTAGATGACAAAATTTTTAAATGATTTGATGAGATGATTTTAAAATAATGATAGGAAGAAGCTTTTAAATCTCAAAAAAGTCTTCCATTTATTATTAAATGCTTTTTCAGCATTCAGGGAACCTATTTTATTTTGTATTTGGTTTTAACTTTTGGTTTTGAGAAGTTCAGTACAAAAGAACAGAACAAAGTGTAAAAAAATTAAATAACTTTTTTTCTAAAGGTTCATAATTAATTCTGTGAAAGCAGCTTGGTGCAACATTCAAAGTTGCATCAACTGTAAAGGTCTGCTAAAGGTGTGCAAAATCTCTGCAAAATGCACTTCGCTTGATTATATTGAAATTTAATTTCTGCTAAACTCTGCAAATTTATCAGACTTAGATATTTGATGCAACTTTGAATGCTGCACTATGTTGCGTTTACAGAACTAAGTTTAAACCTTTAGGAAAAAAGTTAATCAATTTTTTTGCATTTTTTTTGTTCTTTATAACAATTTGTACTGAATTTCACAACCTAACTTTTTATGTTTTATGTTTGAATTACATTGAAAAGTGCGATGTTTCAAATTGTTTTCAGTTTCAATCAATAAAAGAATAATTTTAAGTTAACACTGCAAGCATTTTCATATTTGAAATAAAACTTTATAGTAATATAGAACGAATAATTCCAAGTTTAATCAACAGTCTAGTGCCAATGTCTCAAGAGACTGATTAATACTTCATTTAAGTTCATTAAAAATAAAAATAAATTCTATATAAAAATTATGCAATTTATAAAAAAAAGTTATTGATTACATTGTTTTTTGAAAAAAATTAACAACAAGGTTTTTAAGTTAAATAATTTATTTTGCAACTAAGTCTTTATAAATTAAGTTAATGTTATTAAAATTGAAAGCTTGAATGCTGAAAACTTCAACATTGATCTCTTGATCACAAAGCAATTTTTTAATCTTGAATAAAAATACTTAAAGGTTTTTTCACCACATTTCGATTTGGCCATCGATTCAATTAGATTTTTGCTATTTTTTGAATTATAACTCAAATTTCTTAGTCTCTTTTTTAAATTAAAGGGTGAATTTTAATAAAAAATTTGAATGATAAAGTAAGCATTCTTTCAAAAATTCTATGTTGAAATGACCATATTTTTCTAAAACATCATTTATTTCATTAAAACTATTAACTTCTATATATAAAGCTTTAAATTTGATAGTTTTATATGAAATAAAAATAATAACTTTTTGCTAATTTATAGATTGCTTCTTTTGAAAAATAGCATAAGTAAGCGTAGAACAATAGTCAAATTACGGCAGAATGAAGGTCTTAAAAAAATTGGACTTTTACTGAGGAAAAAAATTCTTCTGATAGAAAATAATTTTCTATTTACTTTGATTGATAAATTAGAGGCAAGCTTAAATAAAAAAGGTAAATCATTTACAAAAATAAGGAAAAAAGAGTGGATTCAAAACTAATCTGCGGTCCATAACTAATACATAAAAATAACTAAAAAAATGACCCATGAAGAACCCAATGTAGTCAAATTCAGTTTGAGATCTAAAAGTTTTATATTCTTTTTGAATACCTTGAGTCTGTTTTATCTTCTTACACAAAAGCAATAATTTTAAAACATTGCGAAATTTTGGATAAAATGAATTCTTTTTGATTTAAGTTTTGAATTAGGAGGAGCGCACCACCGCACCGTACCTGCACAGCAGCTCATCGTTTCTTTTAAATAAAAATTTTAAAATTTGAAATTATTATTTTATTTTTTTTATTAACGATGGGCGTTGAGATAAGAAAAAGAAATTTGGTTTTGATAAACTTTTAATCAATTTATTTTGATAAGAGCCGAATTTTTGTTTAAAATTAGTAAAAAAATGATCGCACCAAGGATCGAACTTGGGACCTCCTGTGTGTTAGACAGATGTGATAACCACTACACCATGCGATCTTCAATTTAAGCTAAATTTACAGAGTTTTAAAAATTTAAAAATATTTAATTTAGAATTTTTTCTAAATCAACATTTTTTCTAAATTTTTTTATAAAATTATCTTTTTGCGACTGTAAATTATAATAAAATAAAAGACAAGACAACTTATTTAATTTATGAATAGAAAATGAGAAACTTTTAAAAAACCATTTATAAAAATTTATAAAAATTTATAAAAACCATTTATACAAATTACCATTCGTAATTTTAATCATTATATCAAAAATTAAACGGGGTCCGGAGCGAGCCCTGGTTTAGAGATTCGGGTAAGCTGGAGGTAAGAAAAATTTTAGTTAAATTTCATATTCATATTTAAGATATTAATTAATTAAAATCTTTTTTTTTAATACGATTAAGTAAAATATTTTCATAATTTAGTTTGAAAGATTGCACTAAAATTTTATTTTTGAATTTTAGATCAACATCATTATTTTTTTAAAAAATGCACTGGCCGGGAATCGAACCCGGGCCGCCCGCGTGGCAGGCGAGCATTCTACCACTGAACCACCAGTGCTTGTTTTCCTCACAATTCATTATATTATTTAAAATAATAAATAATTTATTTTTAAATTTTTATTGAAGATTTGATAATTTTACTATGCGAATGTATAACCTTAAAACTCAAAAAAAATTTTTTTGAATGAAATTCGAAAAGAATTTACAAAAATTTTGACGAAAAAAATTCCAAAATTTTAAAATCATTTGTGAAAATTTTTGTTATAATCTGGTCAAAAGATTTTATGTAAAGATTGATTAAGATTTATGAGATGGTCATCTCATCAAATATTTTCTTTTTAAGTAGGTAAACCAATATTTTAGAAATTAGAAAAATAATTTAATAGTTATGCCCTATTTGATCAAAATTTGAGAATAAATCATTCTAATTGAAAAAATTGTTTTTATTTTAATTTTTTATAATTTTTATTAATTTCCCAATTATTTTAAATAAGATCCTAGTTTTTATTTTAAAGGTATTAAGCTCGAATAAAAGCTTTTTTTAAATTTTGTTCATTACATTTTGAAAACCGCAAAAATAAAAATTGATGAAATTAAAAAAAATTTAACTTTTGTTTCTATTTTTTCAATTGCAATCAATTTAAGAAAAAGTGAGAATTTGGTTGAACCAATATCTAAAAATTTAAATTATGAAAAAACTTTAAATTTTTTTTGTTGATGACTGAAAAGCTTTATGATTAAAGAATCAATTTTGAAATTTATATGTGAGGTTGAATCACAAGCTAAAATAAGAGAATATCAATCTTTAATATCGAAAATTCAAGTTTTAAAATTTTTTTTCTTAAAAAATTTATAATAGATATTTAAAACTTTTTTACGGATAATAACTTTATTAAACATATTTAACACATTTAATTAAAAACATGAAACCTAATTATTTTTTGTTGAACAAAATTTTTCCAAACTATATCTATTTTTTGGATTAGATTTAATTAAAAATTCATCATCTTTTAATTTTAAACCTAATTTTCTTTTTTTCAAGCAAAGAAAAGCTGTTTTTATGAGGACAAGTACCAATCTCTTAATATTTAGCCTGGCAAATGGATGGCAAAAAATTTTTGTCTTAAAAATCTATGAGTTTATCAGATAATGTAAAAATGATTAATTTTTAGTGTTTTGATTTTATCTTCTCGAAAAATTATCGGATAAAAACAATCGATGGCTCATTTTAATCAAATAAAATCTTCAAAATAAAATAAGCGATATAAACATGATGTCTTATGAAAACAAAGTGGGTAAAAGGCAGATTTGAAGAATTTTGAAAAAAAAAAAAAAAATATAGGAATTCTGTAAAAACTTAAATGTTCGCTTTTTTTTTTAAATCGCTTTTAGTAGTAGTAGTAGTGTGAGCTGTAACACATAAGTGTGAGTGCAGTTCATAACGCTGCACTTTGTCAGCACAGTCAGTACCTAGGTTGCATTAAGTCAAAGCTCCTCAGTATCAGATTCTGTAAACAGATCTTCTCCAGGTCTCCGACTCCATGTTTCCATCAATTTTGGAAACATGGAGTCGGAGAAAAAAGTCCCCTCTTTTCCTTCTTGTTTTCAGATCTGTAAACCCAAGCTTCCTAAGTCTATCTTCGTACTCTAATCCTCTTAATACTATTACCATCTTAGTCGCTCTTTTCTGGATTCCCTCCATCTTATTAATTTCACTTCTAGTCAAAGAATTCCATGCGAAAGCTTATGATGTGATAATTAAATTAAAAAAATTTTATGTTTTTCTTTATCATTTTTTATCTTTCATAGCAAGAGTCGCATTTTTTTCGAGAAATATTGGAAACTTTTGATCAAATTTATCAAAAAATTTCGTGAATTTACCACATTATTTGAAGGTAATTTACTTGTAATTGCGTCAGTTATTGATTATAAAAAAAGAATTAATTTTAAAAGACCATCGACGCCTTTCGACCAAAAGTGACCTTCTTCTAAAATTTTTAATCTAAAATTTTTTTCTTAAATTTTGTAATTTTTTTAGCTTGGAAAAGATGTTAAAATTAACAAAAAAAAAAAACCAAATTTATGCATTTTATAATTTGAAAATTTATCCTTAAATGTTATTTATTTAATTTTTTTTTTATTAAATAGAAATTACAAATTAAGTTAAGAATTAAAAAAGTTAATTTGTCTTTTCAAATACTTGTCAGTAAGTATTTTAAGTTAAAAAAAGAAGATTTTTAAAAAATTCTGAACGTAGTTTTGTCAAGTCCGTGATAGTATAGTGGTGAGTATCCCCGCCTGTCACGCGGGAGACCGGGGTTCAATTCCCCGTCACGGAGTATTTTTTTCATAAATAAGTAATTATTATTATTGAACTTTATTAAAAAACTAAACAAAACGAATTTGTAATGAAAATTTACTAATTAAATTTTTTATATTTGATTCCACACTAAATAAAAATTATTATTTTTTATTAAATAAGCTATTTTTCCTTTTAGTACTTCTAAATATTTTTCTAAATAATTATTAATATCTTTTAGTATTTCTAAATTATCCCTAAGGTTTTAATAAATTGAATTTTCGTAATATACCCATTCTCATTTCTATCTCTAATTAATTTCAATTCTTTCAACTCATTCGATTATTCTAACTTTGTTCAATTCTATTCAATTTTTTTTCATCAAATCCTGCTTTTATTGCATCATTGTCATCGAGGCTAATATTTGTTTTATTTTTTTCATGTCTTAATATTTCTTCTCTGATAAGAGGATTCTCATACATGATTAATAATGTCCTAAAATATTTCAACAAAATCTTCTAAAACCCACAGTTTTTACATTTCAATTTTATAAGTATCAAGTATTTTTTACTGTATTTTGTGTATTGTAAGGCTAAAAATAAAAAAATGAGTGTTATTTAGATATATCTTAATATAAAGAAGCTCTGCACAAAAGTTAGGATCAATCTTTGATTATTCTTTTACTTGTTTAAATTCATTCTAAGAAACTGATATCAAAAAAATACAAGTTATTCAAAATTCAGCAGTTCGAATTAACAATCACAATAAGACGGCCCCAGATTATCAGGGAGGCCTCCTCAATCTAATCGAGGAACAAAACAGCGTACCCGCTCCAAGAGCAGGGTGCGCTTTCAATGAGTTAGCCAGATTACCGCCGGGTGTTAGAAAGGATTTAGTTAACAATATCCTGACACCCACCCAGGATCACCCGGCGTTTACTAAAATACATCGGTGGGAGTTCGGTCGCCCAGTAACTAGACGTTACTTTTGGGATAACGACACGAACAATTATTTTTTCGTTGAGTCGGGAGGGTATGAGGCTATTCCTGAAGAATCCGAAGAGGACCTTCAGGAAGAACCCGAAGAACTAGAGGAGCCAAGAACTCCTGGTCCACATCAGCCATCACCTCTTCCTAATGCCACCACCAATCCCGTCCAATCAATTTCATCTCCTGGCGACAGTCTATCTGTACGTTTTAGGCCTCTAATGTTGTCGGAAAGCCCCTCACCTAAGGTCGAAGTGGATGCATATTTCGCACCAACGACTTCTATACAGCAATTCCACGCTGAATTTCCAGTCCCTAAAGCCCTTTATGCTAAACTGAAAGACGGGCTTAGAATATGGACTAAAGGGGGTTGTGCTCGGACAAAAGTTGTCCAGCACAAAATCAAGGCCAAAGATTCCGACAGAGACCAAGTCTTATTCTCCCTCCTTAGAACAGGTATCATCGAGAAAGCCCCCCACAAGAAAGTACCCCGTTATTGCGGAACTTTCTTCTTAGTTAGGAGACCCGGCTCCAAGGTGAGACCAATAGCCGACTTTTCGGCACTTACCAAAATAATAGAGGCCCCCAAATTTGCGCTAAAGTCCCTGTACCAAGTGGTCCAAGAAATAAAGTGGCCAAAACATCTCTGGTACAGCAAAATAGACTTTAAGCAGGCCTTCTTTAATATTGAACTCCACCCCAAAAGTAAATTTGTCACCACCTTCGGGTATGGGGGGGAGTTCTTTAACTTCACTCGAATGCCCTTCGGGTTGAGCATAGCACCCTATATCCAGCAAATGCTGCTGAACTGTGTACTAAAATTCATCAAAAAGTATACCCAGTTCACATACGGGCATCTGGACGACCTCATAATTGCACATCCAGAAAGAAAAAAGCTCCAAGTTCTTCTGGATGTGCTAAGGGCAAAACTAAAGAATGCAGGGTGGGTGCTCAATACGCTCAAATCCGTGTTAAATCCGGTTAAGAAACTAAGTTTTCTTGGAGCTAATTGGGATGGGCTAGGAATAACTCGAAGTAGGGAGGCAAGTAAGTTTGTTAGGGAATTTTGAAGCTGAAATATGATAACCCCTCCAATATTAATAAGAAGCTTTGAATAAACTTTAACTACTAACAGTCTCAAATCGACTTTTTGAGTTCAGTGAGAGATGTATCAGGGCAGGATTAGTCATTCTGTTCCAGTTGGATATATCGAATATCCAACTCCATTGTGTAATAACACCTAACAATTTTTTCTTTTTTTGCTGAACTATCGAATGTTTAAACATGTCTTTCCTCTTACAGTTTTTAATTTTTTTTTTACTTATTTGCCTTTTTTTAATTTTCACACATTTTTTTATTTTATTTTATCTTATTTAACTTGTTAAAACGTCTAAAGCGGTCATTTCAAATATTAAACTGTGAAGATTTCTAAACTTTTGGACCGTTTTATTCTTTAATTAATTTTTGATTCTGATTTTTATTTTTGTTTTTGGATTGATGGCAAATAAAAAATAAAAAAAAAGCCGCTTTATTTTTTTTCAAATATATGCATAAAAGCAATTATTTTGTTTACAAAAATATATTCTAGACTTTTGCAACATACTGTATATTAAAAACATTGGATCAAAAATATAATTTTAATATTGTAACGTTTCAATTTTTTTTTCCTTATTCACTCTTTATGGAGCATAGGGTCATTACTTTTGATTTCCACTCAAGTCGATCTTTTGCCTTTACCCTTGCTTCTCCCCATGTAATTCCCATTTCGTGGTTGTTGACCACCATGTTACTGCTGGCCGTCCTACCTTACGTCGCCCTTGAGGTGTCCATTGAAGGGCTCTTTTTTAGTGATGGGAGTTTTCTCTTTAGTTTAGTTAACTAATTTTTAGTCGACTAGTTTTTAGTTAACTAATTTTTAGTCGACTTGTTTTTAGCTAACTAAATTTTAGTCGGCTTATTTTTAGCTAACTAAAATTTAGCCAACTAGCTTTTAGCTAACTAATTTTTAGTCGACTTGTTTTTAGCTAACTAAAATTTAGCCAACTAGCTTTTAGTTAACTAATTTTTAGTCGACTAAATTTTAGTTAACTAAAATCTAGTCGACTAGTTTTTAGTTAACTAAAATTTAGTCGACTAGTTTTTAGTTAACTTATTTTTAGTCGACTAAATTTTAGTTAACTAAAAACTAGTCGACTGAATTTTAGTTAACTTATTTTTAGTCAACTAAAATTTAGTTAACTTATTTTTAGTCAACTAAAATTTAGTTAACTTGTTTTTAGTCAACTTAACTAAAATTTATGACTAAAGTTTTTATTTTACATTCAAACTTTTTAGGGAAAATTTTTACTGATATTTTTAATTAAGACTAAATCTTAAAATAAATTTAGATAATTTTTTTGTTTTTTATTTTAAATGGCTTTGAGTAGTAAAACTCCTTTCACCATTGTAATTTTAGTATTTCTGAAATTTTTTAAATATTTTTTTAAAGATCCGAAATGTTAAAAGAATTCGAACACAAATTAATTAATTAAAAATCTAACTCATTTTCTAAACTTTTTGTTAATTCAATTTTTATACTTTTATTCGGTTTTGTTTTTATTCACTTTTTTATTCTCTTATCTCTATGATTCAATTTTATTTGTCCATGGGGCTTAAACTTTAATTAAATAAAATTAAATAAATATAAATAAATTTTGTTTTTTTACTTAGCTTTGTGTTTTACTCACTTTATATTCAATAAAAAAATTGTCAATCAATTCACTTTTTTTATAATCAGTCTCATTGTCTTATTCAAATAATAATTCAATACAATTCAATTAATTTTTTATTGAATAAAAAGAAAAAAAATTGAATATTTTTCTAACTAATTCACTTAATTGATTAATTCACGTGAAAACTTCACGCCAGTTTATAATTAAAACAGAGATTATTTTATCCAGTCAAAAAGTTTTATATTTTCTATTCCAATTTTATTTTTTTTAATATTGCACTAAAAACTCAATATGAAAAGAAAATTTTGAAATATCAATTACAAGTCAAGATCGTTTATTTCGTTGGAAGTACTCCGAGTAAATACGGAGTAAAAAAATTAAATATGATTAAATTATCAATAAAAGATTTATTGAATCATTGATTTTATTGGTTAAAAATTAAAGAGTAAACAGGTAAATAATTGAAATTCTTGTCCTATCAATCAACCAATAGAATATAGAAAGATAAAAACTAGAATTTCCGTTAATGATTCTTTTAGGCTTAACTTAATAAAATCTGGTTTTTTTACCTATCCTCCTTAAAAAAGTTTTCTCACAAAAAAATTATAACTGTCTAAATAAGGGAATGTTAATTTTAAATAAAAAACAATCAATTAATTTCCAAAATCAAATTTAAAATTTTTACTAAAAATACAATAAAAAATTTAAAATGTCTAATAAAAGAATGAGAACAAGCGTTGCATCGATCTTAGGAGAAAACTCTAGAATGGATGAATTTCTTCAGGAAAATTACAACGACTCAAATTTACAAACGCAAGCATCAGATGTTCAGCCGACTCAATCAAATACAATTTCAAACGAAAGTTTTCATGTTGAGGAAACCTCTTCGATGGATCCGAATCTTCAAGGGCAAAATATTTTCTTCGAGGAAGTTGGCATACTACAAAAAGATAATATTGTTGTCCAAATGTTGCAATGTTTAGAATGCAAAAAAGATAACATTCTAAAATATTATCAAAAGACTTCAGCAAAAACCAATCTCGACTATCATTTAGAGGTAAAACACGGGATAAAAATTGCCAAAAAACAAAGAAAAATTTACTCATCAGAAAATTTAGAACAAGAAAAAGCAGATAGAGCCCTTTTGTTTTTTTAAATTTTTTGTTTTTTACCTTTTTCAATTGTAGAAAATTCACATTTTAAGGAATTTATTTTATTATTGAATAAGGACTATAAATTACCGACAAGAAAAAATTAAGATCCATTTTGGATGAAATTTATCAAAGAAAAAAACAAGAACTCTTAACCAAACTTATTTCAGTTGATTTTTTAAGTCTTACTACAGATAGCTGGACATCTTGCCAAAACTATAGCTATTTTAGCTTAACTTGTCATTTTTTGATAACTTTAAGCTTAAAACATATTGCTTAAACTTTAGTAACTTAGTTGGTGGTCACACTGCAGAAAATTTAGAATCTTCTATTATTGAGGTCTTAGAAAAATTTAATTTGAAAGGTAAAATTTTTTCAATTGTCTCCGATAATGCTTCGAACATTCGAAGAGCAGTTTTAGATATGGATTTAAATCATGAGCCAATTAGGTGCATAGGTCATGTCTTACAGTTGATAGTAAAAAAATTTATCGAGAAATGTGAAGATCTTGCAAAATTTAATGAAGAAAGTGAGCTAATTCAACCTGATATCAGTAATTATTCAGTGGGTAAAATTCTTTTAAAATGTAGAAGTATTGTCTGCTCGTTTAATCACTCCACTCAGCTGAAAGAATTGCTCGAAGAGCAGCAAAAAGGGGAAACTAAGATTCTGAACCTTGTCCAAGATGTAAAAACACGCTGGCATTCTACTTTTGCGATGGTAAAAAGAATTTTCACACTTCATTCTTTTATAGAAACAATTTTTCATAGGCAAGAATATAAGCAATTTAAAATAAATCTTTTAACTAGAAATGAACTAGCTTATCTAGAAGAATTAATTAATGTCCTGTCCATTTTTGATAAAGTTAGTGAAACTTTATCTGGAGAAAATTATGTAACTAGTTCAATGATCGTTCCAGGTTTTAAGTATATTGAAATGAAGTTAAGAATAAAAAATAATAACTCAACTTTCGAAAAAAACATAAAAAATGCGTTAAAAGGTTATTATGATGAATATTTAAACAACTATGATTTAGAATCAAATGATTTTCTTTTATCAGCTACATTTTTGCATCCTTTTTATAAAAAATTTCAATTTATCACTAATGTATTAAGCAGAAATAATTGTCTAAAACTAGCAAAAAACTTTTTAATTAACTTATTTAAGACGAAAAGATATGACGAAAAGATATCAAGTCTAAAGAAAAAAATTAAAGAGAGAGAAAGACAATTAACAAAAAAATTAAATTTTGATTCAGATTGAGATACTGAGGAAACAGATGAAGAAATTTTCGACATTAAAAAAGAAATAAAAAGTTATCTAAATAATGATAAGAATGAAGATGCTATAGCCTTTTGGAAAAACAATATTTATGAGTATCCGATATTGTCTATTTTGGCAAGTGTAATTCTAGCTGCTCCGGCAACCAGCGTTCCGAGTGAAAGATTGTTTTCTCATGCTGGTTATCAGCTCTGGGATCGAAGAAATAGGCTTTCAAAAGCAAACTTTGAAAAAATAATGTTCTTATATGAAAACAAAGATTTATGAGTTTGTACTAGTTGATTATTTTTTTTTTTATTTTTTTTTATTTTTTTTTTTATTTTTTTTTTTGATTTTTTTTTGTATTTGATTGTATGTATTTTTTCTTCTATAATATTAAAATTTCCATTAAAAAAAGTTAAATAAATGTTTTTTAAAATTTTATTTTTTTCTTTACGATTCCCCTTATATCTGGCTTACCCTATAATTTCCTGTAAACCCTAAATTGTCTCACTAAGATATCTCACTCCTCCCACTAAAACTATTTTTTACTTAATATAATACTAGTCCCGAGATATCTGATTCACACATTTTTTGTACTCTTAGTCTAACTAATTCGACTAAACTAAAATTAAGTTGACTAAAAATAAGTTAACTAAAAACTAGTCGACTAAATTTTAGTTAACTAAAAACTAGTCGACTAAATTTTAGTTAACTAAAAACTAGTCGACTAGATTTTAGTTAACTAAAAACTAGTCGACTAAAAATTAGTTAACTAAAAGCTAGTTGGCTAAATTTTAGTTAGCTAAAAACAAGTCGACTAAAAATTAGTTAGCTAAAAGCTAGTTGGCTAAATTTTAGTTAGCTAAAAATAAGCCGACTAAAATTTAGTTAGCTAAAAACAAGTCGACTAAAAATTAGTTAACTAAAAACTAGTCGACTAAAAATTAGTTAACTAAAAATAAGTGAACTAAAAATTAGTCGGCTAAAAATTAGTTAACTAAAAATTAGTCGACTTATTTTTAGCCGACTAAACTAAATTAGTTAAGTTAAGACCCATCTCTACTCTTTTTGGTATCCGTGTTTCTTTCATTCTAAATGTATGCCCAAGCCATCGCAATCTTTTGTTCTTAATGAATTGACTTAATGGCTCGGAATTTGTTCTTCCGTATAGGTCAGCTTTCGACAATTTCTCAGACCAGTGTATCCCGAGAATTCTTTGCAGGCTTCCCGTGTGGAAGGTGTTAAGGCTTTTCCTATCAAATTCACACATCCCTCTAGTTGGTGATGTAGTATCCGAATGGAAGCCAGTTACAAGTGGTGTGCCTCAGGGCTCGGTCCTAGGCCCACTTCTGTTCGTCATCTTCATCAATGATTTGCCTGAGGCATATAAATCTATTTGTAAACTTTATGCTGACGACACAAAGCTAATGAAATCCGTTCAACGAGCCGACAGAGATACGAGAGAACTTCAGCAGGATCTTGACAATTTGGTTGAATGGTCGGTGATGTGGAAAATGAGCTTCAATGAAGAGAAATGTGAAGTCATGCACATTGGAGCTGATAATGAGAGCCATGATTATACAATGAATGGTCAATTACTCTCCAAATCCAGAAAAGAACGCGATCTTGGAATTATTATCACTAGTGATCTCAAGTCAAGCGAGCAGTGTAAGCAAGCAGCAGCTAAAGCAATGATAGCAGCCTACAGATTAAAAAACACTTTTAAAATTTTCAATCATCGGCTTGTTAACTTACTGTTCAAGTCGTTCGTCAGACCTCATCTCGAGTTTGCGGTAGGCGCTTGGAACCCTTATCGACGTGGTGACATAGATATCCTTGAACGAGTACAAAGGAAATTCTCTAAGCTAGTTCCAGGGCTTAAGTCCAAGCCGTATTTGGAAAGACGAGAAGCTCTTGGTTGGACGACACTTGAAGATAGACGTAGACGTGGCGATCTGATCCAGCTCCACAAGATTCAACACGGACACGACAGAGTTGAGCTAATTCATGAATGTCAATTACTTGCTTCAAATCTTCTAGACAGCCCGACGAGCGGTACCAGGCGAGGTAAAATGTCAATCGAGAGACAGCTGGTGCGCAATTGTGGAGTCCGTCATAATTTCTTCACTAATCGGACAGCCGGAAATTGGAACACTCTTGATGCGGCGACAAAGAGCGTCACAAATACAAACATTTTTAAAAAAAGAGTTGACAAGTTACTGAGATGAAAAAAAAAAAAAAGAAGAAAAAAATTATTTATAAAAAATGTTTGTTTAATTCAAAGTTTAAAAAATTTTTCTTGTATCTAATAATAGGTTATTTAAACTATTTAAAAAAAAAAAAAGTTAATTATAAATATGTAAAAATAAGTAATTTAAAAATATTGGCAACTGGCTGTTTATTGTGGGGCGTCTACGTGCGCCACTACTTAGAGACTCAAGTCTCCCACAGCTTTTATACTACTACTACTACATTCACTTCCTTACATCAATGTTGTTTTTACTACACTGTTGTATAGTTTAAGTTGTGTTTCCTTGCTGTAGCTGTTTGATTTCCATGCTGGTCGGAGTCTAGCAAAGGTTCGGCAAGTCTTTTCTGAATGTCTCTGTGTATTTCCAGCGCTGTACTGATAGTGCTTTCTAAGTATGTGAATTCATTTACACACTCGATTTGCGTACCATCGATGGTGATCGGGGTATCCAATTTTTGTGATTGTGTACATAACTTTAGTTTTGGCCAAATCTTGCGTCTTCATATGCATTTGTGCTTCTGTATTAGATATTAGCACCAGAACATCCGCAAAGTCTATAACTTCAAGTTTTGCCGTTAATACCCATTGAATAACCCTCGCACTAATAGTTGTTTTCTTCATGAAAAAGTCAATGAGAATAGTGTTTGAGAATGAATTCACCCTAGTCTGACTCCTGTACACAATTTGAAGCTGTAAGATAGTCCTTTTTCGAAAATAACGCTTCACTCAAATTTCTCGTAGAAGATTTTTATCAAGTTAACTATCTTCTGTGGCAAGCCATTAGATCTTAAAATGGCCCACAAGGTTTCTCTGTGTATACTATCAAAGGCTTTCTTGAAGTTTAAATACAGGGGGCTATTCCATTCCAGACTTTGTTCTCTGAAGTTCCTTAGTGTAAATATCTGGTCTATGCATCCTCTACCTCGTCTAAATCCTACTTGTTCTCCTCTAAGTATAAAATTCGAGGAGCTCCTAATTCTTTCCAGAATTATGAACACCTCAATACTTTGTGATAATTGTCACTATATTTTAAGATTATTATTATAAAATTGATTGCCATCCTTGTCAAAAATTGGTTATGATTTAATAAAATCAATCAACCTATTGATGATTTGATTCATATTTAATATTATAGTAAATTCATTTATGGTTAATTTCATTTCTTTAGTTGATTTTTTAATTTTTTTAATTCCTAAAAAAAGGCTATTTTTTAAAATTTTCAATAGAAAACTCATGACAAGTGAACTAATCAGTTTTTTATCTTTGAAAAATTGAAAAATATATCTTTTAAAACAAAAAATTAATAGTATTTTGATTTTGCTAAATAATTTAAAAAATGGAAAATAAAATTAGAGTTAGGCCACTACTTATTTTAGTATCTAAATTAATGATGTCAGTTTTTAATTTTATATATTTCATTTTCTAATTTTCAAAGTAGAAAATGTAATAAAATTAATCACAATTTTTTTATTTCGACTTACTTGTGATTTTTTTGGTACTCATTTTATTAAATATATCAAAAATTTAATCATTTTACTAACATTATTGAAATTGAATTTTTAGCAAAAAAATCTAAATGATTTTTTAATAATTTATTTTTTCATTATTTAAAAAATCAAGATGTATAAAATTGATAATTTATCAAGCAATGAAGAAGTACGATCTTTAATTAATTGCTTTAAATATAAATTAAATTTTATTATTAATTTTAAGGATTTAAAATTCTTTTCAATTTTATTTATCATTTGTTAGTTATCTATACCAAAATTTATTTTAATAGAAGCATTTTTCATTTTATAATAAAAAGGTAATTTTTAAATTATAAGTGTCAATAAATTAAAAATAAAGGTCTTTTAAACCTGGTGTTAATTTGTTTAATCTAGATAAATGACGAATTTTCTTATTATTTGGGAGAAAATGTTGAATTTAAATGGGATTTTATTTAAAATATAATAATGAAGAAGAAATTTATTGTTTTAAGCCTAATAAGAATGATACTTTTTGATATTTATGTTTCTAATTTTAAAATATATGAGCTAATTTTAAATCAAGTGCAGTATATTATTAAAATTAACCAATCTGCCATTGCTCCAAATGTCTAAATAGCCTTTATAATATTTACATCTATAATTCTTTTGCTATTTTAATTGCCTTAGGGTTTTTTACAGACTTGCCTAGAATTTTTCTGTAAGTCAATGCGTAGTTTTTTGCCAATTTTTTTACAAAACCGATATTAATTCAAAAATATCAAGATGTGATTTCTTTATCCATTTCTTTGATCTTTTATATGAAAAGCACTCAGCGCAGTTGCTGGCTCTTGTACAGATAAACGATTCCACAGTTTTTGCTAAAAATTTTCTTCAAATCACATAGTTAAAACTTTCTTCTTTTAATAATTAAAAAGTTTTGTATCATTGATTTACTAACATTAAATTACTAAATCTTTAAGCAATAAAATCATAGTTTTTAAAGTCTAATTCTTCTTAAGACTCAAATTAATTATGTCTCAAATTTTTTTTTTAATTGGGATTCAATTATGCTTTAAAAATCCAAAAATGAAAAAAAGCGTCTAATTTGATTCAATTTTTTATTAAAATAAATGCTTGTATTAAAATAAATTTTGGTTAAAATTTTTAACAAACTGCCAATTATTGATGTTAAATTAAATCTATGCGAGATTCTCAAGAAATTTTATCGTTAGATTCTTTATAAAATCTTTTTTTGGTTTTATTCGACTTTATTTTCCAAAGCTTTATCTTTTTCCTGTTCTTGTTTTAATGATGTTTCGTACAAGTAAATTCTGATAAACTGGACCAGACCAGTGCAGGCAACAAAAAAATTAACCGCGAAGAGGGAATAATTTTTTGGTATAATCACTAGGGAATACCTCGACCAAATGGTACCGGTAGCTAGGAGCGAAATTGTTTGATTTTTGGATAACTTATTTGCAGGTCTAGCCATATCGCCAATTCCAGCTAACACTAATCCCTAGCAATTAGAAAAATTTAAGTTTTTATGATATTAAATAAAATAGCATCTACCCATTTTGCGATCGGTGCCCAGAAATGAATTGTTTTGGGTCCAGCTGGATGCTCCCATTTGATGGCTTTGAGAGTTTTCGGCGCCAAAACTCTCTCGGTAGTATGCACTAAAAATCGGTATACACTTGACAGAATAATCATTATCTATATAATAATGCTTAGAATGAAAAAAAATAATATTTTTTCTTTAAATTAGATGTTTTGCGTTTGGCATTATTAAAAGTAAAATATTAACATACATCTAAAAAGCGTTCTTATTATGAAAAAAATAGCTTTTTTTTTAAATTTCGAAATAAACTTGACAAATTTCCACAAAAATTTTTAAACCCAGGTGTTAAAGTGCAAATTTTTATATTTTTATTAATAATTAATAAGCACTTGTGTGACAATCTACTTGAAACGCTTGATATGATCTCTACTGAATTGGCAAAAGGTAACAGTGTGGATGAAATACTTTTAGATTTCTCAAAGGCTTTTGATACTGTACTGCATTAACGACTTCTTCATAAACTACATGGTTATGGGTTAGGTGAGCAAAATAGTGAGATGATTAGAAGACTTTTTGAGTATGAGGACTCAGCGAGTTGTTCTTGGTGATGGAGTTTCAAGATGGTCAGAGGCGCTGAGAGGAGTTCCACAAGAGTCTGTACTTGAACCCCTGCTATTTGTACTGTACATAAATTACCTACTACTTGAAACGCGTTAGAAAAGGTGCAAGAAAGGACAACAAAAATACCTATGTCTCTAAGAAACATGTCATATGAAATGAGGTTGACGAAATTAGGACTGACAAAGCTGAGTGAAAGAAGAGTAAGAGGGGACTTGAATGAAATGTAAAAATAAGTGAATGGAATAGAAAAGGTAGGCCTGGTCAAGAATCTAGTGAACAGATCAGAAAACAAGTGTCCAGTCGGGAAATTAAGAGGAAATAGCATCAAAGTCCAGAGAGAAAGTTTCCCAGCTCAAATTAGAAACGATTTTGCAGCTGCAGTAAGCGCCAGGCATGAATTTTTCTCAAACAGAGTGGTTCCGCCAAGAAAATGTGGTTAAATCTAAGTCAACCGATAATTTTAAAATGGCTTTAGATAAGTTCAATGGAATCGGCTGCTACAGCTCTACACGGTCAATCGGAGGTGATGGTCTCAGACTCTCTACTTGTTAGGTGTCGCAGCAAGAACTACTACTACTACTAAATTGTCACCCCATTCACACATAAAGAAATTAGGCTGTCTAACTATATATCTTTAAATTAAATAAATCACACTTTTTAAAAATAAACTAATAATTTTGATTTACAACAAAAAATGAATTTAGAATAAAATTTATTTTATTTTGATAAAAAAAATAAAAAAAAATATCCTAAATTGATATTGATTGATAAAAAATTTTCAATCAACAGCAAAATGATCCACAGCATTGGCTTCTACATAGCATTGTATACATGATTGGAAGTGGTGTCGCAATTGGGTAGCACATACATCTTCTTGATCTCAAAAAGCACATTTTTCTCAATTTGAATTTTTTCAGTTTTGTTAATTCAATTTTATTTGATGTTTTTTTGAGTGAACATCTATGCCAAATTTATACTCGATGGAACATCATCAAAGTATGAAATTCTGGTAAATGAAATTATAAAAAATTATTCAAACGATTCAAGGAAATTTTTTTAATTCTTGTAATATTTTGAATTTATGACACTGATAGAATCAGACAATTAGTCACATTTTAAAAAAAAAATTTGTTTAAAACATTTAGAATTAAATTTTTTATGAAACAATTTTTTGAATTATTGTCAATCTTTGAATTTTTATAATATTAGATTGTTTAAAGGCCATCAATTAATGGACTGACAAAAAAAATTAAATTTAACTGACAAAAAAACTACATATGATGACAAATAAATTAATTGACTGATAAAATAATTATTTGAGTGACAAAAATACTTTTTTGACTAATTAATTATTTTTACAACAAATTAATGATTTTGAGGTCACAATAAAAATCAAAATCTTGAACTATAGCACCAAAATCAGAAGGAAGCTTCAGACGATTATGACAAACCGTTTTGTCCAAATCTCATCAGTAGAGTCAACTATGAAAAACGTCACAATTTAAGTTCATTCCTTACAATCTTAGAGAATTTAATTACTAAATAGCTTTCTTTTTTTTCCTTATTCACTTCTTGTGAAGCATAGGGTCATTACTTTTGATTTCCACTCAAGTCAAATTAAATAGCTTAATTAGAATTAAAATAAAATAAAATAGAAATGAAGTTATTTTAGTTATTTTTGTCATCTTAAAAAAATTAAATTTGTCACCCCCAAAAAATTTAACCCTTGTTTAAACACGCAAAAATCACTAAAATCTTTGAAAAAATTTGATGAAATTAAAAAAATGACTATTTGTAAAATTAAAGTAAGCACTGGTGGTTCAGTGGTAGAATGCTCGCCTGCCACGCGGGCGGCCCGGGTTCGATTCCCGGCCAGTGCATTTTTTAATTATCAAAGTTTCGTATTCAAAATCGGTTTAAAAATTTTTGAATTAATTTTAGACCTGCTTTTTGTTTAAAATTATCTTGTATAATTATCAATAGAACATTTTGAGTCGAAGATTGAAAAAATCAAAAATTAAAATTTGAAATGATTAATTTCAAAAATTCTAAAATTAATGAAGTTTACAATTTACAAATCTACAAATTGAATGACTCACTGTCTCCTTAACATATCTTTCACTCAATTCAAAAAGTCCATTCGAGACAGTTATCAATTTTACTTTATTTAAGAAGTGACAAGGTCGTTAGCAAAAAAGAAGGCAGTTTCTATTATTTGTTTTATTTTTTAAAATAGAAGACTAATTACTGAGTCTTCGCCTGCGGTTATTGAAAATTCTTCAGTAATTTGACCATTTACGTTTACTTTGAATTTCCTGGAGTCAAGAAAAGGCTTAATTCAATGAATGAGGAAGTGTTGGAGGTTCATATTATGAATGAGGTAGTGTTGGACGTTCATATTTATAAGCTCATTAGTCTGTGCAATCCAGCAATTTTTTGGATCAGAAAAAAAAGATTGTCGGAGTTTGGTCTGTGTTTCCTAAGACCGATTTCTACCGAATCAGTAAAGAATTTTTTTCTATAAAATGATGTAGCCTAAGATAGATAATGGGCATTTTTCCAAGACAGCTTGTCAAACCGATTGATCTATAATTTGATGGATCTTTTGTTTGGGATGAATTTTTAGGTATCATAGTTATGTTTGCTGTTTTTCACGCTTTAGGAATCCTACCTTGTCCAAGAATTAGATTAAAAAGATGAATAATTTTTTTTTTAATTTTAGCATTTAATTGGGAATTGGAAATCTTGAAACCGCGTCTTCGCTTAGCTTAAAATCAATTCATTCACGGTAATTGGTTCATTAAGAATGCAATCTTTGTTTTTCTTGAAAAATTTTAAGTTAAGATTAATTATTTCCTTATTTTTTTCAGTGTTTATTAAACCAGTGTTAGGGCTAAATACTAATGATGGAAAATCTCCAAAAATTTTCCCTTTTCTTCATCTGTTTTTAATTCCTATTATTAGAAATTAAAGTTGGAATTAATTTCGATCCTTTTTGGTTGTTAATTTATTTTTTTTTTCCAAAAAGGTCAGCTTGAAAGGGGATTTTTCGCCATCTTTTTTATTCTTGATACCAAAACTTTTTTAAAAATAATTCTCAACTCCGATGTCAACTTGTTAGATATTTTTGAGATAAATGGTTCCCTACAATTAAAAAACTGTACCCCACAAACTAAAAACTTTTTAACACAAATCACAATAAAACACAATTTTTACATATCTAACCAAATAATTGATTAGAACAAATTTTTTGGGGGTGAAAAAAATTTTATGAATTTTTTATATAATTTATTCAAAAATTGTTTATAAACTTATAAATTAAAAAGTCAAATTAAGATCTGTTTTAAGGAAAAACAATTTCAAGCTAATTTTGGGTGACCTTTTTAGGTTTAAAGCCTAATTTAATAAAATATTTGCATCTGCAAGTCCGTTTCTTAACGTCTAGTTTCGTTTTATTTTTTAGGATTTTTTAATCTCCAAAAATTCGGACATTTTTTTTAATAAATAAAATCATCTGAATTTTTTTATTTAAAATATTTAGTGGGAGTTTTTAATAGATATTAAAAAAAATTTGTGCTTAGAAGTTTGCTATTTGTGGGGACTAGGCAGACTAAATGTTTTTTAATAAGCAAACAACGGGTTCTTTGAATTTTCATTTATTAATAAGTAATTTAAAGATTGGTGGCTAAATAATTATAAAATATCTTAGTAATAATTGCAGATCGCATGGTGTAGTGGTTATCACATCTGTCTAACACACAGGAGGTCCCAAGTTCGATCCTTGGTGCGATCATTTTTTTTAAACAGAAAAATTTTTTTTATTTAAGTTTATTTAATAAAAACAATTGTTACAAAAAAAAGGATAGAAAATTGTTTTAACTAAGGAATGTTTTAGCTTTGATTGAAAAATCTTGCTTTTGAAGCTTTATCTTGGTGCAGGAGGAAACAAACGTTTTCGTTGAATGTACATTTTTTCCATGTAATTTTTGACCAGTTTCATATTGGTACCTTCAAATAAAAGAATACAACCACTAATAACTTGCAAAATACAGCTTGTCACAGCCACTGAAAATGACCATCCGTACCAATTTTGTTGCCATCTCGGCATCCAATCTCTATCTTTTCCTCGAACAGCGAAAGTAATCACAGCAATGGCCATGAAGAGACCTGATGTAAGAGTTAGCAGTGCGGTGCTTAGAATATAGCGAGATGATACTTTTCCCAGTTCTCTCGAAAAGGCCAAAATTGCTGTCATTATCAGGGCGAAAAGCATTGAAACCATCGATAGAGTACAGAAAGCTTGAACTGCTCGAAACCATGGTTGGGATATCCACGAGAATATTTTGTAAATTTCTGGCGAAAACACCCACCAGCATCCTTGGTAAATTTTTCCATAAAAGTCAAATCTATGGCGATAATGATTAAAACAAATTTGCCATAAACCAACGTTTTCAAACTCTTGCCGTTTGATTGCCACCCACCAACGATCAGATGAATTGGCAGTCAGATTTAAAACAAAAGCGACAAATGAGATTGCCAAACATGACAAGTTTATCAAACGGGTAGTCATAGTTTATTAGAAGAGTATTCTTAGTTAAAAATTTATATTTCAAAATTTGACCCCTTTTTGATTTTAAAATAATTAATTAAAATTTATATTAGGGTCAGTTAAATGTCCAAATAACGTAAAAGCATAACTTACTTTACTTTTGTTTATTTGGTTAAATTTACCGAAAGTTGAAAAAAAAAATATGATCGAATAATTTGTATTTAATTTTTTTAAATTCTAAATAAAAAAAAATCAACTGAATAGAATCTGTGCTTTAATTAAAAAATTCACGTATTTTTTACAAACTTAAATAAAAACTGTTTTATATTTATTAATTTTTTTAATATTAATGAATAACATAACATCTAAATGATTTAAAAAAAAATTGTGGTCTATTCACTAGAAAAATAAAAATTATTCATAAAAATTTTTTAAATTTAGCAGATTTTTATATGTTTCCGTTTTTAAGAATATTGATAACTTTATTTTAATTATCAATTCTATTTAGATAATAGCAGTGGTTTCGATTTTTAATCCATATGCATTGATTCATTTTTAATAAAGTTTATTTTGAAACTTTTTAATTCAAAAATATTGGTCGGAAAAATCAATCTTTTTACATGATCCTTTTTTTGGAATTTAATATTTGAATTCATTTTAAAATTTAATTTTGATATTAGATTAAAAAACTTTTAGATTTAAAAATCCATTCGATTAGTGGATTTGAAAAATAAATTTTTTAAATTATTTTATTATTTAAATCTTTATAATTTAAAATATGTTATATTAAAATTATCTAAATAAATTCGAAGATTAGAATGCCTTAAGAAAGCCAAGTTTTTTTATTAAATCATTTAATCAGTGATAAATCAAAAATTTAGAATGCAAAATTTATAGAAAATTAGTAAAAGAAAAAAATTCAAGTTTAATAATAATGATTATTTTAATTTTAATTCATTAAAATTGTATTAATAGTATGTGAATAAATCCTTAGCTTAAATAAAAACAAGGTTTTACCTGTTGCTCCGCTCCCAGAATAATAAAAATAAAAGAAAAAGAAATTAGTATTGATTATTTAATTGATTATATTTATTATATTGAAAAATTCTTATTAAAAATTGATTTTAAATTTTTTTTTTCATTAGTGTTGATTAAATGATTTAATGAATATTTCTGTACAGTATGTCACAAAAAGTTAGAATCAAACTTTCTTTTTCTATTTGATTGTTTTTTTGTTCATTATTTCATTAACACGGATATTTCTCTTTCAGTCTTTGTGTGATTTTTCAAAAAACACGCAATTTGCCATTTTTTCTCTATTTTGTCAGATTTTTAGGTAGTCTTACTATAAAAAAGCTATTATTTGAAAAAAATTCATAGTTATCGATTTTTTTAATTGCAAAAAAACAATATTTTTATTATTTTCAACTTTATTCTAACTTTTTGTGATATAATGTAAAAACAACATTTCTTTAAGAAAAACTTAAATGAATGAATTTCAATGAATTTGAATGTTTTTTATTCTTAATTTTTTTAATTAAAATTTATTTTTAAGTTGTAAAAAAATTAATATAATATGTAATCTAAAAAAATGGATTAAGACAATTATAAAAGCACTATATTCAAATATTAAATTTAGTTATCGTAAGTATATGCATGAAAGTTTTACTTTTTTTCACACATTTGAGTTTTAAATATTAAGATTTTGAAGTTTTTAAAATTTAAATTATAAAAATGTCTTACTAATTTTAAATTTATTTTAAAATGTTTTCTTTGTGTTAAATAATGATTAAATAATAACGCGTATTTTTTTTTTCTAGAATGGCGAATAGATCATATCATTCCTTATCTTTTACCTGATGTAAAAAATTATAAATAAGATATTCTCTTAGAATATAATTTCTCATAGATTATAACAAATAAATCTAAAATAAAGATGCAAAATATAGATATTCTAAATTCCTAACTACAAGATAAAACCTATATCAAGTCTCAAGGTTTTCAAAATGGGTTTTCTAGTATTTTTCTAAATTCACTCAAGTAAAACAAAATGTTTGCCTCACAATAAAATCTAGAATTAGAACTCACAATTTTTAAAGTTTCAATTAGCATATTTTTAGTTAAATAAACTAAAAATATTTTATTTTAATTGAGGTGACAAATAAAAAAAATTAGCAAAAAATATTTTTATTCATTGTTCGAATAACCAAAAAACTTGTTTAATTTCTATCGATTTTTGAAATAATTTGAAAAAAAAAACTCAATACTTGAACTATTTACAAATTTTTAACTATTAAATCAATTTAATTATAAACAAAAAGAGACTTTTCAGGTGACTGGAACAACAACAAAAAAAAACACTAGTAACAAGACTTTTCGGTGCCAAATGTCTTAATCGATTCACTATCCTGATTTAAATTAGCCACTGAATTTCTCTGACCAGTTCCATTCGGGTTCATGCTAATACTTGTATTACTAGACTCTATCTGGTTATTTCTTTGAATTTTGGGCTGTTTTTCCTTCTCTCGCTTCTCTCTAATACACTGCATGTAGATATCACTCATCGACACTTGGTCATCCTTGCTGAAGTTAACCGATGACGAACTCTGTTGATAGGGCTTAATGTCCTTAAGTATGTTGTCAACTCCTTGCTTGATGGGAGAAAAATCCATGGTTATTTGACAATTAGTAATGGAGCCAATCGAGCTTGCCAAGGATGTTCTTTGCTTTGATTTGTCCTGTGGCGGAACCGGGGGCAGTCCGAGGCCATCGGCCACTTCTGCACCCGACTCCGACTTGGTCCTATTAAAGAGCCAGCTTCGCCGCGAAATTTGCTCTTCTATATTCATCTGCTGTCTATTTTGAGTCTTTTTGGAATTTGGTGTAAATCTATTTTTACTATTCAGCGACTCTTCGTCGGCCAAAAGTCCCGATTTCTCCAAATTGTGCGAAGAATCCAACTTCTTGCTCAAACTAGAAAGACTTGATTTAATGTTCGAATCATTTAGGCTCGGACTTGGGTTTGTTTGCTTGATGGTGGTCTTTGGTGTTTGTTCAATGACTGAATTTTGAGATGTTGAAGAAGAAGAAAACGATTTTATGCTTTGGTTGGAAAAATTTTTCTCATCGACTCTCTCGCTTTTGATATCAAGGAGTCGGATGGTTTCGCTTGAAATTTTCGAATCTGGTGACTCAAATTTTGTGTCCACATTTTCACCATGATTGTTCTTGTTCAGCGATTCGGATGAATCCAAAAAATCAACTTTTGGTATTTTATCATACGCTGGATTAGTGGTTATTTTAGTCTGAGAGTTGGATCTTTTTTTTCCACATACACTTTTAAAAAAATCAGAAAAATTCAGAAAAATTCAGAAAAATTTAGAAAAAAAAATACTTTTTATAGACACAAATTGATATAAAAACTATGATTGCTATCGTGGTAAAGCCCAAAATGAAGGCTATTGCTAGGATGAAAGAAGATCTATTGAAAAATTTGGACAACCAATTGTCCAAACTGTTGAGAAAATATTTCGAATGAGCCCAAAATCCATTCTGGACACTTTTTTCCAAGTTAATGATTGACACTGTCGAATTAGTCAGCTCGGCTTCATCTGATAATATAACTGACTCAAGGGTTGATGTAGTAAAATCTTATTAAATTGGTTTTATGAGATTGTTTTAAAATAAATATTTTAAAATTTACTAGCATTGGCGCTGTGAGAGATTAGCGCAAGAAAAGATAACAAAATGAATAAGTAATCCATAATTAGTTGTGTTTGGTTGCGAGTGAATTAAATGACATTTCCAAATGATTTCTTCTAAATCCTTGGGTTCTTTTCACTCTAAAGTAACAAGAGTTTGTTAAGCGATCAAAAACTAACTCGAAATAGAAAAACCTAATTTTAGAAATATTCATAAAAATTTATAATTAACACTTGGGCTTTTTGCAAATGCTGCATTCAAATAAATTTGAAAAAGAAAATTTTTTATCTTAATTTGCTTGCAAATTTGCTATTTTGCATGCGTTTCATAAACTAACTTTATTTTTTTGTAGTGTTCCAAGTGCTCTTGACTTGAACCCTTTGAAACCATGATTAAATTTTAGCCTAATTATTGACCACTGATAATCAAATATTTTTGACCGTGAAAACGAAAATTAAAATTTTTATAATAATTTTTTTGTTTAATTTTTTTCTTGAACTATTAAATTAGTAAACTTTTAATAATTATTAATAGTGACTACAAAAGGCAAATGATTAATAAAAATTAACTTTAGTTTCTAAATTTATTTAAAAAAAAATCGTTAAAAAAGTCGAATTTAGTAATATGACAATGTGGAAAAAAAAACATATTTTTTTCATTTTTGATTGACTAATTTGACTAAAATGTCTCCATGGCATTTTTCAGGAAAACACCAGCAGCCAAGAACCTTTTCATTCAATTCATTCAACGAATTGAGTAATTCTGGTGTATTTAAAATGTGTTCTTCGTATTTTTGAAGACATCCGTCTCGACCATATTTTTGGACTTTGAACGGATTAGACCATTTTGAACCAACTGCTCCTTTGACATAATGAGTCATATTTCTTCCTATATAAACATGGTCACTCGATGAAGATAGCCAATTTTCCAAATCATGGAAGCCAAGTTTTTTGAGCTCTGCCTTTCGAACATTTATTACTTTGGACATTTTTTTTTAACTAAAAATTTTTAATTATAAAAAGAGAAAAGCTCACATTTTCATAAATATGCTCTAATTTCTCAATAAAAATAAATTTTCAAAAAGAAAATTAATTTAAAAGTAAAGGTAAATTTGAATGAAAATAATTTAGTCGAATTTTTAATTTTTATTAAAAATTTTGAAATATGTTTTCCATTTGTCATTCATTTCACCATTTATATTTATGGTTTTAAAATCCAAACATTGAAAGCTTTCTTCCTGAAAGTGTTTGGACACATTTCTTTCTCAACATCCATTTGTTCAAACCAAATAAAAACTTATCATTTAAATTATAAAACTGACCAAATGATGACTGGTCAGATGGATTTTATTAAGTCATATAGAAAGCACTGGTAATTCAGTGGGAAAATGCTCGGTTGGCCAGAGTTCCATTCCGGGCATTTTTAATTTTCTCAACTTATAAAAAAATAGAATTTAACTAAAAAAATTCAAAAATTTCAAAATGATTTTTGAATATTGTTTAATAATAATCTTATCTAAAAATATTTTCTTAACACGCAAGAATGATAGATAATAGTAATGAATTAATGAGTGAAAAAATTAATTAAGATCTTCAATGAAAAATGTTTGCTATAATCTTTTTTCTATTAATATAAAGCACAAAAAACATTATTCTTATATTTACAATTCTATTTTTATAAATAAGCCACGCCTTTAAAAAAAACTCTAATAATTTTAATTTTCAACATGAATTTAAATGAAATGAATTTAGAATTTATCTGTTTTATTTTGATAAAAAAAATAAAAAAAAATATCCTAAATTGATATTGATTGATAAAAAATTTTCAATCAACAGCAAAATGATCCACAGCATTGGCTTCTACATGGCATTGTATACATGATTGGAAGTGGTGTCGCAATTGGGTAGCACATACATCTTCTTGATCTCAAAAAGCACATTTTTCTCAATTTGAATTTTTTCAGTTTTGTTAATTCAATTTTATTTGATGTTTTTTTGAGTGAACATCTATGCCAAATTTATACTCGATGGAACATCATCAAAGTATGAAATTCTGGTTAATGAAATTAAAAAAAATTATTAAAATAATTCAAGGAAATTTTTTTAATTCTTGTAATATTTTGAATTTATGACACTGATAGAATCAGACAATTAGTCACATTTAAAAAAAAAAATTTGTTTAAAACATTTAGAATTAAATTTTTTATGAAACAATCTTTTGAATTATTGTTAATCATTGAATTTTTATAATATTAGATTGTTTTAACACGCAAAAATCACTAAAATCTTTGAAAAAATTTGATGAAATTAAAAAAATGACTATTTGTAAAATTAAAGTAAGCACTGGTGGTTCAGTGGTAGAATGCTCGCCTGCCACGCGGGCGGCCCGGGTTCGATTCCCGGCCAGTGCATTTTTTAATTATTAAAGTTTTGTATTCAAAATCGGTTTAAAAATTTTGAAATTTATTTTAGAGATACTTTTTATTTTTTTCATATAATAATAATAATAATATAATAATAATAAATAAGCTACGGCAAGCATGCTTGCGGAGACGTCTTACTAGGAAGACATCTATGGTAGCTAGATGCATTGAAATCTAGTTACATTACATAAACAAAGTTATTAATAGTTTTCTATTTAAATATAGACAGATCTAAAAAAAAAAACATAACACAATACAACGAGATCGATATTAGTTAACAAATAAAATAAAATATTTAAACAGTATAAAAATAATAATAATAATTATTATCCCTTTTCTATCCTAGTGGATAATGGGGAAGCGCTCATCTCCTTTTCAAGTACCTTTTTGAGCAACGGCTTCGATCTGACACAGAGGCTGCTGCATCGAGTTGATCATCTACACCGCAATTTTTACCCAGTCGAAGCCGGTTCCTCTATTTTATAGATTAAAAGGGTTTAAACATAGATATCTCCGCCCCGTATTGCAGAGATATTTTGAAATTTTTTTCAGACCTCAATGGGTTTTTAAACACTCGATCCTCTGCTTGCATGACTAACACGCATACCATTCGGCTAAACAGGCTCAGTATAAAAATAAGCATGCACAAAATTTAGTTTTTTTTTGTTTATTTGTTTATTTTACTCTAAATTTACTTATGAGGCTTAATTAATAATAAAAATAACAAGAGAAAGTTTAAATTAATCTTAATATCTTGTTTAATTATTTAACGAAGAAAAAAAAAAAAAATTTAAACATTTATAAAATTAAAAAATTTTTGGATGTTGGTAAAATTTCAAAAGCAAAATTTCACAAATTTACGGCTATTTACGTTAATATAATATGCTTTTATATTACGTATTTAATAAAATTATCTAGTTTTTTTATCTCGAAAAATTTATTCTTTTGAACCTTTTTAACTTTACTTTTGAATCACGTTTATTTATCTATGCTAATCTGAAGGAGCATTAGCCCGGTTTAGATAAACAAATAAATACATTTTTTTCCATTAAATTTTATTCATTTTGTGTCAAGTAATAAAATACCCGTATGAGTATTGGCTTGACAGTCAAGACATGTCATCATTTGTAGATATCGAAGAAAAATATGATGAACTTGAACTCCCAGAACTTAACTTTTCTAACATCTCTTCTCAATTCAGATTATTTATAATAAATGGAAAAAATTGGATATTTTATGAAAAAAAAACCTATTATTCTTCCCCTAGGAAGCTTGATTCTATAGAAAGTAAGTGGAGTTTAATAAAGATACTATTCTAGATTCAATAGAAGTAAGTTGTCAAGTGGCGGAGCCAGAAAGTTGAAAATGGTGTGGTGTAATTCAAGATCAAAGAAGACGGGATAGAATTTGAGCGTTGAGGGGGACTTTATAACAAAGTAATGAAATTTTAAAATCAGTCTTTTAAAAAAATGTTATTTTTTTACAAAATTCAAAACATAGTAGAGCAAAAAAAATAAATTTATTGGAAAAATTTACTAATTCAACAAAATTAATTAAAATATTTAAAAAAATTATAGTCTTCTATACTTTTGCCAAGCGTAAATATTAATAATTTTGCAAACGTCAATTTCTTGTAATTCAAATGACTCAATATACATGAGGCTTATTTCATTTAGTCTTTCTTGACCTGTCCTGCTTCGGAGACAATTTTTTATTCTTTTTAAAGCAGAAAAAGTTCTCTCTGTCTCCGCATTTGAAATTTACTTTATTTAAAAGCACTTAAGTTAACGAAATATATTTTTATCCGTCGAAAATATTAAGAAAACAGAATTTTTTTAGACAAGAAAAAGGAGCATTTAAAAAAAAATATCGCTTTACTGATCAAAAAAATTCGGCCGCTAGTTTATCATGAAATAAAAAGTTTTAATCAAATATTGCATATTAAATAATTTTATTAAGTACACATGAACATGAATATTTGGATTCTCAAAGTATCAAAAAAATGAAGGCTTTGTTTGTTAATTAAGTTTTATTTTTTCTATAGTTGGCTGAAAAAAGGAGAGATTAAAACTTTTTACATTAAATTTTTCTTTTTTAATTTAAATTTTTAACAATTTTTCCCTATGGTGGCGCCACAATACCTCAAAAGATTGTGTGGCGATCACCACACTTCGCCATAACATAGCTCCGCCACTGAATTTTTCCATTTAAAAAATTTAAACAAAATTAAAATGAGCAATCATCATGGTTTGATTCTGAACTTAGATCATTAAGGAATTTTAGGGATTTTTGTCATCAAAATTATCTAATGAACCAAACTAATCACAATCTTCTCATGAATATAGACACGCTGAAAGGAAGTTTAAAAAATAAGCCACCAAAAAATCAAAATTTTTTTCAAGGCAAAAGCGTCCTAAGACTTGAAAAAAATTCCAAGCACTTCTAGTTTATGTAATATTAAAATATGTAATATTTAGAATTGTTAATCACACTTAAAAGGTGCTGGAATGGGTATGGGGGACCTCTCTCTTTTTACGACGACCTCTTTATGACGATCTGGAATTCGATATCCCTAAAAGAAAAGAAAAAAAAACAAAAAAACAATCAAATATAATTAGTTGAAAAAGAAACTATTTTTAATTGTTAAAATAGAAATTATGTAATTTTTTTTTTATTTTTAGCATGAATTCTTGAATCCTAAAAAAAGACAAAAAAATTAGTCTTTAATTTTATAAAATTTCCCTTTTTTAATATTTCTCTTTAATATCAATTTTTTTTTGGTATCATCACCAAATCTGGCGTAATTTTTGAAATAAATAATAATAACAATAATAATCATTTTAAAATAATGTAAAGAAATTTCTTCGTTTTTAAAATTTATTCATAAACTAAAACCTTGCTTAAATTTTCATTCTTTGAATCACAAATAGATATAAAAAGAATGTCCGTTTTGCTAAAACAGATATTTTTTATTTTTCCATTTAGAACATTTTTCGAGAATTTAAACTTCCACAAAAACTGTCCATTTTGATCATAGCATTTAATCAAGCCCTCAAAAGCTACATACAAAAAGCCTTTTGAGTCCACATCAAGGTCTTCAATTTTTTTAACACAATGCATATCCGAGTCGAACACATCGGATCTAAACGAACCGAAATAGACCGATTGCTCAATAAATTGATTGTACTTGGGATCCGAGTTGACTGTGAACAAATACTTGAAATCATTTTTGTCAAATATTCTTATAAACCACTCATCGCTTACGAAAACTAATTTATCATTTAGAACCACTTTTTTTCGTTCACTCTTACTAGTGTCCAGTATGTTTATGTGAAGTGTTTTGAACACCTCTAGCTCAAATTTGACACCTTTGGAATCTTTTTTTAGCTCACAATTGAATATGTTCATAAAAAAATATTTCTTGTGAACTGTTACTAGCAGATACAGTCTAAGGTGTTTGTGATCGTAGGCCATAGCCTGAGAACAAAGCCTCAAATGGGCCCGGTTGACCAAACTAGAGTGTGTTTGATCCTGACTGCTTTCCAAGAGTTCCATAATACACATCAGTCTAATGCACATGAATTGCTCATTGATTAGATAGAAGTAGTCCGAATTGCACCCGAGTATGTAATTGAGATCAATTTGGCAAAATAATTTTGGACTTTGGATTTGACCGCGGTTTACCGCTTCACATTTGCATCTTACTTTCTTTACCAGACTCAAATTTAAATTTAAATTTTCCAAAGTCAATTTTTCAAGTTTAATTTTATAGCAACTAGCCGACTCAGTGAAATTTTTTCTAGTCGAACTAATTGCATAAGAACTGTACTCAGTACAAATTAAACTTTCACACTTGGTCAACAAAGTCATCATCTTGAACGAGTTAAGCTGAAATTTAAGCAAAATTTTATTTATTAAATTATTTGTGAGGGTCTTTAAATCTGGTCTCAAGTCCCGATTCGGACTCAGCATATTAAGAACATTACTTTTTAAATTTTCACTAAAATTAGCAAATTTAAATCTTTGACTAACTAGTGACTCTTCAAAGTCGAAGTCTTCTAAACTAATGCATTTGTACAACACCCGGCCCAAGTCAAAAATGTCACACAACTCCCCAGTCTCTTTTAGACAGTGCAAATAACCAAAATCACTCAATTTAATAACATCGCTCTTTAAATTGATGAGTATGTTATTGGTGTTTAAATTTCCATGCTTGAGACCGTGCTGATCCAAAAAGTTAAGGCCGTTTAGTATTTGAGTTAGCCATTTTTTGATCAAAGTGCTTTCTCTTAGGCTTGAGAGTTTAAGTTTCAGCTCCAAATTGATGCAGTCATCTTCATAGATGCGCAAGCACAAAAAGTTCTTACTCAAATTGATAACTTTTGACAGGGATATTAAATTAATATGTTTTAAATTATCTAATTTTATCAAGTTATCCTTTAGTTCGATGCTGTCGGACCTAAATTTTTTTAAGACAAATTTTTGGTCAATATACCACACAAGGTTCGACTTGTCGGAAAAAGTATCCAGAAGTGTATGCTCGTGTTCAAAGTCAATAAAATCGAGTGTCTGATTGATTTCTGGCCGTTCGTGATCAATAATGGCCAACATGCTCTTGACAACAAGCCGAAATGATCGGCTCTTAATCATGGCCAACCGATCCGGATCGCTATTTTGACTGAACGAGAAAACCTCTTGGGTGATCACGTGATAAAAAACAGCTGCTAAAGCGTACAAATCACTTTTTTTGTTGTATTTAAAATCACGGTAAGTTTCGCGCGGTATATACAACCTATTGACAGGGTCATTTATCATTCGAAGCAAAAAGCTGATCACATTGGTGGACATGTTCAAGTAGCCAAAGTCGGCCATTTTCACTTGGCCATGTCTGTCCAAGAGGATATTGCTCGGCTTTAGGTTGGCATGCAAAATTTCTAGTTCGTGCAAGAAGCCACATGCTTTCAGACATTGTCTAAACAAGTCTATAAACGAAAATTTATGTTCATTTAATAATTTGAAATTTTCTAAACTTATATCTGAATATTCGCTTATAATATAAGAAATTTTTTTACCAAATACTAGCTCGTTTATGCTTGTCAACGAGACGTGCTTGAGTTTTCTGAACATTTCGCTATATTTCTGATAATCATCAGTCAAAAAGTCAATTAGTTTGAACAGGTATTTTTTGCCATTGTCTGCCTCAACCAGCAGACTGTGCTTGGACATGGGAATTGGTCTTTTGAACCTGCCTAGTTTCAGATCTTTAAACTTGTAGATTAGACTGTTAGACACAGGTCGACTTGATCCTGGCAAATTAAAACTAGAGCTGTAAATCGAAGGGTACACTTTTCCAAGATGATTTTTGAATGCATTTTCTTTTAATAAAGAATCGTTGACAAAATTAATCGAGTTTAATTTTATTATCAATTTTCGATTGCGGATCGAGTTGGATTTGAGCATGCTGGTCTTTGTTTCACTCAAACTCGGCTCTGAGTCCGCTTGTTTCGATGGCAGCATTGGCTTCACTTTTATCGGTGGCAAGATCCACAGGCGTTTATTTGATTCCATTTTTTTTTTGATTTAGAAATGAGCAAAAATGTCAAGTCGCTTCAGAATTTTAGTTTTAAAAAAAAATTTTCATTTTCTAAAAAAAACGAGGCTATTAGTGACCAAAGCTCGGAGTCAAGTGTCGACTATGCCCCTAGACTGAAAGGCTCAGCGCAGTTGAAAAAAAAAAACTCGTCCTCAAGTGAGTCCGAATCTGAGGATGAAAGCTCAGAAAATTTTAAGTAAAAAATCAATTTATGTCAATTATTTTTAATAAAAATTTTAAAAAAAAAAATTTTTTTTTTGTAGAAAAAAAATCGAGTCCGATTCGGAAACCGATGAAGAAACCAAGGACAGACGTGACAAAAATTTGGCCAAATTGTACCAAATGTTCATAGATGAATCGGCAGAGAAAATACAAAAATTGTTCATTAGTCAAAAATACGATGCCAAAAAGTGCATAGACATTTTGTTAAAAGAAAAGGAAAAAGAAGACAGTTTATTGATTGAAGAGTGGTCGGATGGTGACGAGAAAATACGCGCCAAAAACCAGCAGGCCCGCGACGCCAATCGACTTTCAAACGAGTCAAACAAATCCACTGAGTCCACCTCAACCACTCAGTCCAAAAAGCGAAAATTACTTCCTATTCAAAGTTGTCTTATTTTGTTGTAAAAAAAAATTAAATTCTTATAAATTACTTTAGATCCAATTAAGGCGGTGAAAAAGCGCCGAAAAGTGGTGATCAACTCGGAGAGTGACGATGATGTCAAGAGTGACGGCTCGTCAAAATCAACACATGAAAAAAGTGACAGTGACAAAGAAATAAGCAAAAAGAGTAGAAAAAAAATAGTGATCAAATCTTCATCTGACGAGGAGGAAGTCAAGCCAACTAAGTCACAAGAGGAAGAAAAGCCTAAAAAAAATTCCAAAAAAAAGTCAAAAAAAAAGAGTAAAAAATCAAAAGTCCGCGACGAGAGCGGTTCTGAAGTGTCCCAAGAGGAGTATGACAAAGACGCCTATTCGGACGACTCCGATTCGGACAGTGAGGAAAAACTAAGCGAGGAACAGTGTCTTGAAGTGTTTACTCTCATGAACAAGGCATCGCCAGATGACATTCAATCAATAATTAACATATCGCCTAAACGGCTCCAGCTTCTCATCTCCTTGAGGCCATTTCGCAACTTTTCTCACTTGGAAAAAACGCTGGAAGAAAAAAACCTCAGCATTGCTCTCAAAGCGATCAAAGAGATTATCTATGCTAGAAGCATAGTTTCCACTCTGCTCGACAAGTGTGTCAAAATTTCACAAGAAATGGAAAACAAAGTCACTTCGCTCATTCAATTTAGTGATGATAACCCATCAAAAAATCAACTTGAAGTTAAATTTCAGCCCAAATTGTTGAATAAATCGTGAGTGTTATTTTTTCTTTTTTTGCTGATGTTTATTATTTTTGCTACCAAAATATGGATTCGCTGAAAAATTTAGAAATTTAAAATTTTTTTGTTCAGAATGAGCTTGAAGCCGTATCAGTTGATTGGGCTGAATTGGCTGTGTCTATTGCACAAGGAGAAAATAAACGGAATTTTGGCTGATGAGATGGGACTGGGCAAGACGTGCCAAACGATTGCCTTTTTGACCCATTTGCTAGAAGGCAACCCGTCCTGTTTGAATCTGATAGTGGTGCCACCGTCCACTTTGGACAATTGGGTGCGCGAGATTTCCAACTGGAGTCCGAGTTTTTATTTCACCGTTTATCAGGGAAGCTTAGAAGAGCGGCGTCACCTACGCTACAATATTTTGAACAAAAAATTCGAGAAGCCTCTGAACGCCATTCTCAGCACCTACAACCTCTTGTACAGCACTAATGAGGACAAGGCTTTTTTTAAAAAACTAAAATTTGAATACTGCATATTCGACGAGGCACACATGCTCAAAAATATGAACTCGCAGCGATACCAGAGTTTGGTAAAGATCAGATCAAAGCATCGTTTGCTGCTTACTGGCACTCCGCTACAAAATAATCTAGTCGAATTAATGTCTCTACTTTATTTTGTCATGCCTGATATATTCAATCATAAAACTCAGTATGTTAACAAAATATTCGCCTCCAAACCTGTAAGTACACAATTTAAGCTAATTGCTTGAACAGGTTGTTAAACAAAAAAACTCTAAAAAATAGACTGAAATTTTTTATTTAATTTTTTCTTAAAAAATGAATATTTTTTTAAATGTATCACCTAATGAAACAAGTTTAATTAGTAATTTTATTTTAAATTTTTTAGTGTTATTGAAAAAAAATTTTGAAAAAAATTGAATTAATCACTTCTAAAATTTGAATAAATTATCCTTCAATACAATCGTGATGACACAAGGACAATTCATGCAAAATAAAATGATCGTATAGAGCTAATAAGCAGGAATTAACTAAAATTTCCAAATTTTTGTTCAAAAAACTTGTTAAGAATTAATTTATAATGTTTTTTTCTCAAAAAACTAAAAGTTTCATAGGGATACAGTTTTTTTGTTGGGTAAAATTTATTTATTCCAATCACCTCAAATTTTATTTTATTTTTTTCAAAAAAAAAAGAGGTATAGACAATGAAAATATTTAAAAGTAAAAATCCTTTCTGTACTTTTTGTACTTTTTCTAATTAATTCCTTTTTGTACTTTTTGTTCTTAATGGTATTAAAAAAACCTTTTATAAATCTATATTCTAAATATAAATTTCAAATTTAACTTATATTTTTCTTAACTCCAGCATACCCGAATCCCTAAACCAGGGCTCTGCGCCGGACCTCGTTTGAGTTTTAATAAAATAATTAAATTTACCATTAATCACAAAAAGTACAAAAAGGAACAGGACCAAATAAAATAATATTTTGAAAAAGTACAAAAAGTACAGAAAGGAAAATGATTTTTTAAAAGTTTGATCTCATTGTCTATCCATGAAAAAAAATATTACATTTTTTTGTATCAATTCAAAGAATTTATCTTTTGAAATAAAATAAATCGTTGAATTAATTTAAATAATTTTTAGTAGATTTAAAAAATAAAAGAATCAAAACTATACATTTTCTCGAACCACTGATTAAATCGATTTTTAAAGTTTGTTTTTAAATTTTTCATTTAAATGAAAGAATAATTTTTTAATTCTTGGGTTAATCCTTTTTTTATATTTTTTTATTTGTTCTTTTTTAAGTAAGTATAAACATTTATCTTTCTTACAATTACTTTTGAAAAAAGAATTCAAATTCAAACTCAAAAAAAATCAGATTATGCATTTAAATTTAAAAATCGATTTAATCGGTGGTTTGAGAAAAAATATAGTTTTAATTATTTGATTATTTAAATCTACATAACATTTTAAGTATGTTACATTAAAATTATTTATATTAATTCAAATATTAATAATAATAATAATAATAATAATAATAATAATTAGCTAATGCAAGAAACTTGCAGGCAAGTCTTACACGGAAGACTACTATGGTAGCTATTTACACCGTTTATACAACAAAACATTAGGCTATTCATAATTATCCAAATTTCGAAGAAAAATATTGTAGCTTTCCTTCCAATTGCCAACTCTCAAGAATTAGTACTAGACACATCTATCTAACCTGCTCCACCCAACAAAATTTTTTATCTATTTATTAGATAATTTCTATAGATACAGATTTTTGAACTTATCGTACTAATTTTTGAATTGATTCACTGAGCAGGAATTGATCACTTCCTCAGGAAGCTTGTTCCAACCATTTACTACTCTATTGATAAAAAAGTGTTCCCTCTGACTACAATTTTTAATTATTTAATATTATCTCCATATCTGAAGATAAACTCTTTGAATTGATCATCGAATTCAAGATTACGAAAATTTTAATAAATTCTATTTTAACTAAATTTTAGTAATTTCTGATTTGTAACTTATAGAATTTAACCATAATTAAATTATCGTAAAATTTGGTTAAATACCCCTGTTAAATCAGAATAGCTGATAAACAAAGAAAATTTAGACCTGAAATAAAAGTGTCTTTGCTTCTTAAAATTTAAACTTTCAAGTTTTTTAAAAATTAAATTATTAATTTTAATTAATTCAATTATCTGAAAAAAATGAATGAAGAAAAATTGAGTAAATTGACATTGAAAAAAATTAATTTGATTAATATAGTATTATTATTTTTTTTTAAATAAATTCGTGTTATTTGTAACAATTAAAATTTATAGAATTAACACTAACAAACTTAAAAATTTGATTTAATTTAACTTTTTAAAAAAAAATGTTCAGATCTAAAAATTTTTATCAAATTTTATTCATTAATTAAAATTAGTTATCTACCCTTTGGAACAATTAAATTCGAAATTTATCAGCATTGACTTAAAACAAAACAACATTTATTTTTTAAATTAACAACTGAATGAAAAATAGTCATTAGTGGAAAATTTTCAAATAAAATCTAAAACATAAATCGAGCTTAATTTATTTGAATAAGAGTTAAAATTTTAAGTCCAACACAGACACAGACACTTTTTACAGCGAAAAAATAGCCCAGGCCAAAGGCATAATGAAACCGTTTATTTTGCGCCGAGTCAAAACCGAAGTGCTGAAACAATTGCCAAAAAAGTACGAAGAGATTGTGCTTTGTGACATGACTGTTCATCAAGAAAAAGAGTACTCGAGCTTGATTTCTTATTACAAAAGAAGACAAGATCAATTAACAATCGAGAGTGTCGAAAAAGCTAAGGATTTGAACGACAAAATGAGCAAAGTGTCGGCAAAATACACCGACGAAGTATTCGATATTGTTCAAGCTGATGCCAAGAAAAAGCGGGAGATGGAAGTAGAGAAAAAAAGCAAAGAAATAGAAGACAATCCGAACAATATAATCATGGAACTAAGAAAAGCTGCCAACCATCCATTACTTCGTAGATCGCTGTACACAGACGAAAAACTTAAACAAATGGCAAAATTGATAATGAAAGTAAATTTAAAAAAATTTAAATTTAAAATAAAATTTAAAATAAAGTGAAAAACTAATTTTTTTAATTGTTTAAAGGAATCATCGCCAGGAACTGTATATGAATATGTTTTAGAAGATATGAATGTGATGAGTGATTTTGAACTACACAAATTATGTCCACTCTACCGAGTAAGTCTTGTAGTTTATTGGTTTTTTTTTTAAATAAATTAATAATAAATTTTTTTTAGTGTCTTAAAGGTTTTGAGTTGAGCGATAAAAATATTTTTGACTCGGGAAAATTCACTGTTTTGAACAGTCTTTTGCAGGAAAAGAAAGAAATGGGTGGTCGATGCCTGATTTTTAGTCAATTTGTGATCATGTTAGATGTGATAGAAGAATTTCTTAAAAAAAAGAATTTTAAATACCTTAGATTAGATGGCTCTACGGCAGTCAACGATCGATTAGATCTAATCGATAGATTTAATCAAGACAATGAAATATTTGTTTTTTTACTCACGACTAAAGCTGGCGGAGTGGGAATAAATCTTGCCGCAGCAAACACGGTCATTCTGCATGATATTGACTATAATCCGTTCAATGATAAGCAAGCCGAGGACAGATGTCACCGATTAGGTCAAACAAAAGAGGTCACTGTTTATAAACTATTGTCCAAAAACACAATAGACGAAATGATGCTCAAGATTCAGAAGAAAAAGCTGGAGCTCGGAGCTGATATAAGTGGAACCAGTGATGGTATTTAAAGCATAATTAATTAGGAAACTAGTATTTTATTTGTTTTTTTGTTTAGATACTGAAGCAAAGTCAAGTATGGTTTCAATGCTAAAGGAAGCCCTTAAACTTTAATTAAATTCAACTTTATCATGTGCAGTTTTTCTAAGATTAGCATTTATTATTGACAACAAAAAATAAAACCCTGACTCTTTATTTGTATAAATTCTTTTTTTTATATATTTTTTTATTCAGCATAAATTTTAATTGAAATTTAATAAAAAAAAATTATTATAGAAACCAGTGAACATTACTCGATTGAACAAGAGTTTTTGTCATCTTAGATACATTAAAATTCTAAATTAAATAAAAGTAAAAAAAATTGTAAATAAATCAGAATAAAGCTTTGCGTTTTTTATTAAAATTTAAGCTGCTGTATTTAAAAATAAAAAGATTTGTTATAAAGTTATTTTTAAAATAAAAAAAAATTAATAGTTGATTTCATGAACTTATAAATAAAAATTATTGCCAATTTTTGATTTTATTCTTGAAAAAAGTGTATCTTAGGTTTATTGTCTAGTTCTAGTGAATACTAGGAGTACAAAATGAATAATGATGATTTTTGAGCATCAATTTAATCTAATTTTAATTCAAAACATGTAAAGAATTGAAAATGCATTAATTTAAATAAGTATTAATTTAATAAGAATTTAATAAGAAATTTTAATCAATTTGTTTAAATAAGTGGATATAGTTATTATTTACCAATTTGTTTAAAATTTTTTTAAACAAATTGGTAAAAAATAACTGCGCAAAATTTCACTTTTAAACTTGAACAAGATGAGCAATTTTAAATTTTTTATTAAAATTTTTTAATTCTGGATTATGGATTGAAATTTAAATTTTTACTAATACACTGAAATTGCAAAACAAAAAACTCTAAATGAATTTAATAAATGTTTACACTATTTACTTTATTTAGAACTTTATTGCACTTTTTTTGTTGAACATTGTTCAACTCTCTTGTGTTATTTTTTAAAAAAGAGACAAAAGCAAATTGACTAAAATTTAAGAATTTTTAAAAACTAAAATTGTTTAGATTCAAGTTTGACGCTATTAGCTTAAATATTGAAATTAGTATAATTAGAAAAGTATTAATATAATAAGACATTGTTTTAGCATAACTTACCTGAAATTTTTAAAACAAATTTTAAAACAAATGACCCGAGAAATTTTAATTTTAATCATAGAAAAGTGGGAAATCTAATTGAAAATATATCAAAAACAACTACTGAAGAGAGAAATTTCGCATATTTTTGTTCAAAAAGTTGGTGATCAAAAGATCAGTGTTTGAATTTTCAATATTCAAGTATTCAATATTCAAAAATTATATTTTAGTAATTTAGTTTTTTTAATTAACAATGAATTTTAATAAATGAAGTGGTATTCGATCTTTTAAAGACATGAGCACAAGCTACAAGTTTATTAACCATGTAAATTAAAAAAATATTCTTTGAATGATAAATAATGATCCATGAGAGGTTATTTGACAAAATTAATTAAAATTAACTGCTATAAAAAAGTAAATCAATATTGATATAAAAAATTTCTGTTCAAAAATTGAGCTAAATTTTTATTTTATGAAATGGTAGAAAATTTTCCAAAAAATTTAATTTTGAAACAAGTCTTTCAGGGCTTTTAGGCCATAAAAGGCAACAAAAAAGAAAAAATCTTTAAAATTATTTTATAACTCGAAAAAATATTTCTTTAAATTATTATAAATAATACATTAATGTATTTCTCTGCAATATAATTTCATACAATTTAGGAGTGCACAATTTCAAAAATTAATTCTTTAAATGAATTAGTATTTAAATGCAATGTGCAATTTCTAAGTAAATCATTCATAAATTTTTATTGTATTTTTCAAACTTTTAAATGAATGTCATCATAAAACTATAAACTAAATTTTTATTGTTTAAATTTGATACAATAAATAAATTTAAAAATTAATTATTTTTTTTTGAATAGGAATATTTGATATTTCATATCCCAAATTTTTTGACCCATAAAATAAATTATTTTTTCCAAAGCGGCGTTATTATCTTAATTTTATGCCGAAAAGACAATTATTTCAACTAGATGAAAAAAAAATTTGAAATATTAAATTATACAGTCACTGCAATTCTAAATTAAAATGTAAAACTAAAACATACTACTTAAATTATCATCACAAACTAGAAAAAAAAATAAAAACCTTTATTTAAGAGAAAAGTTATTTTTTATAATGCCAGATCAAGATGTCGCCCAAGGCGCAGCTAATCAAGAGAATCAAGGAAATCAGACCTGGAAAATGATTCAAAATGTGATCAAGCAAATGTTGATTTTTTATTTCATTTCCCAAGTTACGTCAGGTTTTTTCAAATCAAAGCCTCAAGCACAAACTAGCACGGGCGATTCACAATCAGTAGTGGCAAGCTCGAATCCAGGAAACGTTTTCCCAAAGGGCTCAATCTTTGACATGCATGTTTACTTGTCCGAACATGATTATTTTGATAGCTTCGATGATCAGAAGGCTCTTTATTGGTTTCAACCAGCTATTGAATATGGAAATTGGAACATGGGACCGGAAAAAGATGGAATTTTAAAGTTAAATGGAAACTTTGAACTCACTGAAGTAAATATTTTATTTTGTTGTTGTTGTTGGGCAATTAATTAAAAATTGCTTTATTTAGATAATGAAAAATAATGGCTCGATTTATTTGCATGTATTTTTTACCGAAAATGGACGCTCACCAAATCCTAAGGATAAAGAAACTTATTCCAAGCGCATGACTTTTTCTTCTTTTAAAAGTTGAATTAAAATTTTTTCAATTTAAAAAAATTTCATTGAAAATATATCTTTTTCAGGACTTAACAAATATATGAAAAAAACGTATAAAAAGACAAAAAATTTACTAACTGGAAGCAGTGATAAAAGCGAAGAGTATCAGCAAAAGGCGGCTGATAATCTAGTCGAGATTATATCTCATTGGCATCCGAATTTGACCATCAACTTAATTGATGATCAGTCGCTGTGGGTTCAAAACACAGTTCCGCCTCCGATGAATGAGCGTGAGAACAAAATTCAAAAATAATTGTTTAAAATTTATTAAAATAATTTTAAATTAAAGATGTTGAATTTGACAAGGCTAGTGGCAAATATTATCCTATAATTTTTCTGAATGACTATTGGAATTTGAATTCTGATTATCAGCCCATAAATGACACGCTAACTCATTTGAATTTGTCGCTGACTTTCACGCACCTTCAGCTGTGGAAATGGCAGTTGTACGTTTCTCAATCGATGAAAAATCAATGGTCAAATTATTTTTCAGATGATGCCAGCGAAGAAGATCAAGACACACTCAAAAAAACTTTGCTAGACACAAATCCGTATCTGTTGGCAGTGACAGTTGCTGTGACAATTGTGCATAGTGTGTTTGAGTTTCTAGCTTTTAAGAATGGTAAAATTTTATTTTTAATTTTGAAAAAAAATAATAAAAAATTTATTAAAGATATTCAATTTTGGAAAAACCGTAAAGATATAGAAGGTCTGTCAGTTAATTCTGTCCTTTTCGGCTGCTTTACACAATTGATTATTTTGTTGTATGTATTAGACAATGAAACAAATACAGTAGTTAGAATTAGTGTTGGTGTTGGTTTGTTAATTGATTTGTGGAAGATACCTAAAGTCTTAAATGTTACATATGACTACGATAATAAATATTTTGGTCTTATACCCAGAGTGCATTTTGCCCATAAGGTCTCTTATGTAAAGTCGAACACAGATGATTATGATCGATTGGCCTTTAAGTATTTATCGTGGGTTTTGTTTCCACTGGTAATCGGATATGCTGTCTATTCGCTAATTTACCACGAACACAAAGGATGGTACTCGTGGGTCTTGTCAATGATCTATGGATTTTTACTCACTTTTGGTATGCAATTGATAAAAATGAAAATTTTAAAAATTAAATTTTTTTAAGGTTTTATTATGATGACACCTCAGCTATTTATCAATTATAAACTTAAATCTGTAGCTCATTTGCCATGGCGAATGATGACTTATAAAGCTTTAAATACATTCATAGATGATTTATTTGCGTTTGTTATCGAAATGCCGACCATGTATCGAATCGGATGCTTTAGAGATGGTGATTTATTTTTTTTTTCTTTTATTAACAATATTTATTTATTTCATTTTTTTTAGATATTATATTTTTTATATATTTGTATCAAAAATGGATTTATCCGGTAGACAAAAAGAGAACAAATGAATTTGGTTCATCCGGAGAGGACACTGTTGCTGTGACTGAGCCGCAACAAGAAGAGATTAGTCAACAAACTGCTGAACATATAAAATCAGAATAAATTTTAATTAGTTTTGTTCTTCTAGATAGCTTATTGTTAATTATTAATAAATGCTATTGATAAAAGGATTTTAATTTTTTTGATTTCAAATTATTTGAAAAATATAATGAATTTGTTGATTTTTTTATTGTTAAAATACTTTTATTTATATTTAAGATTAATCTTTTAGGAAAGAAATAATGTTTGTTTAAACCAAGTGTAAAATTAATCTTAAAATGACCCTAATGAATGAAAATCTTAAGGCTTTAAAAAAAAACATAAATTGAAAAACTCATGATTTTTTTCTCAAGACCAATTTATAAACTAATAAAAATAATTTAAATCTTTAGACACTTGATTTGCTTTTCATTTTGCTATCTATCTTCTTATATTCTTCTTTCCTTTAGTACTGCATTCCATTTCTCTGTTAAATCGTTAATTTCTCTACTCGTAAAACTTTGCAATCTTTTTTTCTACACATGAACCCTTGTTGATGCCGCAGGACCTGTTAAATTAATTTGGTTCATTAGCACTAGTTTGCATGACAATTTGACCTTTTCTATGCTTGTAAACATTCTTAGCATTTGAATCAAATCTTCTCTTTCTTTCTCTTCTCAATTCGAGTGTTGTTAGTTCCATTTCTCCTTTTCATTCCTTGTAACTAAAGTCTCTATGAGCGAGTGGTATTCGTGTGGCTCTCTTCTCAAACATTTTCTGTATTGTTATATCTGATTTTCTTTGTGGAGACTAAACTTCAACCTTGAATTCAAAGTACGGAAGTACTTGTAAGTCAGCCATTCCATCTTTGTCAAATTGCAGTTGCTTTCTTTTCTCAGCACTTTCAACTGTCATCCGCATACATTTTGAACAAATTTTTGTAATTAATTGGCCCCAAGCTAGAACCTTGTGGCATCGTGCTTGTGACTCTGGCCTTGCTTGATATTGCATCACCCTCCATAATTCTTCGATAATCTAACAATACGTTTGTGCCTGTCCTAAAAAAATTATCAATCCAAAAATGAAATTTCCACTAATGCCAATATGTCTTAACCTTTTTAAAGTGAATCAATAAATAATTTTAAGAAGTTTGAAAAATTGTTAAAAAGTAAAATGATTTGAAGTAAAAAAATCTAAAAGAACTTCTTCAACGGAGTCAATTGTGACTGATTTTTTAAAAGAAAATTTTTTTCTATTTAGCAAATAAACAAGAATTTTTATAATATTTAAAAAAATATTTGAGATAAAGGAAAAATAGATAATAATAATAATAATAATAATAATAATAATAATAATAATAATAATAATAACAATAATAATAATAATTAATAAATAGCTACAGCAAGCGAGCTTGCGGAGATGGCTTCCGAAAGCAAGATAAAGTAGATTAAAAGTAATTCAATAAATTAGTTGTGAATAAGAAATAAATAAAAAATAAATTAAATAATGGTTCAATAGTATAAAAAACTAAGAGATGAGTAATAACATAAATAGGTACAATTGATTGATTAATTTTTTACAGAAAATAAAGTTACAAATTTGAAATAAAGATAGGAAATTTCTAATATATAGTTACAAGAATGTATATAAAGAAAGGTTAGACGTCAACCAGTTATGAAGTACAGGCCGACTTATAGGCATCGTAGCGGTAAATAATAAAAAATTAGACAAAATTTCATCCTAAGTTAAATTTTTTAATTGTTTTAAAGCTCAAAACTGAAATCGTTAATTTAAAGTAAAAAATTAATTTAATCAGTTTCAGTTGAATTGCTTACTAATTTATTATTTAATTTAGAGTTTAAAAAAATTTAAAAAATGTAAAAAAATATATATGGGTTAGAATATTTCAAATGATTTAAAATGGAAACAATATTTGACAGAGGATGCTAACTCAATGTTAGGTATAATCTTGAAATCATTTTTTGTAAATGGATGTTAAAACTCTTTAAATACTTTATACAACATTTGTGCATGCGCTTCTATGTACCAGTTAAGCGACGTTAGCTTCTAGAAGATATTGATACGCTTGAGAAAGTTCAGCATCGATCCACTAGATCAATTCTGATGATTAGGAAACTTTAGTTCAAAACAAGACTAACGAAAATTGTTTTTGAAGAAGAAAAAGGGGCGACATGATTCAGCTATTGAATCGGTTGGTTTAATTAAGCTACTCGTTTTTAAAAGACCGATTAACACTTAATTCATTTAATTTAAAAAAAAAACTTATTTTAAAAAGTATTAATATAAATAAAATACTTAAAAAAAGTAAAATATTTAATTATTTAGATTTAGAATTTTTTTGAATCTTTAAAAATTAGATGGTTTTATTTGAAGACATAATGTTTGAATATTGAAAACTTCAATATTGATCTCTCGATCACAAAGCTATTAAAAATAATAATAATAATAATAAAGTTTATATAGCTATTAATTTCAAATTTTAATTTAAATTAGCAAGTTAAATTATTTCCTCTTTTGAACAATAACACAAAAGAGTGAAGAAATAATCAAACTATGACAAAATAGAAATTTTTGCCTCTTTTCTCTTCATAATGGTGATAGACTATATAAAAAAATCTTCAGAAGGAATTTATGAGTACATTAAAAACAAGAAGTCGAACAAACAAAGAGGTAGAGCAACTAATAAATATCTTGTTATTAGAAGACCAGTTACTTAGAACTTTTTAATAGTCGTTTAAAAATTTATTAAAAAAATGTCCAAATCTTTATCGAATGAATAATCGTGGTATTATCAGCAAACATTTTTATATTAAATTTACCTAAATTTGTCTAATTTAACAATAATTGACTTTTCTAACATGATTTCCTCTTTTTGTTTTATACTGTTTGATTTATTATAACTAAAAATTGATACATATATTTATTTTATAGTAATTTTAGAAACATGCAGTATATGTGTAAATTTAAAGTAATGCTAGATTATACGGCATCTTGAAGTTGAGGATCAATTCAAAATATTTAATTAAAAGAGTTTATCTTTAGATATTTATATCAGACATTCAAAATTAAATTTAAAACTTAAATTCAATTATTAAATTCAAAATAAGCAATTTAATTTTTTTGATTTCAAGATTAATCAACAGTAGTTCCCATGCCTTGAGAGACTGATTACACTCCATTTTTTTTTTAAATTCATTAAAAAGGATAAAAAAATTCTAAATAAAATTATTGATTAGATTGTTATTTGAAGAAATTTAACAACAAGGTATTTAAGTTTAAATAATTCAAATTTTGCAACTAAATCTTTATAAATCAAGTTAATGTTATGGAAAAAATGTATTTCTTTTCAATTATTGAAAAAAATATTACAATTTATATTTTGATCTTTTGATCTTGATCTCAAACTTCAACTTGCCTATTTTTTTGATTCATTTTTCTAAATTTAAGAAAGAATTGTAAAATAAAATAGATTTGAAACAAAAAGTTGGCATTCTTTCAAACATTCTGTGTTGAAATGAATAAAGACCATATTTTTCTAAAGCATTATTTCACCAGAACTATTCACTTTTAAATTCAAAAGTTTCAAATGAGATAAAAATAACAACTTTTTGCTAATTTAAGTTAGAAAATAAGTTTTTATTACTTTGATAGATAGATTTGAGGCAAGTTTTGTAGAGTTTAGATCTTAATCAATTATGAAGCCTAATAAACAAATTTTCCTCACTAATAAGATCTCTTCATAACCTTTTTTGACCTTTTCTGGATACAATTTTTTTATTATTAGCAGCAATCGCGCAAAAAGTCTCAGACCAGTTGATATCAATTTTGGTAAAAGAAGTTCATTTATTTAAAATCTTTGCTTTAAAATTTAAACTTCCCAACAAGCTGTTTCAAGATCTTCATCAGAGATACTAATTTGCACGTGATACTTGCAAACATTTTGATATTTAAATTTTTGAATAAAAACGGTAAATCATTAACAAAAATAAGAAAAAATAGTAGATTCAAAATAATTAAATAAATTAAATAGAAGAATTGTCAAAACCGTAATGAAAAAGTTTCAAAGGTAATAAATTTGAAATGAATCTAAACAATGTAAACATAGCACTGCAAAAGCAGACCATTAACTTTATTTCATACATAGACAATGAAAAAAGAACCCAATGGATATTATAGGTTCTTTTTTAAAAAAGAATTTTTTAGTTCTTTTTTGCTATTTTTTGTTCTTTTTGGTTCCTTGTGGTTCTTTGTACTTTTTTTACTTAAGATCATCGGTTCTTTTTCCCTTTTTTTAAAAAGAACCTTTATGGTTCTTTCAGGTTCTTTTTGGTACTTTTTTGGTTCTTTTTAGGTTTTTTTCTGCTTTTATTGGTTCTTTTGAAGTTCTTTCAGGTTTTTTTTTTTGGTTAGTTGTGGTTTTGGCGGATTGCGGGGAAGGTAAACGGGGCCCGGGGCGTAGTCCTGGTTTAGGGCTTCGGTTAATAAGACGATAAGGAAGTCCTAGATTTCAATTGAGATTTCAAAAAGAACTAAAAAGAACCATAAAGGTTCTTTTAAAAAAAGGAAAAAGAACCGAAGATCTGAAGTAAAAGAAGAACCAGAAAGAACCAAAAAGAACCAAAAAAGAACTAAAAAGAACCATAAAGGTTCTTTTAAAAAAAGGAAAAAGAACCGAAGATCTGAAGTAAAAGAAGAACCAGAAAGAACCAGAAAGAACCAAAAAGAACCAAAAAAGAACCTGAAAGAAACAAAAAGGTTCTTTTTAAAAAAGGAAAAAGAATCGAAGATCTTTAGTAAAGAAATTATAAAAAAACCAGAAAGGACCTAAAAGAACCTCATAAGAACCAAAAAGAACCTGAAAAAATCTGAAAGAATCAAAAATATTCATTTAGAAAATTTAAAAAGAACCTTACTGTTTTATTCGAAATGATTTATACTGAAGTTTTGTTCTTTTTTAAGCGCACCTCAAAGAACCAACAAGTTCATTGTCTATGGGTCCTTTATTTTGAAGTGAACTATGTGTTAACGGTGTGTTAACTTCACCTTTTGGTTCACTCACAAAATTTTTTTTCCTACATTCTTAAAAAGAAAAAAATCTAAAATTTGAATTCAATTTTATTCTGAGTAATTAATATTATTCAATTTAAGATCCGCATTGAATGATAAACATTTTATTTCAAATTTTATTTTTACAAAAAAAAGAAGTTAATCTATTTAAAAAATTATTGAAACAAGAAAATAATAGTAATAATAATCAAGATTAGAGGACTTATGGAGAGTCATTTGAATGTTGTTTTTTGGCACTTTTGGCTACATCAATTTGTAATTTGTACTCTTGATCGCATCCCATGTACGAATCGGACATTAGATAAAGAGTGTAGGAGTAGGAGCCGGAATTGGCCGGTGCTGCAAAGTCCAGCTTTACTTTAGCTTTTTGGCTGAGCGTAAGTCTTTTGATGGCGAGCAAAGTGTTTGTCTTTGTATCGCCAACGACCACCCACCAGTTTTCGTCTTTTTTTTGGGGAAATAGCGGCGCTATTACCGGCCCGGTCACCTCATCTTCTCGCTCCAAACTCACAATCACATTGACCTGTGCGTTTGTTTCAATGTGCTCTTTGTCCTCGACCTCGTAGCTCATCTCAATATTGGGATATCTATTGCAAAACTTGGCCACATCGGCCAACTTGGAATTGTTCAACTGCAACAATTCGTTTCGGTCATCGTCTTCCATGTCCATGATGTCAAATATGCTGTCGATGGCCTTTTGCTTGCACCGCTCAATGACATCGCCGCTAAAGTGAGGCAACTGCTTCAAATAGGAATCTTTGTTCCACATGGCCTGAGTGCACATTTGCGACAGCTCCATGGCAGCCAGCGCCGGACTTAGCCAACCGTTGGTGGACAACACGTCCACACACGCCTGTATTAGGCGCACACACACAATCAATATGTCGTTTAGGTCTTGTTGGAGCTCGGCGCTGAGCGGCAAGCGAGACAAGTGCGCCTGCAGCAACACGTTGGCTTTGACGTGCGGATCGTTGAACTTTGACTTGGCGTCGAGCTTGGACGGCAGCTTGAGCGATATTTGCTTGAGCAGAGTGTCTTCGTGGTGTCTGATGGGCAAGTGTTCGAATTCGGCAGCGGACGCCACTATGTCCAGCAGTGCCCTTATTTTTGTCTTGGACGTGAGTGTCTTGCTGAAGAGCTCGATGGTTCTGTAGTTGATGTAGTAGTAGGCGGCGATCATGCCCAAGTTGATGGGCGACACGTCGATCTCGTCTTCAATGGTGATGCATTTGGACTGCTCGAGGTCGGTGAGCGTGGACTCGACTAGTTCGGACAAGTGGTCGGACAGGTGGCGGTGTGTGACGCCCGTGAGTCTGTAGTAGTTTGGGTTTTGGGTCATTCGACGATAGAGCAGAGTCCAGGTCAAGTAGTCGACGGCGTCTTGTTTGTTCTCGATTGTTTTGGTCACTATTTCGGCATTGAAATGGTCGTGCAAACACTTGTCCAAGTGGGACTCGACTGGCAGCGGCTCGTACAAAAATTTTTTGTAGAAATTTTTCTTGGCACTTTGACACATGAGGACAACTTTTGAGTCGGTGTCGACCAGCGGCCGGTTGGCTCGGCCGCACATCTGCAAAATGTCACTAATCGCGTAGTCTTCGTAGGCGTGCTCTTGTCCGTTGTAGAATTGAGTGTCCATGATGATGGTCAAGTAGCTTTGTATTTCGAGAGACCAGCACAAATTGCGACTGCACACCACTATTTGAATGGCGCCCGACTCGAACAATTTGTGGACTATGCGTCGATCAAGGTCGGTGGTGCCCTCGTGCATATAGCCCACTCCGTTCGCCAACGTTTCCTTTAGCGTTTTGTCGTCTATTTTGTCGACAATGGCGTCCAGTTTGTCGCTTGGCACATGGCAAAATTTGCTGCTCGCCATCATCGACTCATTGTTGGCAATTTGAGCATTGGCCATGGCCGCCACCGAGTACGTGACTATGTCCACGGCGGTCACTTTGGCCTGTTTTCTCGACGGCACGAACACAATGCACGGCTTTTGTTTGATGGCGTAGCGCTGAATGCACTGAAAGACGGGCTTGGCCATGGCCACCAAACGAGTGGCGTTGTGAGTGATGTTAAAGCCTTGTATGTGCACTTCGAGTTGGAGGGGACGCACGTTCGGATGAAAGTTGAACGTGCTAGTCGAGTTGCAGTAGAGCCACTGGGCCAAGTCTTTGGCATTGGCCACCGAGCTGCTCAGAGCCACGAGGCGAATGTTGCGCTCGATTTGCGAGCTTATGTAGCGCATGCGCGAGCAAATTATTTCGATGACGGGGCCGTGTTCGCCGCCGATCAAATGCAGCTCGTCCACAATGAACAACTGAACACTCTGCACTTGTTTGCGTTGTTTCCATCGGCGCGATATTATGTCCCAGTTGATCGGCGTGCTCACAATCAAATTGGCCTTGGCTATTAGCTTCAGGTCAGTGGACGTTTCGCCGGTTAGCATGACAATTTTTTTGTCTGCAAATTTGGCCTCCCATTCACGCTTGACTATGTGACACAGCTCTTGTTTGCCCGCTATGTACACGCACTTGGCATTGTCTTGGTGCTGATTGAACAGTCTGAGGATGGCGAATTCGGCTATGATTGTTTTGCCGGAGCCGGTCGGAGCGCCCACGAACACATTTTCGTCTGTGTTGTACACGGCATTGAACACTTGGGTCTGAATGGCATTGAAAAAGTCAAAGTGAGACGAGTAGATGGCCTCGAATGCGGGGTTGCGCAATGCGCTTATGGGCAGTGGTTGCAAGTCGAGCAGTTCGGTGGGCGGCACGTACTTTTCGGGCAGGATCAAGTGGCGAAAAGAGACGGGCAGCTGGGTCTCGGAGGCGAGCCAGCGATCTGACACGCACCGAATGAAGTACTGTGGCGGCAGCGGGTCCAGCACTGGCACATAGAATTTGATTGTGTGCTCGTCGTGCGCGTACTTTGACTTGAGCAAAAAGAACTCGTGATGCATTATGATCTCGGAGTCCACGTCTTCCACAAATATCCAGAACGACTGGGCCTGGTCGTGCACTCGTTCGTCCCACTCGAAATCGGGCTGTATTAGCAGCTCGACTTTGAGCGTCGATCGAGTGATCGGCAGTATGTGCACGGTCAACTCCAGTTTGGGTATTTGGTGTATGTACTTGTATATTGACTTGGCTAGTTTTGGCGCACGAACCAATTCGCCAATTTCGTGCGCTTCCATGTCATAGAAACGCTCCCATGGTATGTTACGTTTTTCGATTTTTTTCACCACTTCGTCTGGTATCTTTCTGAATTGACGCAGCGGACACATACTTTGCCACATGCGTCTATCGATCATTTTGGACAAGTTCAAGCATTTGTCTGTCAATTGGGCCCAGCCGCGATGCAACGCTATTTCGAAGAGGGCTCGCACGAGCCGATTGGCCGACTGGGTAATGAAGACCATGTCGGACATGAGCGCATAGCCGTCCAGCTTCAGCTGCGATATGTACGCCTGGAGGAGAACATTGCATTTGGCGGACGACTCGTCAATGCTGTCCTTGATGGGCACCGGCACTCGTTCGAGCAGTTTGCTCAGCTCGAGCTTTTCTTCTTCGCGCACGCTCAAATGCTTGAATTCGGAGCTGAGCGAGAAGACGCGAAAGAGCTCGATTTCGGACAGAGTGGCCTTGAGCAACACGTTGTACACTTGCATGGACTCATTGGTGCAGTAGTAGTGGGAGGCGATGCGGCCCAGTTCGGTCGATTGAAACATGCCCGACTTGCGGTCGTATCGGATCAGATTGTTTTTGTCGAGTTGAAGGGCAGCCGAGTGAATCAAGTCGGCGCAGCGTTGCTCCAGCTTGACGTCGGCTTTTTTCTCGTCAACGGAACAGCCGTACAAAGTGGGCTCGTTGATCATGCGCACGTACAAGTACGTGTACTTGAGCCACTCGACGGCTTGTTTGGCATTGTGAACGGTGCCGAGCACTATTTCGGCATTCAAATTGTCGACAAGCTTGGACACGAGCTGTGACTCGATGGGCAATTGTTGATTTTGCACGGACAAATAGAACTGCAGCTCGGCGTGACTAGTTAGGAGAATGCCGAGGCCCTTGGTGTCGTATTGTGGGCGGCCGGCACGGCCCAGCATTTGTAGGACGTCGAGTGCGCCCAATTCGACCCATCGTCCCTTCTCCGGACTGTACACTTGAGTGCCTTTGATGATGACTGTGTGCGCGGGCAAATTGACGCCCCACGCAAGCGTCGACGTCGACACAAGCACTTGGATGTGTCGATCGGCGAACAAGTCCTCGACGAGCGTTCGATCGACTCGGCTCATGCCCGCATGATGCATGCCGAAGCCGTACGGCAACAGCTCTTTCAGCTCGCTGTTCTTCACCTGTTCGCTCTCGTTCTTTAGGATTTCGACGCTGGCCGTGCTCTTGACCAAGTCGACAATGGTCTCTTTGTCGATGCAAGTGTCGCGTAGCGCTCGCGCCGTCTTCGCCGTTTCTTTGCGCGAGTGCACGAACACGAGCACTTGGCTCTTGGCCGCCACGCTCTCCATCACTTTTTCGTACACGAGCTCGTTCATTATTTGAAAGCGTTTGAGCGCCTTTTTCTCCGTGATGCCAATGTACTGTTGGTCGAGCGGCACCGGCCGATACGAGTTGTCGAAAAAGAAGAGGCCGCGGTCGGGGTCGACGCGCAAAAACAGCGCCACGTCCCTGTAGTTGGGCAGAGTGGCGCTGAGGCCGACTAGGCGCACGTCCTCTTGGCTCGCTTGCATGTTGCGCAGCGTTCGCGCCACCAGGCACTCGAGGACGGGGCCGCGTTCGTCGTGCAACAAGTGCACTTCGTCGATGATCAACAAGCGGACCAGTTGAGTGTAGGTGCGATCGCCGCACTTGCGCGTTATTATGTCCCACTTTTCGGGCGTGCACACAATCACCTGCGTCTGGTTTATTTGCTCTTTGCTCAGCTGCACGTCGCCAGTCAACTCGGCCACGCGCAAATTGTACTTGGCCAATCGTTTGCCAAAGCTGCCGACCATTTCTTGCACCAGCGATTTGAGCGGCGCCACGTACACAATCTTGAACTGGTCGACGTTTATTTGACCGGTGGACGCGTCCACATGCTTGCCGATTTCGCGCATCATGCACAACAGCGCCGTGTTGGTCTTGCCGGCTCCGGTCGGCGCGCAAATCAACAAATTCTCGTCGGACTCGAGCGCCGCCTTGTGCACTCGCGACTGCACCAAATTCAAGGACTTGAAGCCGTCGAAGGCGGCCTGCGCATACTTGGGCAACTTGTCCACAGGCACCAGATGCTGATCGGCGAGCGATTGACGCGGCCTCTGAGCCGGCACGTGCACTTCTTCGTAGCCTTTTTTCTGCTTGCGAAACGAGCCCTCGGGCAACTGACACTTTTTGTTCGCCATCAAGTGACCGCCCGCGCTAAACGCCAGCTCGTCCAAATTCAGCACGCGCTTGCCATTCGACCAGTTCGAATCTGTCGAGTCGGTGCTGGTCGTGTTGCTGGCCGTGTTGCTGGCCGCATTGGTCACGTGTCCGTCTCGCTTTAGCCGAAGACGATCGCGCTCCAACTGCACCAGGTCCTTTTTCTCCTCGTTCACACTCAACGCGCTCAATATTTGACTCAAATGGGGCGCTGCTCTCATTTGACTTTCGATTTGTTGCCGCTGCTCGACGCTCTGCGCATTGGCCAACAAGTGGCAATAGAGAACGGTGGCGCGATTGCAGCGCAGCAGTTTGATCAAGTCGAACTGGTTGAAGCCGAGCAAGAGAACCAGGCGATTTTCGAGCTCGCGTTCGTCCGCCGCTTCGCTCAGTATGTCCACTATTTCTTTGACTTTGGTCTGCGCTTGTGTGGCGTCGTCCACGTAGATTTTGGACAATTTGCGCTGCAGCCAAAAAGCGTCTATTTGATGCGCTTGCACGCTCCATCGAGTCGACTGAGAGCGGCTCGCCGACGAGTCGTCTAGTGCCACTTGACCATGCTGAATCGTCTTGTCGTCTTCGTTTTTGTCTTGGTCGCGGTCGTCGTCAATATCGCTCAGGTGGTCGTCATCGTCGTGGTCGTTCACACGAGCGGCATGCTCGTCATAGTCATCGTCGTTTTCGCCTTGGTCATTTTCATCGTCGTCGTCGTCGTCGTCGTCCTCGTCCTCGATCATCACTTTGACTCCGATCGTTTCGTCGATGTCCTCGTCCTGGTTGAGCTTGGCGTCCACGTCCATCGACCAGTCGCTCAGCTTCTTGCCCAAATTGACCAGCTGAGAGAACTTTTCGTCGGGCAGCGAGCCCAGCAGCGATTCGACTTGGCGCTTTCGCTCGCGGTCTTTTATTGTGTCGTCTTTGAGCGTGATCAGAACTTCGTCGGCAGCGCCGCCCAGAATATCGCGCGGCTGATCGCCAATGCACTCTTGGATAAAGCTGAGCAGTATTTCGTACGTTTGCCGTGTCTCTTGGGTCTGCGGTCGATACATGATCGACGACGAGTCCTCGAACTCCTCGCTCAATATGCTCTGTCCTTTGTACTTGCTTATGTCTGACTTGCCACCACCACCACCACCACCACCACCACTGACTGCACTGGCGCCTTTTGACCCGGCTCTTTTCGCTTTTTTTGTTTCTTCTTGGTGCTTGGGTCGAGTGCGCTCGTAGCGGTCGCCCATGCGCACCGACAAATCGCTCGCTGTCAGCGACAACACCTCGCCAGTCGGCTCGTTGCGGTCTATTTTCTCTATTAGATCCTTGTTCGGATTTATGACTAGATTTGAATTCGATTTGTATTCATATTGTAAGCGTCTTGCTGCTTCGTCGGCCATTCTGCTTTTTTATTTTCTATGCTATCTAAAAAGTCAATGGATGTTGTGTGCTATATATGTGCTTTTTTGAACAGCAGATAGTTCACTTGAACGTTTGGAAAATGTGCTTGTTTTTTCTTTCAATCGATTGAGTAATTAAGTTTTTTTCTTTTTTTTTTCTTTTTTTTTTTCTCTTTTCAACTAAAAAAAGCTTAGGATTTAATTGTGTTTGAGATGAAAAGGAAATTTTTTTTCTTGCTAATACAAATAAAAGGTTATTTTTAAATAGTTGATTTTTAAATTTTTTTTTCTAATTTTTGATCACAAATGACACAACTAAGTTCACAATCGAATTTTCTCTTCTTTTTTTCAGAAGCTTCATCAAAATCGGACTCGATCAAATTCAGAATTGTGTAGTGATGTAATCGAGTAATTTTTTATGCACATTGAAAATTGAAACTTGAATAAATATCAAGCATTTTTATATAAAAATTAAATAAAAATTCGAACAGATAATTGAAGGCATGTAATTATTAATTATGTTATTAATATTGAACTAAAATATGCCGCTGTTGTCTGCCCCCCCCTAGCAAGAAAGACGCAAAGATGCTCGAGCAGGCGCAGAGAAGGGCTACCAAACTGGTGCCCCGCATTAGAAACTGGCGCTACGAAGACCGTCTAGCCGTCTTTAGACTAACTCCCCTTAATGAGCGCCGTGTTCGTGGAGGCCTGATCAAGATGTTCAAATTCACCAAAGGCATCAACGAAGTGAGCTGAGTGAACCCTCCGGTTCCCGCAAGTTCACTATCCCAACCCAGACCCGCCAGAGGTATCAGAGGTCATGCAAGAAGACTGTCCGATCAAGCCTCCACTAAATGTCTACAAAAGGCTAACAAATTCACCAACAGGATAGTCAACGAGTGGAACGCCTTGCCAGTTACAGTGACAGATGCCGACTCCGTCAACAAGTTCAAGAATGGATACGATGCATTCCGGTCAAGTCAACAATCCTGAAGATGAACATTATTTATAAAATTTTTCTCTTACAGCTTTTTCCATCGAGAATTTTAACTCTTACTTTGACCTAAAAATTTTAAACAGGATTTCTTTTTTCAGTTTTTTCTATGTGTTATGTGCAAGGAGCTACCATAGGCGACCTCCTAGTAGGTCATCTCCGCAAGCTAGTCTTGCTGTAGCTTATATATATTATATTATTAAAAAACAAAATTACTGAACTAAGAAACAAATGTATTTTTTTATTTGTTTTAAAATAAAAAAAGTAATACAATTTATATCAAATTGGAACAAAAATAATTAAACATGGGCAAAAATATTATTTGATCCAACTGATCCAAACACGTTGTTTTTTTAACTTGGGGCTGTGGAGTAACGATTGGGGTCTCTTCAAGACGAATTTTTTTTGATATTGGCTCTTGTACAGGCGGATCGTCCGAATCTGATTCTTCATATACGCTGATACCCAAATCATTTACATTTTGAGTTTCATTTGGCTGATGAGTCAAGGCTTTGGTTGAAGCTTTAAGGCGAGCTGGACGACGCTTTCTCTGAGATGTTCATTGCTAATTCTTCGATATGACACAGTTCTTAAAATAAAGTTTAGCAAAAGTTATAGAGAATTGTTAGGTGAATAAAAACTTACTTAGCCGAGAACATGCTGCAATCACATAAGTTGTTTGGGATTTCTTCGATAAAAGACATATTTGTTGTCTAGCTCAATAATTTCCTCTATGTATAACACCAATAAACTCATCTTGTCGGAATCAGCTTTAGAGCGTCTTAAATTAATTATTGAAATAAAAAGTATTTTTTTTAGATATATATTTGTTTCAATTAGATCAAATTAGCTATCAAAGAAATAAAATAGTTACTAACTCAATCATATTTGACATTATTTAATTTAATTGTACTTAAAAAAAATTTATTGACACTAACATCAGTATTTTTGTTCTAGAAAATATTATTTTTGTTTTTTTTAATATATTATACGCGATAATTGAATGTGCAGTTTGGTCGAATAAAATTTTGAATACCAGCTAAATTCGAATTTAAATCTGATTCATTTTTACTTTTGAAATTAATTTCGAAAACTGTCCGTTTTTAAATTAAAATTCGAACTATATTTAAATTTGAAAAGAAATTTGAAATTAAATTAAAATCAGCTAAATAGTTAAAAATATTAAAATTTGAATAAAATATTTGAAAAATTTACAATTAAAGTATTTATTTAAAATTCAATAAATTTTTGTTTTTTTTTTTGACTATTTTATCATTTGTTATGTTTTATTAGTGGGCAGTTTATTTTTTGTTTTTAAAGACAGATTATCAGTCTAAAAAGCTTAGATGAAAAGTTAAACAGGCACACTAAATTATAGAACTTATTTTAAAAATTGAGCCTGTAACAAACTTTTTTTTTGTTTTGAGAACAAAATTCAACTTAATCATTTTCAAGGGTTCAAGATGACATTATGTTCGAAGAACGATTTTCAATAATGTCTAGTATTAATAAATTTTTAATTTTTCTTCGATCTTTTTTGATTTTAAGCTATCTATTGTCATGAAATTTAAATTCTTGCTGATTAGGGAAATGTTTTTCTATTTAGTTGGAAGATTTCAGTCTGAAGGAAAAGTGAAGACTAAATGATAGATGAGCGGAAAGTGCAATTATTTTTTATTATTATACTGTACAACACGCAGAATTAGCTTTTGAAAATAATATTCAAAAAAAATTAACGTTAATTTAGTTTTAATTTAAATTGTCTGTTTTTTTCTTTTCAAAACTATTCAGACAAAAAAATAAATAAATGCACAAAAACACGAAAATTATTTGTTATTAAAAATAAAGATTTTAAAATTTTTTTTAAATTAAAATGAATAATTGATAATTTTTCGTTCAACAAACTTATGGTTAAAATAAAATAAAAAACAATGAATTAGAAGTAATTTTGTCGAAACTTTAAAGATATTAAGTTCCAAAGTTTTTCCAAATGAAAATTTAAATTAAAAAGATTTGTTTTAAACTTTTGTTTTGATGCTTCTGATTTAAACTTAAAGGACGTAAAAAATTTTATATCATTTTTTATATTATTGAAATCTTAATTATTAATCAATTTTATCAATTACTTCAATATGCTAAAAATTGAAAAAAAATTCTTGCTACTTAATTTGAACTCCATCAAAAATCCTAAATACTTTGAAAAATTTAAATCTTTTTGATTAGTTCTATTAAATAAAAAAGCATACTTTTTATATTATTGATCACATCATTTTAGTTTTTTTTTTGATTAAAAATTTTAAAAGTAAAACCAAAAAAAATTTTACCCAAATTCATTATTGAGTGGAGATAGCGTAATTTATTTAGTAGGAAAAAGCTTTCTCGAAGAAATTAAAAGTTGTCAAAATTAATGTTGTCTAATTAACGTTTTAAGTATTTTAATGTAAAAACTTTTTGTTTTTAAATCCCCTTGACAGGATGAGAGATTAGTTTATTAGCCTTTTAGTTGATGATAAAGTTTTAAGAATTATATGCATTAAAGATTATAATTTTTTGATTTTTTTGATCAGTTTGAACGGAATTGAATTGAATAAGATAGCGTTTTATCTTTGAATTCTAAGCGTGTATTTTGAAACATTTAGAAGATAAAATTTATAGGAAAAAATATTTTCCTGTTTAACAAATCTTTTGTTTCCAATTAAATTTCCAAAAGTTATGCCAATCCGATTAATTTCTTTATTTATATAATAAATGATTTATCAATGTTTTTTTTTCAAAAAAAAAATTCATAATTCATGACAAAAATTCAACTCAATTATTTATTCTCATTGGAATCAAGACTAATAAATTCTAGATATTGATAAAAAGTTTCAGTTTGTATTTATAATTTTAAATAAAAATTTGTTTCTAAAAGAAACTAATTAGAAGAAGTTAGTATAAGTTATTTTTAATAATTTAAATAGCTTATTTTCTAATTCAAATTTAGGCAATTTTACAGTTAAATGAAAACTGAAATGTTTTCTAAACCTAAAAGAAGCACTTTTTAATTTTTTGTAACAATAAAAATTAATTACTTTTAAATAGTTTTATTCTCTAGTCAATTTAAAAAAAGCAGCCTCACAAAGAATCGAGCTTTCCACTTATAAATTGCAAGTTCATCATGCTATCTCTTAGACTTTCAATTTATCTAAATCATTGCTGGTTAATTTTTCTAATTTTTATTAAAATTCATAAATATTTATAATATTTAGTTTAAAAAGATTCAGATTGAAATTTTATGCAGTTGTTGCTATTAATTATCATATATTTAATAATGTTCGAAATTTTTGAATTTGATGCTAAATTACATAAGCCCCCATAGCGCAGTGGATAGCGCGATGGACTTCTAATCCATAGGTCGAGGGTTCGATCCCCTCTGGGGGTGAAATTTTTTATCTTCTCTAAAATAAATATATTCTCTAAATTTGAATTTATTAACCTAGGTTTTAGAGGCACGTTTTATTTTATCCTTTGCAGACGCTTAAATTTTTCCAGTCCGAATCCGAATAAAATTTATTCTAATAATAAAAATATTCATAATTTTAAGCTGAATAATTAAATATTTTTTTTAAAGAATCGATGGCTGTAGAATTGTCCCCAATAAAACTCAAAAAAGGTATCAATTTTTTTACAGCATGTACCTTAATAATCGGCAACATAATCGGAAGTGGCATTTTCATTACTAGCAAAGGAGTCCTAGAAAATTCCGGCTCTCCCATTGTCTCCTTACTAGTATGGGCTATGTCCGGTCTTTTGACCCTAGTCGGTGCATATTGCTATACTGAACTGGGAACTTTGATTCAAACAAGTGGTGGTGACTATGCTTATATCAATGAGTCATATGGAAGATTAGCATCTTTTTTGTACACATACATGATTGTTTTTGTCATATTTCCATGCATTACTGCCGTTTTTGGCATAACTGTGTCCGTCTACATCTTGAGAATATTTTATGAAGATTGCGAGGCCCCCAGAATCTTAGTTCGAGTCATTGCCGCCATGACAATTGTACTCCTTAGTGTGCTGAATATGTACAAAATAAAATTGGTTAGCAAAATTCAAGCAGCTTTTACAATCACCAAAATATGCGCATTACTTATCATAATTTCTATGGGTGCCTATAATTTGGCCAAAAAAAGCGATGCCATAAAAGCAAAGGTGCTAAATGAATGGTTTCCGCAAGATTTTAAGCTAAACGGAATTGGAATGGCGTTTTATAATGGTCTATTTGCTTATTCAGGATGGAATTGTCTGAATTTTTTGACCGAAGAAATGAAAGAACCCGAAAAGTGTTTTTTAATTCTAAATTTTAATTCTAAATTTTAATTAATTTTTTTTCTATTTTAAGAAATCTTCCGCGTGCGCTTATTATTTCAATTCCGCTAATAACTTTTATTTATCTAATAACAAATATATCTTATTTCCTTGTGTTGACTCCGAATGAAATTCTAAGCACCGAAGCAGTTGCTCTGGTATTTGATTTCATAAATCCAAAACAACAATTAAATATTTAAATTTATTTATTTATTTTTTTCAAAGACTTTTAGCAGAAAGATTTTTAATCAATACGTTTGGCTTACTCCACTCTTTATTTCATTTTCTACATTTGGAGCTCTAAGTGGGTGCATTTTGGGCGCTTCAAGGTAAATATTATTAGTAACTTTTTCAAATTATTACATTTTTTAACTAGTTTTCCTAAGAGCTTATTATGCTTCGGCAAGAGATGGAAATTTGCCGCAATTTTTCGCCCTAATATGCATCAGAAATTTTACACCCATTACATGTATCATGTTGCAAGCTTTTATGTCAATTGTAATTTTGTTCATGGAAGACTTGGAATCGTTGATATTGTATGGCGCATTTACCGAAATATTGTTCATTTCGCTATCACTCAGTTCAATTTTTTATTTTCGATATCGCAGACCAAATGCCCTACGACCTATCAAAGTACCCTTTACTTTTTTGAATTTAAGTTCTAAGCTTTTAATTTAAGGTTAATCTTATATTTCCCATTATTTTCTTATTCGTGTGCTTTTTTTTGCTCTTGTTGACGTTAATCCAAAATCCCAAAGAAGTTTTGAAGAGTTTTTTGTTTGTTTCAACGGGAATACCGGTCTATTTTGTTTGCATTAAATGGAAGACAAAACCGATAGTAATAGCAGAATTATCTAGTAAGCTTTTTTTTTCTTAAATACTATTAATTATTATTTTATTACAACTAAAATCTTTTTTTATTAGACAAATTGACTTTGTTGGTTCAAAAAATTTTTTTATGCGTTAAAGAAGATTGAAGCAATAAACCAGATTTATTTTCATTTTCTAAAATTATACAAAAAAAAAATGGCAACTTGAAGTTTATGATCATGATCACATGATCAAAATTCAGTAGATTAAAATCTTTATAAAAATGATGAAAAAAGCATTTTTAAAATATTTTTTAATTAAACACAAAATGTTTTTTATCTTAATTAAATAAAAAAAAAACTTTTTTTTTCCAATTGATCTTAAATTGATTTCCATTAATTATTTATTTGAAAATTTTAAAGACAAATTTAAAATACACATTTAAAAATCCAAATTATGGCTTTAAATGATATTTACAGCGAAACAAAGTTAAATTTTGTATTGCAAAATTTCAAAATATTGATTTAAATTTTATTTTACTTCATATAAAAATTCGTATAAATATCTTTCTAATTAAAGATTAAACAAAACATGTGTAAAGAAGTTTACAAATTTAATATTCAAAAAAATTGATAAAAAATGCCTTTTTTTTGAATCATAAACTAAAAATTTTGATTTGAAATTTACATTTGATCATAGACTTCAATTTTCCAAAAAAAATCACCCCCAGAGGGGATCGAACCCTCGACCTATGGATTAGAAGTCCATCGCGCTATCCACTGCGCTATGGGGGCCCACATATACGAAAAATAAATGTTTAATTTTGCTTTTTAGTTAAATTTTTATTTTAAAATTAAATAAATTATTGATCATTACTCTTTAAATGTTGAAGTTTCCGATCAATGTTTCTTGTCAACTTAAGACAAAAAGTCACTAGAAATTTTCCATTTACTAAAATGCTTTATTATAATTTATAACCTACAACAAGAAAATTATTGATTTGTTGAATTAAAATTTTTATTTAATTCATATCTGGAAGAAGCCGAATATCTTGAATAATCATGAGTCGGATCCAAAAAAAATTCTTCAACATAATCACTTGTCATTTGAGCTGTATCAGCGTGTGGTTCACATTTAACCAAATTGAGTGCAGTGAACAATTCTTTTTTCTCCTTGAAATTTTCTATTTGGCCCATTAATAGACCTGGATGTTGAAAATTGTTGCTTATCAATTTTAGATCAACTTCCTCCATAGACATTTTTTCCATTTCTATCAGGTTATCCTGATTGCTGCATGTTGACGGCGAATAAGATCTCTGGTTAACAAACAAATCGATCTCCTTGTCGCTCGATACACAGTAATCAGATAAACTTGTCACAAAATTGTCAAACTTTTACAAATAATCAAGATAAGAAGTAAATCAAAGAAAATGAGAATTAAATACCTTGACAAACGAGCTCACGTCTTTGTTGTGCCAAAATCCGTTCATTTTGCACTCAACTTTTTCCAGATCAATCTTTTTATTTTTTATTGTCAAAATTATTAAATAAATATTATCAAATTTTTGTTGTAAATTATAAGTAAATATTTTACGGCCTACATTTGATGACTAATTAAATGAGCAATAATTTTCTTTATAAATACACCGAAAGCTAGCTTATATTTTTGATCAAAGTTTCCTAGATGACATCCAGGAAAAAGTCAAAATATTTCATCGTGGACAGCAAAAAAAAGTTCAATTACATTTTCTAGTTCATCGTCTTGATCAATAGCCAAGTGCTCCGTTTGACTCTTAGAAATTTTCTTAGTTTTTGATTCTAAAGGCTTTACATTTTTGATAATCACTGAATCTAGATGAGATATCATTAGCATTGTTTATTTAAATCAAATTTAATTTAATCCTACCATCATTTAAGTAATCGAACATATTCACTAAAGAGCTTATTGATTGATTTGATTTAGATATGAATTGTTTTAAAGTATCGATCTCTTCGACTGCTTTAATTGAATCTTGTTTTTCACCTAAGTCTAGCATGTTTAGACATGAAGCTTTTATTAAACTAAAAAAAAACTAATTCCAAATAAATACATCAATTTTTAGCACTTGGGATGCTTTTGATTTTATTTCGAATAAAGATCATTTGAGTTGCTATGGCAACCAATTAAGACCTAGGCAAGCAATTTGTCTTCGCAAATTGTGGCCTAGATGATTAATTGATCGTCAAATATTGACTCAAACAAATCTAAATTTATCAGTTTTTTTAAGCAATTTCATTTCAAAGCCGGAAAGTATTCAAAACTTAAATATAAAAAGAATTATATATTTAGTTTGATAGAATAAACAATCGTTTGGAAAATATTTTCTATTTGAAAAAGCGATAGAGAGAGATTACATGTTTTTTTTTATTATTAAATTCAGAAATTAATAGCATTTTAGATTTGATTGAAACTAATTCTAAACTGAGTAACTGTTCGATTGATGAGTTGAATTTTCATATTATTTGGTTTATCAACTCCAAATTGAGAATTTTTTCCAAAAAGAACAGCGTGCTTAGAAATACGTAAGAGATTATGAGCAAATATTTAATTAATCGTAGGCTAAACGGAATTCCATTAATTTAAAAAATAAAGTTAAAAAGGAATTTGCTCAAAAGCTATTTTTATAAATTTAATAAAATTTCCAATTAAATTTAAATATTTGCCATTAGATTAAAAATTTGATAAAAAAAAAAGCACTAATTGTCTTTTTCTAATTCTAGAATAATTAAAGCAGTCCGGGTATTTCGAAAAATAGAAGCTTGCTTGTTATATAAGCGAGTTGTTATCTTGAAATTATAAAATAAAAAAAGAGATAAAACTTTGTAAAACAATGTCAAGTTTCAGATAAAAATTCTATTATCTATTCCGAAGCTACGCCATTAGGGTTTGATTGATGTTTTATTCGATTAATAAAGTGCCATTATTGAATATTAAAAAATAATATTAAGACCTTAATAAAGTAAATTTGTTTTTTCATCAAGAACTAATCAGTTTAAGTATTTCGTTTATGTACACACTTGAATTAGAATAATTATTAATTTTACCATTTTTTCGAAGGGCACGTAGATCTAATTAGAACCTTAAAAGGCATACTTCTAAATATTTACACCAGACTAATTAGAAAAAATAGATACTTTTGCTTATGACATGATAAATTGAAAAAAAATGAATAAAATTAAGTTGAAAAGGTAAACCACCTCTAGTACCATAAATCATTCAAATGTTTAGATAACAATTTTTAAATCATCATTTTAATGGTCAAATTCAATGCCACTATAATAATCTGTTCATTTTTACAAATGAATTGGTTTTATAATTTATTATTTAATAAATATTTTATTTCCTCAGATTTAGTTAATCAAAAAAAAAAAAACTAAATTTTTTTAAAGGTGAACAGAAGCGTTCATGTGTTATAATTTTTTAGTTTAAGCAATTTTTTTTTCAATGACTTTAATTTGTTAAAAGGTAAGATATTGTTTAAAAGCTTTGATAAATTATCAATTTTTTTTTCGAGTAAAAAAAAATATTGATTTTTTTAATTTGGCAACCTTATCAAACCGACTGAATTTTGAATATTCAATTTTGTCAGATTCTTTTTCTTTTTAGATAATAAGGCTGTGTGATTTAACTTCTTTTTTTTTTATTCTTAAGTGAAAAAAAAAGCATTCAATTCAGGCCTTTATTGAAATCAAATTCAGTTTTAGGCAATAAATTTAGAATGTATTGGAACTAAAATTTCAAGCAATTTGATATCAAAATAGAATCATTACTTCAATTCAATTAAGCTATTTAATATCCCTAGATAATTTGATTATTAATATAATTTAATAAGAAAAAGATTTATTTAAATTGCAAAAATTTAGGAATTATCCTGAAATAATTAGTGTTTAGATAATTTTAATTAAGAATTTGTTTCATTAGACATTTAATTCCAAAATTGTCTCTTGATAAGATCTGAATTTTTAAAAATTGAACTAAATTTTATAGTGTCGAAATTATTAATTAAAAAATCATCAAGGCACATTCGAATACTTAATAAATTTTGTATTTTAATTTGAATTAAGCAACAGCTCATTATTTTCTAGTAGTCTTCTTCAAAAAGGAATTTTTTTTTCATTGAGAAAATTTACATCTTTTAAAGAAAAATTAAATTTTTAGCAGAAGGCTTGATTTATATCACAAACTATGTAAAGTTAAGTATTCCATTTGTTAAAGACCAGCGAGGAAAAAGGTCGGTTTAAAAACACAAAACAGACATTTTCACCATCGAATTTCAGTTCAAAATTTTAAATAGATCTTCATTTTAGATACTTTATCATTTTTTGAATTAAATTTCAAATTGTTGCTAAGAAAATCCCATGGGTCTAGGCACCGAATTGATAAGTTTTAATTCAATGTTTTACCAATACTCATTTCATTTCTTTTCAAATCATTGATTTACAAAAAATGGAAACTATAATTTAGAGCATTAATAAAGACTCATGTAAATTAGTGATTTAATTAAAGAATAAAATGTGATATTTTTTGGATATTTTGCGTACAAAAAAAATTATTTAAAATTTTTTTTCCAGCTTATAATTACGCCTATTGAAGTCTCTTGAATTATTCTCGCCATTTTAAAATAAATCACATAAACAATATGATTTTATTAGATTTAATTAAATCCTTCAGGCTTTTATCAATTTATGCCCTAAATTGTGAATAGATTGTTCTATTCCAAAATGACTTCCTATCAAGAAAACATGTTGCCTAATTACAGTGATCAAGCAAATATTGAAAATTCAAATGTATCATTAAATAATTCAAATTCAAGCCAACCATTTCAATTAAACAGTTCACTATTGACCAAAATTGAAGTGTTGCTGCTATCGAGCTTGTTTCTCTTGACAGTACTCGGAAATTTAATAGTTATTCTGATTATTTTGCTCTATCGAAACATGTCACCAAAACGAGCACGCTGGTTCAAGTTGAACAAAAACATATCCCGCATGTCATTCTATATCATTCATTTATCTATTGCTGATTTCAATGTCGCATTTATGAGCATACTACCACAGCTAATTTGGCGACAATCAGTAGTTTTCAACCATTCTCATTTTTTGTGTAAATTTGTTGCTTTTTCACAAGTAAAAACTTTGAAAATTTAATAAACTTTGAAAACATAATATTTTTAATTTTATTTAAAACAAAAGGTATTTTCTGTGTACGCTTCAACTTTTTTGTTGATAGTTATGGCTTATGATCGGTTCAAGTGTATCTGCTGGCCCATAAAGAGCTGCTCGTGGAATTATCGTCATGCTCTTGTACCTGTTTTTTTCTCATGGATACTCGCCGCTATGGTATCTTCACCACAACTGTTTTTGTTCAAAATTCAGCACATGTCTGTCCAAGATTACACAGTAGAGACTTGCTCGGTAAAATGGTTGTCTAAAAAACATGAAGGACTCTATCTCCTATTCCACATGTCAACCCAATTCCTAATTCCGTTGTTTGTATTGACATTTTTGTACTCGCGGATATTTATGACCGTGTCCAAGAACATTAAACATAAACACGCATCGATAAGATTTGAGCGTGAAAGCTCCAAGACTGCTACCGAAATAAATCAGCTCAACCAAGAGAATAGTCTTAACACTCAGAATGGACTGATCACAGAACTCAAGCATGACAGCGATAATTCTATCTTTCAAGACCAAAAACTTGGCTTTCTTTGGTGGATAAGGAGCCGATTTAACAAAGGCATTAGACACAAAATTTTGTACACATCGACAAAAAAGAGTGGAAAAAACATTAAATTTAGTAAAACAGGTAATTTTTCGGCGAACACGCAAACTTTGCCCAAAGAATACGAAATGAGGCTGATGCTGAAGCGAAAAGAGACATTGTCCGACTCGGAGAAATACTCCATGAGATTGGATAAGAACAGTGTTTACAGTAAGAGTTTTAAGAACAACTTTCCAATTAGACAAACATTTAGTGGAAAGGCGCTGACCAAATCGAAAATCAAAACTCTAAAATTAACTCTCACTGTGGTAATAACCTATGTAATGTGCTCGCTGCCATTTTATATTTGTACATTTACTCACTTTTTACTCGGTTTATCTGCACACAATCACTCTAGTCTATTTACAAAAACTTTAGGTAAGAAGAAAATAAAAAAATTTTAAATTTAATTAACTGATTTTTTTTCCTTAAAGTTTATATCACAATTTCGACTAATATGCTCTTTCAATTGAACTCATGTGCCAATCCATTTATTTATTTATTTTTCAATGGAAATATTTGTAAATTAGCCAAAAGGTAAAACAAAATGGAGCAGAATAAATAATTTTAAAATAAATAATTTTTTATTTAGATTCAAAACTAAAGTCTAAAAAGATCTCGCAAACTTTTGAGTGTAATTAATTATTTCTAGATAAAAAATAAACTTTAAAAAAAAACTGAATTTTAGTTTTTATTACTCAAGAAGAATTGTCGTAAATTAAAATTTTAGTATTTTTTTAATCGGCAAAAATTTTGATAATTTCAGATTTAAAAAAAATTAGGAAAAATCAGGAAGGGAGATTAGAGATGAAAATGAAATACAGACTGATGCTATGTTTTTCAGATATATTTTGTTTCCAGGCACGTAAAAAGTTTTTTACATGTTGTCAATACGGTTTTCAGCTTGATGCAAATATTACTTTAGGTTCTTCAAGAAAAAGATTTTTGTAAGTTCAATCGAATCTAATTACAAGGCGTTTAAAAATAAATTATTTTAAACCTTAAAATAAACTCATGTTTTCCTTTGATAACTAACATTCTTAGCTATTATTTATTTATTTTTCTGTGTCGAGATAAAGCTACTTCAGATTCAAAAAAAAAAAATGCAAAATAAGTTGGTTTAATTTTTTGTGTTTGATTTATCCAATGTTGAAATAAAATTGAAAAAGTGCGATGTTTCAAATATTTTTTTTCAGCTTCAAAAAAAACATAATTTTAAGTTAATATTGCAAGCATTTTCATATTTGAAAATAAACTCTTTAGTGAAATAGAATGAGTTTAATTTTTATTTGGAAATTTGAAAAAAATAAAATTGAAAATTCTTTTTTTAACTTTTAAATTATTTATTTGTTTATATGTACCGAGCTTATGCTCCTTTAGAATAAAAATATTTGAAAAAAAATTAGAAAGAAAAAAAAGATAAATAATTCGTTTAGATTAAAATTTATATTCAATCGTTGAAGTAAAATTAGTCGGTCTAGTCGGTTATGCGAAAAATTCATGTTCTCAGGTTTTGTGAACTATTAGCTCACCGATTTTCTTTGGTTCACGTTAAGGTGAACCAAAATAGAATTTGGTGAACAATTTTTAGATTATGTGAACAAATTGAATAAAGCTATTTAATAGAATGCCTTATTCTCGAAACTGAAATAAAAATAAACAATTAAAGTTAATAATTTTTTTTGTTTTTTTTAATTTGAAAGAGCTTTAGAAATAGCATTTGCTCTGATCTGATTGACCTGGTATTACCCTTTCAACAATCCCGAATACCCAAATGCGCTCTCTACTTAAATCTTTGCCTTAAAACATAAATAATAAAAATTAATGATAATTAAAATTAATTTTTCACCCTTCAAATGTTTGACATTGGGGAACATAGATTCATCTATTTCGAAAATTTTACCTACTCTGCCCAACTTTGAATTATTTTTTGTTTCTTCTTTTTAGACTTTCGTTTGATGCATTTTAACAAAAACTCAATTTCTAAAAAAAGAAAACAGACCGTAAATAGTTTCTACAAATATTATCTTAAGGATCAAATTAAACTAGTTAATATATGATATAGAAGAAGATTAAAATAGCATGAGAAATTAATGAAAGTTATTTTCTGAAAGAATTGTTAATTAATGAAAGAATTGAACAGATCAGGAAAGAAAGAAGAAACAGTAAGGTGGCAATTGCACAATCGAGTCGGCTATTCGATAAATCTTTATTTGAAACCTTCTTTATATTGACAACTAATGGTACAGAATAACTCAATCTTGCCCTGAAATATCTCACACTCAACCCAAAAAGTCCAAAAAATCTTTATTAAATTATAACCTAAATAACAATTTTATTTAATTTCATCTATCATCAAATTAAAATTTAAATTAGAATCAAATTTTATACCAAGAAACTTTGTCTCTTTTTATCTAATGATTTTATTTCCATAGATTTTTAGGTTAGCATTTCCCTTATTATATTCCTTTTTATATTTTTTAAAAGAACATCGAACATCTAAACTCTTAAAAACTATATAATCTTAGATAAATTATGGGTTCAAGCGCCTTTCCAAAACAAATTGTCATACCAATTGATCTATAATTTGATGAATCTTGTAAATGAGATGATTTTTTAAGGTATCATAGTTATATTTGCATTTTTTTTCTCGCTCTCGATATCGTGCTACAAAATACAATAATTTTTATCACATTTAATCGATAATTATTTGATGAGTTAATGGGTTAATGGGAAAAATAATAATTTAAATTTTAGTATCAGCAATTGATATTCCATAAGTTAATGAAGTTTATTACATAAACATATTATAAAAATGATACAAATGGAAGTTAATTCTCAGTTCGGTTTTTTCATGATTATCAATGGATACGGAACAATGAATGATTAACAACAATTATTTGATAAGAAGAAATAATATAAAGATAAAAAAATTTTATTATTTTAAAAATTATGATTTATTTAAGTGAAAATATAACATTATTTAAGTTTGAATGAGTGGATATAAAAGTTATAAATTCGAATTTTTGAATTAACTTAACCTGAATTATTAAAATTGTTGATTGTTTTTGTTAAATAAATTAGAGCTCATTTATTTTGATGTTAATTTGATAATGAATCATTATCAGACATAACATGTCAAGTAATGTTTAGTATCTATTTCTTAAGAATTATCAAAAACATTAGATTTATTAAGTTTTAAAATTTTAAATGATCGTTTTGATATTAAAATTTGATTTAAAATTTTAAATTTCCAATAAACTTTATATTATTAAAGGGTTAAAAGTGAACTCCAACAACTTTTCTAGATTAATTTTTTTATTTACTTTTAATTAATTAACCTCCTTCAGCATAACTAAAACAACGATAAAGAATGGAAACTAGACTTGATCAATGAAGCCTCAAACCAGGTTTTCACGCACTCGTTGTTTTTCTTGAGTTTTTCAAGCCTTTTGACATTGTTCTGCATGATCTACTGCTGCTCAAACTTATTTTGCTTATGGATTCACAATGGTAAGATTCTAAATTGATTTTCTATCTAGAAGACTAAACACTGAGTTCGTAAGGATACATCTTGAATACTGTACAGCAGCTTGAAATCATCTGCAAAAGAAAACATTGCTAGACCAGAAAAATTTAAACGTAGATCTTCCAAATTAGTGCCAAGTCGCCAACTAGCAAATTCGGCATGCCTACACTTGAAAGTAGACAGAGAAGAAGTGATGCAATTCAAATATTCAAAATTTGCTCCAAGCGATCGTAAAGTCCAATTTTTTAAGACCTTTATTCTACCGTAATTTGACATTCACTCTACGCTTACTTCGAAAGAAGTTATCCATAAATTAGCAAAAAAATTATTATTTTTATCTCGTTCAAAAATAACAAATTTAAAGCTTTATATATAGAAGTTAATAGTTTTAATGAAATAAATAATGTTTTAGAAAAAAATGGTCATTATTCATTTCAACATAGAATTTTTGAAAGAATGCTTACTTTATCTTTCAAATTTTTTATTTCAATTCACCCTTTAATTTAAAAGAGAGACTAAAAAAATGACTCAAAAAATTTGAATTATAATTTAAAAAATAGCGATTATCTAATAAAATCGATGGTTAAATCGAAATATAGTGAAAAAACCTTAAAGTATTCAAAATTAATAAATTGCTTTATGATCAAGAGATCAATGTTGAAGTTTTCAGCATTCAAGCTCTCAATTTATATTTTATATCTATCTTCTTATTGAAATTTAAAATTTGTTGCTCCCTCCAGCATTTTAAATCACGAGCTCTTAAATAAACTTAAACTACAAACAGTCTTAGACCGACATTTTAAAGACGGTTTCACATAAAGATATATTGCTCCATTGACTCCATTGTGTAATTTCTTTCTTACAATTTCTTCTTTGTTTTTTAATTCTCAAATGTTTAGAAATTTGTAAGCTATGACACTTTTACTCTTATTTATCTATATTATTTTTTTTCTTTTTTCTTTTTTATTAAATTTTACTCTATTTATGAATTTTTCTTTTTTAATCTGAAGAAGCTTTAGCTCGACACAGATAAACAAAAAAATAAAAAAAATAACTAAATAAATATCTACCGAAAAACTTCTATTTTCTAACTAATTAACTTTTTGAATTTTGAGGTGTTTATTTAGTTAATTTTCCGTTTAACTTCGCAATTTAAAAATAAAAATTAATCTGATAAAACAAAATATCTTATCGAACTTCCTGATAAAAAAACTAAAATTCATACTAAAATTTAAACACCTATAAATCATTTAGATGGCTAAACTTTAATGCAAAATTTTATTAAATAACTAAATTGGATTTTTAAAGAATGAATAAATCCTTAAATTCAAGCTCTGCAGACCAAGAATCGTTGGCAACATCAATTCAAGTAGGAATTTTGTTACTGGTATTTTTTGTCGCCTTGATCGGAAATTCTGTCGTGATCATCATTTTAATGATGAACAAATTTAGCAATAATCAATTTAAAATGAACAGAATTTCATTCTATATTGCGCATTTGTCTTTGGCGGATATTGTAGTGGCGCTTTTCAGCATATTTCCTCAAGTTTTTGAAATAATTTTTAAACTTTTCAAATATTCACAGCTGGCGTGCAAATTTATCAAATTCGGCCAAGTATTTTCGGTGTACGGTTCTACTATGGCTTTGGTACTGATGGCTTATGACAGATATAGTATAGTGTACAAAACTGACAAAGAATGGAACAGGGAAAAAGGATTTTATCAATTAACATTTGCTTGGTCTATTTCATTCATTCTCTCGTTTCCGCAACTTTTTGTGTTCAGAGTGGTAAAATATCCGCAATGGGACCAGTCGGTTTGTGCCGTTATATGGCAAAATAAAGTCCAGGAGACATCATATGTTTTATATCATTTTATATTTCAGTTTTTGGTTCCGTCACTGCTTTTAGTTTATTTTTATGCAAAAATTTTCACGACCATAGCCAAATATAGTAACGAAAAAAGAGAGGAAAAAAAACTCATGAAACAAGATGCGGTGTTTAATATCAGAAAAAGTGATTTGAATCTAAATGATAATGATAAGGAAGAATTCGACAGGTGCAACAAATGGTACAAAAAAACTCTTACTAAATCAAAAGTAGACACTTTGATTTTAACTTTTGCCATTGTGGTCACGTTCATATTTTGTGGATTGCCATTTTATCTAAGTCTATTGGTAAATCTATTTTTTCCGAGTATTGTCTTTTCTGAGGCAAAGTATTTTTTCTTAGGTAAACCCTTTTTTTGTCACTATAATAAAGCTCTCTAATTTTTATCTTTAGTAATGAGCTTATTATTTCAATTGAATTCGTGTGCCAATCCAATTATCTATCTAATATTCAATCGTAAAATTTACAAATATTTCAAGTGAGTATTAGATTAAGTCTCGAATAAATGCATTTAATTTTTCACATTAACTTTATTCAAAAAATCAAAAAAAAATTAAAAATATTCTAATATAGGAAAAAAAATTATGTATTATTACCTTAAGTAAGAAAAGGAAAATTGCGTTTATTTATAAATAATCTACTATTTTTTAATTCATGTATCGAATTTATTTTCATCCTTTTAAAGTTTTAAAATTTTGAAATAGACTGCAAGTTTAAACAAATTTCATCAATTAATTTTACCTTAACATTACATGCATTTCAAAACTAAGATAATTACGATAAGCGACTTTTGATAGAATTTGATTAATTTCTAAGAAAGACATCTTTTAAAATTCAAGTTACAGTACATTTATTTAAAAATTATTATTTTTTTTTTCACATGCAAAAGCCTAAAATGAAATTTTGGAAAATTAAGAAAAAAAAATCAACCTTCCAATTTCTCAAAAATCACAACCTAGTTTTAGTTGATTACAATTTGATAAGAATAAATTTAAATTTAAATTAAAGTTTAGAAATTTTAGATCACCAAAAAAAGAAGCAAACAATGATGGACTATTCTCCAACGAGCTTTAGTATAAATTTTTTTTTCTTTTTAACTTAGAATATTAATAAAATTTTGTTTAAAAAAATCTGTTTGTTTTTTTTGTTTCTAAATGACTGATGACGATTAATCTTTACAACTCGCCCATTAAAAGCATGCTATTTGGCTTATCTTAAATTCATATTTAAACAATTTTCGGCCGTAATCTGTTTAATTAACACAGAATTAAAGACCATCAAATAAATAATTTACTCTTGTATTGATTTACACGTCATGGTTTTATTTTTGACTCTTTGTTTTAAACTAAATCGATGATAAAACAACTTTTTTACATAGATTGTAAAATTAAATTTAGGGCTTACAAATATCTAGGATTTCAAAATTTTAAAATGATAAATTTGAGCCTAATTAAATTTAATTATTCATTTTCTAAACTGACCTTTATCTGCCAATTCAAATATCGGCTTTCGCAGTCGCTTTCTAGAACTAATTTATCTTAAATTGATCTCGACATATAAAAGCTTTCTCATAGCTAAATTTTTTCTAAACTTGGTCAAGTATTTTAAGACTCAATGATGTCTACAAGATAAATCAGCTCTCAAGTCCGTATAAATTCCGTTTATAAATATTTCAAATTTTTATTAGAAACTTGGAGAAATAAAAAAACAAGTAAAGCCAAAAATTTTAATAGCATGGCTTCAATGTGAAGCTTTTAGATTATCCTTGATTATTTGAAAAAAGCTTTTCAAATTAAAATTTCAATAGATGCATATAATTTAGCTCGAGTGAACACACTTTAATTTAAATAGCATTCGAACAACATCATTTAGTTTCATTGGCTTTAATTTCTTTTTTGATTTGGCTTAATCATCTTTTAAATTTAGATTAATCCTCAATTTTTAAATTCTCAATTTCAATAAAAAATTTATTTTTATTAAAGATGAAATTTATTGTGCAAATATTTGTTGTTTCCGTAGCATTATGCTTGACCAGTGGTCAGCAATCAAGTCCCATGCTAAAAAAGCTAGTGCAAAGAAGAGAAGTTGACTTTTCGCAGTTTAAAGATTTGGAAGACTTTGACCGATTGAAAAATTTGATCGGTGACAAATTGGACAAATTGAAAAATGTAACATCTCAAGGAATCGAATTGCTAAAAGTCAAATTGAATCAAGAAGGCATGGATATTGATTCAGTGGTCCGCAAATTGGAAGATATAATACCAGCTGCTTTGCTCAATGACCGACTAATTGCCCAAGAGGAAAACAAAATTGAGACCTTGAACGAGACCAAAAATGTTAGAAGAAAGAGAATTAGTGAGGACAGTGAAGCTCATGCTCCGATTGACAATGATATTGATGTAGAGCCAACAATAGAAGAAACTGTGAACAAAACTGTCCTAGTAGAAGAGTTGAATAATGTTGAACAAGAAATTAATCAGACAGATGTTCAAACAACGACCGTAAAAGCTACAATCGTAGACACTACTACAGAAACAGCAATGGTTAGCGAAAGTGCTGAACCAATGACCACTAGACCTGTTGTTTCAACTACTTCCCACCAAGTTTTGACCACAACTTCACAAAAACCTATTGTTATTGTAGCTACAGAACCCACAACTCGAGTTCAAGTTACTACAACTGAATTGAACATGCCAAAAAGCACCACTGTTATAACAACCACTTTCGAACCAACTACTGTTCAGATTAGGACTACGCAAATGATACCAGTCAGCTCAACTGTACCACTAACCACTTCAACTCAAATGACTACTACAGAAGAAATGACCACTACAGAACAAACTACCACAACTGAAATGACTACTACAGAAGAAATGACAACAACTGAAATGACCACTACAGAACAAACTACCACTACTGAAATGACTACTACAGAAGAAATGACTACAAATGAAATGACCACTACAGAAGAAATGACAACAACTGAAATGACCACTACAGAAGAAACAACTACAACTGAAATGACCACTACAGAAGAAACAACTACAACTGAAATGACCACTACAGAAGAAACAACTACAACTGAAATGACCACTACAGAAGAAACAACTACAACTGAAATGACCACTACAGAGGAAACTACATCAACTGAAATGATCACTTCACACAAAATGATTGAGACCACTCCAGTTCAAGTTGTTACAACCATTGTTCCAGCGACTACTACTACAACAATTCAAACAACAACTCCACGACTAACAACTATTGAACAAACCACCCAAGAAATAACTACTACTACTCAAGAACCAACTACAATTGAAATTGTACTAACTACTTTGGCAACTACTACTCAAGAATTAAGCACTGAAGTTATGACCACTATTGAACTTGTTGAACCAACTACGGAATTTTTAGAGACAACCACTGTCCAAGTTGAGAGAACAACTACTACTGTTCAACCGGTTACTACAACCACTATCGAAGTACAAACTAGTACCGAAGTTGTCGAAGAAACAACTTCAACAGTTGAAGTAGAGAAGTCAACACCAAGCACTGTGTTACCAGAAAGCACCGAATTACCGACTACTAGTGGTGAGAATTCAGAAGACGACGAAGCTGATGAGTCTGCTTCTAACGAAATACCAGCTTTATCAGAAAATGTTAAATTTGAAGTAACAAACTATACCACAATTGATACTGGAGTTGAAAGTCCGGATACTAAAAGCTACTCTCTACGCTTGCACATCAAAGGCTATCAATGGAATGATAAATACAAAAATGTTAATTCAACTGAGGCACAAGAGTTTTTGAAAAGTAAAATAATGCCACTCTTATACAAATACTTGAATGTTACCAAAGACGAGCTAAACGAAGTTAAATTGGTCCGTCTTTTGAAAGGAAAACAATAATTTTTAAAATCAAAATTTTTTTAGCTAATTTGTGTCTAAAATTTAGATTTTTTTTACTAATCTAATTAATTTTTATGTGAGAATCTTTAATTTTTTTTTCTTTTTTTAGAATTAAATTTTGTAAATCGGACATTCCCAAATAAAATATTTTATGTGCTCCATTAATAAAAATGAAAAAAAATTGTCTTATTTATGAAAAAAAATATTTTTTAGATTAAATGTTTAAAATAATTCAAAATGTGAGAAAAAAGAATCATTTTAAAGCTATTTTGAATATAAATTTTTCTAATTGAATTTTTTTCCTCATTTAAAATAAATATCACAAATATGACCTTGATTAAAATCTAGAATTACACATTTTTTTAATTGATTTTTTTAAGTTATAAGATCTTTAGGAATCAATCACAACATAAATGGACATTTTTATTTCAAGCCTCAAATATGTGAGATTTGTTATTTTTTAATTGTAAATAATTAATTAGAGAATTTATTTTATAAAAAAGCATTGATTTAATTCTAGATTTTAATCGATGTCTAGAATAGATTAATTTTTAAAATGAAATATTAAATTGAAAAAATATACTACTTGCTTAATTTTTTTTCAAAGTTATTCGATATTGCTAAATAAAAATAGCCTTATTTTAAGTTTGGTAGAAAAATGAGCAAAATTAGATTAAAAATTAAAATGAATAATTTTTTCAGAATAATTTTATAATCGTTTATTTTACTTATTTTCAGTCATCATTTTTAAGATGTTTTAAGATGTCAAACTGTACGCTGATGACACTAAGCTTATCAATCATGTTGACTGTGAAGACAATATAAGAAATCTTCAACTAGGTCTTGACAAACTTCAAGAGTGGTCAGACACTTGGCAATTAGGTTTCAATATAGAAAAATGTGTTGTAATGCATTTGGGAGCAGGTAACAAATATACAGATTATAAAATGAATGGACATTGCCTTACAAAAACCACTGAAGAACGAGACCTGGGTATTATCTTTACAAGTGACCTTAAATTCAATGAACAGTCAAAACGAGCAGTTGCACGAGCTACGATGGTTGCATGTAAGATCAAAAACAAGTTTACCTACTTTTCAAAACAGCTTGTAAGTTAAGTTTTCAAGTCTTTTGTAAGACCGCATCTCGAATTCGCAGTTGGCGCTTGGAATCCTTACCGAAAAAAAGACATTGACTTACTTGAAAGTGTTCAGAGAAAATTTTCCAAATTAGTCCCAGATCTTAAATCAAAACCATATGTTGAAAGACGTGAAGCACTCAAATGGCCTACTCTTGAAGATAGACGCTCACGAGGTGATCTTATCCAGCTTCACAAGTTACAAAACCGTCTTGATCAAATTGAGCTAATAAATGGCTGTCAACCTCTTGCTTCAAATGCTCTAAACTGTCCAGCAGGTCGTACCAGACGTGGAAAATTAAAATTGGAAAGGGAGCTTATAAAAAACTATGACGCCAGGTATCATTTTTTACCAATCAAACTGCCGGGTATTGGAATTTACTTGATGATGCAACAAGAAAAATAACCGATACAAATACTTTTAAAAAAAAGAATAGATAAATTGCTCAATTTAAACTGACAGTTATCTATATTATCATTATTTATACAAATCCAAAAAGAAAACCAATTTATAAACCCGTAAAACAACAGCGCCACAGACTGTCATACCAGGGCGTTTACTGAGACTACTGCTTGGGATACAACCATCCCTACAGCTCATATACTTCTACTTCTACTACTACTACTAAGATGTTTCTTTCAAATTTCTATTCTATAGCAATTTATTTAATAAATTTCATCAATAAAATGAAAACTGAAAACTTGTTTTAACGATCAAATAATATATCTAAACTTTAAAATTTTATTAAAAAAAGTGGAACAATTTAAAAGTAAAATAATGTGTCTAAGAAGTTTAATCTTTTATTTGTTTTTTTTGCAAAATAAATTAAAGATTAAGCTAATTTACCATTAAATTTCAAAATCTTCTTTATAAATAAATGGATTATGCTTTTCCTTGTTTAAATTCTATCTCAGAAACTAATATCAAAAAATACAAGTTATTAAAAATTCAACAGTTTGATCTATTTTGAAGCTGAAAAATGATGACCCCTCCAATATTAATAAGAAGCTTTGAATAAACTTAAACTACTAACAGTCTCAAATAGACTTTTTGAGTTCAGTGAGAGATAGATCAGGGTAATATTGAGTCATTCTGTTCCATTGGTCGTCAGACTGGTGGAAGAATATAGAGAAGGTTTCGAATCAAGATATATTGAATATCTAAGTCCATTGTGTAATTACTACCTAACAATTTTTTCTTTTTTTCCTCAACTATCGAATATATAAACATGTCTTGATTGGGAAATCCGTGAAATCTTTGTTAAAAATAAGAAATGGTAAATAAAAGATTACAGCCTAAAATTCCAATTACTCCGGTTGCTTCTAGAAAATGTCTCAATAAGTCCGAGTCTCAATAAAATTATAAAATTAGACTATGTAATTTTTTTTGTCAATGTGTTCAAATCTAGTCTTCTATGTGAACATGTTTTAGGGTTGGTAATGGGAATAAATTGAGCTCTACACAAGGATCAAATAATAACATTTGGTTCTTTTTTAGGGGAGAAGGTTTTCAAATCAATTTGTAAATATTGTTACAACCAAAGACTGTGAATTTAGATGCATAAAATTTTTTTAAGATTTTTTTTCCTTTATAAATGTTTGTATCTAATTTATTTTAACTAAAAAAACCAAATTTAATTTAAGGATTTTTTGAATCCCTTTGGTCCTTAACCTAAAAACAGTCTTTTGAGTTTGTAGAAAATTAAAAAATCAATTTTAAAATACTTTTATTAATCGAGATCGGAGAACATTATTTTCATAATAAAAAAATACCCAAATATAAGCTTATATACATAAAAAAATATGAAAACAAATTAGAAAAAAAAAATAAATTTAATAAATTATCCTCTTACTCAATTGAGCACTTGGGATATTTTATCATAGAAAAGCATATAAACATTGCTATTAAGCAAATTAGTTTGCTTGACTAGTTTGATGTCGTTGTCGGATATTTGCAGCCAATTTTCTCCATTCGCCTCTTTTTCTAGTAATCTTCTAAAGACCACAAAATGACCACTCAAAGCATTGCCATAGTGAACTACAGCCGATCTAAGCTCGTAAAAATTATCAACATTGGAAACAATTTTTTTCTGTGCAAAATGCTCGTCAGAGGGGTTTAAATGTGCCTTACCGCCTACTAAACCACCGATGCCGACTTGTTTAAGACAAAAACTTGACATATTCGCCTTTGAATTATTGTCTATTCTAATTGCCATGGGAAACTGAACAAAAGTTGTCCTTTTGATCATTTCACAGCTCAAGTCCGACCAGCTGTTTCTTTGTATTTGAATGCAAAGACAATTTGGCAGTTTGGCAATAGCTTGGCGCTTCAAAATGCCTTTCTTTTTTTCGTGTTTTAGCTCCAATTTGGCACAGTTTTCACATTTCATTTCGAGCAAAATTTCAGTCTTAAAAAAATTGTTCAAGCATTCAAAAAGTGTGGTTCCATTTGGCGTAAAGTTGCTGCCAAACAAATTGTCTCTGTTGTGAGGAATGTTCAATGAAAGGCTGTAGAATGACTCTAATTTCAATGGGTATTTGTAGTCACAGTCCAAACAATGAAACTGCAGTGCTAAATAGCCATGGAATGGATTTTTTTTTGAAGACAAGCGCGCACTTTCTTTTAGATTAGATGGCTGAAAGAAGTTGAGCGACTTGAAGCTTTTGTTGCTCTCCAGTTGCTCTTCGTCCAAAACATCCATGAGCAGATGAAAAAATTCATGACAGTCGTGTTCTTCGGACTGAATGTGCCAGTTGTGAGCGTTAAGAGCTTGTTTGATGCTTTGAGCAGCGTAGAATTCGCTGTGAAACTCGTCGAGCTCATTCGCGGTGCTTGGCATCCGAATCTTGTTAATTCCAGCAATAGCTTGGCAAAGAGTGTCAAAAAGATTGGTCTGAATGCTAATGGACTTGATTCTGTTGTGTACTAGCCACTCGGTTACCTTGTTGGACGAGGCCAATGACTGCAAAATTACATTTATAAAGCATTCGTTTTTGTAGTTGATAAGGCCGCGCGGAAACGCCGACTCGTTTGGATTTTTTCGCCCTTTTTTGCCAGACGAGCTCGGCGAGTAAAAGACATAGGTGGCCGCGGCGCCCACCAATCCAGCTATATAAGCATACGTTGGTATTTCTTTCAATAAGCGAAGCATTTTCTAAAAAAAAATATTCATTTAAGATAAGAAAAAATTTGGTAGTCAAAATTCTCTTTATTTAAATCAAGGTAGAAAATAAAAATAGAATTTCTATGCATATTTCTATTGAGTTGCAATAACTAAAATTTGTTTCGGTAAGATTGCAAAATTTCTATTATTTAAATTATTTTAAATAAATTTACAACCATAGTTGCAATCAAAATGACTTTATTTTTCCTCTAATTTTTGAATATTTAATTGACAATTAATTATTTGAGTACTTTGAAAAAATTTTTTTCAATTAAATTTAATTAAACACCAAATTTAAGTGATTTTTTCGAATGCAGCCTCTGGATAGCTTTGTTTAGACATGCGTATCCAAGCAAATGTCATGTGGAAAAAAATTATATTGAATAACTTTGAAACTTTTTGGAATTAATTAATTTTTACTAAAATAAAAGTTTAAAATTAAATAGCTCTTAGTTATTTTTTTTATCGTAGAGAAAAATAATTATTTTTAAAATAAACTAAATTGAAAGAACGATTCCAGTTTTTATAACGAGAATTTTTTTTGTCTGATTAAGCCAAAATTTTTTTAATCAAGATTTAAATATCAGGATTATAGTCGTTCAGCTAAGAGACTATCAACTCTGGATTAGCCAAAAAGTGTGTCAATCATTATAAAGTTATTTATTAAATAAAATAAATTTAAATCATTTTTTGATATAATTGCAAGACTTAAAAAAGCATCGATTAGTTTGTTTTTTTTATTTTCTAAATTGCTTAAAAGATTGGCATTTGTTTTTTATATTTTAAAAAGCATTTAAATTAATTCGTTATGTGCCTTGGGGTTCAAATAATTTAAACAAAGCTTCATTATTTGTTTTAGATTATTAGAAATAAAAAAGAGAGTTCTTGGGAGAATAATTTATTTAATGGGCTAATTTACGGACTTTTTTAAGCTCTTAAATCGACCTTAATTAAGATCAATCTATTTTTCAAAATTAAAATAGCCAAAATTAGGTTTCCCCAAATTTTTAGAATTGTTATATTTAAATTATTTTTTTCAATTCGAATAGATATGTAGGAACCATAATTATTTTATGATAAAAGTTAATAAATAAACTGGAACAAATTGTTAAATTTTTACACCAAAAAAATAATTCGATTTAAAATATTAATCAACTAATTAATTTTAATTTATTTAAGATTTTTATAAGTTTTAATTTCATATATTTTTAAATTTTAAGATGCTACTTTTTTAAACAAATTTGGGCAAAGAAATCTTATTTTTACTACACTTAATTTATGAAAAAATGAAAAAATTTCTTAGAATAAAATTTCGATTTAATTTGTGATAAAATAATCTAAAAAAATATGCAGGATGTTGCAAAAATATAGAAATTAATTATCTAAAATTGTTAACATTTTGAATTTGACGAAAAATTTAGTACAAAATAAAAAAATAAAAACTCTAATTTGTATCATTTCTTTCTCAACTATTTGATGAATCTCACTCGGCATTATAATATTATTTATTTATTTATCTGTTTTCTGTACCGAGCTCTTTCAGAATAAATTATATAAAAAAATCAAAATCAAAATCAAAATCGAATTAATAAAATAATATCAAATTAAAATAAAAATAAAGTAAATAAGCTAAAGGTGTAACAAAATGTAAAGAAAGTTTAAAAGACATTTATTGAAAAAGATTGTTACATGTGACATATGTTTACATTGTTGAAGCTTCAGGAAAAAAAGAGGAAATAGTAAGGTAGCAATTACACAATGGAGTTGGGTATTCAATATATCTTGATTCGAAATCTTCTTTGTATTCCTCCACCAGTCTTACAACCAATGGAATAGAATGACTCAGTCCTGTCCCAACATATCTCTCACTCAACTCAAAAAGCCGGTTCGAGACTGTTAGTAATTTAAGTATATTAAAAGCCTCATGATGCACCATGTTGGAGAGAGTATCATTTTTTAATTTAAGGATAGATCTTACTTCTGAATTCTGAATTGCTTGTAGTTTTTGATATTATTTTCTGAAAATGAATTCAAGCAAGGAAAAGAATAGTCTAAAATAGATCCCACTAAAGATTTATATAAATTTCCTAGTGTGTTTTGAGTAAGACCCCATTTTTTGTTTGACAATATCTTAATAATATTTAGCCTTTTATTGCAGCTTTTCTTAATTTCGTCTACCAGTATATATGATGTTCGCCGGTGTTTCCTATATCCAGATTAGAAATTAAAGCCTTTGATAGAGTCTGGAATGAAGGTTTACTTTTTAAAATTGATTAAAATGAATCAACCTCATTACTTAACTAACTAGATTAGATCTTTTTTAGATTATGTGAATGACAACCTGAGCGAAGAATACCAAATAACTGCTGGTGTCCCTCATGGCTCAGTAATTGGTTCTCTTTTATTTAGTATATATATTAATGATCTCCTCAAAAGAAACAAAACAACTAATGAATACTCTCTGCTTTTTGACAGATGATCAAGTTACATTCTTCATTTACAGCAAAAAGGGGAACCTAGAAAATAAGATAAATAAATTCACTAACGAACAAGAACAATGGCTTATAAAATGGCACTTTTAATAAGTCGCCTATTAATTACGTAGTTTACGTATATACGTAAAATCAATTCTTTTGTTAACAAAAAAACTTTTTAAACTTTTGAAAAATACTGTTGATATTTTGCAATATTTTTGTTTAATTTTGTTTTGAGCATTTTAAAAACAAACTCTGTTAAATTTAAATTCAGGAAAAATACACTTAAATCAAAAAATCGTTCTTTATTTTTAATTAATTAAAATATTTTTCTTAATTTATGATTATTTTTTGTCTTTTTTTAATATTTTTCACTTATTTACTTATCAAAATATATTTTATTCTATACAATATAACTTTGATCTAATTTGAAAAAAAATTATTTTATTATTGTTCAGCACTGTTTTTGTCGTTTTTTCTTTCAAAAAATTAATTTAAATTTATTTTTTTTAAATCTTAAACCTAGAAATTAAATGATTGAAAAAAATATATAATTCTCATTAGCAATTAATCCAATCTAAATGGCTATGGGGACGGCACTCTCTTGGACATGGTTTAAAAAATCCCGTTTCATTGCATCTCCCAACACGTCCAACAAAACAATTTCCTTTTCGTTGAGTGGGCCAAGGTTTTGATTTTGGATATTTTTTACACAAATAGCTATCATGAATTGTTGATTTGTCTTTTATTCTTGGATAAACATGTTTTGACAAAAAATGCTGATCATAACCTTTGATACTTATTCCTCTTGGTTTAAATTTAGCACTTGAATTTTTGTCGATTATTTTCTCAAATATTTCTTTACCTACATTTCTATCTTTAGAAGTTTTAAAACTCCACATACCACCAAGTATATGTGTTCCATGCGCTGGGTTATCTAGGAAAATTTCTTGGAAAATGAAACTAATTGTTTTTTGATTTTTATTTACCTCTCATTATATGACCTATGTTGTTAGAGCCAAGCCATTCTTGTACTGAATCGACTTCTCTCTGAAGCAAATCGGAATCTAAATCTCTGCTCATGAATAAATCAACAAAAGTGTCTCCAATGGGAAGAAAACGCCAAATCATTGCATGCACATAGTCCAGATTAAGAACCTTGGTTGAATCTGTCAAATGAAGTGGTAGTTTGTGTATGTTACAAAATTCAACGTGAGGATAAGAGCATTCGTAATGACATATCATTGACTTGTTTATGGAGTTATCATGATATATTCTAATTACGTGGTCAGTGTACAGCTGCTGGACCTTAAGTACCAACGCATGTAATAAGCTGTAATAGCGAAGATTTGTTCCATATAAAGAAAAAGCAACAATTTTTTGATTTGGACCACGTTTTAGTGATTTATATAAATCACATGTTAGCACTGGTTGTGACTTTAGTATATATGATTTTTTATTAAAATCGATTTCAAATTCATTATTTTTATTTATTTTAATAATTAACATATTATTGCATTCACACTCTGAACTTAGCCACATTTCAACAACTGGTTCAGCTCGGCTTATGAAGTAAAAGAAAAAACAGCCATTTAATAAAAATATCATTTTGAAATAAAATGTAAATCTCATTTTTTGAAATTTTTTTTTTTAACAAAAAAATGATTCTCAAAACTCAAAATCCCAAGTCATCATTTTAGAGATCTTTTGTTTGTTTGATTTTAAAATAAAAGAAAATAAAAATATTTTTTTTATCATTTCTAGCCTTTTTTTTTTAATTACCTTTGGTATCAAATTTGTTATTTTGATGTAATTTCTATGAGAAAAAATATTTTCTTGTTAAATGTTACACCTGAAAACAACTGAAATTTTAAAATTAAATTATTAAATTAAAGAAGTAAAACATGAAACTCAAAGACAATTGAAAGAAAAAATATTCTCATTTTTAAGGATTTTGTCAGATCATTTTTATTAATTTTAAAATTTCAAAACTAATAAAACATTCCTAAACTTAAATGTTATTTTCATAATTTTTCAAAAAATGTCTTTCTTGATTTTGCTGAATTATTTGACTTAGATATTTGGTATTGCTATGTTCACAATTGATTAAATGCTATGTTCAATTTGAATTCAATTTTGCCTGATGGCATTCAAAAGACAGTTCATTTTTGAATTATCACTATTTTATACATTTCACAAACTATTCTCTCTGTAGTACTAGAGATCAAGATTTTATAGAAGAAAAACTAGCTGTTAAAAAATTCCATCAACCTAATCTCAATTTGATCTAAAAGCACGTTTTTAAATAAACTTGAACAAATATAATATGATTAAGATTTTTGATTGAATTAAATCAAATTGTGATTAGAAAATAATTTACAAACTAGACAGATGGATTAGTCTAATTCCATGCAAAACAGATTTTCCTTTAATAAAATTTGAATCAATATTGCATTTGATTAGATTTAATTCTTATCATTGAATGCGATGAATTTGTTTTCCGAAATCTGCTAAAATTTATAATAATAAAATGAGATAAATAAAATTTTCTTCCTGATTATGCCATGCCAGGATTGTTTGCTTATAAATTATCATAATATATTGTGAAGATATATCGAGTCATGTCTTGCCAAGAGCAAACTGTTTACTTGAGTGATTTATGTCTAAATTGAGAATTATTACACAACCATGTAAATGGATAGCGTTGGTTCGCCACTAACCACTTATTTTAAAATCATATTATGAAAATTTAAAATACTTCTTTCATCTTCGAATATCAAACAAAATCGAATTATGATTATTTCTTGTTGAGAGCAATTTCTAACTTTGTAAATTCATAATTTCAGTTTTAGTGTAACAAGATAAACGAATCTATATCTAATAAGAAAGCCTTTTAGAGAAAATAAAAAAAGATTTCGGTCGAATATTTGTGCGATTGTTTAGAGTAAATTTTTAAATTTTTCACTTTTTTTAAAACCAGCCAAGTGTATTTAGATTAGATTAAAATGAAATTGATTTATTTCAAAGATTAATGGTCACAATGAATACAAAATCTGCGGCTTGTAAGAAAAAAATTCAATTTTTTTAATTTTTATTTAAATTCAATTTTTTTTCTTTAATTTTTATTTAAAATAAATTTTTTTTCTAAATTCTAGTCTCGTCTAAAATTCGAAATTTAAATGAATATTACAACAACATTGTGAATTGTTCACTTCCAGTTGCCAATACCGGAGCTGACATAACATCTACACTAAAATACTTTTGTGACACCTTACTAACGTATCTAGTTTTATATTTGAATAAAAAGTTGTTGTTTTTTTTTTTATTTTTTTTTCTCAAGAATTTTGAAAGAAACCAATTTGGACGACGAAGGTGATTGCGAGCCCTATGAGCAAAATCTATCACCGAACCGGATTAAAAAATTTCCCAATCTTAACTATTCAACGCTGTATCACTCATTGCTTAATTTTATCGAAATAATTCCCAACATTCAACAGAATCGAACCGAAATTGGCCAAGCTCTGATTCATGCATTCGCATGTTTGTCGCCTTTTCTTGCCGACGAACTTGTCGAGACATTTCCGCATACAATTGCGCTCACTTTGACCACATTCCCCAATGAACTACACAAACAAATCATAGAAGTTTTATGCAACACAGTCATTCAGATATCAAGTAAAATTTAAATAATTGTTGCTCCAAATTTTATGAAAAAAAAAAAAAGTAATGACCAATTCTTCTCCGGAATCATTCACCATCAATTGTATACCATCTATACTCATGATTGTGCTCGAGTATGCCGAAGATCCTACTTTTCACGTTCAGCTCTTTGAATGTTTTCTCAGTCTTAAAACAAATTTTATCCAAGTAGATAATAAAAAAAAAAATTTTAGATTTTCTTTTTATTTCTTAAGGATATACTGTGCGCTATTTCTTATGGTTCTTACAAAGTCAGGTATCACGCGACCAATCTGCTCTTTCGATACTGGCCAAAGCTTAATCCCAATAAATCGGACCGAAACAAACACTACAATCACACACGTAAGTATTTTATTAAATTTTTAATCAAATAAATAAATAAATAAAATAAGCTTCTAAAATCTTAAACAAATTTTGTTGCCCAATTAACGGGTGAAGTTTTCAAGGTTTTCTGAATTTTTTCAAAATGTCATAACTCCTTCGTTTTTAAAGAATGAAGACTTAGGCGGCATTGTGAATTTTCATTCAAACCTTCCAAAAATTACAAAAAAAAATTCTTGTTCATCAATTTAAATTGACAAAATAGATCCTTCAACATTTAAATGTGATAATTAAACAACATGAAACAAAATATGCTTCACTAAATTCAACAAAAAAGAAAAATATTTTTTAACAGGGAGTCATTAATGATCAATTAAAATATCAATATTTTGTAATTTATTTATTTTTTTTTCTCTATGATCTATTCTAATTAGAATTTTATTTTGAATTAGGTGGTTGTAGTTGCAAAATTTTATTTTATTTTTTAATTTTAAAATAAACAAAAAATCTGATTTAAAATAATCAATTTATTGGCAAATATTTTTTTAGATTTTTCTTTCAGCTGAACTGTTAACTGTTATTGTTAAATGAAAAATTGTTTGTTTTACTTTTTAAAACTTTTTAAAAATTCATATTTTTCTTGGGAATTTAAATTTGTATTGGAATTTTTGTATGAAAATTCACAAAGCCGACTAAAGCCAAGTGATTTAGAAAGTGAATGTAAAGCTTTACAAAATTATATTTATAAACTTTTTTCTATTTTATCATTCCTTCAAATTTTGTCAATCCGACTTTTAACACCTTCCATTAGGATCTGTATTGATGTTAGACTGATTTCACGCAGACATTTAGTATCCTGAGTCTCAATTGATGAAGTGTTTTCGCTCTCCAGCCATTCTCGTATACTTTTCCTTTCGGTATTGACCAAAAAACTTCAATCGGTCTAGCATTAGCCAAATTTTCAGAATTATTCATTTTCTCGACATGATCGATCAAATTTTAGATCATTAAGTCCTTAAGTCATTAAATTTATTTTCTCTCTATATTTTGTTTAGCTCGAAAGCCGAATCTTTGTCAATCGGAAAAATGTGCAGAGCGAAAAAATGTTGCCAACAAGGTTTGCATTGATCCAAATTTTTCAATTCATGGTTTGAACACGCCACCGCCATATTTTGTATGCAATGAATGTTACAGGGACATACCAAAAAGCTACCAAAACTATTGTAACAATTTAATTCAACCTGTCGAAGAAATATCACTTTACTGCGAAAATAGAGTAATTTTGCAAAAAAAAATATTTAGCTCTTTTTTTCTAAAAATTTCCATTCGCACAGAATTGTAAAGCTAGTGATAAAATATCCGAGGTTATTTGCTATTCTTCGACATGTGTGATCCTGAACCAAAATAAACCGATTAGTTTGTGCAAAGAATGTCACTTGAGCAAACACTACCGCTTTCAGCAAAAATCCGATCATATCTATCAGACTTACATTTACAATTTGTGGGAATGTGAATCAAAAACACAGTCTTTTTTAACTTCATCAATTATAGCGTAAAATTAATTTCTAATTATTGTTTTTTATTTTTTCGCAAATAATTTTTTAATAGAAATTAATTTTTTCTTTTTTTTTTTCAAATAGTTTACTAAAAGAAGTTCCAATAATAGACTCGAAAAAGAATGAAATTGTCTTTCATGATGCAAATAGACAACAACACTTTGGTACCTCAATTTCAGGTCCATCTGGTCTTCAGGCAGGACAATCAGTCAAACCAGACTTGACTAATTTGATCAGTGTAGGTCTAATTGGTGCATTGAATAATAATGGTCATTCGAATACTGGTGCTTTGGCCACTAATTTGTTCAGTATCTCAGCTGAAGAATCAAATTTTAACAAGCGTCTACTAAGTCGATACGGCTGCTATTTAATTGTTAGCACAATAAAACCCAACGAGATTGCCTTGGAACATACGGAAACTTTTGGCAAAATTGTGAGCATGGTTTTAGAATGGTTTCATTTAGTTTGCTACATGCCTAGTGACACTAGCGGTGAATTGATATCTAAAATTCGCACACACTTCATTCTTCCCTGGATCAAGGCTGTAATCGAAAATCATTTTGAACTTGTGGTCTCGTGTTTGCTTCCATTTCAGCCAGATTTTGCCAAAATTGGCGGTGTTTGGTAAATTTAAATCTTGAGCTCATTTTAAAACATTGACTAAATTTCTATCTATTAATCTATTAAGGGAATCTAAATCGAACAGAGCAACTCAAATTAAGGAGGAATTCTCAAAGTTTTGTGATCTTATACCCTATGAAATAGTTACTTTTGAAGTAAATTGAATTACAATATAATGTTTAGCATTTATTTATTTTACAGAAATTAAAAAAATAATAAGAAAATTAGAATTAAATTTTGTCAATTTAAAAACTATTGTCTATTAGACTATTAAAAAATCTTAAAATTTTTTCAAGCATTTTCATCACCGTAAAATTTGTTAAATTAATCTTGCAGTCGTCTTTCTTTAAATCCATTATCACATTCTCACTCGACATATTTACTTTATTTGAGGTTATCACAATTTTCATCAAAAGTTTTTACAGAAATGATTTGACATTTGTGTTTTTACGTAAATTTACGCAATTTTACGTTAATCCTTTTGAAGTGGTTTGGAATGAGTTAATAGTAAAAAAAGGATCACTCATTTCCAAGCCATTTCAAAAAGATTCAAATAAGGAAAATTTGGAGGGAAGTTTAACTAAAAGAATAAAAAAATTTTATGTATTTTTATGTAATTGCAATTTTTGACTCATTTTGCCATTTTTTACCAATTAAGAAAAAGGTTTTTACGTAAATTTACGTAAAAAAAGTAAAATTTTGTAAATTTTTTTTCAATTAGAAATTCAAAAGTTTTTAAAATTTTTCAACAGTTTGAAAAATTTTGAAAAATTGGTCAATTTTTTGGTCTATTTGTTTTTCCCTAAAATTTTGTTAATTTACGTAAATTTACGTAAAAACTCAAATTTCAAATCACTACCGTATTTCATAAGAAAGTTTTAAAATCAAAAATATGCACAGTTAGATATATGATTTTGAAGAGCATTCAATTTTGTTTAGCCTAGGAAAAAATTTGGCTCTAAGTTTTAGAATTGCAAAAGAACTAGAATAAAAAACGTCTAACTATTTGTAAAATAAAAAAATTTTGTGAACCATTTAATAAAAGAATTGTAATTCTCATTATTTAAAAGCATATTTTGCTTGTGTTTGTATTAGTGTATTCAGGATACATGGTTGACATTTATGCTGACATTTTTGTAATTTTTACTTCTTTAATTTTTGCATAGATATGGGACTATTCAATGCCCTATTGGATTGAAACGATTATCAATGATGTACCTGAAAAGTATTTGAACGACTTGAAAAACATTTTCATGTAAAATTATCTTTATTTTTTTCTAATAAAATTAAATAAAAAAATAAAAATAGAAAAGTATTTGATCCGGATAGTTTTACATTTACACCAGAATTGATGTACAGGTTTATAAGTGAGCGCTTTGATGGAACATCCTCGAACATCCAAGAGCAAGCGCTATCATGGCTACAGTTATTGTGCGAGCTAGAGGTTATTCTGCCGCCTAATTTACTGATCAGTATGTTTCATACGGGCTTGAACTCGTTGCAAAAACTGGAGGCTAGAGCAATGCGAAGACGTGAAGCCCTAATGTCGTCCAACATGGAAAATGACCAATTCAACGAAAATTTACTCAACAACAGCGCATTTTTTGCTGTTTTCGATACATACGAGGCTTACCGCGTCTATCGGAATCAATTGATGCTTCAGCAAATTACCGGACAAGAATTGGCCATGTTGCTCAAAGAAGAAGAGGAAGACTTTATCATCAATAACTCAGAATTGAACATAAACTGTTGTATTATGATGCTAGATATGATACTTAAGCAGTTCGACTTACAGAAATACTCTACACACTTGGGATTTTTTAACCCCGTGTCCAAAGAGCTATTGAGTCTAATGAGCAAACACTTAATTTTGCCATGGGTCAAAAAACATAAATGCAAGCAACAATATGGATTTTTGAGTGCCGAGTCTCTGTCGGTTCCGTCACAAAATCCGTGCCAATTTTGTGAAGAATACGTTTTGTGGTTCTCGTTTGCCAAAGAAATTCTAGCTCACATATCTCCCAAAAACGAAACCGAATTGAATGAAATTAATTTTTTTCACCTGTTGGAAACAATCAGTACTTACAAGAGTTTTCCGATGGAAGACGAACTTAAACCAAACAGTTTGACATCAACACCAAAAAAGTCCGAGTCCAAAACGGACCCCGAAGTAGGCATATGGGTAACTTCCTACGGAGTATACTACTTTAAATTTGCACAACTTTCTGCCCATTTGCAACTTTTGCACTCAATGCTCAAAGAACTGTTTCGGGTACCGGACGTAGACGCGTTCTATAACCTGCTTGTTTGTCTCAAAATGTTGATTATCCATGGCGAGTGCTTCGAACTGGCTTACAAAGAACAAAAAGGATTTTTGATCTATTGCTTGGAGAAATTATTGATGCCAAATTTGTGGAGACTGTTCAATGCGGACTATTGTCATTTAAATGACATAGCTGTTCCTTTGCTTGTCTACTCGCTTGCCTACGAGCCTGGTCGCAACACCTTCTGGACTCTGGTCGAACGTGACTTCAAGGACTCGAATTGGAAGATTCGGCTCCAAGCTGGTAAATAAATTTTTCTGTTCAATTTTTTTTCATTTTTTGTTCATTTTTTTTATCTTTATTAAAATACAAAAATAAAAAATAAAATTTTTAAGTCACAAAAAGTATTGCCATCGCCCAAAATTTAAAGCCTAAACAAATTAAGTCAAATTGTAATATATACTCAAGTTTGTGCTTTCTATTCGGTAATTTGATAAACAGTATCAATGATATAGATCCGACAGTGTCACAAAAATCCATAACAATGATCGAAACGTTGGGCGAACAAGCAGCTAAATCGGTTCTGGCTTGTTTTGAGCTTCAATTTGACTCGGTTATTCAAGACAGACCATTGATTTTAAAAATTGTTTCCAAGTTTTATTCGTGTTTTGCGAATTCGACAAAAAATCAGCCGATTTTAACATGGGAATTTTTCATGAGTCGATTCAATGTTCTATTCATCGAACAGCAGATAAGCCAAGAATCAGTGTCACCAGTGGACATTTCGGGACAAGCAAATAATAGCAACAATTTTCAAAGAAAAGTGACCATTGCTAAATTTGCTCTAAAGAGATCCGATTTTGTCAAATCGATTACCAATGATATAAATGACATTCAATTGTCCTTTATTAATCTAAATGATCGATTAAGTATAAGAAATAGAAATGAATTTTAAAATTTTTTTAAATAAATTTTCTTCTAGATTCAGAGCTTTTAAATCAGGAAAACAGTGACAAAAATGAAGGATTTAAGTTCAATGAGAAAAAATCAAGAAACGAAAATTTGGAAAAAGACTATGAAAGCTTGGATAAAGTTGTTCATCACATGCTCATTAGTCTTTTGATGAAGGTAAATCTAAATTCAAAACAGTATTAAAAAAAATTGACCAATTTCCTTTTGAATATAATTTTGTTTTGTATTTTTTTAAAGTTTTTTTAGAAGATTTAAAAGCTTAAAAAGAATTCAAACAACTTCTTACTTTAATTAAAACATCTATTGAAATTTAATACATTTATGTTCATTTGAAAGAAATCATTGTCTATTTATTTATTTTATTTAATTGTTTTCTGAACCGAGCTTAAGCAACTTCAGAATGAAAAAATAGGAAAAAAAGAAAAACCGAGAAAAAGAAAAAATAAAATTATATAAATTATAATCAAATAATAAAAGTAGATTAAAATAAAGTGAAATTAAAAGGAAGAAATAAAAGTTAAATAAGACAAAAAATTATTTCTATAGATTTTAAAAGAAAAATTAAAAAAGCACTTAATTTAAACAAAAAAGACGCAAAATATTAATTAGCTCATTAATCGTCATCAATTTAATGAAAAAAAAATAACAAATTTTTATTAGGTAATAGACAAAAAATTTATAAATTTTCAATCTTGGAGACCATCCGCTAATTATCAATAGACTAAGTCCAAAATTCATTCACTAGAAACTTAGCTTTTATTATGCAATAGTCATTTTATTTTGAGAATTTGAGATAATTTCAATATTTTTTTAACTTTACTTAAAAAATATTTATTTTTTCGAGTAAAATAGAGTTAAAAATTTTAAAATAATCTCTATTTTAGCAGCTATTTTTAATGACCTATAATTGATAATTTGATAGACTTTTAATTATTTATTGAAATTTTTATCAATCTATTATCAATTGAATCTGCATTTTATTTTAAAAAGAGATTTGGTATTTTTTTAGTTGACATGTCTTTTCAGAATTAGATGTCAATTTTATTTAATTTGGGAAAACTTTTTTTGATTTTTATTTGCCCAGATTTTGAATTTACCTAAAAATTCATTAATAGAAATTATAGAGCTTTTTAATTTATCTCTTCGAGAAGGTAGAGTCCCTAAAGCATGGAAAACATCGAACATTACTATGATTCATAAAAAAGCCTCTTCTTTACAAGATCCTTTAAATTATAGACCAATTAGTATAACGAGTTGTTTAGGAAAGCTCCTGGAACGCATAGTATTTTCAAGATTATACAATTATTTGGAACAAAATTCACTCCTTATCCAGGAGCAATCTGGATTTAGGAAACACCGGCGAACATCAGATAATCTTTTCTTTTTAATTCAAAAAATTGTGGAATCATTTAATAGAAAAAAAAAAGTTTGCAGCCTTTTTTTTGATATTTCTAAAGCCTTTGATAGGGTTTGGCATGAAGGTCTACTTTTTAAATTGATTAAAATGAATCCACCTCATTACTTGACTAACTGGATTAGATCCTTTTTAGATAGTAGGACATTTAAGGTAAATGTGAATGATATCATCAGAGCGAAGAATATAAAATAACTGCAGCTGTTCCTCAAGGCTCAGTAATTAGTCCTCTTTTATTTAGTATATATATTAATGACATCCCAAAAAGAAACAAAACTAATAATGAATACTCTCTGCTTTTCGCAGATGATCTAGTTACATTCTTCATTTATAACAAAAAAGGGAACCTAAAAAATAAGATTAATAAATACACCAACGAACTAGAACAAGGGCTTATTAAATGGAAAATGAAGATATCAGTTGAAAAGTCGTGTTCAGTAGTCTTCTAAACTTAAAAATCTATGGAAACAGAATAGTGAGTCAAAAAGAAATCAAGTTTCTTGGTATTAAATTTGATTCAAAATTAAATTTTGATATATTAGTAGACGAAATTAAAGAATGCTGCAACAAAAGGCTAAATATTATTAAGATATTGTCAGACAAAAAATGGGGTCTTACTCAAAACACACTAGGAAATTTATATAAATCTCTAGTGGGATCTATTTTAGACTATTCTTTTCCTTGCTTGAATTCATTTTCAGAAAATAATATCAAAAACTACAAGCAATTCAGAATTCAGAAGTAAGATCTATCCTTAAATTAAAAAATGATACTCTCTCCAACATGGTGCATCATGAGGCTTTTAATATACTTAAATTACTAACAGTCTCGAATCGGCTTTTTGAGTTGAGTGAGAGATATGTTGGGACAGGACTGAGTCATTCTATTCCATTGGTTGTAAGACTGGTGGAGGAATACAAAGAAGATTTCGAATCAAGATATATTGAATACCCAACTCCATTGTGTAATTGCTACCTTACTATTTCCTCTTTTTTTTCCTGAAGCTTCAACAATGTAAACATATGTCACATGTAACAATCTTTTTCAATAAATGTCTTTTAAACTTTCTTTACATTTTGTTACACCTTTAGCTTATTTACTTTATTTTTATTTTAATTTGATATTATTTTATTAATTCGATTTTGATTTTGATTTTGATTTTTTATATAATTTATTCTGAAAGAGCTCGGTACAGAAAACAAATAAATAAAAAAATATAAAAATAATTTTCAAAGACCTTTATAATACCTCTAATATTTGGTAGTTAATCAATCAATATTATTTAAGTATGGAGTTTACGATGATCAAACGTTGGTTAACGAAGATCGAATAGTTCTAAAGCAGCAGACAATTGTTTTAAAGCATTTATACTCATTAATAAAATATAATCTTCAAGAGAATATTTTTATTGTGTCGCCCAATGTACTCCGCAAAACGACAAATGTAAATGCATTTTTATCTGGGTTGGCCATTTTACTTGACAAAAACTTTGCTTTGGGAAATACTGTTCTGCCAATTGTGCTCAAATTACTTCGCTATTTGCCTCTGCCATCAATTGATGAAAATGTATCTATCCGAGTGAGTCAAATTCAGGCTGAAAACTCATCACCGAACTATACTATAGGACTTTTGACTTGTCAAGCCAGACATGCTTGGATAAACACGCTGACCATTGTTCTTTACAAATACCAATACAACAATGATGCAAACAATTTTCAGCATATTGTTAAGCAATTGATCCAAATTGTGATAAATACATTGAAGTTTCAGTTTCATAAATGTAGTATAACTAGCTTTGATCCGGTCAATTTGGACTTGTCGCCCAAAAAATTCATAAATATTTCATCGCAAAATTCCACAATGAATACGGCTAATTTGAACATTGCCGAAAAAACGCAAACTCTTCTCTACTCTTCGAATAGAAATATTAATTTAGAAGACAATTTGTCTGTTAAAAGTTCAGAAAAATCCAAATTTCAAGTGATCGAAAATCGTAAAAAATTATTTAAAATAAAGTAATTTAAAATAGAAAAAAAAAGTAATTTTATTTATTTATTTTAATCTTGTTCTTTTAAGTATTAGATCAAAGTCGAACTCGTCTGGTCTATCTAACCAGATTGATCAGAAAAATAAAATAAAAGACAACGAATTCAAAGAGAACAAAGTGCTTAGTTCGTCTCAGACTCGGCTCGATTTGATTGTAATGCAAAAAAATGCAAAAAAAAAAGACTCTAGGACTTATGAGACTATTTTGATGGACGAAAACTCCACAGAAACTAAATGTCCGTTTAGTTTTAGCAGATTTTTTAACAATCAAAAGACCCATTTGTTCGGGTAAGTAGAATAAAATTTTTGTTGGAAAACATTTTACTTTTTATTTTTATTTTTATTTTTTTTGTCAAGTAAAAAATCAAATAAATCCGCTCAAAGTATCCCAATGCTGAACATGGGCGTTGCAAATGGAAACAATGCATATAGAATAGGCTCTTCGGTTATGTCAACTCATGGCCTACACACTACTAAGCTAAGTCAAGTGGGAAGACGTAGTGCGGTTACTAAATGCAGCATAGATGATGAAAATACCAATGAATCCGAAAGTGAGACCATGTTTATGAGCAATCATCAGCTTATAATGAACTCAAATGAATTGCTTAATGGCGAGTACGGCCTTTGCTACATTAAATGCACAAGATGTAATCTGCGTTTGGAGTATTATAATGAAGAATCATTGGGAGGCTTGATTGTTATCTGCTCCACTTTTGTTCACATCGAAAGTGCTCTAGCAGCGCCCTTAATTCTGGATATGCTAAATGCCATAATGAGGTAGTTTTTATTAAATTTAATTTAATAATTACCATTTATGTTTAATGTTTAATTTAGAATTGCGGCTAAAAAAATGTACTATTGGCAAGCTAACAATAATTTTTATCTACCAGGTAATTATAGCAGTATAGCTAAACAGTTTATCAGATGCCTGCTTCAACATTTGGTCAACAATAGAATTTTATATCAATTATTTCAACTTGATTTTGATGGTAATGAAAAAAATAACAACAAAAGTTTAAAGTTTAATTAATTTTTTATTTCAAAAATATATAGATGCTGAACTTTTAGAAATTTTAGCTGTTTCACTTGGTGATTTTAATGAACTAACATCTGTTGCTGCATTAAAACAAGTTATAAGTGTAAGTTTTTTTCTAATTTAAATAATTAATTAATGAAAAATGAAAAAGTTAACAAAAAATTCTAATTATTCAAGGATATAAATGTTCAAAAATCGATCAATTTTGATACTTGTATGAGAATACTTAACAATGTATCGATTTATATGGAGTATTTGACATTGGAATCGCATCACAATCAATGGTTAATGGTCATCCAAGAGTTTGAGACACTTTTCCGCAGACTAGAAGCCCAAATGTCCAAGTCAAATGATTACACATGTTTTTTTGTGATTATGAGCTATCTTGTTAAAGTTCCTGGAATCGGTACAAACAAGACTGTACTTGAATCTTTTGCTAAGCTTCTTAGTTTTATTCTTCAATTTTCAAAATTCAAATTGGAAAATTTGATTGACATCTGCAGTTTGTCCAATCGAGCATTTGCCAGAGACAGAGATAAGCTATTTTTACCAAGAGCTATAATCAATGAACTTGTTCAAAGCTTTTCGATCAAAGTAAAATGCACTGATCGCAATTTACTTCTGATACTTCAAGTAAAATTAAAAAAATTAAACCACATCGCATTTTTTTTTTTTCTAAATAATTTTCAATAAGCTCGCTGTACTCGATGCCGGCGGCAACATTTATAAGTCATCGATCATAGAAGATGAATCAGATTTATATGATCCACATTTTTATGTAAATCAAAAATATTTTGAGATGACTTTTTTTTTAATTATTTTAATTTTCTTTAAAAAAATAAAAAAGGTTCCAACAAATGCTGCCGATTGTCTTAAGCAGCATTTGAGCGAAATGATTTCGTTCATAGGCGACATTCATTCATTGACAAGAGTTAAACAAAATCTTCGATCTGAAAAGCACTTGCAAACAAATCTAAGCGAAGATACCCTTGGTGCCCAGCTCAAGGGCGGATTAGCTCAATTTTTGGCTCTAGAATTTACTGAATTGAATAAAAGTAAAGACAAAGATTTGCGTTCTATTCAAAAATACATGCCTTGGCTCAGCAATTTGCCATCTAACGCCCAACAAGGGTGACCCATTTTATTTTTTTTTAATTTTTTAAATAAATTGTTTTAATCAAATTAAAATTAAAAGAGCCAAGGAATTTGTCGATTGCATAGATCACATAAGATTTTTGTCTTGGATTTTAATCGGTTCTTTAACCCATTCGGCGCTAACTAGAAACAAAGGCACAGTTATAAGCTACCCAATACCGATTACATGCGGTAATTATATTGGAGAGCATGTATTCTACATTTTGAATGGTTTTGCTGAGCATTCAAAAACATCTGCCATTCACATGTCATCACTTTTTCACTCGTTTATCCTTTGTCAGCTATGGACTATGTACTGCGAGCAAATTCACTACGCGTACGACACTGAAAATGATTCTAGCGCATTAAATTCAATTATGGAATTTTGGACTCGGATAACGCCTGGAATTTTGCAACTTTTGTCCCAAACCAAAGTTGTAAGTATTCGTTTTTCTTAAATATTTAATTAAAAAAAATATTATCTCTTATATAAAAAAATTCTGTTATTTAAATTACTTTCTTAATTATATTTAAATTAACAGGATAACGATAAATACTTTAAAGAAGTAATTCTTGATTTTTAGTAAATGTTTTTCTATGTTGTAATAACTGTAATATAACTAATAAATTGTATCTCTAAGTGGTCTATCTAAATAAATGTTAAATGTTTGGTTGTTAAATTTTGTTTTTAATATCTTTTTTTTATTTTTAGCTCGCTGATATGGTTATATTGCATTTTTTGAGTTTGATTGAAGGACTTCAGGAGTACAATTCGATTGTATTGGCAAAATTTTTTCCCATTTGGGTTCAAGTGCTGTTCATGTCACCGCTACAAGGTGATCAATTGAAGCGGGTAAAGCAGTGTTTAAATCATCAAACTTCAGCCGAGATTCAGCTTAATACTAATGCTAATTACAGCATTTTGATTAAATGCTTGCAGCGATTACAATACAAGGTGGCTATGATTGAAATGCAGTCATCTAATGCCGCACAGCTTTACAATTCTTAAACTGCTTTTTATGTACAAAATTATAAGTTTTTGTTAAATTTATCTTTTAATATTATTCAAATTTAATAAATTACTAAGTTAGTTCAAAAAAATTATTAATTATAAAAAGTTTTTTTTTTAATTTTTTATATATTTTCTGTGAATTATTAAATAATGAAAATTATTTAATATTAAAAAAAATTAAAATAAAAATTAAAATATTAATTATAATTTTAATATTAAAATTTAAAATTAAAAAAATTGCAAGGCAGATTGATGTTTCAGATCAAATTCTTAGATCAAAACGACAATTTAGACTTTTAAAACTTGATCAATCTAATTTATTTTTAAGTAATAGTTTGGGGAAAACTTCAGGCAGTTTTGAATGATCGTTAACCTCCCTTTCAGCCCCTTGCTAAATAGATTTTGGCGACATTCAAAAACAAAGTAAAAATTACAAAACAAAGTTTTTTGAAAAACAGAGTCTAATAAATGTTCGAAAAAAATGTTTTAACTTTTTCTTTTTAACTTAGAAGTTGTTAGTTAATCTAATGATTTTGATAATTTTTAAAAAATAAATGCTAAACATTACTATGAATTATTTATAGACATGTTATGTTAAAAAATAGTTCATAATCAAATAAACATCAAAATGATTAACCTCTAATTTATTTGACAAAAACAATCAATAATTTGTATAATTCAAATTCATAGCATTTATTTTCATTCATTTAAACTAAAATAATTTTATTTTTTCACTTAAACAAATTATAAATTTTAAAACATTAAATTATTTTTGTCTTTAAAAGTTTTAATTAGTAATTATTTATATGTTTTGATCTTTTGATTTTCATCACAAACTTCAATTTGCCTTAAAAGAGAAGTATCTTTAGCTTGATACAGATTCAACAAGATAAATGTATACCAAATGCAGAAATTTAGCGCGATACAGCAAAGCAAGTTTGATTATGAAAATTAGAATTGAAGAAAATTAGAAAAAGACTTGGATTTTTTGGACAGATTCAAGTAATTCTAACTAGCAGTAAATTTTTTTTTGGATTCAAATTCTTATTATTATACCATTTTTTTGTAAATAAATAAATTTAAATTGTCTTAAAAATTTTATATTTCGGGAAAATACGGGATAATTTAAGATTTTAAAAAATTGGATGTTACATGTCAAGTGATTACTTAGGTAAAAAATTATTTTTTCACATTTTTAACAAAAAATTATATTACATTTTTTATTTTGATCTCTTGATCTTGATTTCAAACTTCAATTTGCCTAAATTAGTAAATTAAAAATTTTTTTTCAATTTATTTCATAAAAACATGTTAATTTACAATTGAAATTTAAAAAAAATTAATTAAAAAATGTTACTTTAAATTACTAAATTAAAATTGTTATTAAGATGAAATCTCCCAATAAATTGAAATGAAGTGTTTCGAAAATATTTGTCTTATTTTGTATGGGTTGTAGAGAAATATGATAAAATATCATAAATATTATGTTTTTTAATTAAAATAATTAATGTTAACAAAATTTAGATACGAAAAATATAAAGACTATTTTTTTAAACATAAAAGTTAGTTATGTCTTGAATATTAAAAGCATATTTTTGCAAAATATGCTCCATTAATAATTTCAACATAATTAATTAATCTAAAAGCCTATAAATTCAAGCGTTCTTTCTCCATTTTGAAATTATTTCAAAAACAATTGAAAATAATACTTTTACAAAAAAAAAATGCCAAGAGCGGAGCTTTTTGTTGGTAACCTAAGCAAGGACATTACTCGTCAAGACATCGAGGACGTGTTTGACAAATACGGAAGACTTATTAAGTGTGAAGTAAAGAACAAAGACACTGGCGCATCGTTTTGTTTCATTGAATTCGAAGAAGAGAGAGATGCAGAGGTAATAAATCTTTTATTTCTTCCTGTGAAATTTATATCTTTATTTTCTTCTTTTTTTATATTTACTATTAATTATATTAAATTAATTTTTTCACTATTTTTAAAGTGAAAATTTAAATAACTATTTGTGTGTTGAAATGTAATGACATAAATGCCATGGTCATAAACAAAAGCCCTAGAGAGTATAAGAAAAAGAGTCTTAAAAAAAATAAAAAGTGGACCGAGCATATTAGACTTAAAAAAAGAGACTAATTTTAAAAGAAGAGAGAGAGAGAGAAAAAGAGAAAGAGGAAGAAAGAGAATAGAGAATTAGCTGAATACTGAATTGCGCATTATATGTCAATTAAACGCATTAGTTAATTGATCTTAAACTAGAACACTTAAAAAAATTTCATTCTCGTGTAAAGGAAGCGTTGAGAGCCGAGAACGGCAAAGACATGCTTGGAAATTCGATGGTAATTCAATGGGCTAAGGGTAAAGAGAGACGAGGTCGTAGTGAGAGAGGACGTGGTGGCTTTGGCGACAGAGGACGCGGTGGTTTCAGAGATAGTCGTGGAGGCGGTGCTCCGCGCAACCTTGAATGCTTCAAATGCGGAGGTAGAGGACACTTTGCCAGGGACTGTAGAGGTGGCGGCAGCGGTGGTGGTGGTGATCGATACGGTGGTTCATTTAGACGTGGTGGTGATAGGCGCGAAAATGGACGACGTGATTATGAACGAAGACGAAGCAGGTAAGAAATGATTTAAATAAAAAATTAAAATGTTTAATTTTAAATTTGTTCTTATTTTTTGATCAAGATCAAGATCCAGAAGCAGATAAATTTATTTATTTGTAGAATAATTTTTTTGTCTTTTTTTAGTAAATAAATGTGTTTAAAATAATTTAGAAAATTTTTTATTTCATAATAATTTGCTGCTTTAGTTACCGTACCAATATGGTGAAAAAAACGTTAACTTCTATTAATTTAAATTGTTGATTTTTTGCTGCTTTATTTTCATTGCCACTGTCTTATTTTTTACAAATTTTTATTATAATAACAAATTTTATTTAATTTTTGTTTAATGGTCTAAAGCTTATTCTATATTCTTTTATTAAACCAATGTGTCTGCTAAATTGCACGTCAATCTTTATATTTTAGATAAACGATTAATTTGCACACTTTTGACCCTCTTCCATTATTTTATTCGGCTCCCAAGTGCGTCCTACAAATATTGAATATTTAACTAATCTCATTTGAAAAATTTTTTAAAATCTTATCTAGTAACGAAGCATATTTTGCCATTTTTATTTGGCATGTACTTTACGTGATATTAAATTTATTTTTCTGCCACAAAAAAAATGATACTAATTTTATTTTTATTTCTTTATTTTTATGCTATTAAAAAAAATTAATTGATACAAATTATAAGAAAATGATATTAATTTTTATTGAGGATAATAAAAAATACAAATAAAGAAAAATAAGAAAAAAAAAGAAAAAAATTAATTGTTTTTAGATCTTTGTCGTTGGCGCTACAACTTGTGCTTGTAAATTTTGACCATTCTCATCTTTATTCTTCGCAGGCCTTCCTTTCTTTCTGTTTTCACTCAGTGGAACATCTTTTGCGCTCTCGTGCCATGGCATACCTCTATCGCGACAAGTAATAGCTACTATATGTTTGCACATATAGTTTTTTTTTCCAAAAGGGACAAGTACACGTATTCTTTCTCTTTCATTCAATTGCTTAATTAGTTCAATAAACATGTTTGAGTATATTAACACATTTATATAGTTGTCGTATCAGCAAAAAATATAAGTCTTTTTATTTTAACTTTAAACTTCTAAATTTTGAGCTTAAAGCCAATTCCTTCAATGAAATAAACAACTTTTAGAAAAGTAATTTCTATTTTGGTTTGAACATAGAATATTAATTTTAAAATAACTCAGCTTTGTTTTTATGAGATAAACTTAAAAAAAATTACCGAAGAAAATTCGAATATAATTTAAGGAACAGAAATAATTTATTTGAACCGATGGAAAAATCGAATAATGGTTAAAAAACATCTGAATAATTCTTCGCAAGGCTTTGATTTGTTTAAATTATTGTCAAATTTTTTCAAATAATTTTGGATTCTTTTTTTTAACTTTATTTTATTTTAATTTTAGATATATTTTAAATTTTTAATTAATACATTTAAATAGAATTTAAATAAATGAAGAGTTAATCAGTCTTATGGGCAGGGGCACTAGCCTGTTGATTAAACCTGAAACTTGAGAGTAAATGGATTAAAAGTGGAAACGAAGCGGTATTTCTACTTAGGTGATGGTGTCCCTGACTCTATTGAGCTATGTCTCAACAACTTAAGATTCAACAAAATATACAACTCTATTGAAACCAACACTTATTGGACCCAGATGAGACTCATGTCTCTCGGTCAAACAGTCATTATCAAGTCCTTAAATCCATTCTGGGTGGCCTTATTAATTATTCAATAGCAAATTAAAAAAAAATATCTGAAAAGAAAACTAAAAAACCCAATTTTTTATTTTTAGATTGAAATTTTAATTATGACCCATTGTCACATATGGAAAAGGATCACCAGACAAAAAAAATATAAAATCTTTATATAAATGATGCAAAGTACCATTATGTTCCATGAGGTTTTTTATTTGTTGGAATACAAATTATTAAGCCCATATTGCTTTTTATTTATATTAATACAGATAAATATATTTTGTAAAAAAGCATTGACCTAGTATATCAATTTTAATGAGCACTAAAAATCTATCTATTTAATTAGAGCAAATTTCCACTGCTTTTTGCTATCAATTAAAATTAGTTAGATATTGAAGCCAAATTTTTGTGCAATATTTAAAACAAAAAGATTCAACTGAAATTTTATATCTCTTTTTTTATTTTTTATTTGAAATAAAAAGTCTAAACAATGTAACCGCAGGTAAAATACTGAACTTGTTGAAAAATCCAATTAAAACATCACCTGAATCCATTCAATAAAAACTTTCTTTATAAGTTCCAGCTAATCGACTTGGAATAAATGAGTTTTTTATTCGACTTAAGTCTTATAAAAACGCTCATTTGAATCAAAAGCCTAAATTTTACTTTTAATTAAAAAAATTTGACTTTCAGAATGCAATATTTGATGAAATGATTAGTTAGCATTTTTTGTTGTTCACAATAGTTTGAAAAAAAATAAAAAAATTGAAAAACATGTTTAATTTTTGTTGGACCATTGTTGATCTAATTAATTTATTAGTTTAAATGGAGATGTGGTGTCTGCAATCGTTCAACAATATTCATAGACACAAGTGACTTTTGGATGGCTCGGCTAACTTGTGCGGATTATTGAATTTAAATGGACAGGTACACGATTAGATAGGGCTGAGTGGACTACTAGATAGTATGTACAGAATAGATCTCGTTTTAATTAAATATCTAGAAACTATCTTCGTTTTTTACTTTAAATACAAGATTTGAAATTAATTGCATTTGCAACTGTATTAATTAGATCTAGTCTATTGAGTTAGTTTAGTTTTGTTGTGGTTGTAGTTGTAGTTGTAGTTGTAGTTGTAGTTGTTGTTGTTTAAAAAAAACAACTCTTACCTAATTTCCAAAGAAAAATTACAATAGCAACATAAGATAGATTAATCTTGTGTTTAGAAAATGAGCTATCTTTTAATTAATTTTAATATCTGATTCATTTTAAGAGAGCCCAAGGCGCACTAACACCACAGCCTTAGACTTCAATATTTGTAATTAATATATTTGCTTTAATTAAGATTAAGAATTGAATTACGTTACTCAGCAAATACCTATAGGATATATTTTAATTGATTTCTGACTTCCTGATAATGAAGATAAAAAACTTCGTTCTATTTTTAGTAAGTGAGATTATTCGGTTTGGTTACGCAAATACTCATCTTGTCTGTCGATACTGTTTAACGCTCAATTTAAGCCATTTGAGTCTGTTTAAATATTTATTTGTTTCGAAAATAAAGAAACAAAAAAAAAAAGAAATTATTAAAAATTTTGTTCGGGTTTAAGTTTATTAAAATTTTAATTAAATTAAATTAAATTAAAAATGATTTTTTTTTGTTGCTTAAAGATTTCAAAAGCTATCACTAAATTACGCAACCGATCTGCTCGGCATATTTGGCCAAGGATTTGGAATTTAAATTTTTTAAAGAAATAATTTTTGTTGTTGTTATTGTTTCTCAAAAGATTTGAGGCTCTATCAGACCGAGTAAATGTCTGTTTAAATTATTATCAAGAGATAAAGCCTTATAGAAGACTCGTTCGTACGCATTTGTACGAGTTTGGCAAGATCGATGAATCGAAACAAGATGAATGCGAATTCAAGAAATTAGGTTATATTAATTGTGTTGAAATTCAGTAATCTATACTATTCTGAAAACAATTGCTTTTTACGCACTGTCAGCTTGAGTCTTCAGCAAGTTTTTTTTCAAACTGTTAATTTTTTTTTTTCAAATAAAATTAATAGCAAAATTAATGGGCATCATATGGTTGCAGGCTATTGTGAGCCAAACATACAATAAAGTGATCAAACAGGATTCAAGATAATGATCATGTAGGGCTGAAATTAAGGTAATTTAAAACAAACAAAATTTATAAATAACCCGGTTCGTCGTTAATCGCTTCGACTTATTTAGGCAACGTGATTGTTGAATTGAGCTAACAATATCCTGCTTTGGCTCGCATTTATCCCATTAATTTTGTTTATTATCTTTTAGGCTTAGAGCACTTTTTTTTCTTAATATCAATGAGACCAACTTTTGCCAAGTTTGTTTTATTCAAGCTATTTGAGTGAGGCCTAGTCATCACGAATGCTTCTATTTAAGATTGATTGAGCTCTGTTGATTGATTTATTAGTCAACATCAACATTTTATCCAAATCAAATATTTTGTCTTTACTAACATTCAAATCTTACTTTGTAACATTTAGAATATTTTTTGTTCTTGTAAACTTACAAGAGTGGGTTAGGAATAAATTTTAGTTGTAAGCTTTTGTCAACTGGCGGATATTGCACAAAAACTTTAGACTAAAAAATAACTTTTTTTCAAACCTTTAATTTAATTTTTTTTTAGAATTTGAAATTGTGAAAAAAAAAACAAAACAAAAAAAATTTAATTTAATTTTCAAATTGTCTATTTTGTTCTAGTTTGCCAAAGGCTAGAAAATAAATATTCAAGCTTTAAGCTTTTAATCGATTTAGATGGTAAATTGGTGCATGAATGATTAGTTAAAGTGTCAATTTTGTCGGTAACTTGAACCATTTAGTATCGGTTATTGTTGAGACATTGTCAACATTTTATTTTTTTTTTTTGTTCGAAATTTATGTTTAGTTTAAAAATTAAAAAATATTTATCTAAGTCTTAGAGAATTTATTTGAATGAGCCGATTTTTTAATCAAATAAACGTGTATCAAGATATTTTTTGTTTTGTTTTTTTTTTTTTTTGTTGTACAAAAGTTTAACCCAAAAACGAGCTTATTAGCGCAATCGAACATTTCGGGGCCTATCGCTACATGAACACAACTCGGATTTGTTTGTTTACTTCTAATTAATTCATAAGTTGGTTTACCCCGGGCCAAGTCATTTAAAGCCAACACTCGTATCAACCAAGCCAATAGCTATTAATTTTAAGTTTTTATTTTTTTGCTCAATAGATAACAAATTTGCTCATGTGCCGATCTGTAATGAATCTAAAGGTGAAAAATCACGTCTATGCAAATAACACTTTTTTCTAGTTGAGTTAAGTGTCCATTGCTTATCTCTAAAGTTATCATTTTTATGGCCTAGGCTTTTAAAATGGCTCCGAGTAAAATTTAAAATTTTATTGAGCTAAAAATTATGTAACTTTTTTTTTTATAGTTGAATTTAACAACTTGAGGTATTTAGCCAACAATAAAGAATTCGAAATAAAACACGTTTTTTTTGTGTTAAAATTGTTCAAAGAAAAAAATTAATCCTGGATAAGATATCAAATTTAGAAATTAATTTTGAGATTTAATTAATTTAAAAAAAATACAAATAAGGTCCTAATAAATGCTAAGCTCTCGATTGGCATAACTAGCATGAATTCGCAAAAAAAGTTCATTAATCTAAAAGCCATTGATTGATTAAAAATCCGTGATGAAATCAAACTGTGTTTGTTAAATTATCTTTTCAAATTATTTCAAATTAACTTCTCAGATTTCTAAAGCGAGAGAGAGAGGGAGAAGGAGAGAGAGCAGCTGTCGGGCTCGAGATCAGATACCGGGATAAATCTCGGACATCTCGGTGCGTCAGAGAACTTAAACGCCTGTCAAAACTAGCAAGACTCAGGCTTAGTTTAAGGATAAACGATCGACGCACAAACACGAACTTGAAAACAAAAATAGATAAGATAAATAACCTATTTTTTTTTTTTCATTTCAGATCTTATTTGTTCTAATAGCTCAAATTGAAATGTTAACTGTTTTTATAATTAATTTTAGCCGCAATAGAATCAGTTCAATAAGCTTTTTTTTGCCAAAGATTTAGACATCAAGTCAGCTATTTTTTGTTTTATTTTTTTTTTTTTTTGATAAGAATATTTTCTTCCCGAATTTGATTCTAGATTTTTTTGTTTAAATAATTGTTGTTAAAGAAATAAAAAAATTAAACTTTTTTTTATTTTATTTTATTTAAGATTTATTCCAAAATATGTAAATTTTTTACTTTAAATTTGTTCAATCAAGTGTTGAATATTTGATAATTGTGAGTGTGTGAGTGTGTGTGAGAGAGAGAGAGTTAGTTATTATTTTTAATTTTTAAGTTATGATGCCATAAGTGCACAATCAATCAAAAAGAAAAAAAAAGTAAAAATCTCAGTCAAAACATTCGATCTATTCTATGTTAAAAAAATAGAAGAAATTAATCGTTTAATGCATGACATATAAATTAACTATTAAAAGAATTCGAAAAAAAATTTTTTTTTGATTCTTTTCTGAAGTCTTAAAATTTCGATTTTAACCTAAAAATTTAAAAAAAAAAAAAAAATTATTTTAGATGATTTTTGTATAAGTGGAAGAGCGAAAAAAAATGGCTTGGAATAAAATTTGCCTTAGACTACTGGCCATTCTCATGTCGATAATCACGGTCAGCGAAACAAAATTTTTCTCCAACTTTCCATTTAAAAAAACAAACTATCTAAAACAACAGCGAGTACTGATGATATCGTTTGGTGGGTTCCGGCACGATTTCATCGACAGATATCAATTGGTCAACTTTGCCAATTTTCGTTCGCATTCAGCACATTCGGTGCATCTAAATCCTCAATTCAGCACTCAGTCGTATCCGAACCACTGGTCTATAGCAACGGGAGCATTTGTCGAAAATCACGGCATCATAGCCAACAAGTTCTATGACCCAATCTATCACGACACGTTCTCGCATCACAAACACGATGCCAAGTGGTGGAATCAAAGCGAGCCCATTTGGCTTACTGCAGCTACTCAAGGCGTCAAATCGTTTGTGCACTCGTGGCCCGGCACTGAAGCTGGCCTTTACAATTCCGAGTTGTACACGCGAGCTCCTTTCTCTGACAACTCAAACTTCAGACAAAAAATCAATCAAACAATAGAGTATTTGATGCACCACGACTACAAATTCATTTGTCTGTATCACAATCAACCAGATGCCATAGCGCACAAATACGGCCTTGACAGTCCCGAATTCAACGTGACCCTTCAACAATTGGACTTTGAATTTGGCCAAATGATCAATTTGCTCAAACAAAGCTCTCTGTTCGCATCAAATGACTTTAATTTAATTGTGCTAAGTGATCACGGCATAGCCAATATTAGAAAAAACGTGTTCATTAATGAATACTTTAGTGAAAAAGACGCAGCTATTTGGTCGTTTAGTCGAACGTTGATTCATCTAAAGCCCCTAATTCAGCTGGACTTGCTGCTTCTTAAACTGAGCAAAATTCCGGACATAACTGTCACGCTAAAACAAGACATGCCCCAAAGACTTCACTACAAAAATCACTACCGAATAGGTGACGTGATCGTAAGCGCCATAGAAGGCGTCGGCTTCAATTATGTGAGCGACGAGCCTCTTAATTTCAATGGACGCAGAGCACAGCTCAGCTATGAGTTTAAGAAAAAATTAATGCTGGCCGCAGCCGACAAGGCCAATCATGGCTATGACAATGTGTATCCGGACATGAAGGGAATTTTTATGGCTCATGGTGCCATGTTCAAAAACGGCTACTATTCAAAAAAGCCGCTCGAAAATGTGGACATTTATCCGATGGTGTGCAACATTTTGGCCATTGAATGCGAGCAAAGAGATGGACACTTTGAGCGGAGTAGAATTTTTCTCAGATACGAACACCGATTGATTTCGTCATCTAATCGGCAAATAGTTGCCAACATTAGTCTCACTCTTGTTCCAACAAATTATATTTTTTTACTATTAATGAGTCTTGTTTTGAGTATACACAAGACGTGATGGCAGAGATTTTGTTAAAATTTGGTGCTTTTTTTTTTCTTTTTTTTTCTTTTTGTTTTTTTTATTTTTTTTTAAAAATCGATTTTTCTTTTCGTTTTTGGATTTTTAGTTGTGTAAATATGTATAAAGTTTTCTATTTGGTTAAAGTTACCCATTTTGAACATTTTTTGTTACTTAAGGATAAATTATATTTTTTTATTAATGTTTTTCTCTAAGTATAAAATCGATGACAGCAAAATTTTAAAATAAATATTTAATTAAAAGCTATAGCAATAATAAATTTTACTTATTTTTTTTTTCATTTCGATTTTTATTTCGACTTTTAGAAAATCAAATGTATCTTAAAATACCGATGAGCTTTTTGGCATTTCTATTTCTATTGGCAAAACAGTTGGTCAATGCTACAGATTTTTCAGGTAATTTTATGGCTCTATTCCTAACGCATCTTGTAAATTGTAAAACAAAATATTATTTACGTTGGGCTGCAAAGAAGGACTTTGACCCATTCTGAGCTGAGCCGAATCTGTTTAATAAAATTTTTCTTTAAATTTTTTTTTACATTTTCAAACAATAAAGAATTTAATTTAATAAGTTAATTATAAGTATCTCGCTACTTTACAAGACACTTTTTAAGTGATAAACTAAAATAGACTAGCTAAAACAGGTGATCATTTTAGTTTTACCGATAAAAATATTTGAATTTAAGTATTTTTCCTTTTTTTTTTATTTAATATTTAAAACTTCTAGCACAAATTTTTGTTCAATCTTTTGATACTACCCAAGTATCTCTGGTTTATCGGTCTAAGCATTAGAACGACCAATTGACGTATTCGGGTTCGTGATTCGGTTTTTACCAAAACACGTACACATACCCGAAGTACACCACTTAATTTTCGAACTTTGAGAAATAGTAATTTTGAATATTTGTTAATAAATATCAAAATTTTAATAGCTTTCGTTATGAGGATTGTAGAAAAATATCTTAGCTGTAATTTGTCAAGAAATCATAAATATTCGTCAAGTCTAAACAAAGTAACTAGACTTGAAATTACTTTAAAAGTTTTATTATCATTATTTTCAATATTATTATTTTTTAGTGCTTTAACAATAGAAATCTAGATCTAGTACCACAAAATTTTAAATATAATATCTTAAGTATTAATATACAGAAAAACTTAATTAACGCTAAATTAAAAAGACATATTACTTTTTGACATTTTTGTTAAAAAAGTCATCTAATTTAAGACAAAATCAAATATAAATTAATTTTTAATAAAAAAAACTAAAAATACATGAAAATAAAAAATTTAATTCTATTTGTGAACAAATTAACTAAAAAGGAATAAATTTAAATAATTTTAGATTAAATTTAAAGAGCTCTTTATTTTTCGAGTGCTTAATAAATGGCAATCTTTTTTTTCACCAAAAAATATTCTTTTATTTAGAAATTATTCTTGTGTTATAAAAAATCATTTATTGTATAAATTTCTTTTTAATATAAAAAATCACTAAACGTATAAAAAATTGTTTTTAATCTAATTAGTATCTTTGAAAAACCAATCTTTTGCTTTTGCTTTTCTACCACGTTTTTTCTTCATTCCTATATCCTTAAAATAAGCTTTACAAGTACACTTACTAAATTGACATTCAGCTTTATTTAGCTTAACTTTTTTGATACTATTATTCAAAGTGAAATACTGGTTGAAATAAAATTTAGTAACAATGGCAATTTGTTGATTCGTATCGATCATTTCGTAAAACATTTCAAAAGATTAATCGATTGTTTCATTTTGGCAACCTTTTTTTTTCACCAAAAAATATTCTATTATTTAAAAAAAAAGAGAGTTTTTAGATTCAAAAAAATATTTTATTTAAATGAATTAATTTTATACATGAGGTGATTTTTTAAAATTTTATTTGGTGAAAAAAAAAGAAATTTGTGCAAAAAAGTGATTATCTCCTTAATAAATTGGGCATTAGATATTGTGTCAACTTCAATGCATTAGAGAAAATAAAAATTAGTACAATTTTTCGAAAAAAATTTGCTCATTTAATTTAGCACGCATTTCATGTTCTTTTAATTTTTATTAGATTCTAAAATGATAGAAAAACGAATATGTTAAAACTAGTTAATAGAAATTACTGGCAACTTTGACATCTTCATTTTGTCAACAAAAAAACTTTTTTCTAAATTGAATTTTTCTAATTTATCCTTTGAATAAAAATGGAAAAACAAACTATTTTACGAGAACGGTCTAGTAGCTTTTTAATAACTGGAAAATCCAACCAAGAGTTGAGGCAAACATAAAATGTTAGTTTGTTAATGTGCAAAATATTTTTCAATTTTAACTTTCCTGACATGTTTTTTGTCAATCTTTAATCAATAAACCTTTTTTGAGCAAACAAAAACACTTGAAAAAATAATTTATTTGAAAAAAAATTTTCCAAATATTTTTTTTTCAAAGCCAGCTTTGATGAATGTCCAGAAAATTATCAGCGTATAAACAATGGATGCTATTTTTTTATGAATTCGACGGATTCAAATTGGAAAGAAGCTTACGATGCATGCACCTACGAGCACAATGCAACCGAAGCTATTACTCACTTAATAGCTTTTGAGTCTCTGGCAGAAACAATTTCATTTTCATTTTGGTTCAAAGGCAACAAGTACACGAACAGTTTTTGGACAGATCTGGTTTTGGATACTGAAAACAAAAGAATTTGGTCTTGGAGCAGCCATGTCTATCATCCATTCGGATATATGAAAGAAAATTTTACCAGCCTTAAAAAAACCAAGTCTTTTTTGCGCAATAACGATTCAGCAACTTTTGAGTACGAGATCAATGATGACTCTGGTATGACTAAAAAGGGCTATATATGCGAAGCACAATGTAATTGATTAACTTTTTTTTTTTAATAATTTTATTTTAATTTGCTATCATAGTAAAATGTAGTATAAATGATGACCAATGTCAAAATAATGGAACTTGTTTTATAAATAGTGGACGAGTTTTGTGCATATGTGAGCCCGGTTACCAAGGTTCTTTATGTGAGATTATGGTTGACAATTGCAACAGTGTGCCCTGTTTACACGGAGCTAGTTGTCACAATAAGGTCAACAATTACACGTGTGAATGCACTCCTTTTTATAAAGGAAGAAATTGTGAAATTGGTAAATTAAATCAATTTTTTTAATTAAATTAAATGTAAAATTATATATAAAATTCAAGAAATTCCGAATGCTCTCGAAGACGGCAGAAAAAGTGCCTTGGCCATTTCAGTTAGCATAGTTGGTCTTATTCTTTTAATATTATGCTTAATGGATTTACCTTGGAGTTCAATGAAAAAGATTTTGTGCGATAGGTCTGAAGCTAATAGCAAAAAGAATGAAAATAATGAATATGCTAATCAGCAGAAAAATAAGAAAATAAAGGAAGAGAAAAAACCAACTAAAGAGCAATTGATTGCCACTGATGAAGAAATATTGAAAAAATTTAAGCTACTAATGGCACAGAATAATGTCAGAAAAACTCAAAATGCAATTAGTCCAACATTTTAAACAAAATTTGTGTTCTACTCTATAATTAAGTTAGAAAATAAATTAAATATTTATTTCTAAACTAATAATTAGATAAAATTGAAACTTGAAATATTAAAATTTATTATTTTTTTTAATAAAATAATTTTTTATCAAATTAACAAATTAAAATAACTAATTGGCAACTTTTTATTAAAGACTTTGAATAATTTTTTTTTTTGCTATCAGTTGATGTCTTGAATAATTTATAAAAATTCATTCTGCCTTAATTTAATAATTTCCTTCTGAATGTTAATCCTTTTGAAGAATCTAGTCATGCATTTGCTTTCTTTTTTTTAACAAGCCTATTTATTTGCTATTCAAAGTTTTTTAATTAAATAAATTGTTAATTATAAACATCATTTTTTTGCTCCAAAATACGGATTGACTTTGAATTCATTTTTTTATTATTTCTTCCCATTTGGTAGTATAGCTTTCTAATCATACATATAACAGAACAAAATTAGAATTATTAAAATCTTGGACAATATTCTTAATTTTAAAAATATTTCCAATATTCATTTGACGCTTTATAATAATTTTTTCAATAACTAATTAAAAAAAAATTGAAAGCGTGCTTAATTTTTTGAACTGTTTTTTGAATTGTTATTAATAAAATGAAAATTTTACATTAAAATACATTTAAATGATAATTATCGCTAAAAATGTTTTATATTAATTTTAAAATGAACAATTGATTTCGAAAAAAATCTTCTAAAAGAATCGTGACAATACTTGTTATTTTACAACCAGTCTAAAATGTCTCATGATTTCAATAAGCCTAATTTTGATCTGTTTAATATAATAATTAGAAAGCTTAAGTTCCGAATGACTAAGGAAAATGATAAATATCCGTTTATTAGCACGGCGATATTTTTCAAAAAAGTCTTTAAAAAAAAGCAGTTTCAAATGAAAACAAAAATTGTCAACTTATTTAAAATCCTCAAAGCTAAATGTAAATTTGCATATCAACTTGTTAATATTTATGTCTTAAAGATCAGTTCAGGGCAGTCAGCTAATCATTTGTTGCTTATTTTTGTCAAAATATGTCTAATCTAGTAAAAACCTATTAGTTGATCATTTCAATTTTCATAAATATGTGATTAGCAAAATAAGTCTAAGAATTCTGTTGTTTGACTATTATTCATATCTAAAAACCAACTTTTATCTAGATTAAAAAATCTCAATATCACCCTGAGAATTTTAGCACTTAAAAATTTATTATTAATAAAAACAAATTCTTTTGTTTTTGATTTTTTATTAAATTTCTAAAGAAAAAAAATTAAAAACTGAAAATAAAAACGAATTGTTAATTTAAAACTTTATTATTTTGATAAATTTAGAAAACAAAATTTACAATTAAAATCTAATCAATTGTGAACTGTTTTTAATAAGCTTGATTCATTTCAATTCTACACGAACCTTTTTAAAAAAAAATCAAACACTTTTGAAAAAAAAATCTAAAAGTGATGAAACTAAAATTAATTTATAAAAAAAAAAGAACTTTAATAGTTCTTTAATTTTGAAAGAAAATCTTATTTTCTTTTGAATTAAAATTTTTTAATTTGATGAACAAGACCTAGATACGACTCGTTCAGCGCACTAATTGACTCATTAAAAGCTTCTTTACTTAGCTCATAAATTTCATCACAATGACTTTTATTTCGAATACAATATTGTGTGCTCACAAAATACATACATAGACAACCAAAAGCCAAAAAGCTTAGAATAAACCGGCTAGCTGACTTCCAAGCTTTGACAATTTTAAAATTTTGATTCATTCTAGGTGAATTTAATCCTAACAATTGCCTTTCAAGACGCGTTTTAGACTCGCATACAACCCAATCGTCCAGATCATTGACTAGTCTATCTTTCTTGGCCAAATGGTTTAGCACAGCAATTTTAAATGAGTCAACAAACATTTCAGTAACCATAATGTTATTTTTAGATGAACAAACATAGTGACGTTTTGGATTTATTTTTTTTACTAAATAATCATCAACTGTTTTCTCTAAATCGCAGCAACATGATACCAGAACACATGGAGCATTAGGCCATTGAGAATTGACATACGTCAACACATTTTTCATCAAAAAATTCTTGCTCTCTTCCGAATCTATTCTGTAGCACAAAATAACCACGTCTACATTATTCAATTCATTCTCGACTAAACAATCAGAGCCAGATCTACTATCTGTACTGTATTCATATATTTTAAAGTTGTAATTTTTATTCTCTTCTGTGTCAGATAAATTGGCCTTGTAGCCGAATTCTTTCAGATCCTTTCTAATAGAATCTATTTTGTAGATCATGTTTACGTTGTATGTAGTGAGCACGTTGGACGATGAATTTTCGAATGTGCCGCTCATGAATTGGTTTATTAGCGATGTCTTGCCGGAGAGCGGCGCTCCCACTAGAACGCATTTGAAAAAACTCATTTTTTAATTTCACTTTTTAAATTACATAAAAAAATTTTCGAGCCAATTTATCTAGGAAAAAAAAGTGATATTTTAGAATATTGATAAGATAGGGATTTTATTATCTCTAACACTGTGTATCATTTTTAGTAAAAAATTATCTAAAAATACAAGAAAATAAAATTAATTTAAATTTTTAATTTACAGCTAAATTCCTAAATCAAATGAAAAAAAAAATTTTAAAAATATTTTTTTATTTTTGGAACCAAATGTCTAAGAAAAAAAAATAATAATTTCTATCCCCAAATAACTTAACATTTTAAACTTATAAAAAAAAATATTAAAAATTCGGTTTTTAATGTTACTTTGATGTAATATTTTGTCATTGATGTTTTTTTAACGATGTGAATGATCAGTGATGTAAACAAGACTCAATAATCTAATTTAAAAAAAATAATAAACTCTCTTATTTAAATTTGATTAATTGTATTCGTTTAGCTCAAGTTTCGCGCGTCTTTATGTGTCAAAAGCCAAATTCGTATTAAATTTAAAAATTAAGGTTTAGCTTTTTTGTTGTTGTTAAAATTTTAGCCCATGATTTCAAAACAATATTTTTTAAACAATTGAAATTTAATTATAGAAGATAGAAGCAAAAGGCTTAGCAATTGTTAAATTAAAATAGTACAAATAGCAACTGAAATAATCTAAGAAACGCTTGATCTATATTTAGCGATTTGTAATATGAAATAAATGTTAAACAAAATTTTTGGCAAATAAATTTCTTTATGAACCGGTGGTAATCAAATTTTTTCTTTTAAAATAAATTAACTTGCAACATTTGCGTTCCGATTAATATGTTTCATTTGAAATTTGAATTTAATGAGATTTCAACATTTTTTGTCGACGAAAAAATAATGATTAATTTCATTGAGTTGTCCCGCAAGTAATTCAATCGAATACTTTGAGATTTTCTATTGGAATTTCCTGGTTTTTTTAATTTGAAATTTAGCTGAGGTCAAATTAATTTTTTTTTCAGCTAAAAACGCGATTTTTAAAATGAAAAATAAATGGCCAAAAAATCAATTTTTTTTAATTTTATGATTTTGAATTATATACAACATCTGAGTGAAATTTGATTTTAACATTGCCAAATTTCTGATGAATAATCTTGATTATAATTTCCAGTTTGATTTTTATTTAATTTATTTTTAAATTTCTAAAAATTTTTAAATAGATAATTTAAGTATTTTTTATGTCTTTTTTTTTTTTTAATTGCCTTAACTGAGGTGAAGATTATTTTTTTCAAAATTCTTATCATTTTTTTTCATTTTATTAGTTTAGTTAAGGATACAAAAAAAAGACAAGTCTTATTCGCATTTAAATTTGCACAACTTAAAGAAAAATCTTGAGCATTTTTTTTCAAGAGTTTGATTGAGAACTAAATGATTCACAGATTTAATTGAAAAATAAATACTTCACAAAAGATGCAATTTTTATTCTTTTGCTTTTACAAATTTTGAAAGTTTACTTAATATTTGCGTGTATTTTTGTTTTGAATGAAAAATAGCTAGAACTTTTGTTCTTATGATTGATTTTCGCTCAAATCGTATTGTTTAAGATATTCTCATATTTTCTATGCAGAAAAGCTTTTTTTGTACGAAAAAATAATTTTTATTTTCGAAAATTTTTTATTAAAAATAGAAAGATTAATTTAAAAAAAAAAAAAAAACGAGTGTAAAAAAATTCGCAGTGAGCAGGATTTGAACCTGCGCGGGAAAATCCCATCTGATCACTGTGGCCCATTTTTGAAATGGATTAGAAATTCAATTCTAGTCAGACGCCTTGACCACTCGGCCATCACTGCTCCATAATACCTATGATTTAAAATTTAACCAAAATTCTAATAAAAAAGCTTTAAATGCAAAATTTATTTCTAAAATTAAACTATAAAAGTTTTTACTAAGTATTCACTAAACAAAAAAGTTATTTAAAATTTATGCATGAAAAGTAAAATATTGAACACAAGTGTCACACTGAATACCATCATTTGTTTTATCTAAAATATTTTAGAATTAACATTGGTTTTACAGTTAGATGAATTTTGGAAAATTTACCTCTAGTGTAAAAGCACTACTTGAGGTGCCGCCAATGCTACCATCCAAATTGCCATCATCGACAATAGTAAGGACTTTAACGTCCACACTCTGATCGTTCAATGTTGCCTCAGCTAAATTTACTCCATCTACCAAGACAAATCCATTGTTTAGTTCAGTGACCAAAGAAGTGGGATCTGAGCTCGACGAAAAAGCCAGATTAGCCATATTAAAATCATAGACTGAAATCGCTCTTGTTAGATGCAAATCATGCTTAGCTATTAAGCTATTGTAGATTATTGCTTTGTAGACCTCAATCATTTCAGAATTTTGCGTAATATTTTGGTCAAATTTTAGAAAAAGATTAGGAGGCTCCAATTCACTTAAAGCTATTGATTGTGTAGCCAATTTAACAAGTATTACATTTGATTTTTTGTTAAGTATGTACTCTTTTTCAGTTGAAATGATTGTAACTTCGATTACGAACATTCCAGGCGAGTCCAAAAATAGGTCTACTATTTTTACACTTTTTGTTTCCAAATCGATCTCGACCAAATTTGAACTGGATGTTAGAGAGCCGGTGGGCTGATTGTTGGGCAAGTTGTACACTCTAACTGCAGCTCTCCATTCATGATTCTAAACAATAAAATAATAAAATTTATTTATTTATTTAATAATAAAAAAAAAAAAAAAAAAAAAAACTCTGAACGATTCTTACTCGCCAAGAAATGTTGTTGACTGCCACTTGTGTATATTTGTCAACAATTAAAACAGTCAAATTGAACAATTCGCCAGTGTCCACTATTAGCTGATTGTCCATGTGTTGTAAATCTAGAACAGCTTGGCTACAAGAAATGGCTTTTTGTTGAATTGAGGCAATGTTTGGACTTGAATCGAATAAATTTAGAATTTTTTTCAAGAAAATCTAATCTAATTTAATGCGTACTTGGAAATTGCTTCGGGAGCGACTAGCTCGAATTCAAGTCTAAAGCTATTGGTGACTTGTGACAAGCCGAGTTTGGCAAACTGAACAAAACCATCATCTCCTAGGGTTGCTTCAGTTTCAAAAATTATTTCCGAATTTAGGTTTGTGCTCGACACTATTTTGGCTCTTATTTTCCATGGATTTGTTGACGATCCTAGGCCTGTCACTGTTCTATTCTAAAACAAAAAAATTATTTTTAAAAGAAAAATTATTTTTGTTGCTGCTAATTACAGATTCATCTAAAACGACAAGAATTGGCTGAGTTAGACATGGTGATTGTTCTCTGCAATTGTCCGCATCTTGGACCATTCTAATTTTGTCCAATTTTTTAATTTCATTTGCTGAGTCTGACAGTGGCTTTTCAGCCTGTAGTGATGAAAGTGTTACATTGAGTTTGTCTGAGGCCATTTGTTGTAATTGTCCAGTTGTGTACCAGTTTGTCACATTTGCATAGAGTTCGTTTAGACTTAGTTCGGATTGTTCGTCCTCAGGTGTCATTGACGAATCATTAGACGGATTGTCGTAAATAATAAGCTCAACGAACTTGATGCCTTGAGTTTGTCTTTTGCGTCTACTTTCGCCAATTATGTTCACTCTTCTGATTCGGCTTGCATCTATTCCGAAAAGATCAGCAAAGTTTTGAACTAAATTTTCAGGTCGGAAAAAATCGCTTTCGGTAATTGCTGGAACTCCGAACTTAAGAAATAGAACAGCTGTCATTTTAAAATCCAAGCGGTCCGTTCCTGCCATTGTTGCATACACTTTTCTGTGCTCTCGGACAGCCAAGTTTGTTCCGGACTCGTTGGCTATGTTGGGCATGTATGAGTCTAAATCGGCGGTGTAGTCTTGTATCTTAAATAAACCATTGATGTCATATCGTCCATTGGTAGGCAACACAAAACTTCCATTTTTGTACACATCAACTCTGTTCGAACTAAAGTAATAAACTGAAATTCTTATCTTAAAAGTTGAATCGGCATTCAAAATTCTAAATCTCAATTGTTTGGGCGGTGTGCTTGACAGATAGATGTCAAAGCTTCGTTGACCAGCAACAACAGCCATAAAGGACGACACTCTCTTTTGACATGTGTAACCGAAGCACCAACCATGATCTTGTGGTCCGTTTATCAAATCTAAGTATTTGTTGTCAGAAACAATTGCCACAGGCGAAAGACGTCTTGACTCTGTGTCATGGTCCATGCTTTCAATGGTCAGTATTTTATGATCCATGCCGTGGCATTCATACGCTTGCCAATCTGACACATAATTGCACTTGTCTTCTTCTCTCACAATTCCCAAATGCGAGTAAAGTTCACTAACGGGCAACATGGAACCATTTGATGCCGCTAGAGCTTCTTTGGGTATTCTAAAATCACCAAGACCTCTTTTTTGACTTCCCCATTCGAATTCAGATTGAGATATGACAGTTCCGAGCTGTCCTAGAAACGATCCGTCTTCGTCTGTCAACAAGTTCTTTTTCAAACCGTCACAATCCATGTCGACACAATCGGATGGATTTATTTTGCCAATGTTTGGTCTGTTGATCCAAATTTTGGACAAGTGGTCTACATTGTACAATTTGATATTGCTCAATTTCATGGGATGTTGTCCGTCGTCGTTTTTCTGATTTGACGAAATAGCATAATCACGTTGACCATCGCACTGAGTGTCAAAGTTGGCAAAAGTCACATTGTCAACTATCATCAGACCATCAAGAGCATTGTAAGTCATTATTCCGGCCCAAGGTTTAAAAGGAGCTCCATTTGATCCGGACAAAAATTGTGCCCAAGTGATTCCAACTTTGGAGTTTGAATTGGCACCAGCACTGTACGATTTCATTGATCCAGCATTTAAATAATAAAATTGGCTGCTTATACTTTGAGCTTGGCAGTCAAAGCTTGGTGACTGACCAACAATTAGGTTGTTTTTAACAAATATTTTTTTGGATGACATTTGATGGCCTAGAATGCTTGGCTCTATAACTTGAGTGAACAAATTTATTTTGTTGTCCACAAGTATGTTTGAATCAACTTGAACAGTCTGCTTGGCTTGATAGTAAATGCCCCAATGTGCTGATTTAAACACAGTAAAGCCGCTTATTCTAACACAATTCCAAGATTCGAATACAAATGCGGGAAATATGTTTACAGCTGACAGAGCCGAATAGATCTTGTTATTTTTGATTGAATGATTTTTGCCAGAGGCAAATGTTTCGCCAAGACAAACATCGCCTTTAAAGTAGAGTCCGATTCTCTCCGATCCAGCTATTAGGTTATCTTCGACAACTGCTGAATCAGCGTCACGAATGTACACAGACGCATAATATTCTTTTTCCGAAAGGATTGACCATGGTCTTAAGGACGCAGCCCAAAGATTCGACACAACTAAATTATTTCTAATTATGTTTGAATGTCCTGTTAGGTAAATTCCGAAATCGATTGTTCGATAGATTACATTTTGTGTGATTGGAATGCTGGCTGAGCCCAGGATGCCTATTGCTGCCGAATAACCATAGTTGAATGCACAATTGGACACATACGAAGGCCTCGAATTGTTGTACTCGCCCAAATTTGAAAACAACACTCCATATCTGTATTCTTCGCCACCGTATCTACTAAATTGGCCAGCACGAACAAACTCTACATCAGACAGTCTTGCATAGCCCTTGTAGTAGACCGGACCATCTGCGCCCATAGTTGAATAATCAGAAACAATTACTCTAAAGCCGTATAGATCAGACTCTTGATTTGTGTACTCGGCTCCAATCACTTTGACATTCCTGCTAAGCAGGCCTACACCGGCTGCAATCGAATACGACTCTGAGTCGCTAAAACTTTGACCAAACGCCAAATGGTCATATTCTAAAGAACTACTCAATGTAAGTGTTCTATTATCAGAGGATTTGGCTGCAATAGTTGCCACTTCAGACTCGCCTACAACATACGAAGTTGTTGTAATCACAATTTTTTCGCCTAAAATTAAATTTAATTAAAAATTTTTTATTATTATTTTAAATATTTTATTAATAAAAATAATGATGATTACCAATTTGCCAGTCAACTGGTTCTTTGAGCGTAATTCTATTGTTTCCTTTGGCTACTGTTGCATTCAAACTGGTCCATGAAGGTTGTCTCGCTCTTCCATGAATGTCCAGACCACCGTAAACACCAATACCCTTACCTCCGATCGAATCAATTCGATTTGGTAATTTGTAATCTAATGAGTCTTTTTGACCATTTAACACAATCTCTACATTATTTAACATGGGATCATTTTCCCAGCCAACAATCAATTGACCGCCATTGATGAATATCACATCAGCTTCGACTCTATGATCCATTCCATTTTGAAATTCCAAAAAGCCCTCAATTTGCAAGTATCTCATCACTGGCATCGAAGAGTCGACCACTACATACCTGCCCTCCGGAATTCTAATACTTGGCTTGCTTTCCAACGATGACATTCTAATTCCGCTCCAGCTTCTCGATGCAACTTCTTGCACGGTCCACTCTGGATCAGTCAATATCGACGAGCTTATTTCAGACCAGAGAAGAAAAGTGCCTGGTCGTTCGGCTATGGGAAGTTTGGAGGCAGGAGATATTGGTGGTTCACAGTTGGCATATCTACATCTGTAGGCATTGAAACTAATAGATACATCCAAAAATGGTTGTCTTCCTTCTTTATTCGATACAATAAAGGTTAGTGTCGATGTTGCATTGTCCCAGTGCCAATTTCCATTATTGCTGTCGGCGTCAATTGTTCTTATCGATTCGCTTGATGCCATTCCTCCAAATTCGACTCGATCAGGTTTTTTCAATAGCTTGTGCTTTATTATCAAATATTGATTAGGATACAAATTGTAGATCATTCCTGAATATGTTAAATTGACCGGATAAAGAGCATTGGTAAATTCTATTAAATACTCTTGGTTAACTTCAAGCGCTATTGTGTATCCTTTTGGATGGGTTATTCGCTTTGCCAAATATTCAATTGAAGATGCCGCGTTTCTAACATTGGTCACATTGATTCGTGACTGATAATTTAGGTTTATCACATTATTAAACGAGAATCTGACCCAGTCAGAGCTTGAACATACAGAGCCAGATAGGAGAAAATCTTTTTGTGCACATTTGGAATTTGAAACAGTTATGTTCGTAGTTGATACCACATAACCATTTGTAACACCAGTCAATGAACCATCTAAATCTTGGCCGACAAAGTCCCAATTCCATCTATGAATAGTTCTGTACTTAACATTGTTGAATGTTAGACCAGTAAATTTGGTTGTCCATCCACCACATCCAAATCTTAACAAAAATAACGTTTTTTTAATTTTTTTGATGAAATTTAGCTGACATTTTTGAATAATAAAATAAAATTTAAAATTTTTTTCACTTAATTAGAATTTTTTATACTTAATTTTTTTGGGCAATGTAAAATTTTAGTACAAAAATTACAGTAAAAAAAGTAAAAACTTAATAATTTTTTTCTAATTGTGCAAAAAAGGCGTTGTAATTCTAAGCTCTGTAAAAACTCTGCATTTTTCTGTAAAATGCACACCATCAAAAAATATTTGATTAAAATATTCAATAAATTGCAGAGTTTTTGCAGAGCTTCGAATTCGTTTGTACAAATTTGTAAAATATTGTACTGTTTACAAAACCTTTTTTTGCACAAATAGAAAAAATATTATAAAGTTTTTACTTTTTCTACTGTAATTTTTGTACTAAAATTTCACATTGCTAATTTTTTGATATTTTTTTATTAATATTATTCTGATAAAAAACAAAAAAAATTACGAGCATCTTCCTGTTATTTCCGTGGCTCTTATGGCATGACTTGATTCATCAGCAAAATTGTAAAAAGAAACATTCTTAACCAAAAGACCTCTTTCCCAGGCAATCACAAGACCTGACTTAGTTTTTGATGTTGTTTGTGATGAATCCGAATTTCCGACTATCACTGAATCAATAATCAATGATCCGGTTTGTTCATTGTAGAACGTATTACTTAAGTGACTGTGCTGTGTTTCATGTGAAACAATAGTTTTGGTCTCAATGCCAACAGATTCGTGATCGAATGAAACAAAATTTCTAAACTGAAGACTATTTGACATGACCCATTCGGCACCTTTGTCACTATTGTAAGCTGTTAGGTGTTCGAATTTGGCAATAGATGGATTACGGTCTTTGCATCCGCCAGTTACTGTTGGAGTGTAGCCAGGAAATATCCAAAGTCCAAAGCGTCCAACTCCATGCACAGTATTGTTAAAAAATTTGCCAAGAGGAATTTTTTTCGGACAGTAGTCTGGCATAAACGATGGTCCATCTGGACGATCCAAAATTCGATACCAAAAACCAAAGTGAGTTCCGCCAGCGACAGCATTATGCAGATAGGTATTGTTGGGATTTGTTACCCAATAAGCAGCTGGTGTTACATCTTCATTCAGCAAACTAGAACTTGTCCTGACAAAAATGGCCAAATTGTATTTGAATACATTTCCGATTTCGATGCCATCCTCTAAGAAATAAGCTCCGCCAAGAATGTCGTAAATAAAATTTCTCTCAATTGTTACATAATTAGTTCCGTGTATATTTACTGCTCTGTTAAACGACTGATGAATGGAACACTCTTTGACATAGGAGCTTGGCATTTCATAATTCAAATGAAAGTGAATGGGATAACGACCAAGTCGAAACGCTTGACCAACATGAAAAAATTCAACATTGGACAATTTGACAAATACTGTTTCTTTAAATTTTTGCTTCATTGGATCACCGTGAACCATGAGTGTAGCGCCAAATTCATTAGTTCCAATCTCGTCTCCATATCTGCCCAAAAAGCATGTCTGCACTGCAAACTCGCCAGGATTAAATCCATCCGGACATGCTTTGGCACTTTTCCATGCAGTCCATGATTCATCATTGTTTCCTTGAACAACAACATTTCTAGTCAATAGACCTACTTCAGCTCTTATTTCCAATTGAATGCCATTTCCCACAGTTCTTGTTTCGGCCAAATGACTAAACTCAAGAGGTCGGTCTAGAGTCAGCGTTCTCTTGTCGTCCGATACCGCTGTTATTGTTCTAGCTTCATTTTGACCTTGACTTAAATAATTTCCCGTTGAGGCAATAACAATTTGACTTGGCACTTGCCAAACAACTGGTTCTTTCAAAGTTATTTGAGACGAACCGGCTGAAGCAGTTGTGCCCAATTGAGTCCATGTGACACCTACAGGCTTTCCATACATTTCAATAGTGCCCTCTCTTAGCGCAATCACTTTAGAGCCAAAAATTGGCAATTCCAAAGATTTGACCGAGCCGAACATGGTAATTGTGGCTTTGTGAGTAAATGGTAATTGTTCACTTCCAATTTGAAGTCTTCCATTGCCAGCTATGATTATGTATTCGGCTCTCAAATGAACATCTTGGCTATCGTCGAATATCAAAGCACCTCCGATAATTATTATTCCTTTCAAAATTGGAGTCTCTGTGTCGAAATAAACTGTTTGAGATTCGCCAATAACTACCAATTCTCCTTCAGCTGGAGGCTCATCGCCACCCCATGTAAATCTCGATGACCACAAGTCAATGTATTCAAAATACACATCATCCTAATTCAATTCAAAATAATTAAAATTAGATCAAAAAAAGTTTTACATTGTTGACTTATTTACATTCAAAGCTTGTCCAACTCCATCTACGATTACTTCAATGAGAGCTTTGACCGAAGAACGAGAATAGCTTCCAGTATAGCATTTTATTTGGGTTGAATTTTTAGAGCTGATCAAGCATTCGGAACCACTGATTGTAACTTTGACATCCGAATTTCTATTTGGTCAATTAAAATTAATTTAAAATGAAATAATTTCTAATTTTTTCTTACGGGAAATTCAATCCTTCAATGGTCAAAACAGTGCCACCACCAGTACCGCCTCTCAAAGGCGACACACTTGTCAATGTCGGAGTAATTGATTTAACATAATTAAGAGAACGTGTTTGTTGTAGGCTATTTTCAGTTACAATTAGCTGACATGTTGAATCACCATTTGTGTCATCGCTTTTTGGGACCTTTTAAAAAAAATGGACACAATAAAACTTTGATTATGAATTTTAATTTTGTTGTTGTAAAATTAAATTACAATGCATTTAAGCTGAGTGCTCGTCCAACTTTGAATGGAACATGAATTTTCACAAATATTAACTTGAGTATTATTTGAAAAACCAAATCCATCGATTGTTAACTCAAGGCCTCCGGCAACACCACCTTTTTTTTTTTAAGATTATTTTAAAATTTCCTTTTTTTTTTAAATTTATTTAGACAAAAAATTACTTTGAGATGATGACAGTGTAGACACAGCCAGGTCGTATGTAACACTTGTCGATGCTTCAGCTAAACCTTTTGAATCTATGAGCAAAACAACTGGATACGAACCAGCACCATTGTCACCCAAATTGCATTTTATCTCTGTGTCTGTTGCTATTACATTTGAGCATTCCGATGCGCCAACTTTAACATGAACTTGATCTTTTAGTTTTATATTAATTAATTAATCTAATATTTTGATAATTTTTTTGTTCTGTTTACTTGAGTCAGATGAAAAACCAGTACCAGAAATAGTTATTTGAGTGTTGGCACTTGTTATTGTGGTTGGAGACACTGTTGATATAACTGGAGTTTGTTCTGTTTGATAAGAAAACACTGCATTGTTACCATCATTAGGATGAACGATACTATTAGTTCTAATTCAAAGAATTATTAATAATTTTTTTTTTGTTATTCAAAATCTAAAAATTTACTGAATGTTTAATGATATTGAATCTTGTGCTGTATGTGATGACGTAATGCAAATTATTTCATTAATTTTAACACTTTCAATTGAGCACAAAGAACCGCCGATATCAACCACACTCTGATAATTAAAACCATTGCCTAGAATTGTCACTTTAGTTCCACCGTGAATGCTTCCAATAGTAGGTGATATTGAATTTATTCCAGCAATTCCATTTACTTGAACAGCAGAATTAGCAGAATTTCCAAAAGCTTCATTTGATAAAAAATTAAATTTAAAAAAAAAAATTAAGGTTTATTAAAGAAAAAAATAATTTACTTTCAATATTTATATTAATATCTTGTGGACCAGCATCTAATCCATCAATAGAACAAACTATTTGACTAGCATTTGATCTAGTTACTTGGCAATTTTGGGTTCCAATTGTAACTTTAATTAGTGATTGAGTATCGACAAAATTTTGTCCATTTATGGTCAAATCGGTGCTTTGATTAACAAAAGTAGGTGAAACTGAATCTATGACAGGTGTATTAGCAGAACTAAATTCAAAATTGCAAGTACCAATGCATAGTGCTTGTTTACTATTAGAGAATACCGAAACATCCTGCAAACCTTGGCCTGCTTGAGTAATAAGCACAATTGAATTGTAATCAATGGTAGCAGTATTTCTTGTAAAAACATTTTGTCCGATCACAACATATGTGTCTTGAGTAAAACCATCACCAGTTATGGTAACTTTAGTTCCGCCTGTAGTTGATCCAATTTGAGGAGTTATTGCTGTGATTACCGATTGAAAAAATATCTCATAAAAAGTGTTGTGCAAAGCAAATCCAACATTTTTCTTCATTACTTCGATGTCATAGAATCTATTGGGTACAAGAGTTGAATTCGAATCAATTTTACATGTAATTGAAGATGTTGTAGACGATTGAATGACACATAGCTTGCCTCCAATATAAACTTCATTTTCGCATTGATTCGCACTAAAACCACTTCCATCAATGGTGATAATAGTTTCAAAATTTACATTCAATGGAGATACCCTCGAAATAGACGGAATACCACAGTCGGTAAATTTTACTGAATTTTTGGCTATGTTTGCACCACCACAGGACACATTAGATAATTCCGGGGAACATAAATCAGTAGCTGAATTGTCAATGCATTCAAGTTTTTGGCCATTAAATTCAGAAGTTGGTGAACACCAATCCTTACCGTTTTCATTGACACAGTTATTTTGTACACTATTATTATAGTTAAATGGAAACGTACATTTTTGAGCTTTTTTTTTTTTAAATAATTAGAAATTAAAACAATTAATTGAGTTTTAATAAAAACCTGATATTTCATTTAATTTTAAGTCTACTTGGAATTCTTTGTTTAAATTTTGTTCATCTAGAACTTCTATTACACCTCTAAAAAATATTCGCTGATTTATGTCTACAAATCCAGACCAGTAGTAATAAATTCCAGGAGAATGAAATTGATATTTGAACGATCCATATTCGACAGCTTCTCCGCTAGAAAATCCACTAGGCTCAATTGAATTAGCGCCTTGTACTTGTTCTACTTTGAATTTGAGGCCAGGAATGGTAGTTGGTGGTTGCCACGTCCATGTCACCCAATCGCTTTTGTTCACAGTCAAATAGGTGCGATCCCATTCATATCGAAAGCCGAATTCTAGATTTAAAAATGTTAAAGAAATTGAAAATTTAATTTTGACAAAAAAAATAAAAACCATTATGATATCCATCATTGGTAATTTGATGATTTGTTTGAGCATTTCGAGTTAAACACTTGATTTCATTACTGTCACATGATTTTACATCGCATTCAAAGATGCTGAATGAAACTTTGTTTTTTGAACAATCGGAGCTTTAAATTTTATTAAAAATTAATTTTTTCCTCTAAATTAGTAAAAAAAATATTTTTACCTAAAACCGTCTCCCTTTATTGTGATCAAAGTACCACCTCTTATTGAACCAATGTTTGGTTTTATTGATGAAATATACAATCTATACTCCAATTGAATTGAATTGAGAATCCTTTAAATTATTTTATTTTGTTTTTCGTTTAATCTTAATTATCTAATTTTATTTTATTATTACATAACGTTTCCTAAGCTTCCAGCCGAAATAACCAAATCATAAAATCCAGGATTCAACGAAGGCGAGAGAATTCTTATTTCAGTTGCTGAACTGGAAAGCACTTTTACTCGATTTGTACCTATTCTTATTGTGTACAATGGGACAGGCAGATTGTTTCCAGTTATTGTTATATTTTCATTTCCTTTTTGTTTATTTTGAATTAACGATAACATTGAAATTTTAATGAATTCAAAATTTACCCAATACACTCAATACTTGATGACTAATGTTTGTTACTGTTGGAGTATTGGAGAATTGATATGTTAGCTTTGATGCTAAAGTTTCACTTTGAGCTGACTCAGACACTACAACATCGACATCAACATCTTGACTAGCTGTAGGCTACAAGCAAAGTTTTAATAGCAAAGTTTAACAATTTTTACCAATTATTTATCTTACATTTGATGGAACTATGCACGACAAAGTATTGTAAGAGTTGAAAACCAATTCGCATGGCCTTGAATCAATGGTTACTTGCGTTTGGCTAGTAAACCCTGAACCAGTAATGTTGATTGTAATTCCACCTTTATAAAACAAAATTTAATTTGATAAAGGTATTTCTAAAATTAAGTACCTCCAGTTCCAGAAACTTTAGGGTTAAAATCAGTGGCAGTCAATTGAAACTCAAAATCTACAATTGTATTCATTTTAGCCAGTCCTTTACCAAGAACATTTACAGAAAAGTTATAAACTCCAACTGGCCCATTTTCTAATATAAATGATAAACCTTTTATTTTCCAAAAAAGATAATAAAATTCACAAACCTGGTTCACAAGTTAGTTCAGCAGCTGTTGCCAATATAACATTGCATGCTGCTTGACCAATTAGTACAATGTTATTTGAAGCTTCTGGGTCAAAACCTGAACCGCTAATTATTATTGAGGATGAATTATCTTGAAAAAAATAATTTAATTTTAAACGTTATTTTATTAATTTGTTTTACTCTTATTTATAGAATCAACTTGTGGTGTGACAGTATCTAACCATTCGAACGAACAATCATTTACACATCTTGAAGTTATTTGATTAATTGAAACAGATATCTAATAAGTTGATCAAAATTTGTTTCTTAATTTAAAAATAAATAAATAAAGTACTTGAGGCTTAGAATGGTGTGTTCTTAAAAAGTCATCCAATAATGGATAAAACTTGGCCCCGCCATCTTGTACTTTATTCACATTCACAGCTGCATTAGTTCCAACTAGATTAGAATTCACCTTTTTTTTTATATGTTTTAAAATCAAAATATGTTTTTTATTTATCTAAATTTACAAGGCCCAAATCGGGTTTATCTCCACCGTTTGTCCATTTAATTCTCCATTTGAATCCGGCACAATCTCTTGATCGCTGCACCGAAACTGAGCCTAAATTTCTCAATGATTCAAGGTAATTTTTCAACTCCCCTTCAGATACATCAGCTGAAATATCTTTTTATTTTTTTTTTTAAGCATTAAGTTAATTTTTCACTAAATATAGAAAAAAAATACTATTTAAATTTAGACCATCCCAGGATAAATCGAAATTCCCAGTTACCGGAGGACTTGCATCACTTATTTTTGAAATAGAAGCAACCTTTATTTAGAAATATTAAAAAAAAAATATTAAAAATATTAAAAATGTCTATTACTGATGGATCTAATTGTTGTCTTATTAAAATTGTTTCTAAATTAAATGAGCAGTTGTTTGCTCGGTAAGAAACCGAAATAGTATCGTTGCCAATTTTTTCTACTCTTAGAGTTGAGGAATAGATTTGTAAAGAAGGAAAAACACGTCTTTTGATTGCCAAAGACGGATCTTCAAATCCAGATGGAACATTTCTTCTAATTGTTACTGCATCGATTAATACATTACCCACGGAAGAAATTGATACCTTTAATTTTGATTTATATTTTAAATTGAATTTTTTAAATTTTTTATTATGATTTAGATTACTTTTTTAAGGATGGCCCTTGTCATTGAAATTGAGGAAAATCCTGACACTTGAAGATCAACACAAGTGTAGTGCCATTTTGAATCTGCAATGCTTGTCACATCAGCAGATGAGAAAAAATTCTCAAAGTTAGACTCAATTTGTATAGAAATGCGACTAAATGATTTGCTTGTTAAATAAGCAAAGCAAACCTTTTAGGTTTAAATTTAAAAATTATAAAAATTTTAAATTTAAATTTATTCTACAAATCGATAAGTCATTGATGAATCTGGATTTTGAACTATTGTAGATGTGCTTCTGGCACATCGACCACAAAAAGCTGTTTCATTTACTGCTCTAGTATCATCAGTACACTCGTTTTCAAAATCAAAACTTGAGTGAACATCATTGCTCGTTCTTATTATGGATGCTGGACACCTTATTCCGAAAAACTGATCAAAAGCGTCAAAAATCTATGTTTAAGAAATTTCTCAGATTAATATTCATTTTTTTTATAAAATCAAAATTTAACTTTTTGCTGTGAATCTTGAACATCGAAAAAAGGAGTAGGTGCACTTTCGATCATAAGTTGAATGTGTCTGCCGTTTGAAATTCCTTTTTGAATCTCATTCACATTTATTGAATCATAAGTAGCACCTTGCTCGATTAGCGGTACATCACCTTAAATTAGAATTAAAATAAATTAAACTGTTTAAATTTTCTAAAATTTTTTTAATTTAAACAAAACTTGTACCTAAAGATGGTGAAAATATCACTCTTAAAATTCTAACATTTGGATCTTGAGAGTCTATCTCTGTTACATTTACATAGTTATCACCTAATGTTGGCAAATCATTAAGAACACTTTCGATCAATAGAGGAGATGCATCAAAATCAATGACATCTAAATTAATCAAATTTTTTAGTTTTCTAAATTAATTTAGAAAAAATAAATATTCATTTTACTTGTTACGACCCCATCAAATGATAACAGAAAAGGAGCACTGAAAGACGAATTAACCACAATTTCTTGTATTTCACTTGTCCCTTCTGTTAAAAGTTCCGGATCATAAGTAATTTTTACCTCTTCTAGAGTCACATTTGAACTAATATCAATTTCATGTATTTCATTAGAGACTAGATTTGAAACCGAATCGGTCAAAAATGTATCCATCATAATGGCATTAATTGACAAGCTCACTTTTCCACCTTGTTTTGAGCTTACAGCTTCAATATAGTATTTTTTACCGCCTTCTAAATATTTCACTTTAATGTTCGATCCATCTGTTAGGTCATAATTGATCAAACGCTTAAAGATAAAATTTTAATAGTTAAAATTTTAAAATCAAAATATTAAATGAAATAATACGCTTTTAGCTTGAGAAGTTTGGTCGTCACTTATAAATAAGACAGCATGTGAATTAGAATTTAGATCAAATTTATAGTTGGAAGATTTTGATGGAACAAAATAGCCTTTGAGCCATACGGTTACATCCGAATTGCTTGTATCCGTATAGCTGGCTTTGTCTAAAACAGATATTGTAGCAGTGCTAGTTGGAATCACTGTTTCTAAGTCTGTATTGCTTGTGAAAACATTTTCTTTGACAAGAGAAATTCCTCTGCCACCAATTTGGTCATCTTGAATATTTGGCTTCGAGGATGTTTTACACACCAACTTTGAATTTAATTTGTCATTTCCATCAAAGCTAACCACTTGACAAGAAGTGCCTTTTAAATAATGAATTTAATTTTTTTCTCTTCAAAATTTTAATTCAAAAAATTAGTACCTCCAACTTCAATGACAGCAGGAAATGATTCTTCATGAAAGAAAAACGATCCATTAATAGACAAATAAGTTCCTCCAAGATCACTTCCTACTGATGGCGTTACGCTTGTGATTTCAGCAAAACTTCTAAAATTGTAGAATTTCTCATCTGGACTGATCAAATATGCATCTCTTGATGTCAACGACCTTCCGAATTGTTCAGACACCAAAATTGATCCATTGAATACATTAACCTCATATCCCGAAAGTTTACATTTCATTTGGTATCGAGTCAAAGGCTCATAGAAATCATTAGTTTCTGGATTTATCAAATTACATAATTGACCACCAAAATAAACTCTAAAATTTTTTATTGATTATACATTTATTTAAATTTGAAAAAAAATTTTTGATTAAAGTTTTTTTGTTACCTTGTTATTCTTGAACCTGAGTCATCCGAGCATTCTTCTAGATCTCTGGTATAGCATGAAGTCTTTTAATATCAATAATTTATACTCTTTATTTAAAAAAAAAAAAACTTAAAGCTAAAATACTTTAAAATCTCCTCTTATTGTTATCAATGTTTCTGGTACACCACTCATAGGACTAAATGAATTAATACTTGGAGTATTCGAACTGGAAGCCTTAATTATTGAGTTAAATCAATTTTTTTTGTTTCTTTTAAAATCCAAAATTACAATAATATCAGCGTTGTTAATATTTTCATATTGATATAACGGAACCAATTCTCCTCTTACTTTTACTCTCACCAAATAATTTCCAGCCGGTAGAGCTCTTAAAAAAAAATAAATCTTTTGTCTTTATTAAAAATAAAAATCTATACGGTGCGTAGCATGTTATCTGAGTTGTTGTTACTTTATCTGTGTGTATTTCACAAGGATATGATGCAGTTTGTGATGTTAGAAAGACTTCATTGCTTGTCTCGGCACTTGGTGTCACAGAAAAGGAATTAATCGCAAATCCTTTAAGAAATAAAAAATTACACAATTTTTCTCAGAAGAAAATTTCCCCTTACTTCTTCCACTTATCCATAGCATAGTTCCACCATTTAAGCTCACTCCGTTTATACCAGGCGTTCCACTTTTTCTAGTTGTTACTTGGGTAACGACTGCATCTGTTGGAACTATGCAATTCGCAATTTTACCCGACTGAGTAACACATTGAGGATTTTTTTCTGAATTACCCGGAAGGTTTATTAAACATGATCGGTAAGAATTGCTATTATAGGTAAATGGAAATGAACAAAATTCACCAATGTCAGTAGAAACTTTTTTTCGAATTAATAATTTATAATTGATTTAGCTTTAAGCAAAAGTACCTGGACAAAGGTTTGTGTTAAAATCTTCCAAATCAGCGTCCCAAATGTTCACGCATGATTGTTGGAACGAAACTAAAAAAATTAAAGTAGTTAAACTAAAAATTGGTCAAATTCAACTTTTGATATTACATTTTAATAGTTCCAACAAGATTAACTGTATCAAAAATTTGTTTCTGTTTTTCATTTTATTTATTAGCTAAATAAAAGATTTTAGCAGTATTTATACAATTTTGAATGTCTAAAGGTAATAAATGTTACGAAATAAATACATTAAGGCTTTAATTAGAAAAACTTGGCGGCTGATTTGAAGAGTTGTGTAAGTTATTTTTTTTATTTAAATTTTGAAATAATGAATTCAAACACAATAATGTCTCTAGGGTCTGTTATTTCATTAAAATCAATTTTCAAAGGTAAAATTTTTAAATGGACTTTTTAACTTTTAAAAAACTTCACATTATCAAAACATTAATTATTTAATTTTGAATACAAAATTTTATCGTTTTGAAGTTTTTATGGAAATAAGTATTTGTCTAGCTTCGTTAGTCTTCTGGCAAATATTTTTATATTGGGTACATTAAGTATTTATTATTATTTTAGAAATTTGAATTTTTCAAAACATAAAAGTTCTAAATAAAAACGAATAAATTAGGTAAATTTTCATCGATTTCCAAGAATTCAAAATTTTAATAAAAAATAAAGAAATTAAAAAAACAAATTAACTTTAGAAAAAAAATTTAAAAATTAGTTTGAATTAATGTTAAATTATTAATTTTTACTTTTGACCTAACAATGACATAATTTAGGGCTGTTTTAATAAATGACCATTTATTTAAAAAATTAATTTTATACAGTTAATAATAAAATTTTTTACAAAAATCAAAATTAGATGTATTTGAAAAATTTAAAAAATTAATCAAATTAATTTGTAAAAAAGAATAAATAATTTATCAATTATTTAATTAATAAAATCTGTGGTTCTAATTAATCTTTTAGATGGTAACGAACGGATTTTAAAACTTTTTTTAACAAATTAACACGTCCATTACAAAATTCAAAATTCATGGGTAGCAAATCTTTTTACATAAAATCAAAATTTTGTCTAAATAATGAAATTTTCTTAAATTTATTTAAAAATGCCACAAATTTGATAAAATATTCATTAAGTTTAAACATTTTTCATTGAATTTAATATTAAGAAAAATACGAACCATCATTAGAACTTAGTAGTTATTTTTTAAATTTTTAATGAAGATGTCTAAATTATCTTGTAAATGAACTGATATCAACGCGGAGAACGTAAGAACACAAACTAATTTATAAAAACAAACGCCTTACTTAAAATACGAACTAAATTTCTTTGATTGTTATTTTGATTTAAAATATGTCAATTTTTAATTAATTTTAGATTAATTTAGAGATTTTTGTAGAATTTAAATAAATTACACTACTTTCAATAAATTTTTTTTCAAAATTCTGATTTTAATTGAATAAGTAAGTTTGAGGACGGTCTATTAAGATAATTAAATTTTGAACTTAAAAACTTCATTCTTAATAGAAAACTATACCGTATTTATAGGTTTTATGATCAAGTTTACAATTTTTAGATTTTTAGCAATTTGATTTAGTTTCAAACAACTGTTTATAAATTTAATTTAAAATAAAAAATTGATTCTTTTAAAATTGATTTTAATCATTAATTATTTTTTTTAATTTAAATTACTTATTTTTCATGAATAAATATCCAAAAAAAATCTAATAGCGCATTCACTAAAAAAACCTGATTTTTTTCTTTTTGCTCTAAGCTAATTTCATTTAGTTATACAGATTTATAAAGTATCTTTCGATGTAAATAGAAAGCTTTATGATGATCAAATATTGATTTTATTAAGTAAGAATTTGTCAAGATTTTATTTTTGTAAAAAAAAAACGAGAATGTTGGACAATTTCCAGAAAGAATTTCCCTTTTGTAAATTTTTAATAAAAGAATAAATTCAGACATAAATTAGTATATTAAAGCGTTTATTATAAGTTATAAGTTATGGAAATATTTTACTTAATGTGATTTACTTAATGATTTCATTAGAGAAAAAGATTTTTGCGACTTTAAAATAATTTTCAAGGCAAAATCTTAAAACATCAAATTATTATTTTAAAATCAAATAAATTTTAATCTAAATAAAGTCAAATTTATTCGTTATTTAAATTTTTCAAAAGCATTGAATATATTTACTTTATATTGTTATGGTCACGAATATTTAAAAATCTGGTTTCAAATTAAACATTGATTTCTCGTTTTAGAATAATTTGTAGAAAATTCTATTTATAGAAATATTTATTGAAAAAATATTAATTATGATCAAAATTAATATTTTTTCAATAAATAATCCTATGCTTATGAGATTTAAATGAATTCTAGAATTTATAGAAATATTGTTTATTATTTTAATTTTGAATTTAAATAAAAAAAATGTAAAAACCAATTAAAAATAGAAATTTTTTTTTTTTATTTTTAACTTAAATAAAAATTTTTTTTTTCCATTTTAAATGTTAACTTTTTTAAATTGAAATTATTTTCTTTTCTCAATCATTGATTTCATTCTATTATCAAAATTTTTAAACTGTTGAATTAATATAGCTCTCATAGTAAAAGTGATTTTAATATCTCGTTCATGTATTTTGACCGGCACATAGACACCGTTTTTTTCTTGGGTTTCAAGGCTGTATTGCAGACCCTAAGTGTGGACTTACCACATACGTATACAATTTTGTGCATAAGACTTAGGGCATAACTGGCAAAAGTTCGCTTAAGTATTACAAGTAATTTCATTTTGTTTGCTTTTGCACATAATCTTTTTATTTGAGCAGGCCACTTCAGAAAATAAAACTTTGATTTATTTGAGAAGTCACTTAAAATAAAACCGTAATTCTCTTTAACATTTAGTTCTTTTTAGTATTTCATCCCCACTATCTTTGTTACTATGAGCTACTACTTATGCCTCTTATGCAATTCAAATTTTCTGTAATTTGGTTCAATTAGTTACAGTATTTTATTAGAGGAGATGAAGTAGTCCAGCTTGTTTTGTGAGTGTGACGACACATTATTTAACTCTCTCTAGAGAGAGCGAAGATCGATAAGATATAATCGTGTGATGGACTGAGTAACATTCCAACTAGGCATCTTGATGCTCTGAATGATGGGTTGGCAAAACGGATGACTTCCAGTATGGCTTTACGATCTAGTTTGTTTCTTGCTGATTGATCCGATGCTGGTCGTCCCACTTTATGCTTGTCTGATCAGTCCAGTTCACTTTCTTAATTATTTAGCACTTCCAAAAATTTCAAATCATTTGTGATGCTCTTGCTCTCAATTGATAAATTCTCATTTGATCAAACGTAGGACAACTGGAAGTTGGGACCGCATCACTTTGATCTGCCTACTTATACAAAGTTTGAATTGAGACGAGTTCCGAGTGATTGTTTGACAGTGAGGATGAAATCGCTCAATAATTACACATGATCCATTTGCATCAATTTCTTGAATTGGCTTGTTCTGCCCAAGAAGCACCAAGTTACACTCTATTTTGAAATAACCCACACATTCTCATTCTCTCGAACGAAATTTGCTCCATTTGAATTCGGTCTCTGGTTTGATGAGATTCCAGAGCCACTCAGCTACTGAACTAATGCTCTTGATGAAACGTGAGCTCCATGTGAGATTAGATGACAAAGTGCGCAGAGATTTGGCATCTGTTTGCGCTTCTGTTTCTATGATGGCTTTGACGCGATCTTCCGTTAGGAAAATGCCTTGTGGAGGGAACTGCAGACCAAAAAAGGTCAGCTCGGGTTTGTAGAATTCCAATTTGCCAAGATTGAGCGTGATATCTTTTTTTTCTAGTTGCTTTAAAAATGCCATTAGGTTGTTGTGATGTTTCTCGTTGTCTTGCTTATCAATAGGATATCTTTTGTCATGGGCGTCGGCCAGCGTTTTCGGCGTTGCACATTGTCTCAATTCCGCAATTGAATTCCTGTGAGCAGCTTGTAATTCATTCTTTCTAGAAAAAAATATAGACTTAGATTTTTTTTTGAATGCTGTGCCACATTTGACCGTTTCTAGTGTCGGATAACTCTCATCGGAACTCTCCAGATCACTGCGCACGTGTCTCTAATCATTTATTTTTGTTTATTTTTTTATCAGTGCGACTTTGGAAATTGAATTGTTGGTGATTTTTTTTATTAAATAACAATTTTTATTTTTTATTTAAATTTCATTAATTTATTTAAGTTACATTAATTAAAATTAAATAATTCATTAATTTTGGTCAAGAAGTTTGATTTAAAATTAATTTATTTAGTTAATTAAAGTCAAGTAATCATTACTTGACTTTTTGTCAATTTTGTTCATTACGTCAAATTCAATTTCACACAATTTGAAAAAAAAATGAGAGACAAAACAATAAAAGAAACAACTTTTAAGGATAATCTTTATTTGAAATAAATTGGAATCTGAAACTAATAAGTGAAAAACAAGCATTTACATATAAAAATTATGACTAGAAAATAATAACTGTTGAAACTTGAAATTGTAACTGTTTATAACTCAAATTTAATATGACATTAAACTAAGATTATAAAATACCTTCCCCTCAATGAAGAGGTGAATAGCCCTGAGAAAAATATAAACACAAAAAAAAAATTACAAAACTTAGAGAGAAAAAGAAAAAAAAAGAAAACAAACTCTGAAATCAAAATAAACGTTAACAATTGGTGACTTCAACTCCTCGACACATTGGGCGGAGGGGAGTTGCCCCTGCGCTCAAGAAGTAGACCTCAAGACAGACTCTACACTTCAACGGATGATCCTCGGTTTCAACTTGTTGTGTGGCCTCGGTATATTCCAACTCCATTCACACGTTCTTAACCTCAATTATTTGGTTTTGAGCAAAGAGAGTACTCCGTTCCTGTTCGAGACTTTCTTTGGCCTTGTTTGAATCGTCACAAATTTTGGGGCTTCAACCAAATCGTCGGTAAATTCAGACGACTGAGGGAGTTGTAGCTTTTCGGCTACTGTTAGTTCAAGCCTCAAAACACCAGCTTCCAACCCCACGACCAGTTCTCGAGAACATCGGGTTACCGAGCTGGCCTTCTAAAAATTTAGCACCGTGGTTTTCGGCCTTATATTTTTTTGTAGTGTTCTGATCTCATCGGTTCCGGTGCCTGGTTTAGAGTTTGGATTTATTCCTCGAGTTGAACCCTCAAATCACTCATGGATTCTCCACCCGTTATTGTTATTTTTGGTCCCTTAAATTATGGTAATCTAAATCACGTCAATGCCGTTGTTTTTTTAAGCTTTTCCAACTCACGTTGGATACGTGGTGAGTATTCCTCATTCGAACGAGAGTTTGGGGTGGCTATCCGATTAATTTTGACCCTAAGATGACGTTTGCGATGGTCCCTTCCGTCCACGAAATCGATTATTTTCTGGTGTTCCCTCCGGTCCCTTAAACGCAAAACGCAAAGGTGGTTAGAACTGAACTAAGCGAACGATGGACATTTTGCCACACAATTTCGACGGTTTCGTTAAGGTGAATTTCTATTCAATCCCGCATGAATTCATCCGATATGGGTACATTGGTGATGCAGAAAATCATGACGTCGTGTTGGGCCATTTTAATGACTTTCGTGTCTTGACAGAAGCTCTAAATATTATTTGCAAGGTACTGATTTGGAATAAATGTCTGATCACATAAGGATTCCGACTTTGTGTCAGACCCGCTTTCCAAAAATGATTTATACTTAGTCGACTGTAAATTCAGGTACTGGGCAATCAAACTCTATATTGTCTTGATTTTCGTTTAAATTATGGAAATTTTCATTTATTGACTTATCTTGTTGGTTAACTGGGTTTGTAATTGTTTTTCTATCCTTAAATTGTTTCTTATTTCGCTTGCTTGATTTTTTCTGAGGTAGGGTATCATTTTCGTTTCGGACTCATGGTCACTTAATTTTTCTTTGATGATATCAAAAAAATTTTCACTTGGTTTGATGTTGCGGTCGTAATAATATTTACTCTTTTTAACTTTGGAATTTGTAATTGTTTTGACACAATTGAAGACTTCATTGAGTTATCTTTAAGTCAAGAACATATTAGTCAACACGTGTTTATTTATTTTAATTGCTCTCAGTTTCAGTTGCGTTCAAGTCGACTGCAACTTTCCCTTCCCCATTATTTTCGGCGCTTTCGGTAATCTTCAAGTCGATTGGGATTTTGGGCTTTCTACAAAAAATAACCTGATCTAGTGAATGGTTGGTTGTTGAATCTGTTGATGTGTTGTAGACAAAGATCAAATATGGTAAAGTTCAACCAAATTGTTTTGGTTTTCATTCACGTCGTCAAACTCGGGATGATGACCCGTGGTTCTCAGTTGAAGAATATCTAAAAGTTCAAAGACTTTTCTAATTAATTCAGACTGAATATTCGTACCTAAGTCTGAAAGAATGTTTGTACAGAGACCAAATTGCATCATGAACCTTATTAAAATTTGAGCCACAGTGTGACTCGTTGTGTTGTTTATTGGATACAGAGCAACCTATTTTGAAATGTGACAACAAATAACCAAAATATAACAATTTCCATTTTAGGATGTTGGCGATGGACCAGTTATGTCAATGGTAATTAATTGTAATTGTTTATCTAGTCAGATCGGTTGAAATCGTGCTCTTTGAAATTGTTTGGGCTGTTTAACTTTTTGACATGAACAGCATTCCTTTAAAAATAAAATGGTGCATTAAATCGTTTGTCATATGTTTTGTTAACACCTTAGTGACCACCAAGTAATGTACTGTGCACTTTCTCAATTGTATGTCTCGTTAAAGTTTTGGTAGAACAACAACCTTTTTACCATCTTCTTTTTTCAGAAACAAGAGATCATTATTTAAAAATAACAGTTCAAATAATCTCTTATGGAAATTTGAATTATTTGCGAGGAACGAGCGGTGCGAGCATATTTAGCATAGACACAGGTGAATAAAAAACAAATACTGAATAGTTATTAAAAAAATTCTGGACGTAAATAGTCAATAAAGTATACACATTAATTGATAAATTACATGTTATTTTTTGCTTTTTCGAAACTAATAAGTTATAATAAACATGCAAATAAAACATAACATTAAAGTTAAAGCCTCGTTACTCGCAATTATAAAGACGTGCTTCTCTAACTTACTGATCTATTTCTGGGCGTTTTTCACCATTTTCATTAATTAGCTTCTTAATTCAAGTAATACATTGATCTTTGTGTTGTTTAACTAGTGAAATTTATAACTGCTGTGGTTCCAGTTCATCTTCAATTATGTCAATTAAATTAAATCACAAATTTTGGTTCTGTTTCATCAGCTACGTATTGTAATTGTTGAGCTTATTTTCTCACATCGTCAATTGGCATAGGCCATCTCGAAAGTTCGTCTACATTTGTATGAGTATTACCACTATTATAATGGATTTTGAAAATGTAATTGTTGTTTCTAATTAACAAATCTGGCTAATCACGAATAAGGTTTTTTAAATGTGAGTAACCATGATAAAGGTTGATGGCCAACATAGCAGCCGAATTCTCGACCATATAGAAAAGAATGGTAATTTTCGATCGCTACGACCATTATGAACAATTCCTTCTCAGTTGTTGAAAAGTTCTGTTGACTTTTTTTTAGTTGTTTTGAGAAATAAGCGATTGGTCTCATTTTACCATTTACTTCTTGGGATAATACTGCTCCTACTCCTTATACAGGCATCGGTGTCTAACCTGAATTTTCTATTTGGATCAGGCCAAGACTGTTTCTGAAATAAACAAGCTGCGTATAATATTAAAAGATTCCTCACATTTTTCATTCCAGTTTATTAATTCATAATTTTTAGCTGTAATTGTTTCCTCCTTTGTCGTTAATTTATACAAAGGTGCAGCTTTTTGGGAAAATGTTCCTTTAATTTTCTAAAATCATTAGCAAACCTTTTTTTAATTCCTTATTTTATAACTTCATTAATGGTCCTTTGAAATTATGCTGGCGCATATTTAAAACCCATTGGCATTACAATAAATTCGAATAAGCCACACTCATAAGAAAATGCTGTGTATTTTCGCAATTTCTGAGCCAACTTTTTTTGAAAATATCCATTAAACAAAACAAGTTTGGTGAACCACCTGGACTTTGACAACAGCGTAAATAAATCATGAATGTTTGGCGACGGGTGAGTATTTTTTTTGGTGACATTGTAAGCGATAGTCGATGGTGAGACGAATTGATCCATCAGGTTATTTTACTAAATATATAGGTTAGGATCAGGATGAATTGCTTGTTTGGATTAACTTTGCCGAAAGCATTTCATCAATAATTTTGCTAAATTCATCTCAATTGCTCATTGGGACTCTACGTGTATTTTTACGTATTGGTTCTTGTAGTGGGTTATTTAAGTCAATCTTATGATTTGTAATTGATGGTTTAAGATCCATGAGTGAAGCGTCTGAGACCCTTGTTACTAATTTTAAAATCTTATTTTTGATTACTCCATTTTTGATGGATTTTCTTTACATTCAATAGTGTCTGAATTTAAGTGGATGATTTGGATAGTTTTAGGTTTTGCATCATTGTTATTCAACTGCGATTGTTTAAGTTTCTTGTTGTAGTTGTGTATAGTTGTAATTGTAAAATTCTTTAAAATCTCAAGGACCAATTGGTATTCTAAACCCATTAAATTTATTAACAAAATCAAAACCAATGAGACACTCTTGTACCAAGTCCTTAATTATGTACCAAGTCCATACTTTTGTGTGATGTATGTACCAAACTGTATTTAGACCCCAGTTTTTCCTAGAATTATTAAGTTACTACCATCGGCACCAGTAATATCATTTTTGATTTGAATTTTTTCTTCTCAATTTGGTAGATCCTTGGAGATTTTTTCAGATGTTATATCTGATACAAGGTCGATTTGAAAATGAATAAAAATATCGTTAATTAGGCAATCACCTTCTAAATTTTCTGCTATGATTGAACTGTAGTTTGAAATTAGTTGCTCATTTGCATTTTAAAAAGTTTAAAATACTTCAAAATATCTCAATCAAGTAAATATAATATGTCATCTTCCCTCAGACACCCAGTCGGAAATTTTCAATAAATTTCTTGAAGAAATTAAATTAGATACAATAAAGTTAAGACTAGAAAAATTGTTTCAGTCACAAAAATACCTTGATAGCCAGGCTAACCCTCCAAAGAATACGTGGATGTCTTTGTTGAAAGCTCAAGAATACCCGACTTTAATACTACCTTGTCACTTGTCTCAAATATTTTGCAGCGGTGGACAGTTCAAAGATTGTTACATTTCCAAAAATATATTTGTCTTTTTGAAACTATTTTATCTCTAACTCTATTTTAAAATTTTTTCTATCAATGGAGAAAGGAGTTTGATTACTCGTAGTCATTTGAAAAATGTATTAAATAAAAAAAAATATGTTTTTTTTGCTTTTCAGTAAAGAATTTTTCATAGAATGTTATCTTTTGTTTATAAAATATTATTTTTCCTAGGTTCGCCCGAAAATTTAAGAAAAAAAATTAAAGAAAAATGACTGAGTGATTTAAAATACAATTTAAGAAACAGTGAAAATCTTTTTGAACCAATGTCAAAAACGAAAAAACCTTCGAATATTTTTATACAAGACTGATGAATAGCTTTGTGATCAAGAGATCAATGTTTAAGTTGGCAAATTTCAAGCTAACTATAAGCTTAATAATATCAATTTGATCAATTTGACAGAATTTGTAAAAAAATTCAAAAAATTTAATTTAAAATATTTCAATGTTTTGCTTTATTAAATTATTTTTTTATCTTTGTTTTAAATCAATTATATAAATTTTTATTTCTAATTTGTAATGATTATTTTATAAAATTAAATAAATGGAGAGTTAATCGGTCTTTCATGGCATGGGTACTAGCCTGCTGATTAAACTTGAAAATTAATTAGCACAATTTAAAATTTTTGCGGAATTGATTTATAAATTTGCTCTTTAGAAAATCAAATCTTAACTTTTATTCTGGCAAGAATTTATTATAAATTTTAAATTTTGAACATTTTAATTTTTATTTACAAGCACTACTAGAAAAAAAAAATGTTAATAGAAAAATTGAACACCTAAAGGTTTCTAATTAATTTAGTTGATTAGTAAAAAAAATTAAAAATAATTTTCAACAGCTTTTTTATACATATATTCAAACAAAGTTTACTTTACAAAATTTGTTAACTTAATTTCTTGATTTTATAAATTATTTCTTAAAATAAAAATAATTGAAAATGAAATCCAAAAAATATTCAAATTTCAAAAAGTGAAATGTTCCGATTATCACTGAATCAAAATGTTGTGACTGCTCAAAAAATTTTAAAAGCAAACAATGTTCAGTTTGTCCGTTTTGTTCAGTATAAACCAATCGAGACCGAAAACATTATTCGAGTTGGCCACAAAATGACCCAAGTTATAGAAAAAAAACGCCACAAATATTTGGAAAAAAAGATCCAAGATGAAAAATACTCGAATGCATTTAAACAATCAAGACGTTTGTTAATCGCTTGTTGGAATCCAAATTTCAATCACTACACTGGACAAGCGTACAAAAATTTTTCGGAGAGAAATTTTGCCTCTTTCGGCTGGCAAAACCGTCGCAGTGCCGGACAATATTTTACAATAAACGCCATTTCATCCCACCCGTCTCTTATTGACAGTAGTAAAGTAAGAAATGAACGCGGAGAAATGATCGAATTCAAAGACACATTTTTGAATCCAATTCTAACTGAAAAGCTCAAGAAAATTTTCCATCAACCAACTTTGATCCAACATCTAGCCATTAAGCAAATTCTATCGCGAGAATCTCATCACTTAATTGTCGCTGAAACAGGCGGTGGCAAAACTCTAGCATACACATTGCCAGCCATTGAATGCTCAATAGCAATCAAAAAATATTTGGACAAAATAGACATTAAACGAGCTAACAACCAGCCTATATGCATAATACTGGTTCCCACCAGAGAACTTGCCTTTCAAGTATACAAAACATTCAATCAATTGATCAGTGTGGACAATTTGTGTGCTCAAAATGAATCTGATGAAAATTATTTAAAAAATTTGAATGTTGTTATTGACTTGCATGAAGCTCAGATAAAAGCCAAAGAGCAAGTAACAGGCACTAAATTGAACAGTTTGAATGAGAATAAAGAGAAACCAATTGATATAATGATAACAATGCCCGGTCAACTCGAGCACCGTTTAGACAAACGCTCATTTAATTCGGCTTATTTGAGACAAGTTGTACTGGACGAGGCTGACACTTTGTTGGATGATAGTTTTAGTAGGACGACCTTGAAGTGTTTAAGCTTGTTAAGAATGAATTTAGAAATGCCTAAATTGGAGATGCCAATGATGAGCCAATGTGAGGAAGAAAATGATCCAAGCGAACTAGAAGCACTCAGGCGCACAGAGTTCAATTTTGGCCTGCAAGAAAAATTAAAAGATCCTAGTGTTCAACTATTGTTTGTGTCGGCAACAGTTCCCAGAGATTTGAAAAATATTTTAATTGATTTAATCGATTGTGAAAGTAGTCTAAAGAGCATATGCACTAATACGATAAATCGTTTGATGTTGCATGTGCCACAAAAATTTATCAGAACTAATGGAACCAAGCGTTCACAACAATTAGTAGAATTAATTCAAAAAGATTTGAACAACAAAAAATTACAAAGAACAATCATGATATTTACTCACAGAACTAAGACGGCATTTTATGTTCACAAGTATTTGAAAGAGAATAGCATCGAATGTGAACTGTTGACCAAGCTATTGGACAATCGGCAGCGAGAGCAGGTTGTGAGTAGGTTTTTTAGTGGAAAAGTAAGAGTGTTGGTTTGTACTGATATTGCATCCAGGGGATGGGACACGGTCCATGTAAATCATGTAGTTAATTTTGAAATGCCGCAATATATTGCCGACTATTTGCATCGTGTTGGAAGAGTTGGACGCATTAATAGTCACAAACATGCTGGTTCTGCAGGACTTGTTACAAATTTTATAATAAATCGCTTCGAGGTAGATCTAGTTTGGAATATTGAACGATCACTAAGACTCGAAACCGAATTGCACAATGTAAATGCTAATGTAAAACGTTTGTACAAATATTCTTATTTAAATGAACAGAGTGAAATTGACCAGAATCAAAATCACCCCAAGCATCAACATAATCAATCGAAAAGCAATCAGCAATTAAGTGAACAAGATTACAGTCAACGCTCATATGAGGGAGAAAAAAACTTGGCTTCAGAATTTGACTCACAAATTCAAATTTAAATTGTTTTTTAAATAAAAATTTTAAAGCTATTTTTTCATATTTTTAATTGAACATGAGCTTGCCTCCTAGTCTCATCACATATGAAAATAAATTTTGCTCACAACCAACAGACAAACGTGAGAACAAGAAGAAGCTCATTAAAACAGTAAAAAAAACTAGATCAAAGAGTTTTTTTTGTTTTTCTGATTATTCAAGTTTATTTAATAAACTTAACAAAAAAAATTAAAAAATTTAAAATCGTGACTCATCTTAATTTAAAGACAATTGATCAATTAATATATGAATTGATATTTCGTATGCTAATTGTTGATTGTTCATATACATTTACATTGTGTATATTGTGTGAAGACTAATGATAAATCATCGAAAGCTAAGCAGTATCAAGACTTTACAAAGCGTTTGTTAGACCTCTTCTTGAGTATGGAGTTACAGTTCGGAGACCTTACTTGAAGAAAGACATAAACGCCATCGAAGCTGTTCAAAGACGAGCAACAAGGCTTGTGCCTGGAATCAGGAAAATATCTCATGAAAAAAGATTGCAAGAATTAAATTTGACAACACTTGAAATCAGAAGACTTAGAGGTGATTTAATACAAATGTTTAAAATAGTTAAGGAATTTAATAAAATTGTGTTTAAAAATGAACAGTCATTCCAATCGACATATCAATTAAGGTCACACGAATTCCAGATAGAAAGACAACTAGTCAAAAACTGTGATCCACGTCACAATTTCTTCACAAACAGAGTATCAAGCGTTTGGAACAATCTACCAAAAGAAGTAGTCCTATCAAATGACAAAAACGAATTTAAAAATAAACTTGACAGCCTGAATTTAGAAAGCTATTACAATGGATATCCATTTCATGTGGCCAGCCACATTATAGCTATTTATTTATTATTATTATTATAAGCTTTTTTCTTAACATTTTATTTTGTATTTATTTAAATTTTAAACTAAAATTAAAGTAATTTTTAATTACTTTATATATATTTAATTGCAATGCATACACTTTTCTTATCTTATCTGAAAAAAAAACTCTTCCTATTAAGTCCAGCATTATCGTCACGAGTTGCCTCGTTAAATTAAAGATTAAAATAAAAAATTAATTGCAGGACTCGCAAAAACTACTCTAGACACAATTTATTATTTGGTACACACTGGTCAAAAATAAGTGAACAAAAAGATTGGTTTTTGGCAAAATTTATTTATTTAATTAGGTCGAATCTGTCAAGCATATCCAATATGGTTATCTTTGAGAAGAAGTTAAATTGCAAAAATGTTTTTAAATTTTTAAATATGTTTTTAAAAGTTAGACTTTTGAAAAATGCTGTTTTATTTTTTGTTTCGATTTACTTGATAATCGAACTAAATAAGCTAATTTACTCAATTCTAATTCATTTAAGAAACAAAGCCTATTTGATTAACAATTCTCATAAATTTTTAAATAATTCGAAATTTTTGCCGTTCGACAACCATGATCCATTACAAAAATTCATATCAAATCATGAAGCAATTATAAATTCAGCATCAATACGCAACAACAAAAAGGTCGTGTTTCACAAAAGGCTCAATAGTGGAGGATACGGCAATTCGTTGTACTCAATGCTTAGTGCTTTATTGATTGCAATTATTAGCGACAGTGCACTAATATCCGATTGGCAATACATTGATTACTTTGTAATACCTCCTCTAAAGAATGTTTTTCACAAATACGAACCAACTTGCGAGCTTAATGTGAATTTTAAAGAAAATTATTTACTGCCAACTAGCAAAAATGCGTGGATTTATGACAAAAACCTTGACGTCTATCTTGGGAATAGTGTGCCTCGCGATCAAAATAGAATTCAAATCGAAACATTGTCAGCACACTTTTTCGATGTGTGCGCTCAGCCCCAAAACTTTGACAAATTGCTCGAATACAAACTAGCCTCAAATAAAACAATTGAAAAAGCCAAAATTTCATTGTCTCAAAGACATACTGCAAATGACTCCGATGTTCAAATAGTTGAACATCTACTTTTGGTCGGTTTCGAGGTTGGCTCAGTTTTGATCAATAAATTTTGGAAACCTCAAAATTTTTTTACCGATCAAATAAACTCGTTTTATGATCGAGAATTTCGCTCCAATTTTGTAATCGGCATGCAATTGAGATTTTTGTACATGAATAAACAAGATGTTGATAGATTTTTCAAATGTGCTTTTTATATTGAAAAAATAAATGGAGTTCAAAAAGCAAAATGGTTTTTGACCGGTGACGACAACCACAGAATAGATGAACTGTATGCCCAGTTTCCCGATAGATTTATAATGGGCCAAGGAAAAATTGCTCATTCGTCATTTTCAAGCATCGGATCCTATGAGCGCACTATTTTGGACAATGAGTTGTTGGCACGCTCAAACGAAATCCTATTTACTGGAGGCAGCACGTATGGCTTTGTGGCTGCTCTAAGACAAAACAAATTGCCCTATTGTGTGGAAGGACGATCAAATAAGCCTTTTGATGAAAATGAACCATGCAAACGAATGAGTTTGAATCGTGGCCCAAAACGAACATATGATTTTATTGTTATATGAAATTTATGCTAAAATTTTTCCAACCTTTTCTGGATTTAATAAATGATAAAAATTTTAATTTTCTGTGTTTTTTTTTTAATTAAGTTAATCTTAAGTAGATTGTTAAGTCGGATTAAGTGAACTTAATTTTTTTACGAATAAAAATTTTCAAATAAAATCGATTTATTTTGTCTCTTTGATATTTTCTCCTATCACTGAAATTAGTATCTGGGGGTGGATATTTTTTGGATTTTTTTTGGATTTTTTTTCTTGCTTAGAATTAGAGAAATTTGAATTTGTTCTCGTCAACAACAACCAGCAAAAAAAACTCGCTTGGCGTAAATATTGATGGTCGCAAAAAGTCTGTTGTCATGTTTACCTCAAGAAAAAAACTAAAAAATTCTCAGACCACAAATAGGCATTAAAGAGACTTAATAGCCTCGAAACTCATAAAATTTTTAAGTACAAAAGCTTATTTGTTTAGCAAAATTTTAATCAAGACACAATTTAAGTCAAAAAACTTTTTTTAGAAATAAAACTTTTAATTTTTAGAATACATTTAAGATCAGTTATCTATTTGCTTCGATTGTAAGAAAAAATACCGAGCACAGGTGTTTGGAAAAAATTTTTTTATCACTTTTCATTCCAAAGTCGAAATAAAAATTTCGGTATTTTTTCGGTCATGTGGATCTAGTTTAAGTTATCAGAATGTTAAAATTAATTTGTTTTTCTAAAATGCATACTTAATTAATTTATTAATAGAAATTTTAAAGTATTGAATTATTTCTGATAAAAAGCAGTCATCGAAAGAAATTTTAATTAAAGAATTTCGAAGAATATTAAAAAAATATAAATATATGGAATTGTTTATGTCAAATGATAAAATTTGATCTCATCATTTTCATTCCATTTGTTTCTTTTTTTACATTTATTATTATTTTTTAAGTAGTTTTATATTTCAAGTTAAGCTTACGATTTCTCTCTTAAATTCCTGTTTGTCATTCTCCCAAGAGTTGAGACTCGTTTCTTTTTCGAAAGTCTCTTCTGATTTTCTTTCAATTTTACATTCTTATTTATTTCTTGTTTAGTAATAACTAAATTATCAAAATAAAAATGCATTCATCAAGGTTTTTTAGTTAAATATAGATGTAAAAAGACTAGATTTAAATTTATTCTGCTTTTATTATTTAATTTTCAACTCTAATAGATTTAGTCAATAATATATTTTCTGGTAGATTTTTTTTCTAATGTAAATTGGTGCTACAAGCTTTTATCATTTCTTCACAATAATTAAAAATTTAAAATAAACTATTGTTTCTTAGTCTACATAAAAATAATGTTAAAATTTAAATGCGAATTTATTCAGTTGGATTAACAGAATAATTAATGCATGAGCTGAAAGAAAAACAAGAACGGAATTGTGGTCAAGAGAAAAATGAGCAACAAAGTGTCTTCAAAATCAATTAGGGTTTCTATTTGCATATTTAATTGAAATCAAGTCTAATTTTTTGGTAATTAAAAATCAATATTTTCAAATATTACTTTCAGAATTAACGAAAAAAGAGAGAGCAAGAGAGACCGAAAAAAAAAGAATTTGAATTATTGGTATTATTATTATTATTATTTTATTAATTTTTTTCTTGGGTTCGTAAATTGAAAGGAATTAGGAACTAATGAACTAAAATCAATGCAAAAAGAAAATAAAAAACTTAATTTATATGGCATAGACACAGTCATTTTCATAAACTAATCCATAAAAATGTCAAATTAGATTTTTGTCAAAAAGAAAAGGAAAAATTTCAAGTGGAATCTCGGATTTAATTTGGCTTCTATTTATTTCGAAAAAGTCCACAGGCAACATTGACCAGTTTTCTGCTGCTATTTAGATATTTGTTCAGAATTGAGACAAATTAAAATTCACAAATTTACTTGAATCAGTCTCAACTTACACTTCCCATCCGCTCTATTTAAAATTTTAAAATTATTTTTCCATTTCAAAAATATATGATATTTCTGCGTGCTTCGACTTTGATGAATTATTAATTAGCTTTAGTTTAGAAACCATCACAAACATATGTGACCTAATATGGCACTTTGTAGCTAGCTTGCTTGCTTTCAAATTCTATTCAATTTTAAATAAGTCAATTTTTCACGAGCACCACTTAGTCCAAAGAATATTTTCAATAAATATCATTCATAAATCATAAACTCTCAATTCACCATTTCCTCTATTTACTCTTGTACCTGACTATTAGTTTTTTATATATCATCGAAATTCAATACAACAAGATATATATATATTTAAAGTCAGACTTTTTGCTAATTTGTGACAAGCATATGCAAGTGTGCTTTTAAACTCTTTTTTTAACAACAAAAAAATTAGATAAAAAATAATAATAAATTAAATCGATAAATTGATTAGTAAAATTCTTAAACTATTATTTCGATTCAGTCTAAATTATTGAATTTTTTTTTTAATTCAATTTCTTTTTAGTTTAAAGTGTGATTGCAAATTCATTTTTTGACATAAATTTGTAAGTCCAAATAAAAGTCAAAATGCTATAAAATATTGAATCAAATTGTTTAAATTTATAACTAGTTGATTATGCAAATATTTTATAGTTTTGTGGACAAAATGTGGCATGCCATAAATCGTGATCTTCTTTGTTTTTTTGTTCTTTAAATTAAATTTCCTTTTAATTTTTAATTGTGTTATTTGAAAAAAGAAGAAATTCATTTAGACAAGAAAATTGTGTCTTTTATTAGATAAAAGTCAGAATATTTGATAAAATTTGATTAGAGATCGAATTGAATGCAGGCATCAAGAACGACACCAACAGAAATTTAAAGTAAATTAAGCTTGAATTTTTGTTCAGCTTTTCGTTCAGCTTTTTGTTTTCGATCAAGAGAATGGTAGTCGACGTCGATGTAGTTTACACACTGAGTGCGTAGTTTATTAGAATGTATTTACTTTAAATTAATTCTAAATGATTAACAATTCAAATTGAATAGAACTGCATTAGAACTGAGCACACAAAACAGATACAAATAATAATTTATTATTTATTCCCTTGAAACGTCTGTAACGATGACACCTAAACCATTCTGCCATTCTGCTCATCACATAGATTAATCATTTCAGTTCTATGTTTTATGAGAAAAAAAAATTTAATATTTTGAATTGAAGTAGTTTTATGTTGGCAAGTTTTGAAATTATTGCAGCTTAAGATACGACAACAACAAAAACAAAATTATTCAAATAGGACCTTTGTCAGAAGATAAATGCAAGAAAAAATAATTATAAAATCTATGAATATAATTTAAAGTCAATTGTCGTTTCAGGAATGAATATAAACAGAGTGCAATTAGGAATTAATTTAAAGTGTATTTGGCTTCAAATATTTAAGCTCTAAATTAGAAATTTCATCTTGTACTAATCAGACCAATTTGGATACGAGCAAAGTAGAGATTTAAGCCAGATTAAGGCTTTCTATTATTTAGTGAAATAAATAAATAAATAAATAACATACGAGAATGCATGATTACAAAATCGAATGAGGCAAAAAAATCGATTAAAAATTAATTATTACAAAGCCAAGCCATTCTGGCCTTTAAAATAGACAAAAATCAATAAGTTAAATTCTCATACTATGAAACATTGAGACTTGGATAAGATAAATAATAGTTAACCAACTATTGTTGCAGCAAAAAATCATCTGATATAAATTATTTATTTGGAAAAAAAAAGAAAAAGGTAAAAATTGTTTACAATTGAGAATGTTTATTATTTTTTCAAAAATTGAATTTATTTGTCTGTAATATTACATAATATTTCAATTGTTTCTTTAGATCTTTACTTAGCCTTTCAATCCGATTTATATTTATTTATTATTTATTTCGAAAAGACAAGACATGCTTTTTTTTATTAAATAATTATTTAATTTTTATTTGTTGCAAGTTGATTAGAATCTATTTTATGTTTAGAGGAAATTACATTTTTCAAAATTCTCTTATTAAGAAAAGAGACTCGTTATATCAAATACATAATAAAATAAAAAATTATCAAAATTGCTTAGTAAGCCCTTTTTATTTTGTTTTTTTCGAACATTTTTTCTAAAAATTTACTTATTAATTCAAAAATTGAAAAAGAAAGAAAAAAAAAGAATAAACAATTATGATGATATTGTCAAGTCAAGACTGATTTCTGACAGCGCAAAGTAGCAAAAAATTTCTTTTAATTTTGCTGATTAAAACAAAAAAGTGTGCAATCTAAATTAGTGTTAGAAAATAATAATTTTATTAGTGTTCGGACAGATTTGTGTTTGGATGCTGTTTGTTTTAGCTTAGTCTGAGCAAAATTAAGAGTTATCGATTTTTTGTTTCAAATAACCACTTGAAATAGCAGCGCTTCTAGACTAGCTTTACTTTATTATCTATCTATTAACTACTGGTAGTCTATCTTTTTCAATTATTTGAATCATGGATCAGACCATTTTGCTCAATTGATTACTTTATTTTCTTTTTGTGTGTGAGTGTGTGTGTTTTTTTAATTAAGCCATTGGAAGAAAGTGCTTATGTCAAGTGAGTTTATGGTGCTAGTGGTAAATTAATATTTGATATTTACTTAGTACAGTTCGAAGCAAATATTTACACGTTAAGATAACTCAAGTTAATTAAATTTTATTACATAAAAGAATTTAATCAATTGAATTTGGTTTAAGTTTTGGCAAAAATGCATCACAGCCACTAATGTTCAATAGATTAACTGTATAGACTATTAATTATTATTATTATGATAATTAGAAAAACAATTAGAAAAGCAACTAGAAAAACAACTAGATAAAGGATTAAATAAAAGTTAATCTTGATTTTGGGTTAGTATTCGATGGGCTAAATGTTTTTGTTTTGAATAAAAAAAAAAATATGTCATTGCACAACATTCTCATGAATCAAAAAATAAAAAATAAAAAATGAAAAGAAAGAAGAAAAGAAAGAAGAAAAGAAAGAAATAAAAACTAATTAGAAAATAAAAGTGCTTAATGTTAGTCATTAATCATAGACTTACGCTAAATATAGCCTTAATATTCATTTATTTATTTGTTTTGAATATAAATCTCGATAATCATTATTATCGGCTAATTTTGTTGCTCCGTTCAAATCGCCAATATTACTTCAATCAATCATTATTTTTTTGCTCTAAAAGACAAAATTTTACATCTAAATAAATTTAACAAAAAAAAAAACAAAAATACAAAAATGATCTTAAAATAATTTTAAAATAATTTTCTTTAACTGTCTTTGATATTTTTATTTGAAAGTTGATGATACAAAGTAAGAAATTTGTTTAATTGCAAATTTCGAATATTTTTTTTTTTTGAATTTTTTTTCCCATTTTTGTTGTTTGGCCCTATTGCCCTAGAGATAGAAGAAACAAAACATTATCTAATAATAAGTGAATTTTTTTTTTAATTTTTTTTTTATTTATTTATTTATTTATTTTTATGCATTTATCGTCATTTTTTTAGATCAATTGAAATGCTATCTTTGGTTCTAAGCATAGATATATAGATCAAAAGATAGACAGATAGACAGATAGAGAGTTTGTTTGAAATAATGCAACATATGAGAATCTAGTCATTGAAATGGGCAACTCAGCATCATCGTCGTCATCGTCGTCGTCGTCGTCGGCGTCAGCAGCAAATTCGTGCAGTGAACTCGATTTGCGCTACAAATCAACTCTAGTCAATCACAACTACGGTAGCATGTACATACAAAATAATAGAAGTGCAACAATGACAACAATAGCAACATCAACCAAATATCATTCCAATTTAAATTTAAATTCGAACCCAAAAAAATCTAAAATAAACAAAATTTTCAAATTTTTAAAATCGCCTCAAAAAAACTCACTCAAAGTTGAAAAACGTGATGAGAACAAAGTTAAAAATAGACGACAGTCGACCAAAAACTTTATCACCAAATCGTTGGTGTTCTTTAGGACACCATTGTCTCAAAAAGACAAATCGCCAAACATGTCGCTTAAATGTTCAACAACAACGCCGCTTGATTTCACAGTGCACATGGACATGGGACCGAAATCAGCGTCCATGTACGCAGAACACGACGATTTGAGCTCAAAACTCAAAAGACAACTAAGTCTCAAATCGGACAAGTCATCGTGCAAGTTGAACAGCTCGCCCGATTCCAAGAACGACTCGGGCATTCTCAGTGACTACAAACGAAACGAGCAGGACAAACTGCACATGCCCAAAGTCAAAAGCTCCATGAGCACATTTAGTATTAGACCGAATCAGAGTTCGTCGTCATCAATCACTGCTACTGCTACTGCTGCTGCTTCCGCTTCGACTACTAGCAACAACAATCGACGTCTTTCAATTAATTCATCAATTGTCGACAATCAAATGAAAAATAATGTAAATATTCGTCGAACAAGCACATTTCACACAACCAAACTAGACTCGGCCACCACAGCAAGCATCGCAGCAAACCTCACAGCAACAAACACAACGACATCAATAGGAGAAAGAGAAAAAGAAAGAGAAAAAGAAAGAGAGAGAGAAAGAGAGAGAGAAAGAGAAAGAGAAAAAGAAAGAGAAAGAGAAAGAGAAAGAGAAGGAGCAACAAGAGCAGTAGCGACTTTTTTGAACATTCCACGCGAGGTCCAGCCACTGCCGACTAGAAAAGAAAATGTCAAATCTCAAAAAGTAGTGGTTCAAGCGTCGACTAGCGAATTGCTGCGGTGTCTGACCAGCTACTTGCTTAGCAAATATCCGTATTTAATAAAAGCGGACAACGAGCCGTTGACAAGCTCGAATCGTCTCAAGGCAGATAGCCGTGAAGTTATTAGCTGGTTGCGTTCGGCCGATCGAGCTCTCTTGCTTCAAGGCTGGCAAGAAATCGCCTTCATGAATCCAGTCAATGTAGTCTTTGTCTATTTGCTGATCAGAGACTCGGTTGATCGGCCAAAAACAGTCTACGAACTACAGTGTCATGTGATGTCGTGTTTGTATTTGGCCTTTTCGTACATGGGAAACGAGATCAGCTATCCGCTAAAGCCATTTCTTGTCGAGGACGAAAGAGACATTTTTTGGCAACGAATTGTTTCGCTCATGAATTTGCTCAGCTCAAATATGCTGCGCATTAACCAAGATGCTAGATTTTTTACCGAGCTTTTCTACGAGCTCAAGTCGTACGCCATTCAATCAAGTGCTACAGTGTGCCATCGATCAACAATCCAAAAATCGATCACACTCAACTCGTTTAGAAGCTACGATAGACAATTTCAATCGAACAACAGTGGCCGAGTTTCTTGTTCAAAAAAGCCTCTAGTCTTTTCGAATCATCAATGTTCGAAATTTGCGCTCAAAAGCCCAGCTCATTTAAACCACAATACTCAACGAGAATCGTGCTTGTATCCAGTCAACGATGCTCCTCTTTTATTCAAACCTTTAGCCTATTGTATTTAATTAATGTAATTAATTCTAAATGAGAGATTAATTCACAAACAAGATTTATTTTATCAATAGAAGATTAATAGAAAATGATGTTGTTTTTTCTTTTTTTATTTTAATTTCTACTTGAATATTTTAAATTTAATTGAGTAAAATTTTTTAAAAAATCCAAATTCCCTTTTCTTAAACTTTTTTTTTTAAACAAAATTTGAACAACATTCAATTTTTAATAATTTCTAATTTTTTCTAATTTTCTTTTGCGCTTTCCATTTTTTACTGTTTCAGATTAAGATTGTACCAGATAACACATCACACAGATCGAGCTTCTGCAATTGTTCGAGTATTGGGCAATAATTCGAAAAATTCACATGATTGAGAAATTTTGAACAAAAATCGAGAGCAAACAAAAAAACTAGACATTTTTTTACTTATCTAAAGCTTGAATGCTTGAATTTAAATTTCATCTTTTAATGGTGATACATCTTTTTAAAATCAAAATCTAAATTTGAAATTTTAAAAAGCTTTTTCTTACTTTAATTTTAATAATTATTTATTATTGAATACAATTTTAATCAAATTAAGTTCAAGCTTAGAAAAATTTATTCGCGACAAAATTTGACCGTAATAATCTTAATTATTATTTAATTTTTATTCAACACACATGCCATTCCATCATAAATGATTCAATTCGAATCTCTTGATAAAACGCTCATTAGCTAACCAAATACAAACATTAAATACAAAATGAAATCAATTTCATGAAAAATGTTTTGGCATTTTGAAGTTCATGATCAGTTCAAAATATAAATTAAATTTTAAGATATTGATAAATAATCCTTGAATTAAAATCAATATTAATATATGAAACAGGCTGTAAACCTTAAAAATAATTTTTAAATGTACATTTAAAAATAAAATAGATCAAACAAAAAAATTTTCTCAAACTATTGATAATAAAATTAATTTCTAAATTTAAAATTTTGAATGCCAGATACTTTTGAAATAAGATTTCAAAATAAACTTTACAAAAAATGAGTTTAAACATTTAAATTTAATAAAAATCTATTTTATCTATGAGCTTAGAAATTTTTTATTTTTCTATTTTTTAAATCTACATAAAATGATAAGCATGTAACATACATGAAAAAGTAATACTGGACTCGAGTTTAATAGTTTATTTTTAGAATTTTTAAATTTTTTAATTAGTTCATTGCTTTAACATTTGCGTCAAATTCCATAGTAAGAATTAGTCAAAATTATTCAATGTGAACTTTGTTCATAAATAGTTTTCAAGTATAAATTTCTTTTCTGCGTTAGGTGTTGGCGTGATAGCTTCACATACAAATTATTCAAATAAATTTAAAGATTAGTTTTAATATCAAATAACAAACTTTTTGAATTTAAATGATATTTTGGATTGATCATCGACATCGAGTAAAATGCTCGAATATTCAATGAAATTAATGGCTAGAACTTAAATTAATAAGTTGAAATTAATTAGAGATCAAACATTTAAAGAATGATCAAAAACCTTTCTTATGTGTATGCTGGACAATAACGGGCTAAATGGAAGCATTTACTTTTCCTTTATATTAAAGCATTCACCAAAAATATTCAAAACATTCAAAGAATTTAGGTCTTAGTATTATTATTTATTTGTTTTATCTGTAAAATAATTAAGAAATTTAATAATACTTTATCAATTTGCAATTAATTTTCTACTGAGTAATAATTATATCAAAACGGAGGGAAAAAATACATTAGAACGATTTTCTTAGATAATTAATAAATGAATGAAATCTTAAATACTTGTTTTAATTTCTAACTCAAAATTAATTATTATTTAATCTTTCTAAACAAGCAAAAAAATAGATTTTAATGTTGAGAAAAATTTTAAGCAGAGATTCTTTAGAGTGCTATAAAATTCGAATAGTTTTTAATTGCAAAATAAAATTCTAAAAGTCTAACTCGAAGAAAATTTTTTTATTAACAAGACAAATAAACAAAATAGAGCTTTGGAATCGAGATTTAAAGTTCTCTTAATTCATTCTATTTATCTAATTTTGGCAAGATTTTTTACAAATTTGATTGAATTTATTAATGAGAAAATTCGAATAAAAAAGCCATAACAATAAAATGAATTCAAATTGAATTGGTCATTTTGAAAATTAAATGAAATTTATTTGCATTTTTTGGCTATATCGAATAATTTGAAACTCTATCAAGCATCATTAGACTTTTAGCTTACTAGTTTGATTCTAGATTTGTAACTTGAGCTTGTTTTCTAATCTCAACTAGAAACATATTAAATTGGTCATTTGAATTCGTGTGTTTTTCTCATTTCTCATTTAGTTTTATTTATCTAATCATTCAAAAAATAATTTAAGCCTGAAATTAATATTTTTTTAGGTCAACAAAAAAATCAAACAATTTTGCACAATAAAAACCAACAAATTGTTCGAAATTTTAAAAAAGCAAATAAGATCTTGAAAAGTTAAGGGTGGATTGAAATTCGGTTTGAAAATTTTTATGATTTCAATTTAAAAAGTTTGCTTTATTTGAAAATTTAATTGCTATGTATGGGCTAGATTATTTTTTATAAGCAAAAATTTAGAAATATTTTTCCTATTACAAACTATAAAATTATGGTATTTAAAAATAGATTTTTTAAAGTTAAATACTATTTTCTTTCGAAAAAGTGCCCATGTTACTTGATTAGTTTGTGTTTTTCTCTTGAATCATTAAATAGATTTGACAAATTTTAAGCCTATGTTTTAAAGAAAAAATAATAAAATTTGATTTTAATTCAAAAATCTTTTTCGTTTTTCTAAAAAAAAGAAAAAAAAGTTGTAACCACTCGAATTATGTAACGCGAAAAATTTCCGAAATTATTAAAAAATTTTAAAACACTCAACTCTATAACTGCTCTAATTAAATTAAAAGTTTAGCTTCTTGTTTAATGGTTTTTTTAAGAAGCAGGAATTAGTTAAAATTTGTTTCAGCTTATTCAGTTTTATTTATGGTAAGCAAAAAGCAAATAAATGAAGTAAATTTAAAATAAATTTTTTTATTAAAAATAAATTAGAATAATTTGAAAAAATAAATTGGCCACGGTCAAAAGAAAATTCTTGCTATTTTCTTTTCATTTTCAGTGGAAAAAATAACATAAATAAATTTTTACAAAAACGATATTTGGAAGAAAGAAAAAAATTAAATTTGTGAAAAAAATTCGCTTTTACACATGTTTGTTGTTGTTGTTGTTGTTGTTGTCGCAGTTGTCGCAGTTGTCGCAGCTGTTGGAGATAGTTTTAAAATAGAGGTGCTGCTGTTGTAGAATGAGATTGAATAGGACGATTTTTGTCGTTTAGCCACAATTGCTTTGAAAATTTAAAATTAGCCATTTTGATTGCATTCTTTTTGTCGATTAGTTTTGTTACTGTTAGCGAGCCAGTGCCCCAATTGTGCACATCTTTGACTTCCATGATGTCCGTGTCACCGTTTTGCTTGACCATTAGTTTGCATGCGCAACACGCACACTTGAGCTGAGTTAACTTTGGCAGCGAGCCCAACGACAAGCTGGAACAAGTGTCCAAATCGAGATTGGCCGAGCAGACAAAATTGACTTTTTTGCGTCTTTTTAGCTTGAAAAACTTGGGCAATTTGTACTCGATTGTTTGATGCGGTTGAGCTTGCTCGATCGTCGAGTATATTTCGCGTCTAATCAGCCACTCGGACAAATCGATGTCCAATATTTTGTGCTCGTTGTGCATACTCAGCCAATGGCCATCTATGGAGTCGTCGTTTAGCTTGAGACTGTTCAGAATGGACCTGTTTTTGCCCGACACACTATTGTGAATGAAATCGAATTTAACAATTAAATAGGAGAATAGATTGGATGGATTTGAATTGGCGGTGGCGGTGACAGGAGCGGTGGCGGTGGCAGGAGCGGTGGCGGTTGAGTTGTGAACTATTTGGACAGTGTACGGCCTTAGATTAAATTTAGCTTGACTAAAAGCGAATGTGTTCTTTTGATTCAAATCGGTTTTGATTTGATTGAGTTGTTTGCGCAATGTGTTCACTTGTTCTCGTGTGCAATCAACGTCTTTTGTCAAACACTTGACCGAATAGTTGAGTATCATTTTGTCTTGCAATGACTCGTCCATTTGATTGAACTCGAGCAGTTTGCTGCTCAGTTCTATCATTCGATTGTTCAATTGACTGTTCTCGGCTCTGAGCTCTTGATACTCATCGAAATCGTGACACAAATGTTCGTTTAGTTGACTCAGTTCGTTTAGCAAGGCGGTCGTCTCGGCCTCCACTTTTTCATACTCTTTGTCGCACTCTTCTTCGATTAAGTCTATTTGAGTGAGAGCTTTGTCTTTTAGATGGTGTTCAAAGTGGTCCAGTTCTTGTTTGAGCTCGTTTTCGAATTCTTGCCGAATTTCTCGTTTCATCAAGTCGAGTTCGTTGGCGTACCACATTTGACTTGTGTTTGTGGCACAATCATTTTTCACAGCAACAGCAATTTTTGCACTCGTTTGATGACTTGTGTACAAATTGATTTGATTTCTCAAACGTTCTATATTTGCGTGCAGTGTGGTGTTGTCAAGGCGCACTGTGTCCAAACTGTTGTTCAAATCGAACAGTTGTTCATTCAATTGTGAGCATTGTTTTTTTAGCTTGTTGCATTCGGCCAATTTCAACTCGTATTGTTGGCTCAAATGAGATCGATTTTGATTCAAAGTGTTCAAATAGGTTTGCATGGAGAATAGCGACGGACTAGACGAAGAAAGAGGCGAGTGAACAGGCGAGTGAACAGGCGAATGAACAGGCGAACTAAGACATGAGTGAAGACATGAGTGAAGACATGAGGCAAGAGGTGAGGCAAGAGTAGGCGATTCAGCAGTGATACTCTCGGTCGAATAAGATGACGATGAACTCGGACAACTTGAGCTTGACACAGCTATTGATTGAGATGAACATGAAGATAACAAGGACGATTGTGAAGCGGACAATTGGCAGCTCATTTTGTCTGACCAATTGTCGACAACAAAGTCCAGCGAGTTTTCATGTGGCGTTGGCTGAGCCTGAGGCTGATGTTGAGGTTGAGGTTGAGGTTGAGGCTGAGGCTGAGGCTGAGGCTGAGGGGACATAGGCATAGCATGCGGCATATCGAATACATTCGAATAGAAGCGAATTAAATAACGACTATTGCGCTCTTTGATAATGCACGCGTTCAATTGCAAACACAACTCGTTCAATTCCTTTCTTGTCATGTTCAATTGGTTGTCGTATTTTTGTCTGCTTTCAGCACGATCGCAGAGTATTTTTTTTTTCAATTCATTCACGCTCAAAGTCAATGTGTCGCATTTTTTTTGCTCCGACTTGACCAATGTGATAAAATTGACGAATCGACTATTCAGCTCGCCGAGTTCTTTTTTGTCTTCTTCAGTTCGACGCAGATTATTCCAACTAAAGCTACATTTTAGTTTCGACATTTTGCTCCACACTCTACACTCCTTAATTTTTTTACACTTTACACTTTACACTTTTCGCTTACTTCCTCTACTTGCTCTACTAAACTCTACTAAATTCACTAGATCACTTTTTCACTCTCCATGTCAGCTTTTCAACGTTTCCAATGGTTTCTAAATTCAACAAAAAATTGTCTAAAAACCAACAGAAAATAAAATTACTTAAAAGATTATTTTTTAAATAAATTTAACAAATAAACTTGATAAATAAAATTTGTTAAATGTATCTTTTAGTTTTTTGTTTTGTTTTGTTTTGTTTTTTTTTGTTTTTTTTTTGTTAGGTAAATAAATAGAGCTTGACTAATCTAAATAAAAAAGTAAATAAGTAAGATAAAGCAGTTAGAATGTTAAAATTAGTGCGGTGTGTTGAAGCTGCTGTTATCTTTGTTGTAAATTGGTCGAATTCCATCAAAATGAATCTAGACCAACACTGATCATTCATTTTGTCGAATCATTAGTTAAACAATTTGAACAAGTGTGTTTAAAAAGTTTTCGACAACAACAGAAAAAAAGCAAAAAGCAAAGTAAAATCTAATTTGTCTAATTAAATTTTCTAGTGAAAAAAAAGAAAAAAAAATTTTCAACAAACTTAAATTATAATCTTTTTTGTGTGTGTTTTCATCTTTTTTTAAACGATAATTACGACCAAAATATAAAATAATAAAATAGCAAAATATATTTGAAATTGATATGCTAAATGGTGTAGCTTTTTATCTTTTTATTTTTGTGTCTCTTCTTGATGAAAAAAAAGAAAAAAATTATCAAATATATAAATAGGAAAGTACCAAAAGAAAGCAAAAACTAATTAATTAATTAATTGATTCAGATAAAAAAGTTACAAAATATTTGACTAATTAGCTATTTATCCCTTGGCATCCATTCACAACACACATTTTCTATTGAAAATTTAATTTAAAAAACAAATAAACTTAAAATAAATTGGACTTGAATGTCCGCTCGTAGCAGTAGTAGTAGTAGCAGTAGTAGCAGCAGCATTGACCTACAAGTAACTAAAAGAGTCACTGCTGCTATTTGACTAATGGACACTTGAAGCGAATTTTTGTGTCAATCGTAGATCGAGTAGTGTTTGTTTATGTTGGTTCGCTTGAGCTTTGGTCGAAGTAGAAATTTTTCAAATGCACTCAAATCAACAATAAATGAAAATGAAATCCCATTAGAAAAATCAACCAACAAGGTGCTTTAAGGTGATTACGGATAAACATCAAGATTACAAAGACAAACTTTGTAGTGCACTAATCTGAAAAGTAGAAAATTTTAAATCCATGGATATTTATGAAACAAAAAACCTTAGAAAACAGATTAGAGAGTCGACGAATTTATACACTGGCAACCGAATTTAACACTCTCAACAACAATCGTTTAAATAAATTTCAAAATTCAACTACGCCTCGATTACCAACAACTAGTTTGTTTACTTTGGAGCTAAAGTAAATGAAGAAAGAAAAAAAGAAAGAAAAAGAAAAAAAAAATAGAAAAAAAATAGAAAAAAGGAAAAAAAGAGAAAAAAAAGTTATATAATTCGGATTAATGTTCTTACATTCGATTTGAAAAGATTTGAAAATATTGCTCATTTTAAAATTGCAAACAAAAATATTTTTTAACCATTTATTAATTCGTTGGTTCGTTCGTTCGTTCATCAATCACTTGGTAAATAGTTTAATTTGATTTAATTTGTAAACACATTTTTTGCGCAAAATTTAATTTTAAATTATTTTGTTTATATAAAATTACACACATGTCACCAAAAATGATAATTGCCATTCTCAATTACACAATTACATAATTGTTTGCAATTTTATTTAGCAAATAATATTAAAAGAGAAAAAAAATTCAGCCAAAAAAAAAAAGAAATTAAAATTTTCAAAATTCAATTCTACAAACTGAATTGGATTGAGATTTGACAAACAAATCCTTAGCAATTCCCAAAGCCCATCATATGGTGTCCGAGTCAATCATTTAGCCTATCATGAATCATTTCAAATTGTTTTTCCTATATATCCATTGTGAATAATATTTAATCATAATATAATATTTATATATTTTAAGTCTTCTCTAGCTTTATCAAATTTTACTATTTTGCTTTTTATTGTTCTTTAATTAGTCGCCCACTTACTTACTAATTTCGATCCAATTTTTACCTTTAACAATTAACAAAATAAAAATGTTGAAAATGTTCTTTGTTTTTTGAATTTTTTTGTTGTTGAATCTTTTTTTTAAATCTATTGTATAAGAAAATTAATATTTCTTCATCAAAATTACAAAGTCAACTTTTTATACTCGTTTTTTTTTTCTTTTATGTTGTTGTTTTTGTTGTTGTTTAGTAATGGTTTGATAAAAAAAAGAAAAGAAAAAGAAATGGACTTTTTTGCTAGAGATTTTCCCATGTTTCTTCTAGATGTTATTGTATGCCAAAGCACTTAGAAGATAAATTTAGAACGCATTAGGACGATTGATGATTAAATTAAATCGAACAATGAATTACGTCAAGAGAGCACACGCGTTCTAATTCAATAATCAAGCAATGCCTGGTCAAAATCATGCTCGTTCAATTTCTTAAAAGAACTCTTGTCAACCAAATCGAACAACAAAATAAAAGAATGTAAAGCAAACTCGTGTACTAAAGACGTGCGCCTTTTATACAAACTTCAATTAAAACAACCATTTTTAATTAAAAAAAATAAATAATCCAATTTACTTGAGAAAAAAAGAGAAATATTTTAATTCAAAAGTTAACATTATTAAATCAAAAGGCCAAAATCTACATATCTTTTTAACCGTTATTTTTTCTTTTTTAACTTTTTTTTTTTAATAAAAACATGATGTGCCCATTTAACTAAACTTTAAACTAAAACTTTGTGCTAACTTTTGCTAGCAAAAAAAATTATAAACTTTTAAACAAAAATATCATTGTCTTTACAAAATAATACAGTTATCTATAATTAAATTTTAAATTAACATTAGGAAAAATTTGAACTAATTTGCCAATTTATCAATGTAAAATCAATATGTATGTTAGAAAATATGAATGAGTCCAGCATATAACCACTCTTAGCAGCCAAGTTTATAGCAACATAATTTTTTTCTTATTTTTAAAATAAATTGTTTTATTATTTGCACTTATTCGACTAAATCTAGTTTTCTAATAATTGAACAATGACCAACGAATAGTTTAAACAAAAAAAAAAAAAAAACACAATTTTTTGTTTTTGTCGATTAGAATAGAGACTTAGAAAGACGACGACGACGACAACGACCACTACGAATTACATAGACACAATGAGAAATAGAAGAAAAAAGAAATAGAAAAAAATTAGTCTTGGCAGCATTATGGCAACAAATGCATAGATTATCCCATAGTTGTTGTTTTACGTAACAATTAAATCGAACAATTAAGTCCGATACAATAAACTACTTGTAATTGAAAAAACTCAGCTTAATACATTTTATGGGACTTTTTGATAATTAATATTTTTGTTCTCTACAAAAGTAAATAACACTAAAAATAATAAAAATTAGATAACTTTAACTATTATCCATTTATCCTTGTAAGTTTTTTTCTTCTTTTTTTAATTTATCTTATTTGGCAAATAAAATTTGGAAATTTAACAACTCTATTCGAATTATTATTTTCGGTTACATAATATTTTCTCTAGCTTTCGTACAAGACCAACAAGCTAAGGTTGATAATTTGCAAGTTAAAATAAAATAGCAACAAAAATAAAAATTTTAAATTACATTTTTTTTATTTTTGCTTAGGTAAATAAATAAACATAAATAAACAAATATTGTGGAAATTTTGTGGGCCTTCAGTTTTATTAGGGATTAGCTTTGTTCTTTTTTGTTAGTTGTTTGTAGCCAATTCGTTATTTCTTTTACGTGGTGAATTTCGACTGTGCAAAATGTCATTTGTATTTATCAACTAGTTATGTAATTGCGCCAAATAATCTAAAATATTCTTAAGCTAAACATTTAGCTTAGATGTTATTTGAATATAATGAATCCGTTTAAATATTTATTAATAATGAAAAAAGTGAAACAAAGTCACTCACTTTTTTACTCGGATTTTTAAGTTTAAAAGTTTCATTTTGTTTTTAATAGAAAAACCTAGCTGGTCATTTTGCGTCAAATTTTCTAGTCAAAACACTTAATCTATTAATTAAAAATAATTAATAAAATTAATCTTTAGAATAGGTTAGAATAAGCATTTTGGATTTGAAAGTAAATTTGTATTGTTAATTTTTAATTTTATTTTATTTTTGTTTTATTCATGGTTTATTTTATTTGTATTATACTTGTTTGTCGTTATTATTCATTAAAATTTAGAAAAAAAAATATTTTACAATTTATTTTGACTTTTTTCTAAAATTAATTATTTTAAAAGATTTTTTTTTTAATTTTTATTAATTTCTTTAAAATTTGAGAATTCAATTGAGCTCTAGAACAGAATAGTCGAAAATTCGAATTAATAAACTTTTTTTTTTAAAATTTTTTTTTCTCTTCTTTTTTTTTTTTGTTGCTCGGATTGAATAAATGCTATCATTTAAAATTTCAAAAATCGCTGATCTTGTGACAAAAAAAATTACACACTTAATTTCAAAAATCAAAAGCTTACTAAAAAACCGTCCACCACAAAAATAAGAATTTATTTTAAGAAAAAAAATAGATAAATAAAATACAAAATATTTCTGAAAAATATTTCTGACCGTAGTTTGTAAAAAAGAAAAATAACTAAATCGCCAACTTAATTGCTAAATAGTTTTTTAGAGTTCTTTTGATTTTTGCTTTGAGCAGAAAAAAAACGTAAATCTACTTTGCTTGTCTGATTAGTGAACAAAGCGTAGGTTTTTGCTTTTGATTTACAATTTATTTGTTCTGGATTATTTTTAAAACCATTTTTCAAATTGGGATAATTCCATGATTCTTGACTCGGTTGCTTATCTTGACTTAGATTTAAATATTGAATATTGGTTAAAGTTTCAACGGGATTATGCAACTCTGGATTTTCATTTTGTATCCTGATCCAATGATCGTAGTATTTAGAAGCGTTAAAATAAGATAAGACAGTGCCAACAAAGCATATATTCGGATACATTATATTCAGTTCTTTCCAATTTCTTGGCAATTTTTTTGAATCGGGCATGGTCGAGCGCGCCAGCAAAAAGTCTAATGTATAGCGCTGCTTTTTTCTTTCTTTTTTTTCTCTTTTGGTTTGCTCGTCATCTAGTGAATTTGTATTTATCTGTTTACTGGTGCTCAAATTCATTTCTTTGCCATTGCTTTTGCAAATTTCAATGCTTTTCTCTTCTTCTGTAAATGGAGTCAAAATAGAGCTGAACGGATTTGAAGACACACCGGACGCAATCGAATTTTCTGTACACGATCTAGTCAGCGTTTTTTTCTTCGTATTTGAGTCAACTTTATTGCCCATTGTTGGTAAAACAATCTTAATTTAATTCACAAATTTTATTCACAAATTTAATTTACATTTTAGTATTTTAAAAAAAAAAAAAAAAAAAAAAAAAACCAAAGAAAATCTACTTGTTTGCATGAATTGTTTGTGTACGAATTGATCAAAAGAATGGCAAAACTTCTCAAATCTGGACATTGATTTTTTATTCGCAACCAAACGATGCCATTTTGATTTTCGGCTCCATGCAAATTGATCAAACATTTTGTTTCGGATTCGATGTCCTTTACTTTTGAGATAAAAAAAGCCACATCTGTGATCTGTTTTTTATCCACATAGCAAATACTTGTGGTGTTCGCGTCCAAATCTTTGTATCTTGTCAACAATCAAATTAATTTAATAGCTTGATTTATTTAAATAAAGTCTACTGCCAAATATGGTTGGTCGAGTGGTCGCATGACTGAATGGACATCTTCTCAAAGTCTTTATTAAAAAATAATTAGTATTCAAATGCAAGTGCAGCTAAATGAGAAACTAGAACTAAAAGATAAGCTAGCTTTCAAGTTAGTTAGGATAGCTAGAAACGATTTGTTTCTCAAAGCATAAAGAAATTTTAAACCATTTAATATATAATTGTTTAATTTGCTTTTTGTGTTTTTTGTAAGGCTTTTAGCTCCCTCTTTGTTCGAATAATTCCAAGCTCATCTTTCTTTCCATTGAGAGGATTTATTGCAAAATAATAAATATTAGATATATAGAACAACAACTTGAAGTATTGCTACCTAACGAGCATCAACAAACTCAGATAAGATAATAGGAGCGATTGGCTGGCTATTCGGATTGTTGCTTGCCTTTACAATTAGAACTAATAAAAGGACTTGATAAAATAGACTAAACAAAAAAAAAAAAAAGAAAAAAATTCTGAGTTAAATTTTGGTTGCAATGGCGTTGATGGAATCAATTTAAGTCAATTATTAAACAAAAGTACTTTAACAAGATTTTGGCTTAAATGCAAAAGCAATTGTAACCTCTCTGATCGGTTTCAAGGAATTCGATTATGTAACTAAAAGCTGATCAATTTTCTTCGATTAAACTACTAAAATATTTGCATTAATCTATTTATTTATATTTATGTATGAATATTTTTTTCCTATCAAATGCTTTCATAGTCAGAACTAATTTAGAGAATTCAACTGGCTTGTAATGCTTTTAGCATATTACTAAAGCTCGTTTAAACACTTGGTGGCTTATAGATTTTTTTGCTGGTATTTAATGTTTGTAAAATTCAACAATTTTATCGAACGCTTTCAATTTTTTTTAGATTAAAATCAATTTACATATATTTTTAATTTAATTAGGGTAAAAATTAATAAGAATGTAACATTTCTGAATAATCCTCTCTTGTTTAATTTATCATTTTATTATCACAGGCTAAATAGAATATGTTTTTAAATCTGAAAAGAGTTTTGAAAAAATGAATTTTCACTAATTAAAGAAAATTATAACATTTATAGTAACAATAATTTTTTCTCTAAAATAAATAAAATTCGCATCTTACATTCGGTTTTTTTTTCAAATCAAACAAACAACATAAAATTAATCATATAATTTTCCAAAACTTTAATCTTTTCGAGTCTTTTTCAATTTGATTGTTTCAATTCAGCTAAATTTGAATAACATTTTTGATAGAAAAATAACTAACTAATTAACTTCTGAAATGCATCATCAACCATTAACAAATGTGTGCAAAAAATCCTAATTCAAAAATTCTAATTTTTTTAACTTCAAGAAAAAATTTTCGAATAAAATCCTTTACTACTTTGGCAAGTATTGCAGAGTTTTTTCAAGCACCTGTTTTTGGGTTAAACACAAAAACATGATTCAAAATCAACCATTTTTAGAAACTATTTATCACTTCTATTAGAAAAAAGCCATTTCAATCTAGAAGAAATGAAACGATCAAATTGAAAGGAACTTCACTGCCTTAAAAAACGATTAACAGATTTATTTTTTTTAAATAAAGTTGTTAATCGTTTACTCAACTTTACTCAATTTTTGTTTGAACATGTCTTAAATTTTTCAGAATTAAAATCAGTTAAACTAGAATTAATAAATTTAGAAAAAAAAACTTAAATCCATAGTTTTATTTTTAAAAATTGGAATGAATTTTTTTCATTTTAATTCATCTTTTTTGTTAAAATGATTGAAAAAAAATAATTTGTTTCTAGAAAAAATTATTAATCTTTATCCCATAATTATGTGAAGCTATTTTGTATTTGATTGACATCTGGGCATTGTGAATTTTGGTTCAAAAAAACAAAAGCAAAATATGAGAAGCAAAAAGAGCTTTAATTCGGACCGACCAAAACATGTTCTGTAAATTGTAGCAACTGATGCATCCTGTTAAAAGTTGAATTTGATTTATAATAATATACTATAATTTTATAGAGCATTTAATTAACGTTTCAACTTGATTGTAAAATAATTTTTTTATTTTTTTTCATCTTTTTATTTTTTAAATTCTAATTTTCAACTATTCATTATTTGAAATTTAAAAACATCGCCGAGTCTGGTGTAATTTATGAAATGAATAAATAAAAACATTATACATTTGAATTCATTAGAAAAGTATGGATTCAATTGAATCAAAAAAACAAACTTTTTTGTTCATTGACAAATGAGTAAAAGTTAAATATATTTTCTATCACATTTTCTTTTATCTGGACAATAAAAGAAAAATTTCGATAAATAGTTATTTGTTTTAAATGAATAAATAATAGATTATTAATTGAGAAGTTAATTAGTTAAAATAAAATGATTTATTGAAGTTTTATTAAAGTTTATAAATTGATATCATTTTAAGTTTTAAATACAAAGTAGATTACAAAGTAGATTACAAATTACAAGCTAAATACATTTTTTAAGAAGATAAAAATAAAAATACACACAATTTATAAATAAAAAAAAAGAAAGAAAAAGATAAAAGATTTCTCTAATTTTTGTTTGATAAAAAAAAGTCTTAAAAAAATCGACTTGTTAAGTTTAGTTTAAAAAATTTCTGAACTCAAACACTTGCCTAAATTTACAATTATCAAAGTTTCTTTTTAAAAATCTCTATAAAATAAAAAAAAATGCTGTAAAATTCAAGTCATTTAAATTAGCCTTAGATTGATTGCCGCTCGTTAAAAATGAAAAATGAAGCAGTTGTTCTTTTTGCTTTTTGTTTTTTGCTTGATTTTGGTTAAAGTCTGCTTTCATTTTTATATATTGCGCATTGATTTGACGTTCGTTTTGTTATGTTAAGTTTTAAAATAATGAGACCAAAGTTTAAAAAATTTTTGTTAAAAATTTCAACCTTAATTTAGGTTCTTTGCTAAATTTTATGTTTTCTTTCTTATGTCAAGTTGTGTGGTTGCAAATGTTGTCTATTTTTCTTCTCGTTTTCTCATCAAAGGTTTGTGATTGCCCAGTTGTTGATTGTACGAGTGTTGTTTGTCCCAGCATGTGCCGCAATAGTAATTGAAGCACTGAAAGTCGCGGCAAAAATAGATGCCTTTGTCGTTGTAGCATAGACAGCATTGTACGTCTTCAAGATAAGGATCGATTTGAATGCGCTTGGAAAATTTGGACGACTGAATGTCGACAAACGCTGCTCGTACAGCTCGCATAAAATTTTGCTGATGTGAAAAAGTAACTCGTCCCGAACCAATCGGATACTTTAATTTGTCAATATCAATGCCGGCATACACAACACATCCGAATAGTTCGTTCATGATATGAGCCAAGTCGCGAGCAGTCATTGTGCCGTGCAGATTTCCAACAAAAACAGTTTTCTTTGGATCCAATTCTTTGGGTGTGCATAGAGCAAAATTGTTATCAGCCAATATCCACGGAATTATTTGCACCTCTTTGTTGCGCACTCTTCTAGTCGATATTTTAAAGTAATACTCGACTCTGTCGCGTCCATGCTGATAGTCTTCAATACAATTGCCGACTAGAGAGCGCACCGAATATTCCGAATCATAAATGACATAAGCAAAGCCAGGACTTGAACGCTGCTTTTGTTCATTTTTTGAGTTGTTTTGAGCACCTAGTGATCTTCGACTATAGTTTGATGTCGATGACGACTGAGTGTCACAATCTGCTTGAGCTGCGGATGCTGCCACTGCCACTGCTGCTGCTGATGTTCCCAACAAATTGTACTTTTCTTTGTTGGTCCACTCGACACGACAAGGTCCGAAAAGACCGAATTCTTTTAGTAGATCGTCTTCAGTGATGTCCCATGGTAATCCGCCCACAAAAACTTTAGTCGAGTAGACTATTGGTGTTTTGTATTGTTTGGCAGGCAGTTTTCCTTTCCAGCAGCATGTAGCCTCGCTTATTTGAGCAGCTGATCGATACTTTTTGGCAGCAGTTTCAATTGCTGTATTTATGGAACCATTTGATGCCGTTGTAGTCAAAAGTCCACCACTTGAACTAGACGATGCTTGCGGTGTGTAAAAATTAAATTGTGAAAATGATGTCGCCTGTTCTGGTGAAGATTTTTTGATCAATAGGTCAAGGACCGATGATTTTTGAGTGTTGCTATTTTGATTGCATTGACAATCGTGTCTTGAGTTTGGTGAAGTAGATGCAGATGAGCCATTGCATGAATTGCAGCTAGAATTCGATAGGCCAGAAGACGACGATGTGGATGATGAGGACGAAAGTGCTGCCACGGTGCATTCAGTTGGTATTACAGTAAGCTGAGTGCTGGTCGTAGTTGAATTTGACGTGTGATTTATTAGTGGAGAATCGTCCATGAAAGCAAGCGTGTTTTTCAAGTCATCAAAGGTAAATGAACAATTGGCATCTTTTGGAGTTGTAGCAGCGTTTATTGGTGTCGTAGGATTTGTTGGCGTTGTCTGAGTGTGCGTTTGTGCTCCCGTTTGATAGTTTCTTTTTGTGTGATGATGATTTGAACTCGAGCAATCTTTATTGTTGCAGTTGTTGCAAAAATTGTTGTTAAAATTTGATTGCTTGTTGTGATGTGAGCTTAATGATGATGATGATGATGATGATGATGATGATGATGATGATGACGATGATGATGACGATGATGATGATGTTGGTGGTAGCGCCTGTGGTGCATAACTGAGCAACGAGGTAGATGCTGACTTGGACAAGCTACATTGATTGTGATGCGTGTTAGTTGATGTCAAATTTTGATAAGAATTGTGATATTGATTGTATTGATTTTGTCGGTGAAAATTTTGTCGATTGTTGTAAAAGTTTGGATTATTTTGCTGATGTTGATGTTGTTGTTGATGTTGATGATGTTGATGTTGATGATGGTGATTTTGATGTTGATGATGTTGATGATGTTGATGTTGATGATTAGGATGATTGTGGTGATGATGAAAGCTGGGCATTGTACATTGCTGTTGATTCGAATGGTTCAGTGATGAAGACTTGGGTGGGAACGAAAAGTCATAGCGAACAGCAGATTCCATTATCTATTCTTTAAATATTAAAATCTTGATTGAATTTAAAATTTTTTTGCTGGCTGATAAAATTTATATATCTTAAAAAAGTTAAAAAATAGTAATTTTTGTGTGAATGTGTGTGTGCGTGTACGCTTGGTTACTAGAAAAAGGTTTAAAAGCCCAGTGAGCTTTTTTTTTTCTTGAAGAACAAAAAACATAAACTAGAATCCATGCTTTTATTAAAGTGGAGTTTTGTTTGAAAAGCTTAGAGCTTTGAAAATAAAAAGTGAGAGAAATGGCGAGAAGGAAAGCGAGATGAGATTTTCTTAAATTTTAACTTTAAAATTTGAATCAATACGTTTATGTATATATAGAAGCGTATTAATGTTTAAAAATGCGTTTAATTTTTTTCTTTTTAAATAATATACACTCTCTAGATCGGTTTTAGATATTTGACTGATCCCATCTTGTTCACTTTTGTTTAGAAATTTGTTTCAGCTAAATTCAAATCTGACAAAATTTAACTAGAATTAATTAATTTTTTCTTAGATTACAATCAGATGAATCACATGAGTATGTATCTGTTTCGTTTAGTTTTTTTTCTATAGTTTAGATTTTATTTTTAGCATTTTAGATGATCTTTTTTCTTACAATTCCCTTTAAATTAGCTTGATTCCATCTAATTTATTTATCTTTATACTGTCTCTTAAATTAAAGAAAAAATACATAAACAAACTAAAAAAATTTTCATTTTTTTTCAACATTTAATTTTAATTTTATGCTTTAATTAAGCCACTAAAAAAAATAATTTCTTGAATTGATTAAAAATTGAAAATGATAAAAATAAAAATACATCACTAAGATTGTATTTTCAAAGCGATAATTAACATTTAAGGCTTCAGCATATTGGAAAAAAAAAACCATCAAACATACTTTTATAATAGTCAACCCTTCTTAATATAATAGCATAGTTAAGTCTAATAAAATTGGTTTTAATTTGAATCAATACAACAATTTGCCTTTTAATAATAGAATTGCTTTATTTTGCTGTTCTTAGTGTAGTGATGACAAACGAAGTTGTGGCGGAATTTATTATATGCTTGTGAAATTTTTATTAGTTAAAAAAGATTATTGTGAGAAAAAAAAAATTATCAAATTTTATTAATTTTTTTAATCAAAATAATAATAATAATAATAATTATAACGTAAATAAATAGCAAATAATGAATAATATAATCGAGTCGTGTCCAAATGCGGATAACAATACGGCATCAATGGACATTAGGAAAAAAATGAATGAATCCAAACAAGTAAACAGAGCAAAGAGATTTTTTTTTTAATAAAAAAACGAATATATTAACTAGAAACAGTCAACTTAAAAAAAAATTAACTAAAAAAATAATAAGTCTGTTGTTTATTTGGTCAGTTAATCGAATACGAAAGACTCTTTTTCGTTACTTCAAGCTGATGATGCGGTTAAAACCGGTTGAGATGAAGAAACTGAAGGTGATTGAGCTTGTTGTTGATGTTGTTGTTGTTCATTATTTGAATTGTTCAGCTGCTGTTGGTGTTGTTGTTGTTGCTGCTGCTGCTGCTGCTGGTGTTGTTGTTGTTGGTAATGTTGTTTTTTTGAATTTGTATTTTGTCTACGATAAGAATTTGAATTGTTATAATTGGCACCATTAGTCATTCTCATTTGAGGATGAACAACGTGTCCGTGTTGAGCTAAAAATTGATTTTGATGATGAGACATATAGTCCCTATGATTCATTTGAGCACCGTAGTGTATAGGCGCTGCATGCAAATAGTGATTAATTGACATTGGCATTGGAGGTAATTGATGAAGAGTGAAATTGTATGCGGATGCACCTCGAGTTGATTGATTGACTAATGAAAAAATGCGTCGTTGGGCACATTGACTAGCTTGAAATGATCCATATATTCGAACTGTAACCGAATTGTCTATTTGTTCACCGGTAATTTGTCCATCTTCATCATTCAATGTAGTACTCGATGCTGCCGATTCAACACTAACTGCAATTTGTGCATTCTCAGCATTAGCATTGTTTGCTTCTTTGTCAGCATCTTGTTCTTTGATCTCTTGATTTTGATGCATTTGTGTGACGTCTTCGGGCAGTTTGATTGTTGCGCCTGTTGTTCGTTGCAATTCACGAACATTTTTTCCCATTTTTCCAATTATGCGACCAACAATACTCGATGGCACTTGTATTTCAGCTCTTAGCTTAACATTGTCATCCGAAGCAAATCGCTCCTGTCTAATTTTGTCATAAATATAATACTGTGCTTTCCATTGACTTTCTGGTGAACCTTGTATGACCACTTGACGTTCGACTGCTGTTTTACTTTCTTCGGCTGACATGGGTGTTATTTTAACCGATGCACCAGATAGCTTGATTATATTTTTGATGTAAGAGCCTTTGGTGCCAATTATGGCACCCACAGCTATATTTGGTATATATAAATAGACAGTCTCTGTTTCTAGCGCAGTCTGATTACCAATGTCGCTTGCAGATTGTGCATGAGGTAGCTGGTACATACTAGGTGTAGCTTGCTGCTGCATGCCACCATAAAAATTACCATATGATATGTTTTGACTCGATTGAGCTTGTTGAGTGTTTGATTGAGATGAATTTGTTGATTGATTATTGACTGAAGAGGATGAAGCGGCTGCAGCGGCGGCAGCGGCAGTCGCAGCAGCAACAACTGATGCCGAATGTGGAGCTATTTGTGTTGATTGCGATTGATGATGATGATGATGCTGCTGGTGCTGCTGCTGTTGTTGCTGCTGCTGTTGCTGTTGGTGTTGCTGTTGGTGATGATGAAGTTGATGTGAAATGTTTTGATTTTGAGATTGGTTTGTGTGTGATGAATGTTGTTGATGTTGATGATGATGATGATGATGCTGTTGGTGTTGCTGTTGTTGCTGTTGAGCAGCAGCTGCAGCGGCTGCGGCGGCCGCGGCAGCAGCAGCAAATCGAGCAGCTGAGTTAGGTGGTGCAGCATTGAATGCAGCAGCAGCGGCAGCAGCGGCTGCAGCCGACGAAGCAGCGGCAGCAAATGCTGGCGGAGCCAACGGCAATGGTGGTATGCCTCCCATCATAATCGCTTGAGCTCCATAAGTTTTTGTGTCATTTTCAAAAGCTGACTTTATTTTTGAATGAATTATTTCCAATGCTTTAATCATGTTCTCCAGTTCACCTTTAACAGTTATAACACGCTCCACATTCATGCTAATGTCATTTATGCTCGACACTGTTACTGTGGTTTCTGTTTCTTTTTTAATCGTGTTTATGGTGTTGCCTTGCTTGCCAATAATGCGACCAATGTAGTCATTGTGAGCCAACACTTTAAGTGGTATGTCTTGCGGCTTTTGTTTGGACTCAGCATCAATTTTCATTACTTTGAGTATTTCACGACATGCATTTATGCAATTTTCTGGCTGTCCGCGAATTGTTATCACTTTTTCTTGCAATGCATTGCTTGGTGCCATCGGATCACCTCTGTACACATCTACTTTGGCTCTTGTTTGTTGGGTCAATTGGCGTATTGTTTGACCACCTTTACCAATTATTGCTCCAACTGATTCGCTTGGTACCAAAATTCTTACTGGCACATCTATGTTGCTTGTGCGGCTCTGTTGTACCGGTTGTTGCTGTGTTGGATTCGATTGCTGTTGTTGGCCATGATGCTCTTGTTGTTGAGATTGAATTTGTTCGTCTTGTGTTTGTTGCATTCTTGATAAATTAACCAGATTGCCTCTCCTTGCAATTACAGAACTATTTTTCAATGGAAACTGTTGGTCCAAAATGGTAAGACTGATAACTGAGCAAATAGTATGTTGCTAAGTGTGCTGTATTTATGTGTAAATGTGTGTGTATCTGAATGCCTGTGTGCTTATATATACTAATATATATCTGTTTTTGTGTGAGTGTATGTTTGTATGTGTAAGTGTGTGAGCGAGAGAGAGAGAGAGAGAGAGTTGAGGATGGATTGAGAGTGGAGAGAGAGAGAAAAACTAAACCGAAAATTAAAACGGAAAAATTGTTATCTAAAACAAAATAATACAATAAAAGAATAAAAAATTGAAAAATAAATATTATTAATCCAAATTTAAAATGGTTGGCTTAGCAATTCAAATGAATTGAATGAACACGATTCAGTTAATCATGTTGTTTTTGTTCAAGATGATGATGATGATGTTGATGATGACGACGACGTCGACAACACCGATGATTCTCTATGCATTTTGCTATAAATTATGCTTGAAAAATGAATATTTCTAAGAAAAATTATGCTGCTGCATGCAAAATCATCTATGCTTAAGTACAGTTATTTTATTTTTTATTGGAAAAAGCATGCTTCTATTGTTATAAAAAAAAAGCTAGATTTTCTAATGTCTTTCTCGTTCATAGCAGATACGCTTAAAAATAATTTTTTCTTATTCTCTTAATCTTTATTTTTTGGACTTTTTTTGCTCTATACTGCAATTTTTATTTTAATTAAAATCTGAATTTTTATAATAACACCACAAACACGTGAGTTAAACTTGCTGTTTAACATTGCTACTCAAGTATACATATACTAAGTAAAACTATTAGCGAAAATAACTTAACTAATGTATTTGAAAAAGATTAATTTGACCATAAAAAATCTACTTTTAAGTAGCAACAGAACTATCAATGCTAGTAGTATATATATATTTATATAACTATTTATATACTAATATAAATATGCAAAAATTTATATTATTAAATGAAATTAAAGAAATGCTTAATTTTTACTGTTTAACGAAAAATTTGGTACCAAAAATTTGAATTTTTAAATTTATTAAAAGTAAAAATTTAACATTCTTTTAAATTTCTTTTGAAAATTCAAATTTTTGTATACTTAAAATGTTATTATGACAAATATTTTTTATAAATTTTCACTTAAGTTTATTAAGTTTTGATTTAAAAGCAAGCTGTTGGATTCGTTTTCCGATGTGTCAGTAATAAGACTAAGGGATCGCTTGCTTTGATTTTAATTAGCTGATTCCATTATTTTTCTCAATGAGTTGTTTATCTGTTGATGTCAATTGCTTAATTCATTTTCTTTATTTGATACTTTTAGTTTTTGTTCTGTGATTCGCTACCTCGGGTCCGATGGAGAATGGGGACAATTTCATTTCCGATTTGTCATTGGATTCAGAAATGTCTATTTTAAAAGGACTTTCAGTCAAGTGATATTTGTTGAAGGTAAGCAAAAATTTGTATGTTCCTTACATGATTTTAAGGTTAAAGAAATTTAAAAGAAAAGCAAAGTTAATCAAATCTAGTTTTTTTGTCTCGTTCGAAAAAATTTTTTTAAATTCGTTCACAATTTCAACATTGGTCAGTTTTAGAAGTGATTAGATTTAGATTTTCAACTTCTTGATGCAGTTCAGTACTCTTAGCTCTATGGTTTCAAAGTGATGTATTCACCGGATTTAGACACGGGCCTGATAAATTTTGTGACAATGGGCTTAACAATATTATAATGCTTGTAGAATCATTTTTGAAAAATTAGAAAAAAATAATAGCTTTATCCTTTTTATTACTGTAATTTTTGTACTAGAATTGCACATTGCCAGATTGTTACAATTTCAAAAAAATCTTAAATTTTAAGATGGCTTGCCTAAAATAATTTAAATTTAGAAATAGAAGTAGAAAATTGAATATGAAAACAATTAAAAAAAAAAATTTAATCTAATTATAAATTATGTTTTTTTTTCGGTTTGATTTTATATCAGCTTTTGTTAATTTTTGTATATTTTTTTAAATTGATATATAATTTTAATTTTATCGTTTTATTTAAATTTTTTTTTAGTTTCAATTAATTTTTAAATTCGTGACTGTTAAAAAAAACAGATATTAAAATATTAAAAATATTTCAATTTTTTTATGCTATTATTTGTAAATTAAAATCGAAAACTTTCTGATAACAGTAAAAAAAGTATTCATTTAACCATGATATCAAATTGTTTTATATTTTTAGATTTTTGAAAAAGCAAATAACTATTAACAGACTGAAATAAATACCTCCAAAATGGATATAAATTTAACAGTTTTTAACATCAAAATTCCATTTAATAAAACTTACTTTAATAGTGAGACTATAGCGGTTCCATTCCATGCAATTTGTTTAGCTTCTCAATTCAGAATCAAATCGAGGGCTCTGCTAAAATTAACTTCCTTTAAATTTTTTTTTTAGGCAAAATAGCCAAAATAATAATTTATTTTATTAACTTACAATTTTCATTAATAAAAAAAAGCTTATAGAGCATTAAATTTTTTAAAGTTATTTCCTACCTAATAGAAATTTCTATCAGATACTCTATACTTGTATTATTCCTAAAAGTTTAAAAAAACGCGTAATAACGATAACATAACATAACTAAATGCTCTATGTGATTTAATTTAGAATTAATATCATTAAATTTGAAAATGATATCAATTTTGCTTGTTGATTAGTAATATTGTATAAGAATAGATTTTTTGAAAAATTTGTCTCTCTACCTAATACCACTATTTAAAGATCCATATTAAGATAAGCAAAGATAAAACAGAGAAAAACTCGTTTAGCTGTATCATTAGTTAAAAATAACTGCTCTAAGATAAGGTTCAGGAATACGAAATGCAGTTTTCATATTCGACCCAATGTATTTTTAAACTTTGAACTTTTTAAAAAGGTTGATAAAAAATGTAGAAACTTCATTTAAGTTGGTGACCTTAACACTAGAACAAAGAAAAAAGGAACACTGTTCATCTGAAAAAAGAACGTAGGAAAGTTCCAGAAAACTCGCTGTCAAAAGCTCAAGTAAATATTTAATAAACATGCATTTGAGTTAAAGGCCTCTTTAAAAAAATTCTGTTATAAAAATTTCATTTAGAAGATGAAAAAAAACCAAATGACAAGTTTATTTCTTTGGAAAAAAATAAGCAAATTTAGAACAAAAAAGAAACAAATTTAATTTCAAATTTGATTTTGAATGATAAGAAACTTAAAACTAGTGAAGGAAAGGGAAAAAGCTTCGGAGAACTCTTATCTTCAATATTTAATCTTGATTCTTATTCAATTGATACTGAGAAAGATATCCAGATACTTAATTCTTATTCTGAACTCTTTAGAAATTATAATCAGTGTATTTTTAATAATCTAATTTGCTTAAATGAATTAATTATGGCTTTAACACTCAAAGGACCGCAATGTCAATTCGACACTTTTTGAGTATTAATCTTTTAATATTTTTTTTTTGAATAAAGTTTTTGGTAATTTTATTTTACAAACTTTGTTTGAAATCAATAATAAAAATAAAAATTGAAATATTTAATTAAAAAAATTGATTCTTCGTCGCAAAAAAACACTAAAAAACTGCCCTAAAAGCCCTTACTCAGTAAAATGTAAAACAAGACGTTGGCCAGTTCTTATTTAATAAACAGTGTTATTTTGACACAACCGGTCATAATAGAATCAATAAAATTTGACATTTTTTATTTAATAATTACACTAAATTTAGGACAAAGTACTTAATTTTTTATCTTTGATACTTTTTAATTGATTGAATTAATTTTTGGGTTTAAAATAAGAAATTTTTAAAGGAAAAAAGTATTAAACAAATAAATATGTCTGGTTCTGTAAGCATTCTAGAAATTCAATTCAATGATTTAGCCGATGACGCCGAGAAATATCAAAAAGTAATAGAAATTAAGCTAAGACTTATGAATTTATCCAAAATTGTGAATCATTGGAAAAGCTAAAAAGAAAGATTAAAACCTCCGATTTGATTTCATTACATGGATATTCATAACACAAACGGCCTTTCCGATTAAGATAAACACGTGTTCAATTGCAATCAGGGAAAAAAAGGGTCGAAAAAAGCAATTTATTTCGAAATGAAATTCGGCGAAACAAATGACAAAGAATTTATATCTGACAACAAGCATACAAGTCATCCGGTGGAAGAAGTACCTGCAGCGATACCACTCCAAATGAAAGATGAAATATCGTATCTCAGATTACTGGGGCAGATAAAAAGATTTATTATAAAAAATTAAATAAAAGAAGGCCTGCATCCTCCGACAAAAAATGTAATTCAGCATATAATTAAAAAAGGTAGAAAACGACAACAAAAAAAATTGTACAATGAACAACTTTGAGTAATGGTGAGAGATTCGAAAAACAATTCTAGAAGATGATTACATGGTTTTTATTGGAAAATTCGAATATCAACAAAACGTCTGATCAAGTTTGCAAAAAAAAAGAGCATTTTAAGGATTGAAAATATTGAGCTAACTGGGAGAGAGACTAACAAAACAAGTAAGATAAAATTTTCACCGTTAGTTCTTGTTTCTATTAAAAAAAATTTTTCGAAGGTCAGAGAAGCATTAGATAGTAATCATAGTTTTTTTAAAATTGTAATAAAATTTGAATTTTTTTATTGGCAAAAAAAACAGTTCTATAAAAACATTAGTTTAATTGATGTGACCAGATTTTTTTTTATTTTTTTGTCTGAATGTGTTTCAAAATTTAATTTAAAAAAAATAATTATTAATTAACTTTTTCATAATTTTTAAGCTCTTTTCTGAATTCTTCAATTATCTTGTTTACATCTTTTTTAAAATTTCTGGAAAATTTTTAGCCAAATCTTCTTCAATTTCATCAATTGAAAGGCCAAATTTTTGGTGTTGTCCTCATCATATAATTTAACCTATAAAAAGGAGAAAATTAATAAAGAAAACTTTTTTTTCATTTAAATTACATTAACAATACAAACCAATACGACGATATTAATTTATGTATGGTTCCATTAATATTATTTATATTGGAAAAAAGCTTTATTTGAAGACAAAGCATTTTTACTCTTGGGTCGCATGAAAAATACATTTTAATTAAATTAGAATTCTTTATACCGTAGCATTTTCCATAACCGATGTCATATTCAATATTGTTGTATTCAATCTTAATTATTTTTCAGTTTTTTTTATTTATTGAATATATACGATTAAGCAATTGACAATTTTTTCTTAAATACCTCAATCTGGATAAAATTAAATTCACAACTTCTTCAGATTGTTCTTTTGAATCTTGTTCACATGAACTGAACTAAAAAAAAATTTATCTCATAAATGCTCTAAATTTTTTCAGAATTTATTGATATAAATTAACCATTGCTAATTTCTTTCAATTAATCATTAACAATTTTTTTTTTAAATAACTCACAGCATTTTCAAAAAATGTTATTGAATTATCTTATTTAATAATTTTGTCTTGATTATCAAATGATACACTTATGTATAAATCACTCTATTTAAGACCCAAATCTGAATTCATTGAACTGAATATATCATATTTTAAATTTAATTTTAAATTAAAATCTCTTAAATAAATATATAGGATATATTTTGTTCGAGAAAAGCAAGAAATTCGGCCAATTTTCAACCCTATAATATTCGAGAACCAACACTTTTGGAATCTATTAAATTTAATTTTTGTCGAGCTAAAATACTGGATATTCAATCTTTTTTAAAATTTCTGAAAAATTAGGGTTAGGGGTTTAGGGTTAGGGTTGCCTAGATTTTTCTCTGATATTTCAATATCAAGAAAAAAAAAATCTAGGGATTACGTTTGTCGTGTCCGTCCGTCCGTCTGTGGACACATGTTACCCTAGTTTTTAGAAGCTAACCCTAGTAATGAAAAAGAAAAATCTAGTCAAACCTTTTAAAAAAATTAAACTTTAAAATGGTTAAAAAAACCGATATGCTTAAAGAATTAGAGTGATAAAAAAATTATTTAGAAAGTAATCAAAATAAATTTAAAAAAAATAAAACAGAATCAAAATGTTATCTCGGTGAAGATAGCTTGATGATCACTGAACCATTGAATATGGCTGTGATTTTAATTGACTTAATAATTCGACTTGTTTGTAAGACACCAATCCAATTGAGACATACCCTTGAAAGTTAAACACTTTGTAAAAACTGGTATCAAGTTCAAATTGTCTCTTAGTGAATCAAGGTACTTTGAATTGTTTTCTCTGTTAAAGTCAATATTGAAATCACCAAGGATTACCAAAGAATCTGTGCTATGCAAATTTGATTTCAAAGAGGCAATCAACTCTTTAATAAACTTGTTGTTTTCCATCTTTGGATGCTTGTAAAGATTTAAAAAATAAACCTAAGACAACTGTTGAATTTTCCTTTTTGAATCTGAATAAACTCAATTCAACACATTTTGTTTGATTATTGCCTGAATACTCAAACAATGTGGATGCATTGTGTACAACTAATTCAAAGTTAGTTAATTTCTAAAAATCGTTCATGATTAATTGAATATGATGAGTTACCTTTGAATTTTGTATTTATTTCACTCAATTTCCTAAGCCTTGTGAAAATCGTTATCATCTTTTTTCAAAGGCTCTAATATTGTTGTTTTGTCCAGAATGGGCCATGGAAATCCATACTTGCACAAAATGTTACCATGATCATCGGTAATTTTACAGTTACTTTTGTGCACATGAACTTGATACTTCAAAGGTACCTCTTGCAAAATACAGCTACGATTTTCATAATCGTCTTCCTCAATCATATTGTTTGCTGGACGCTTTGACGTTATGTATTTATCAATAAATTCGGCACAATTTTTGACCAATTCACTTTTGTCTTGCAAATCTTCATCATATTTTAGAGCATCTTTATTCCATGTTATCATATGAATGTGAGGACTTCCACGATTTTGAAATTCCACACGCCAAAAGTAATCAAACACAGGATTTTCTTTAAAGGGTCCATTCAAATTGAAAATGTATTTGAGCAATTCGCCCATTCTATTTTCAAAATATCTTGCCACAGTGATTGGATCACGACTTACCATTTCAATACGCTTGTCTCTTGTTATGTTAGTCAATTCATCATCTGAAAGATATTTATTGTCGAGCGTTTTCGACAATACTTGAATCAATTCATTCCAATCTATTTCTGCCGGACTCAATGTAATAAAAAACGACGGACAGCCCAATTGACGAATCATTGCATTTATTTCCATTTTTTTCCACTCCCAATACTGTGGACTTGATCTTATTGTACGCAAAAACATTTGTGCTTCATTTCGAACTATTAAATCATTTATTTTTTGTTTATTTAGAGCATCACGTGCGGTCAGCGATTCAATTTCTTGGGTTTTTCTCAAGCATGTGTCTATGGCTGCATTTAGTTTTTTGCTCACCAATTTCTTGTACGAATAAAACAATTTATTTATGTCATTGGCACAACGTCTGTCAAATCGACGAAATTCCGACTTGCATCTCATTCCGTATTTGATTTGTAATTTTGGTTGAAACTTTTCACCACCATATATTTTAATAAATGTCAACTCTTCAGCATCTTTATCTGAAAGAATTGATCTTGGCTGAATACCTTCGCCTGGCGCTATTGTCTTTACCAAATCGTTGTTGTCAAATAAAAGAGTAGGTTGTGCATTTTGAAATTGTTCAACATAATCAGCGTCTTCATTTCTTTTTTCTAACCCTTGTAAATTTGGATAAAGTCTTTTTAAATTACCCGAAGCCAATGATCTATCTTCATTATTTACAATGAAATCTTCAGTCAAATCCACATTGTCAAAATCTTTATGTTTCTCGAACCATTCCGTTGATAATTTTATGTTACTCTCTTTGAAAAGGGGCCTATTAAGCAAATATCTAATTGCTTTTAAAATTAAAAATGGTCGTATTGAATCGAACATATAAGGTTTTGAATAGTCCATTCTCCTTTTTAATACCAACTGAATTGTTTCGGATTGTTCAAATGAACGCGGAAGAATTTCCAATGTTTTTTCTGTATCAATTGGTACATTTACTACATTACCAGATATTTTTTGTTGATGATCCCAATTAACCATTTCTTTGATACGCATAAATGGAAGTCTTGGCGAACACAAGCGTTCTTCAACTTCATTTAAATGTTTTAATTCGTCTGGAACAACTAGGAATTGTAATCCATTTGACAATGCAAGATTTGGTATTTTGTTTTCTCTCACATATTTAGAACAAGTAACACAAATCCAATTAAAACCACATTCCGATTTAACATCTACATTAAATATTTGATTGTACAAACTGTTATTTTTACTTAGTGTGAAATTATTTACTGTTCTCTTAAAAGAAGGACCACCACAACAAACACAAACAAACGAGGGACCATTTTGAATTCCTCCCTCATAAACATCTATCAAAAATTTTATATTTGATCTTTGATTTCGTTTACTAATTGAATTTCCTGCTTGTTCTTCAATCCTCAAAGTTTCATCTGATCTTCTATTTCTGTGTTGTTCGGTATTTGACAATTGTTCTTGCATTCTGTATTCAATATTTTTTCTTCTTAATGCATGCTCGATTGTGTTTGTTATTTGTTCATCGTTTCGATGTATGGAATTACTTCTTCTTAATTGATGTTCTTCAGTGTTTCTTAGCTGTTCTTCTTCTCTGTATTGTGGATCGAGTCTTCTTTGTTGATGCTCTTCAGGATTTCTTGATTTCTCAAAATTTCTAAATGCTTGATCTTGTCTTCGTAATCTATGCTCTTGACTATTTCTTATTTATTCATTGATACTATATTCGACATCGTTAATTCTTTTATTTTTCTTTATAAAAGTGTTTTTTAATTGTTCGTATTGTTTTTTGTACAAATCTTCATGTTTAACTTGGTTACTTAATTTTTGTATTGATTTTTCGTCATTTCTATAATTTTCATCTTCTCTTTTCTTTCTCATCCATTCTCTCTTGTATTTTTTTCGTTTATCATGTTGTGATATATTTTCTGGAGTTTGACAAATTTCTTGCAATCCAAACTCCCTATCAGATTCTATGATTTTCATTTCAACACTTGTTTTTTGGATAGAAAATGACATTTTTTCATCTCTAATGATTGAAAACTCATACGAGAATCGTGGCTTTGTTTTCTATTTGCTTGCGGACTTGCTAAATTATCCGGAATTACCGGCCTAACAACATTGACACGTCGAATTTGATTTTGGGATCTTCTATTCAATTTGTAAAATAAAAGGTAACATTAAATTGTACTCATATCAATTGTTTGTTTAAATTGATTTAGGCTCGGAAAAACTTTAATATTTTCATCGTCAAAATAATGCAAATTTTTATTTGATTTTGAACGAACCAATGCTTTGAAAAATAATAATTAATTAAGTTTTTAAAATATTAAAATAAAAAAAAGGCCAAAATAAAAGATCCAATTAAAAGAATTTTATTTGATTTGACTAATTATAAAAAATATGAATTAAAATTAATAAAGCTTACCCTATACTTCTATTAAGTGGAAATCCCTAAACCGGGGCTTCGCCCAAGACCCCATTAAGACTTCAATTTTGTTAAAATAAAATCAAGCCTAAAATATACCATAGTTTGGCTAAGCGAGAGACGTCGCCAGACGTCTTGAGCTAATCAAGAATCAAGAAAAAGAAATCTAGGTATTACGTTTAGCGTGTCCGTTTGTTAATTTTTAAAAATTAATTTTATTTTAATTTAATTGAAGTCTAAATGGGGTCTGGGGCGAAGCCCCGGTTTAGGGATTTCCACTTAATAGAAGTATAGGGTAAGCTTTATTAATTTTAATTCATATTTTTTATAATTAGTCAAATCAAATAAAATTCTTTTAATTGGATCTTTTATTTTGGCCTTTTTTTTATTTTAATATTTTAAAAACTTAATTAATTATTATTTTTCAAAGCATTGGTTCGTTCAAAATCAAATAAAAATTTGCATTATTTTGACGATGAAAATATTAAAGTTTTTCCGAGCCTAAATCAATTTAAACAAACAATTGATATGAGTACAATTTAATGTTACCTTTTATTTTACAAATTGAATAGAAGATCCCAAAATCAAATTCGACGTGTCAATGTTGTTAGGCCGGTAATTCCGGATAATTTAGCAAGTCCGCAAGCAAATAGAAAACAAAGCCACGATTCTCGTATGAGTTTTCAATCATTAGAGATGAAAAAATGTCATTTTCTATCCAAAAAACAAGTGTTGAAATGAAAATCATAGAATCTGATAGGGAGTTTGGATTGCAAGAAATTTGTCAAACTCCAGAAAATATATCACAACATGATAAACGAAAAAAATACAAGAGAGAATGGATGAGAAAGAAAAGAGAAGATGAAAATTATAGAAATGACGAAAAATCAATACAAAAATTAAGTAACCAAGTTAAACATGAAGATTTGTACAAAAAACAATACGAACAATTAAAAAACACTTTTATAAAGAAAAACTAGCCCCAACGTTACTCTCTTCTTAATCTCACATAACTTAATCTTTAATGTTTTCTACTCTAAATTGAATTTGCTAAAATCTTGGCGATTTAACTCCGGCCGAGCGTTTTTAAACTCTCTCCTTCCCCCTCTTTTTCTCTCATTAAATTAATCTTACTGCTTTTATTAAGAAATTTACTTTCTAATGCCTCTTAATTTAAACTTGCTTTTTTAGTGACTCTAAACTCTTCCGTGTTATATTCAAGCTTTACTTAAAGCCATGTTGATTTACAGTATTAAATGAGTATTCTGACATTTAATGTTCATTTGTTGTGCATGATTCAGTCTAATTTTATTTCTAAATAAGAGTTTTCAAACACAAGTTATTTTCTAAAATTAGATAAAAAAAATGGATTCATTAACAATGTTTTTATGCTTCGAAAAATAATCGATAACTCGATCACTCTTTGTTGCAAAAGAATTGCCAGCTGCCCCGTGTCTCCCGAGGCCATTCAAGAGTCTGAAAAGCAATTGAAAAATGTAACCTCATTTTTGCTTGTTATTGAAAAAATAAGCAATTACATGGAATATTACTTAAATTTACTCAAACTATTTACTTGTAATTTAAATTTAAAAATTTAATTTTACTAATTTTTTCCAAAAAGACAAATCAAGATCACCACCGCCTTTTAATATAGATTTAAAAAGTCAAATAGATGAATTCAAAATTCTTGAATCAAAAGACCAAACAAATCGTCTATTACAACAGCTATCGTTTAATGGCTTCTATAATTCGTTGGAACAAATTGGTATTCAATTGTCGATCGGGAGAGAGCTGGCGACTCTAAGTAATAATATCAGTTTTGTCAAAAGAATTAAAAAGAGACTCAATGAATCAATTGATTTGATTGAAAAAAATTTTCAGCACTCAAGTAACTCTATTTTACAATATAATTGACGATGAATTACAATATTATTGACATTATTTTTAGTAAAAACTAATTCTGAAATAAAAATATACTTAAATGCAAACTCAATTTTTTCTTTTACTTCAGATGAAAGCAATTCGAATTTCCAAAATAATTTATTCTATCTTATTAGGTCTGTGTTAGTGTGATTGCTTAACTTTTTAATTCAAAATTTTTCAACGTGATTTATTATAACTATAAATATGAGTTTAATGAATCTTTAAAATAACCGCTCATAGAGTAGTGGATAGCGTGATGTACTTGCAATCTAAAGAAGCCGGGTACGTTCCTCAGTTCACAAAAATATTCCAGATTATCCGATTTAATTCTTGAAATTTTTTAAGAATAATTTTAACTAATTAGAGAACTTTAAGAATGATTTAAAAATAAGATTAATGATTGAAATAAAAAAGTTCACATAGCGCAGTTGTTAAGATAATGAACACTTAATCAGAAGACTGAGGGTTCGATACTCCATCAAGTTAACAAAAATAATTTGTTTTTTAATAAATTAAACTTGCACTTTTTGATAACAAATTTCAACTTTAATACGAAAAGAATTTACTTAATTTTATATAATTATCAAGTTTTTAAAAAATTTTTACCAAATGGATCAATGTTTTCTGTGATCTAAAGAGTCAAAGAAGCAAATTAATTTACTATGTGGACAAATTATTTCTTTTTAAAACCTTTAAATTTAATTAATTCAATTTGAAAAAATTTTAAATCCTTGTGAATTGATTTGATTTTAAATAAATAAAAAATTTTAACTTGTAATTATTTATTGAAGAAAAAATTAAACAAAATAAAATAGACAAAATTATACGTCTCAATTGAAAATATCTTTGAAGACCACATTGTTGGTGTAAACGACATCATCACCATCATTGCAGTTGATTATCAAAACTCCTTGTCGATTCGATCCATAAAAATGAGTATCGACTAATATAGTCAAAGACTCGTAGTTGCGTACTCGTGATGCTGCGACATACAATTGGCCATGTGAAAAAACTGGTTGGCGAAGAAGTAGACCAACGCGATTAAAAGTCTGACCTTGCGACTTGTTAATTGTCATGGCAAAAGCTAGACGAAAAGGCAACTGAATTCGTCTACGTCTAAGACCAGGATCATGTTGACCGGATCGGAATTCGGTTCGACAAAATACGAACTCGTTGCCTTCCAGTGTTCCAGTCAAAATGGAACATCGAACTGTATTTGCATTGCAGTGTAACACACTAAGTCTTGTTCCATTGCAAAGTCCAAAAGTCACATTCCAATTTTTGATCAGCATCACAATACATCCAACTTTGATGATAAGTTGATGGGGCGGAAAAGAATGAGGTGTCATACGGAGAGCATCATCAATCGGTTAGTCGTCAGCGTCGGCAACCACTTCATCTTGACGATTGAGTATCTCAGTGGCTGATTTTCGCCTTCAAGTCGCTGTAATATGACTTCATTGATTTCAAGTGCGTTTTTGTTTGTTGGACACAATAGAGCATTGTTTAGCCGATTATGAACGTCCAAATTCAGTTGTCTAAATCGAAATACCCGATCAACAATATTGTCTTGACAGCACACTCGTTGAGGAAGTCTTATCATGTATTGGCCATCGTACAATCGACTTTGTCCATCACCAATGTCGAGGAGCCAGTTTTTGAATTCGTGCTCGTTTGCATCAGCCCTAACGTTTACGGTCAGAGCAAGTTTGGTAAATTGACATCAAAGGGGTGAATTCTTTATGCACATTAATATGGGTTAGGGTTGCCTAAATTTTTCGCTGATATATGAATATCAAGAAAAAAAAAATCTAGGTATTACGTTTGTTGTGTCCGTCCGTCCGTCCGTCTGTGGACATATCTAACCCTAGTTTTTAGATGTTAACCCTAGTTTTAAAAATGACAAAAAATATGTCGATCCATAGAATTCAATACATATAAGGCGTTAAAAATCTAGGCAATCTAATTTTTTAAAAATTAAACTTTAAATCGATCAATCACTAAAACAAAAATATTATTCAAAAAGATTAAAGTAATAAAAAATTTATTGACAACAAAAGTATGAACTAAAAAAGAAAAAAAAAGAGAATAAAATGTGATCTCGGTGAAAATAGCCTGATGATCACTGAACCATGTTGAATATGGCTTTGATTTAAATTGACCAAAAGAATGTGACTTGCTCGTTAGACACCAATCCAATTGAGACATATCCTTGAAAGTTAAACATTTGCTAAACAAGGGTGTCATGTTCAAATTGTCTCTTAGCGTATCAAGATATTTAGAATTGTTTTCTCTATTAAAGTCAATATTGAAATCGCCAAAGATTACCAAAGAGTCTTGGCTGTGCAAATTTAAATTCAAAAAGGCAATCAACTCTTGAATAAACTTGTCATTGTCCATCTTTGGATGCTTGTAAGAATTTAAAAATTAACAACTGTTGAATTTCCCTTTCTAAATTTGATTAAACTCAATTCAACACATTTCGATTGATTAATGCCCGAATACTCAAACCCTGTGGATGCATTGTGTGCAACTAATTCAAAATTGTCAACAAGTGATTTTTCCTTGCGTATTAAACATATTTGTCCATTTGAACAATTTAAATTGATTCCACTTGAATAATAAACAAGGTGATATTTGTCAAATAATAATTTTGCTTCATTTTGTCTAAATTTTTTCTATTGTGACATGCACTTAGAAAAATAACATCAGCTTGCGTATATCCATAATCAATATTTGACATTTTCTTTGTTTGAATTAAACGATTGAATATTTTGAAACATTATTGTCAAATCACTTGTTCTCTTCAACTCAAAACCAAAGTCCAAAAAAGAGTAATTGTTTCTCATGTTAGCATCCGATCTTAGTCTATTCATTTCAATGCGAACCGGATCATTTTGTTCAAACAATTGCAATTCTTTTTCTCGTTGTTCTTTGGACAATCGTTGAACACGTGGACTCTCAATCGAAAGACTGCCATAAAAATACAAACCAGTCAGCTTAGTTGCTCTACTCAATGCTACATACAACAACGATCGTTTCAAACTGTCTCCAATGAACACAGCAACACATGTATACGATTGTCCCTGTGATTTGTGTATGGTCATTGATTCACATTCAATCAAAGTAAATTGTCTCCTATCCACGTGATAATTGCCACCCGCTTTTGGTCTTTTAATTGTCTGTTGTTCGTAAAACAACGCAGTCAAATGTGGATCTATTGTTTCTTTTAGAATCAATGCATCATCTCTCATCCATTTTAGTTGATCGTTTTCATTTCGTGACAAATGACCAACATCTTTATCTGCAAATTCCAAGTACACTCGTTTAACCAATGGCTTTACGTCTGTTTTTTTCTTTGTTAAAACAATATGTTTCAAACACCCAACTGCACCATTCACTAGACCATCTTCTGTTCGCACATTTGTTGTCATCATGTATTTGCAGTTGACTTTTAATCTCAACAATGTAGGCATTCCACATGTTTTATTCATGTCCATTTCATTTCTAAGACTTGCCACTAGGTTTTTTGCTTTATTTGAATTTTTCTCTTTGCCTTGAGCCAAATCAATTGCTCGATTTTCAATTAAATCACCAGGCATTGATCTCAACTTGTAATCGTTGTATTCATTCACTCCTTTATTTGAATGAATAACACAAATAGCTTCTCTTGGTATTTGATCAATGAGAACAATGCGTGAATTAAACATTCTCACTTGTTCTTCACTCAAACCTATAACACCTTTGTTTCCAAGTGTATTAAGAGCTTCAGCAAACACTGCATCGTCACGTTGTCTCATTATTTCCTTGAGTTCAACAAATTCAAACTTGTGCCACAACAAATCACCTACCAAAATCGAATAGCCACTCTCTCCTCTAGATCTTTCAAATATCCAACTGTCTTGCACTGGACATATTTGATTTAAATCACCAACAACAACAATAGATACATTGCCAAATGGCTTTGAATTGTCCATTATTTGCATTAAACGCTTATTTAATTTCGAAAATAAATTGCTTCCGACCATCGATATTTCATCAATTATTAATAATTTTACTTTTTTAAATAGCTTTCGCACTTTTGTCAATAAATTTTCTGACAATCTGTCCATATTATTTGTATGAATTGGAAAATGGAACAATGAGTGCAAAGTTGATCCTTTAATGTTAAAAGCTGCTTTGCCAGTAAATGCTGACAAGAGAACAGTAATAGAAGTTGGATCATCGATATTGTCACTATTTATTCTTATAAACGTTTGATATAACAACTTTATTAGATGAGACTTACCAGTGCCCGCACCACCACTAACAAAATGATAAAATAGCCCTGTTGATCGTACACAATCGATAAAATTTGACAAATACTTGTGTTGAATACGATTAAGAGACTTCATCAATGTTGCATATTCATCATTTGTTGTTCGCTTTGGCAAAATTATCGAATCACAATCGGCATTAATCATACTTTGCAAATTACTAATTTCATCTTGAATAACAGCATGATATCCAAATTCATCTTCAATTTCTTCATTTCACGCTTCATTTGCATTCGTCACAAGGTTTTCATTTGCTTCATTCACTCGTTCCACATAATCCTCGACCATACGTTCAAAATGCTCTTGTATTTCTGTTTCCAAATCATTTATAGCTTTATCAAACTCTTCTGCCACAACAGATTCAAAGCGTGCACGATTATTAGCTATAATTGTCTTGTTGAGCTCAAATATTTCAAATGTATCTTTTAATTCAACTTCTTTTTTTTCATTTCTCCACGGGTGAAACAACATTATTTCAACACGATAGTAATTTTCCGGATCTTTTATTCGATTATATCTTTTGTAACGCAATATTTTACACTTGTTTCTTTTTTTTACATATCCATCGTTATTTTTCAATTTAATCAATTTTGAATTACTTGCTATTTCAGAAACATCATCGTCTTCACCAGTGTTCGTTTCAACTCTTGCCAATTGTTCATTTTCAAAATAATAATTGTTATCATCTTCGTCCTAATTTTCGTCTTCTTCTTCTTGAAATCGTCCAGCTCGAGTCAAATCGTTTGGATCTTTTGCTCTTTTTCTTGAAAAATAGTCAAAGTAAGTGGCAAATTCGGCCAAACACATTCTTTCCATTTCAATAGGTCTATTATCATAATGCTGAAGTATGCCAGCTCGAAATATTTTTTTGGATTCAGGATTCATTATTACCAAATAGCGATCCTCCTTAAGTATAACATTTCTTTCTTTGGAAGGAAATGTATTTACATAAATGGTTTCACGAGATGTTCGCGACACTGGCATACTCAACAATGTATATGTACACTATTGAGCTGATATTTCACAACAATTGTTAAACTTGTTGGCTCCCTTTAACAAACGTTGTTTAACACTCAAATTTCCACGCACTACTTCCTCAACAGTATTTTTAAGTAGTCGTGACATTGAAGCATTTGATTTGAGCATGTACGCTGACACATAAGCTGCAGCACCATACGGATCAGTAATAAATTGAATGTCCATATTTGCTCTGTGACGAACATAAATGGGTTTATTGTATGGATTAACCATTATGTCATTAGATGATCTTTTTAAAAAGACTGTAGATCTTTTAATAGAACGTGAAAGTGCCCTCAAATAATCAATTTCATTTAATCCTATCATTTCTAAAAATTGTTCAAAATTAATTGAATATGATGAGTTACTTTTGAATTTTGTATTTATTTCATTCAATTTCTCTCTTATCATTAGAAAATTTTCGTAAGCCTTGTGAAAATCGTTATCATCTTTTTTCAAAGGCTCTAATATTGTTGTTTTGTCCAGAATGGGCCATGGAAATCCATACTTGCACAAAATGTTACCATGATCATCGGTAATTTTACAGTTACTTTTGTGCACATGAACTTGATACTTCAAAGGTACCTCTTGCAAAATACAACTACGATTCTCATAATCGTCTTCCTCAATCATATTGTTTGCTGGACGCTTTGACGTTATGTATTTATCAATAAATTCGGCACAATTTTTGACCAATTCTCTTTTGTCTTGCAAATCTTCATCATATTTTAGAGCATCTATATTCCATGTTATCATATGAATGTGAGGACTTCCACGATTTTGAAATTCCACACGCCAAAAAGTAATCAAACACAGGATTTTCTTTAAAGGGTCCATTCAAATTGAAAATGTATTTTAGCAATTCGCCCATTCTATTTTCAAAAT